>BPTQ01000005.1:318312993-318452692 GCA_019973895.1 Chrysanthemum seticuspe
CTGCTTTTGGAGATTTTTTTTGCTGCAGTTGTCTATTCTTCGAGCAGACATTTTGTCAGATAGGATGGGCAAGTAGATGGCAGAAATAGAGGCTCACTACAAGAAAAGTGGCTTTTTAGGACCCCCATAAGCGTCATAAAATGGTACTTTTTAGGACCTTTCATTTAATAGGACCAAGGATGAAAGCGTTTCATGTAAGGCGGTTGTAATAGGTCCAAAGCGTCCTAACCCTTATGAAACCAATTTTATGGTCGTATTATATGTCTATGAACAACACAAATAGCGTCCTAATAAAACCATATTAGGACACTTTTACAATGTTTTAACATGTGATTACCTACTTTTAATCTTTTGAGACACATAAAAACGTCCTTAAAAGTATTGTTAGGACGCTTATGATGTAACATCATAGCTATTTTAGCAACCAAGAAAAGGGTACTAATAACTCAAATAAGATTATGATACCAATTTTATGGTCGCATTTTAGGTCTATAAACAACACAAATAACGTCCTAATAAAAACATATTAGGACACTTTTCCAATGTTCTAACATGTGGTAACCTACTTTTAATCTTTTGATACACATACAAACGTCCTTTAATGTTAATTCTTAGGACGGTTATCATATACCATTATAGTTACTTTAACACCAAGAAAAGGGTCCTAATATCCCAAATACGATTATGAAACCAAATTTATGGTCGCATAATATGTCTATGAACAACCAAATAACGTCCTAATAACAACATATTAGGACACTTTTACAATGTTGTAAAACGTTGTTACCTAATTTTAATCTTTTGATACACATACAAGCGTACTTAAAAGATAATTGTTATGACGCTTATCATATAACATTATAGCTATTTTAGCACCAAGAAAAGGGTTCTAATATCTCAAAGAAGATTATCGTATAAAATGTCTATTAACAACCTAAATAACGTCCTAATAACAACATATTAGTACACTTTTACAATGTTAAGTTAATTGTTAGGACGGTTACTAAGTTTAATAGGAAAATTTCAAAGTCCGTACAAGTCATATGATAGGACGCTATTTTCACCATGCACACTCTATTATTACGATATGAATAAAACATCAACTAAATATTAAATGAATAAAACGAAATTGTATTTCAAATTAGCAATTGTCATAACAAAATCACTAAACATAAATAAGGTAGACAGAATCTAACATAAAGTCTGTTAACATTAAACAATACATTAACGCAACAAGAAGCTTAGTCCGTGGTCATCATGCATCATCTCTCTCAATCCTCACGGACCACCTACAAATAAACACCCATGTATAAGCATTAAGCTCCATGTTAGTAAAATTATTGGTATCACAAGATTAACAAAGACATACCGAGATAAAGGGACAAGGCCATGCTATGGTTGCACCAACACAGTCTTCAATTGTGGCAAATAACCCATAAGGTCTCACCAACACTTCATCTCTTTTTGTTGGTACTTGAACATTTACCTCACACCATCCTCGTCCAATCTCTGTACCACCAACTATATCATTTGGGTTCAAGCTCCTCACCCATCCTTTTGCTACAGTCTCGGTTGAGTTTAGAATGCTTTTAAGGACAACTTCATCCCCGACCTAGATTTCAGTTTTCAACAAACATTTATCAATTTATAGTCAAGACACATGTATTAGGTTAAACAGATGTAATACTGCAGGTATGGAGGCTGGGGTATACAAAGGAGGTCAAAAATTGATCAGTGTAATACTGCAGGTGTGGAGGCTGGTGTATACTAAATAAGTTACAAATAAGCTACAATAAGCTAAATAAGCTGTAACTACATGAGTTGTAACTAGATTAAGCTAAAAACTACCAGATAAGCTAAAGGAATAAGCTATAGACCAGAATAATCACTTGATCAAATATCACAGGCCAAACAGGCCAAAACCAACAACCTTGTAGCCCTTGTGGGTCCCACTAGGGTTGACAGGGATCCAAAGTGAGACTTGATATGAAAAGGTGACTTATTGAGGTTTCTAAAAAGCTAGGACTAAAGGTTTGGGTCCCACAGATAAGCACTTGATGAGGGCTTGAACTTAGGTGGTCAACACTGATCACTCAGTGTATGGGTGGAATTGGACAAACAAAAAGCTATCTGCAGACCTATCTAATAAGCTCAAAAGTTTGAAATAAGCCCTGAACTTTATAGATGAGCTTATTGGCTTTCAAAAAAAGCAATAAGCTCACTGTGTGGCCCACTAATGAAGAAGCTAAGGCACATGGAAAGTTGGGATTTTGAGTTGATGCCCTGGTGCAGGGCAATGGTTAGCCCTGCAGGCCACTTTGAACTATCACCTAAGCCAGAGAAAAAATCATAAAAATAAGCTAACTGTGGGATTCAAAAGCTTAGATGGGGAATTTCAACATGTAAAAATCTCAAGACTTGAATCTCAACACAAAATTCACAAAAATTCTCCCAAGATCTGAGTTTCTGACTAACATACCATTTTGACTTTTTGATTTTGAACTTAAACTTTGACTTTAATGAAACTTGTTTGATCCGTATGCACTAATTATGATTATTTAAGCTATAATAACACTAATTTAAGATACATGAACAAGATTTAGCCCAAGTGGGTGAGATTTGATCCTCACATGTCCCAACAGTGGACTGTGAGAGTGAAGGTAATTTGATTTTGACTTTCTCTAGTTCAAACATTGGTTTATAGTTTTACTAGTTCTAATATCACCTAGAGGTCATAGTGTGCAGATAAACAAGTGAAAAGGCAACTACCACAGTTGAAACAACACAGAACCAAACACCCCTTAATAACTGAGTTAACAAATTTAAAAGGCAAATGAGCAATCTAAATCATAATACTGATACATAAGCTTGTAGCCTAGGTTCATTAGCTATCAAAGATAAAATAAGCTATAACAACTAGAAAGGAACGATTTATAATAGAAACATACCCGTAAGCGTGGAGGTTCATTGGTTACAACAGGAGAATCTTGTGATGTAAGAGGTGGAACAATGGAACTATCCGTCGACCCATTCTTCTCTGATAACTGGGCTCGTAACTTTTCATTTTTGTCACACCCCCAAATTACCTGTTTTGCAGCGGAATGGAATTCCCGGGGATTGACTGTCATAGCATCACAATCATAGTTATATTGAACGACCTAAAGTGTCGTTTGGAAAATACATCGCTTGATTTAATAAAAACATTCAGAGTTACAAAGATAGGTCCCAAATGAAAGTTACTATGCACGGAAAATAAGTTTAGTACAAGTCAAACGATGTTTTTAAATTGTATCAATCCCATGTGAGACGCGTCGTCACCGCGACTCTATGATATGTCCACATGCATGCCATGAAGTGAATGCCTTAGATACCTGAGAATAAACATGCTAAAAAGGTCAACACAAAGGTTGAGTGAAATCCATAGGTTTAAGTAATTCGTTTGAACACAATCATCGTAGTGTGAGTTAAATGGTTCACACTCATCGTTGAAAACAAAATCGTGTTTATTTCACTAAGTTCATGACACCAAAGCGTAAACATCGCACCAATAAAAATTGGTAATCATCGTTTCATCGCCGCCCTAAATAGGTAAACTTGCCAATTTACCTTACTGGTTCAAATATAGTGCGCTCGATTTCCCCTAACTGGGTCAATAAGAGCGGGAGTGTTAATTCCAATAGGCCTATTCACAATATTTGCGCTCACTCGCAAGTGACTAATGGTTCATGATGTAGGGACTTCGAACATGGCAAATACTTAGTGACAATAAAACATTCGGTTATAGCATACAGTTCAAAGCATATGTGTTCGATTAAAAATGTAGCATGTATCTCCCCCAAGTGTTTGTAAAACAGTTAAAAGAGTAAAAGTGGGGCTATGAACTCACCTGTTGCAATGATTATGATGACAAAAGTGGGTACACTGAAATATAGCGTGAATCTCGAAAATGACCTATTATGGATGATATGATATGTAATAAGTTATGATGTAATGATATGCATGCATTTCGTATGTTATTTATACCATTTGTGAGTTTTGAAAATAATACTCTTCGTCGAAAAATACTCTTTTGACGTCTTGACCATTCTTAAATCACTTTACAAGTATTTACGTCAAAATGTCATCCTACGATGGTTTCGTAATGATTTATTGTGAAATTATCACTTTTCGTCGTAAAATAATGTCGTCGGAAATTCATGAAAGTGACAAAAATGGCTTTGAAAGACTAGTCGTAAAATGGTGTACGTCGCACGTTAGGAAACGAACTCGACGGTTTTGGAAAGTTTGTATCAAAATCTAGAAGTTTCAGTTCATGAGTTTTCGTCATAGAGGTCTCGAACATAAAGATAATAAAGGTTAAAGATGGTGATTTTGGCTAAAATGTTGGTTAAAAATGAGTTTCGGCAAAGTTTAAGCATCCATAAATAATTTATTACAACTCCGCTATACAAACGGTTGGTCGTTTTGGAAAATATGCTTGGTCATCTTAATTTTATTAGAAGACATCTCGTTACAAAAAGTTCTACATCATCGTTAAAAACAGCCTTCAACATGGTCGTTTTAGTTACCGTAACACTTGTCTCGTAAAAATAATATAGTTTTTCTGAAAATAATAGTTACGGCAAGTTTATGAAAACGTGTATATCTTGGTCGTTTCAAATCCGTTTTCTACGTATTATATGTCCTTAGCTTCGTATCAAAGTATACTAATATATTTTTGATAAGTCGAAATAATTTATGAAGCTTAAGGCTCGTTTTTTACTCGTACAAAATAAAAATAGTATGCTGAAATTTTCAGAAAATGTATATATCGTCGTCAAACTTGAAAAATTCATAACTTCTTCGTTATAACTCCGTTGTAATCCGTTCAAGCGGCCACGGATTCTTTTTAAAGTATATTTTCTAAATATCAAGGCCAAAAATTCGTGCCTACTGTCGGATTTTCCAGAAAAACAAAATAAGGACAGACCACTTTTAATACTTGTCGAAAATAGTTTTTCTCGTACTAAACCTATTCCAATCCCTTCAAATCAACTCCAAAGCTATTCTAATCCTACCATACACCTTCTTAGGGTGTCATGGGTTCCTAAACATCATCAAGACCAATATATACCAAGGGAATAATTATAGGATGACTTTATATGTATAAAACTCTAAAAATCAATGAATAAATGGTATAAATAAACACAAGTCTTGCATGTTTGCTCAATATATGAAGAAATAACTATGAAATGAAGATGAAAGATGTAAAATGATAGAAATATGCTTACAAGCTATTATGATGAGGTGCAAAGAACAAAGGTTTAACCTAAACACCCTAGGTTTTTATTTCAAAACCTTGTTTAAGAGTGTAACTAGATTGTTTAAATCTTGATCTTGAAAAGTTTGATGATTTCTTCTTATTCTTGTGTTGAACCGGTTTTGGAGGATGACAAAGAGAGAAAAATGACTTTTTACTTGACTTGTGAAATGAGAGTGAATGAATGATTGAGGTGAAGTAAAGTTATATACAATCAAGAAACATTTACCAACTCATTTAATGAGTTACCACTCCCCTTGGCCGGTTTTTAGGGAAAATTGTTTCTCAAAATATATATATATATATATATTTTTATATATATTGTATATACTTGTGTAATTGTAAGAAAAGTGTAAATGAAATGTTGTGTAGTAATAACTTTGTAAGGTAAATGGTAGCTTTTAGGTAAAAGAAATTTTTAATAGATCAAGGTAGAGTATAATGAGATCATAAAAATTGTAAAAATACATTCCTTGTAAAAATTGAGTGATATAATAATTATCGTATAATTTTTAAGAAAAACGTCGTAATAATATAAATTCAACGATTTATATACTAAATAAATTTAAAGCACTAGGTAAACTCAAAATATAGTTTTTATAAACTAAATGTAAGTATAAAAATATATCGGGATCATTTTTGGAAGTAGCGGATTAAATGTTCAAAATAATAACTCACGCGATAACGTTTATTTAATATAAAATTTACGCGTTTAAGGTGAAATGAAAAAAAATCATGAATGAACTAACATGATGTAAATGATGCTAATGAAATGTAGACTAAACTTAGTCCATATGAAGTGTTCGTGATGATATGATCAGGAATTCGCCGCTAAACCATTAAGGTTACGCGAATTTGGAACACGCAAACCTAGTTTACGATAAATGTTGAAATTGTAAAGCATGAATTGTTTCGAGAAATGACCTGAAAGTTCGGGTTGTCACAATTTTCACTAGTAAGTTCTCCATTTCTAGACTTCAATTCGTTGTTTTCTCTATGACATGCTAAACGACTTGGTATTACACCCCAAACAGCAGAAGCACGAACACCTAGACCATACATGCCTGCATCACCATTTCGATCTTTACCCATAACTATAGAAAAAATATCATCTGATCCAGGATTATCAATCGAACCTTCGGGCAGATTATCACTAAGTTGTTTCATATCATCCTGCATTTTATATAAACATGAACAACATATAGTAAAAGCATGTATTACAAAAAAAAAGCATATTGTGTTTAACTTATGCTATTAATACACTTTTGCAAACACAAAAGCATATTACTTACAATCGCTTTTGCAGTATCATCATTTTTGGTATTTCCATATTTGGAGAAGCATGCACTAAAAAGATCCAATCGAGTTGGATCTCGTCCCAAATATGTCTGTATGAATAAAAAGAAAATGAATATTAACAGTGGATATCCACATGATACATTAACAATCCCACTTTCTCCATACACTTACCTTTAACTCTTCCCTTTTGCGAGCATAAATTTTTTTACCGGTTCTTTGGATCATCTTCTTTTTTGCCCGATTCGCCTTGTTTTTTTCACTTAAACTCTGCAGCAGGAAAGTAAAATATCATAATGGGAAATTAAGTAATGTTATTTAAAGTGGAAGAGTATTTCACACCTTAGTGTTTTCTGTATTCCAATACTTCACAAGCTTCTTCCATTGTTTATTTTGCACTTGCTTTGGCCTAGATCTTATTTGTTGCTTAACTGACAAAGACGAATCATGGTAGTGTTCCTTAACTCTTGCCCTCCAGTTCTTCACCTTCCGCCCAAATGATTGCAATATCCATTTTTCTCCAGCTTCCGGAATATCAAATTTTGTCTAAAAAATGTAATAGCTCACATTAGAAAACAAATACTTTATTCATTAACATACAAATTTAACATTGTGTACCTTTAAGAGTTCAAGCAAAGCTTTTTTTTTCGGCGTCAACTTTATTCCATGGTTTATAAATCGGACAATACTTTCCACTCCTTGAAAGTGTTCCCATGAAATGAGTCAGATGACTACTTTTGTCGTTAATAGGTTGTCCGTGTTCATTAACTAAAATAGGAATTCTATCCCCTTTTTCTTGGGCCCAAACTTTTGTCATACGTGTTGGTCCTCTCTTTCTTTTGCTTACAATCCGAACTACAAAAAGTGAACATGATTTACAATAGATACGTATACATTTAAAATACTAAATAATTCGAAATGGAGGCAATATCTTAGCGTTGTATTTTGTCTTGTTTTAATTTAACTTTATTATATATTCTTCTTATATAACACAATATATGATATATGATTTTTAAAACGATGCAATCAAGTAGACCATGTTAACCTGTTTCATTTCGAGCTTGTGTAACTACATGGTTTTCTTCATTTTCAGAATGCTCAGCTTGAATCTCTTCTCCGAGTGGATCATCGCCGTCATTTGTTAAATCATTCACATACTCCAAATCATGCTCATTCTCCAAATCATCCTCATTCTCCAAATCATCCATGTCTTTATCTACATCATCTTCTGAAGTAGCTTGTTGTTCAATATCTTCATTCATAGGTATGTCTTCGATATCATCATTTTCAACATCATAAAGGTCTTCATTGTTATCTATATTAAAATTAAAAAAAAAAACAAAAAAAAAAACAAGTAAGCACCGAAAACAGTTAACTGAATATACACTTAATAGTAATTTAATATCATATATATAGTATTTGAAATTTATGTATAGTTACCATCAGATCTCAAGTCACGCTCCCCGTGGTCATGATCGTTGTCAATTGCAGCTAAGTTTCTCTCAGTTGCAGTTAATCTCCCTCTGTTGACAGAATTTGGTTGATCATTTCTCTTTTGGACTTGGTCGGACTCCTGTACCCTACTACGTATCGCCCTCCCTGTATATCAATCTGTTGTCCCTTTTGCGATTGAGATTATGAAGATGTTAGCCAACTGGAGACATTCGGAGCACTCATTCGTTTTTTTGCTAAATTTTTATATCTAGTCATGGACTGTGGAGCAATGTATTTTCGATTCTGTTTCATGCAAGTAGAATTGTTAGAAAACAAACATAAAGAAAATATAGTAGCCAAATTTATTATTCGTACCTTTTTATTTGTTTGTGTAGCCGCTTCTTCTGTGTTATCTTCCTCAGCATTAAGATGGAAGTCTGAACCAGACATATAATCTGCATCTTTCTCACCGGTATCCGTTGGTTTCTTTTCCTTTTTCTTTCTTTTGTCACTCTCTACTAGACTTGTCAAAGACTTAGCAATATTTTTCACTCCCAAAGCTTGTAATCTCTGTTGGTTTTCTTGAATCCTTGTCCTTCTGGACATTTCATAATCATTCGTATTTCTCGTGGTGATTTGGCGTTGCATCTTGTTATTTTCCATAACTGGTGCACAAAACAAATAAAATTATTATGAGATTGCAAAGAACAATAGTCATTTGAGAACAACAAAACTGAAATCAAATCACTATCTGTTACATGTTACAGAATGAAATACATTATCTACAAACAAAAAATAGACGCAAATCCTTCAGTTACATGTCACAGAATAAAATACATTAGCTAGAAACTGATATCAAATCACTATCACTATCACTACTCAAATCCTTTGACCCAACTTTACACGGGTATACCAACATTCATTTAAATTAAACAGAGCAACTTAAATACAACTTGTACCACATCACAAATAAGCAGCACTTATGATCACATATGAGACTCATCACAAGAGGTCAACCAAACACATACCCGAACCAACCATTTCCCACACTAACAATGTATAACAATAACAATGTATAACAATGATAATACCAATAATAATAATAATAATAATAATAATAATAATAATAATAATAATAATAATAATAATAATAATAATAATAATAATAATAATAATAATAATAATACCAATAATAATAATAATAATAATAATAATAATAATAATAATAATAATAATAATAATAATAATAATAATACCAATAATAATAATAATAATAATAATAATAATAATAATAATAATAATAATAAAAAAAATAAAAATAAAAATAATAATAATAATAATAATAATAATAATAATAATAATAATAATAATAATAATAATAATAATAATAATAATAATAATAATAATAATAATAATACCAATAATAATAATAATAATAATAATAATAATCATAATAATAATAATAATAATAATAATAATAATAATAATAATAATAATAATAATAATAATAATAATAATAATAATAATAATAATAATAATAATAATAATAATAATAATAATAATAATAATAATAATAATAATAATAATAATAATAATAATAATAATAATAATAATAATAATAATAATAATAATAATAATAATAATAATAATAATAATAATAATAATAATAATAATAATAATAATAATAATAATAATAATAATAATAATAATAATAATAATAATAATAATAATAATAATAATAATAATAATAATAATAATAATAATAATAATAATAATAATAATAATAATAATAATAATAATAATAATAATAATAATAATAATAATAATAATAATAATAATAATAATAATAATAATAATAATAATAATAATAATAATAATAATAATAATAATAATAATATAATAATAATAATAATAATAATAATAATAATAATAATAATAATAATAATAATAATAATAATAATAATAATAATAATAATAATAATAATAATAATAATAATAATAATAATAATAATAATAATAATAATAATAATAATAATAATAATAATAATAATAATAATAATAATAATAATAATAATAATAATAATAATAATAATAATAATAATAATAATAATAATAATAATAATAATAATAATAATAATAATAATAATAATAATAATAATAATAATAATAATAATAATAATAATAATAATAATAATAATAATAATAATAATAATAATAATAATAATAATAATAATAATAATAATAATAATAATAATAATAATAATAATAATAATAATAATAATAATAATAATAATAATAATAATAATAATAATAATAATAATAATAATAATAATAATAATAATAATAATAATAATAATAATAATAATAATAATAATAATAATAATAATAATAATAATAATAATAATAATAATAATAATAATAATAATAATAATAATAATAATAATAATAATAATAATAATAATAATAATAATAATAATAATAATAATAATAATAATAATAATAATAATAATAATAATAATAATAATAATAATAATAATAATAATAATAATAATAATAATAATAATAATAATAATAATAATAATAATAATAATAATAATAATAATAATAATAATAATAATAATAATAATAATAATAATAATAATAATAATAATAATAATAATAATAATAATAATAATAATAATAATAATAATAATAATAATAATAATAATAATAATAATAATAATAATAATAATAATAATAATAATAATAATAATAATAATAATAATAATAATAATAATAATAATAATAATAATAATAATATAATAATAATAATAATAATAATAATAATAATAATAATAATAATAATAATAATAATAATAATAATAATAATAATAATAATAATAATAATAATAATAATAATAATAATAATAATAATAATAATAATAATAATAATAATAATAATAATAATAATAATAATAATAATAATAATAATAATAATAATAATAATAATAATAATAATAATAATAATAATAATAATAATAATAATAATAATAATAATAATAATAATAATAATAATAATAATAATAATAATAATAATAATAATAATAATAATAATAATAATAATAATAATAATAATAATAATAATAATAATAATAATAATAATAATAATAATAATAATAATAATAATAATAATAATAATAATAATAATAATAATAATAATAATAATAATAATAATAATAATAATAATAATAATAATAATAATAATAATAATAATAATAATAATAATAATAATAATAATAATAATAATATAATAATAATAATAATAATAATAATAATAATAATAATAATAATAATAATAATAATAATAATAATAATAATAATAATAATAATAATAATAATAATAATAATAATAATAATAATAATAATAATAATAATAATAATAATAATAATAATAATAATAATAATAATAATAATAATAATAATAATAATAATAATAATAATAATAATAATAATAATAATAATAATAATAATAATAATAATAATAATAATAATAATAATAATAATAATAATAATAATAATAATAATAATAATAATAATAATAATAATAATAATAATAATAATAATAATAATAATAATAATAATAATAATAATATAATAATAATAATAATAATAATAATAATAATAATAATAATAATAATAATAATAATATAATAATAATAATAATAATAATAATAATAATAATAATAATAATAATAATAATAATAATAATAATAATAATAATAATAATAATAATATAATAATAATAATAATAATAATAATAATAATAATAATAATAATAATAATAATAATAATAATAATAATAATAATAATAATAATAATAATAATAATAATAATAATAATAATAATAATAATAATAATAATAATAATAATAATAATAATAATAATAATAATAATAATAATAATAATAATAATAATAATAATAATAATAATAATAATAATAATAATAATAATAATAATAATAATAATAATAATAATAATAATAATAATAATAATAATAATAATAATAATAATAATAATAATAATAATAATAATAATAATAATAATAATAATAATAATAATAATAATAATAATAATAATAATAATAATAATAATAATAATAATAATAATAATAATAATAATAATAATAATAATAATAATAATATAATAATAATAATAATAATAATAATAATAATAATAATAATAATAATAATAATATAATAATAATAATAATAATAATAATAATAATAATAATAATAATAATAATAATAATAATAATAATAATAATATAATAATAATAATAATAATAATAATAATAATAATAATAATAATAATAATAATAATAATAATAATAATAATAATAATAATAATAATAATAATAATAATAATAATAATAATAATAATAATAATAATAATAATAATAATAATAATAATAATAATAATAATAATAATAATAATAATAATAATAATAATAATAATAATAATAATAATAATAATAATAATAATAATAATAATAATAATAATAATAATAATAATAATAATAATAATAATAATAATATAATAATAATAATAATAATAATAATAATAATAATAATAATAATAATAATAATAATAATAATAATAATAATAATAATAATAATAATAATAATAATAATAATAATAATAATAATAATAATAATAATAATAATAATAATAATAATAATAATAATAATAATAATAATAATAATAATAATAATAATAATAATAATAATAATAATAATAATAATAATAATAATAATAATAATAATAATAATAATATAATAATAATAATAATAATAATAATAATAATAATAATAATAATAATAATAATAATAATAATAATAATAATAATAATAATAATAATAATAATAATAATAATAATAATAATAATAATAATAATAATAATAATAATAATAATAATAATAATAATAATAATAATAATAATAATAATAATAATAATAATAATAATAATAATAATAATAATAATAATAATAATAATAATAATAATAATAATAATAATAATAATAATAATAATAATAATAATAATAATAATAATAATAATAATAATAATAATAATAATAATAATAATAATAATAATAATAATAATAATAATAATAATAATAATAATAATAATAATAATAATAATAATAATAATAATAATAATAATAATAATAATAATAATAATAATAATAATAATAATAATAATAATAATAATAATAATAATAATAATAATAATAATAATAATAATAATAATAATAATAATAATAATAATAATAATAATAATAATAATAATAATAATAATAATAATAATAATAATAATAATAATAATAATAATAATAATAATAATAATAATAATAATAATAATAATAATAATATAATAATAATAATAATAATAATAATAATAATAATAATAATAATAATAATAATAATAATAATAATAATAATAATAATAATAATAATAATAATAATAATAATAATAATAATAATAATAATAATAATAATAATAATAATAATAATAATAATAATAATAATAATAATAATAATAATAATAATAATAATAATAATAATAATAATAATAATAATAATAATAATAATAATAATAATAATAATAATAATAATAATAATAATAATAATAACAACAATAATAATAACAACAATAGAGGTTTGCATTACCTGTTGAGTCAGATCTTCATTCAAAAGTGAAAACCCACAATCCTTGTTTTGCTGCCCACATACAACCCTAAACCAAAATTGAGATTTTAACCGTCTGTGAAAAACGATTTCCATTAATAAAATCGAATCAAATACTTGAATTCCGAAAAGATATGCTTGATTTTTGCAGCGCCAAAAGTTATTTATGAATCTGAATTTTTCCCCAAAAATTTTAAGCGGGTTTATGTGAACGTGGGTGTGTAAGTTTTCCCCTAATTTTTAGATTATAATTAGATTTATAATTAAATTAACTAATAGTAGTATATAGTATATGAAATGTATTATATTATTGTATATATATAATATATAAGTATTTTATTGTATGTGAAACTAAAAATGAAGTAGATTTGGCATTCGTTTTTCCGACTTCCCGGGTCAAACAACAATATCAATGTGTTGAAGTAATCAGTCTCTGTTGTATCTTACTGCCCGAAATGGAGCGGCTCCAGATAGTTCATTTGTTTTACGCGGGCGTTATTTAAAATGTTGTTATTTTCTTACAGACGGGATTTATCCTACGTGGTCTACGTTTGTTAAAGCGTATCCGCATCTAGTTGACCCGAAAGATAAAGTGAGATGTAGGATAGTAAACTACACTAGAGTCATATATGCCATTGGTGTATCAATGAGACGGACATGCATGGAACCCTATGAATAATGAAATGGCTCGGGTTTGAAACTGGGAGTCAGATATCATATCATAATCAGAGTGTCATATCAAAAGGTTCATATCCAATGTTGCAAATTAAAATCGCGAATCAGTAGTCGGGCGGTTGAATTTTGAAGGATTGAAGGCTCATAACGAGCCTTTTATACTAGCTTCTCAAGCACATCAAGTATTTTACGTTGCAGATAGTGTTGACAAAGGATGGCAAGTTTTGATCAAGACAGCGCCCAGACATGTTTATGACATGGATGAACAAACAAGTCTTGATGACGTGGAAACACATTTGCAGGGTGACTCATTTATGTGTCCTCAACATGACGAAACAATGGATATTGAATTGGTTAGAGGTGGTTTCGATGGAACCGTTGTGGACAACAATGACTTAGTTATTGCCGATGAAGAAGATCCAGTTGAAGAAGCTTAATGATTTCAATTAGGTAAATAATAATAGTCCCTGTTTTTATGTAAAATTAGTTGTTAAGAATCAATGACAATCCTCATTACTGTTTGTATAACTCTTTCTTATACATTTCTTATTTAAATTTAGGCAATTTTAACTTTTTAGCTTCTTGTTATTTATATTTTCACTTTGAGATCTCAAAACAACCCTGCTTAAGGGGTGTTTGGCTCAAATGGGTCAAACGGGTCAATATGGCTTATCACTGTTTGGCTCAAATGCCCATATTAAGAGCTTAATTTCTGCTTATTCACTGTTGTTTCTCTTCTGTTTTTTGTTTCCTTTAGTAGCTTGTACTACTGACTAGAGAATTCTGAGCTTAATTGGGATTCTAGATCTTATCTTGTTGCTTTAATTTGGTCTGCTAATCACCCCATTAGGACTGAGATGCCCTGCACTCAGTCATTTTTGTTTTTTAATCAAGCCTAGTTTATTTTGTGAGTGCAATTCTGGCTTAGTATAGTACAACAATAATGCACCAAATTAACCATTATCATTGATAGATAAGGACAATACAAAGACAGATAACCCATACATAACTTCCAAAAGATTGAGACATATAACAATACAAAGACAGATAACAAGTGTCCTATTATGGTGTATCAAGTTTTGATACCCAAGTATCAAGTGTCATACAAACTAATGTTTAAATAAAACTTTTGTAAATAAGCGTTCTAAAAAACTGATGTTTTATGACTCAAATAAAGGAGTGTTCTATTATGGCGTAGGATAATAAAACCACAACCAATAAGCGTACTATAAAGGTTAATGTTAAAAGACACAGTTGTCAAGGGTCCTGTTAATTTTTGTTCAAATAAAACTTTTGCAATTAAGCGTTCTATAAAACTGAATAAGCGTTATAAAAAGCGGATGTTTTACGACTCTAAAAAGATATGCCATATTGTGGTGTATCATAAACAAACCATTATGAATAAGCGTTATATAAAGGTTAACGTTATAAGACGCTATTGTCAAGGGTCCTATTCACTTTTCTTATAAAAAAAACGTTTGCGAATAAGTGTTCCATATAAAAAAAAACGTTTGCGAATAAGTGTTCCATAAAACCGATGTTTTATGACTCAAATATCAAGTGTCTTATGATGGTGTATCAATCTATGGGACCCAAGTGTCAACTGTCATATTAAGTTATGTTTTAATAATACGTTTGCGAATAAGCGTTTTAAATAATTAATGTTTTATGACTTATATATCAAGTGTCCTATTATGGTGTATTGTAATAAAACCATAATTAATATGCATCCTTTAAGGGTCCTATTAAGTTTTGTTATAATAAAACTTTTGCAAATAATCGTTTTAAAAAAATGATGTTATAAAACCATTGCACATAAGCGTCCTATAAAGGTTAACGTTATAATACCCACGTGTCAAAAGGTCCTATTAAATTTTGCTATAATAAAACTTTTTGTGAATAAGCGTTTTAACTAACTGATGTCTTATGACTCAAAACTCAAGTGTCCTATTATGGTTTATTATAATACAACCATAATGAATAAACGTCTTATAAAGGTAATTTATTAGGATCCATATTTTAAGTGTCATATTAAGTTATATGATAATAGGACCCCAAATCATCGACCATCCTATTATATACCTTTTTAGGACATCGCCTAAGTAGCAAATATTTAAAAAGGACCCTAAACGCTCATATGTCCTATTAAACAGTTTTTTAGGACTCCATTATCATACTGTCCCACACAAAGGGTCCTAAAAAGCCACTTTTGTTGTAGTGGGGCAGCATATATACTCGAAATCAAGATCTACAGGGATAGATCAAGGCGGCTAATTGGTTTAAGCCAAAGTGCTTACATTGACAAAATATTGAAGATATTCAATATGCAAAATTCCAAGAAGGGATTTTTGCCGATGCAAGTAAACCATGGTTTGAGCAGCGAAGGATGTGCTTCAACACCTGCAGAGGTGGCGCGTATGAAGAAAGTTCCTTATGCTTCGGCTGTAGGATCTATCATGTATGCGGTGCGATTCACAAGGCCAGATGTGGCGTTTGCTCAAAACCTGACCAGTCGATATCAACAGAATCCGGGTGAAATTCACTGGACTGCTGTTAAACATATTCTCAAGTACCTTAGGGCTACAAAAGATATGTTCATAGTGTATGGGGAAATCCAGAAGCGGAACTGTCTGTTATAGGTACTGCGATGCATCCTGGAAGTGTGACAAAGATGATACGAAGTCTCAGATGGGTTACATATTTGTCATCAATGGAGGTGTTGTGGATTGGAAGAGCAAGAAACAGACAACTCTTGTGATGTCTGCTACATAAAGTGAGTACATAGCGGCGTCTGAGGCTGCCATGGAAGCAGTTTGGATAAGGAAGTTTGTTTCGGGGCTTGGTGTTACGCCATCGATCGAAAATCCTATTAAAGTATATTGTGACAATTCTGATGCAATTACTTTTGCCCATGAACCTGGAGTAATGAAGGGCACCAGACACTATCATAGACAATATCACTATGTTCGAGAGCAAGTCGAGATAGGTGAAATTGAGTTGCTCAAATCTCACACAGATGATAACCTAGCAGATCCTTTGACGAAGGCCTTACCTGGTGAAAAACTTAATCATTTGTCTGATAAATTTGGACTTCGTTTAGCTAGTAGTTTCATGCCCATGTGTGACTAAGTATTTTAGATAAAAAGATATTGTAAACATTATTATTAAAATGAAATAAAGTATTTTGTTATGTTTATTATTCATTTATTATGATGTTATCCTATATTTGCATGCTTAAATCCTTGAATAACTTAAGGGTGCGTTTGGTTTGTGGGGTTGAGGGCTGGATTAGGAATTTAAATTGCAATCCAATCTTTGTTTCACATTTTACTGTTTGCTTTAGAGTATGAGTCATGAAAAAATGGGCATCCGTAAATCCCAATGGTATAGCCACCTTTAGCCACCTTTTGTAAATATAGTGGGCCCATTTATTTTTTTCTTTCTATCTCTCTCTTCTCTTTACACTTTAAATATAATTAATCTAATATAAATTTTATATACAAATTTATAAAATAATTATTTATCTTTTTAAATATATTTTCTCTTTCTCACATTAAATCCAAATTCAAATCCTAATCCAAATCATAATTCTAAACCCATCTATAAACCAAACGGGCCCTAAGTTATTCTAAATAGTCCATTGTCAATCAATATCATGGGAATTATATTGAATTAAGACAAATCTGAGTATTAGTTAGAATATACTTGAAAGTATATTGATGCGTAGCATGACTAATTTTAGATGATATTCAATGAATTGAGTATATGACTTATCCCACCCACATGATGATACTTTATGGATCTTAGTCATTAAGTACATCATGAATATTTATCCTCTGACTTGAGATACCAGATATATGTCATGGATGTAGTGCATTTCTGTGAAGCAACCAAACGCTATACGTAAATGGTAGTTATAAGGGTTGTTTTCAGAAGTGTTGCAAAATTTATGAATTCTGCTTGTAGTCAAAACAGGATTTGTTTCCTTCAAATTTTTTTGAAGTATAATACTGTTGGGCCCCTCGTAGGGTTGTCAAGATGTTTGCATGGCCATGCCCAAGGTCTTCTGGAATATGTTAAGAAGAATTGGTAATCTTGGTCAATCATATAAAGCGAGAAACAGAATAGTTAATTAAGAAATGAGTGAGATCCATATTCTTATTAACATGGTGTTAGAAACAAAAGGATGAATATGATGATGAATCATCAAAGTGGTTTTTCTCCAGAAAACCATACACGATTTATACCGGGGGCATTGGCGTATTGCTAGACGCTAACCAATGTCATTACACGTTTTGTAAACATATCCAAGTGGGAGCTGTTGAAAATGTATATATTTATAAAACCGTGCATGTCCGGATTCGAACTCGTGACCACGAGATTGCACACATTACGAATGAGAATTAAAGTTAAATAATTAGTGTTAATTGATTACGATTAATTATTAAACAAAACTCGACTAATGATCGTTAAGTATTTAACGGGAAATAACTAACGACCGTTAAATGTAAAGAGAAGGACTAGTAGTGAAAAATTTTAAAATGGAAAAGATTTGTGTATCCTTTGGGGGCTTTGATATGGTCGGCCATAGGGTGGGTTACACAACCCAAACCCTAACTTGTTCCCTAAGATTTTCATTCAATATATATACAAAGGCTAGGGTTAATGTTTTTCATAACTTTTGTGCACACACATTAACCTAAAACTTTTCTTTGTTCTCTCTTGCAAAAATTGGTCAACACTTCTTTTAGGGTGTTTGGTTTTGTTTTTCTAAAACAAGGTTTTGTAGATCTAGCAATCTTTTTAATTCGTTTGTTAATTCGTGTGTACAAGAACATGGTGTTACACACTAGTGCTACATCATTTTGGTGGTTAAACCAGCTGATATGACGGCATTCACATCAAAATTTTGACCATATAACACTCTCTGGCCTAACTGATGTGTGCCCTAGTGGTTGTCTGAATTAACTACCACATACCCAAAACTTGTGACCGTGTTATCAACTTGCTTCAAAACATCTTTATTCATTTTCTTTCTGAAACAATTGTATTTTGTTATACTTTATTTGATATTTGAGTCTTCCTTTCTGCTTTTAGAGCATAATAAAGATCTCTAATGTGATATTTTATTTCATAGAGCATATTTCTTACATTGCCACACATATCCAAGAATTAAATAGACTCATTTCTTGTTTTGTTCGTGTGATATAAAAATTTGGGTGGCAGACGAAGTTACAAGGTTGTCCATACATTTGTACAATGTTGTCATCAGGGATAAACTCTTGCAGATTGCATCTACAAATGATGCTTCTGCTGACGTTGTTTTAATCTTGTTGAGCATATATACTTTTTTTGCGCTATTGGGAATTAACACTTGTTTGCATATTTATTTGAGCATATCTACAAATGATGCTTCTGCTGAGGTTGGGTTTGTATCCGAAGAGAGTGACGTTGGTAATACGAGAAACGAAAAAAGGTTTTGGGCGGAGATTTTAGGTCACGATGAACAAGCAATGAAGGTATCTGATGTTCGAACATACGATTCGTTAAACGGGGAATGGGAGAATATGCATCATAAAGTGGCTCAATTTTGTCGAGTGTATGATAATGTCTTTCGAACGGCGCATAGTGGAGCCTGAGACATGGATTATACCCAAAAGGAACTTGACAAATATTGTGTTGAATACGGAGTACATTTTATACTTCTTCATGTGTGGATAATTTTTTAAGATTCTTTGAAATAGAATAGTGTGGAACTTTCCCGATTTGAAAAAGCGAAACAGGAAAAATTCATGAGATATAAGTCATCAGGGTCTAGTTCGTTCAACACAACGCAGTCAGCAGAGGGTAGTTTTCATCTCAATGAGGAGGATGGAGACGAGGAGGAAGAGGATGTGCAGAAAGTTCGGCTAATGGGCAGAGATATAACGAAGAAAAAAGTGTCGGCATCATCCACTCCACTGACATCGTCAACAGTTGATAGGGATGAAGTGTTTGATAGGTTGATGGTCACCAAATATGAAGATCAAACCGAGTCATTTATGTCATTAAAGAAATCAGACCTTGCTGCCTTTTTGGAGATCAAAAGGCAGCAGATGGGACTGCAACAAAGAAGCTTAAAATAAAGCAACAAATGTTTGTCATCCAAGAATAAAAACGACGACAAAATGAAGAACTCTTTTATATAAGCCCTATTGTTTACTTGAGTGGAATCCACCTCGAAAGGGTGTTTTAGATGAAGCAAGTGATCAAAGAGAAGTGGAATTTTACCATATTAGCTCACTTTTTTTATTTCGTACATTCATGTTTTTAATTATAAATGTAATGTTTTAAAATTATGAATAAAAGGTTAATTTATATTTTCGTAAGTATCTTTTGTTTTTGAAGTGGCCACGCCAACCTCCTGAAAATGAAGGGCTTTACTTGGTTTGAGTCTGTGTGATGGTGTGTTCAAACCCCGTGGATTAGTCGACCAAAAGGTCAAAAACCATGATTAACAAAAAAAAATGTTAAAAATGGATAAAAGGTGATGAACATAAAAGGTAAAAGGTGATAAATTTAGTGATGTGTTAAATAATTATGTAACGTTTGCGTAAAAATGATAATAGTGGAGAGTTGGGTGTCAAAAAGGCCGACCCGACCCGAATTCGAACCTGATTAAGCATATTTGGGTCGGGTTACTCGAGTCAATAATTTTATTCGGTCAATTCGAGTCGACCCGACTAACCCGAGTTTTACATAGGGTCGGGTTCGGGTGTGTTTTTCTTGCCTCAACTCGAATTGACCCGAACCCGACCAGTCCTACTTGACTAACACTTTTACAATGTATATATGTTAAAGGAAGCAATTTTTTTTTATCATTTTACTTATACTCGGGTTAACCTGAATCCAAATTAACCCGGCCTGGACTAACACGAAACATACTAACTCGAGTTTAAATAAGGCTGGTTCAGATATGTTATTTTTTAGTCTTGACTCGACTTTGACCCGAACCAAATTAACCCAAACTTGACTAATCCGACCCGACTAACACCCCTAGTTGTAGACCATAAAAACAAGTGTAATAAAAATATAAAATAGTAAAGGGAGAGATTCCAACTTCAACAAAACAAGCTTATTAGAGCAAGGAGTGTGGGCATCGTTGAAGCTCGCCATTGCCTACATGGCAACTCGTTGATGCATGTTGCTCTTCGCCGTGACACCAAGTGGCTTTGCCACTTTGTTTTCGCCGGGGGAACGACGAGGAAGAAGACAAAGAGGTTTCAGAATATATGTGTTTGTGTTTGTGTTATTTATATGTTTGTGAGGGTGGGTGGGGCCCAAATGAGTAAGTTGTTATTAGGTGGTATTTTTAAACGATTGTGTTGGAGTGATGTGGAGGTGAGATGACACACGTGAAGCCCAAATGAAGAGAAGTGGGGCAACCCACGACACCACCCTTGCTCTTAGTATATCTTTTGAGCAAAAGCTTGACATTAGTAAAAGTTGTAAAACCCAAGAAATTATTGTTATGATATCTTCAAGAAATTCAAAATATCTAGAATGGGCCCACAAATTGTGCCCTAAAAACACAAACACAAACACCTTCCCTCTTCCTCCTCCCCTTACACAACCGCTGTTGTTACCTTCTCCCCCCTCCATAGCATCATATTTTTCCACACACACTAAAAACACACACATAGAGAAAATGGGTAGCAGGGAAAATGGTGTGAGCACTAGCAGGGGGAGTAATGGGGGGAAGGTTGACAAAGAAGTGGACTTTGCCAACTATTTTTGCACGTATGCTTTCTTGTATCATCAGAAGGAGATGTTGTCTGACCGTGTTCGTATGGATGCTTATTACAACTCTGTTTTTAAGAACAAGCATCACTTTGTTGGTAAAGTATGTTTTTTTTAAACCTTAAACTGTGTTTTGTTTCTTTAATATGTTTGTTGAATTAATGGGGTGTTCTTGTTTGGCTTATTTGAGGGATTATGAGCTTTGCAATTTAAGTTTATAGCTTATTTAGGTGGTGTTTGTGTTTGCTTGTTTAGGGGGTTTATGTAAGTTATGAAAATCTGGCGAGGTCACTTTTTTTGGCTTATGAGCTTATAAGGTGAATTTATAAGCTCATAATGTGGGCTTATGAGCGTATTTGATTTTGGGTTATAAACCTATGTAAGCTCATAAGTCTCAAGCTAAGCTGGAAAATGGTTAGTGGAGATTTGGAAAGACAATAAGCTCATTTGTAATGGCTTATGAGCTTGTCAAGCTCACTTTTTTGAGCTTATGGCTTATTTAGGGGGTGTTTGTTTAAGCTTACATGTGGCTTATGAGCTTATTTGTTTTTCGGCTTATATTACATAAGCCTCTTTTTTTTGGCTTATTTTGAGACTTGTGGGCTTATATAAGCCCATAAGTCTAAAAGAAAGCCGGAAAGTTGAGGCTTATGAAATGTAAGCCGAAATCATCTAAGCTCATGAGCCCACATTTAAGCTTAAACAACCACCCCCTAAATAAGCCATAAGCCGCAAAAAGTGGCTTTTTAAGATTTACATACGCTCACAAGCCTACTTAATAAGCTACCACAAACACATCTTTAAGCTCATGTGACTAGCTCAAACAAACACGCATTGTTCTGTTTTCAAAAATAAGCATTACTTTATTGGAAAAGTTTGTATCTGTACTCCTAAATATGTTCATTTGTATATGATAATATGCTGCAACAGTTTTATATAGTGAAGGCCTTAGGGGGATGTTTGGGATTGTGTTTCTTAAAGTGATTATTATCTGTGTGTTTTGAGTGTTTGGAAGAGAAATGGGTTGTGGCTACTTGTGCTGAAAGAAATATTTCCTTATAAGAATCAATGAAAGTGCTTTTAGTCCGTATAAGCTGGAGATAGTGTTTGAATGTTTGACTCTTTTCTTTATTAAAGCATTAATGTGGTATGATAATCAGAAATCAGATAGGCAACTTGACTGCTAAACTGCTTATGTTAAACTGATGAGTTTACGCTAAATAAGTAGATTATTGTAGCAGTTTGATTCTATCCCAACATTCAAAGCTATTTATATGGTGTACTAAAACGTGATAAACAAACAAGCATTTATAATTATCGATCCCAAACAGCCCCGTAGTTTTTGGTGTTCTGCCAATAAACAGTATCTCTGTCTAGAAGTGGATTATCGTCACATGGGGCAATGCTTTTTATTAAGTGCAGCTTAATATCTCTGTCTAATGTGTTTCCATTGTTGCACATTATAAAGAAGTTGGATGATGATTAAGTTCTTAGCTTGTTTTGAAATTATTGGAACTTGAACTAACTTCATGATTCCATGGTGAAGACTGTGCTGGATGTAGGAACAGGGAGTGGCATCTTAGCAATTTGGTCAGCTCAGGCAGGTGCAAGGAAGGTCTATGCTGTTGAAGCTACTAAGATGGCTGATCATGCTCGTGAGCTTGTTAAAGCAAATAACCTTCAGGATGTGGTTGAAGTGATCGAGGGTTCAATAGAAGACATAACACTACCCGAGAAAGGTAAACATCAAATAACATTTAGACACATCTTTCCCTTTTTTTGTGATTTCTTCTAATATTGATAAATAATTTACAGTTGATGTCATCATCTCTGAGTGGATGGGATACTTTCTTCTGCGGGAATCTATGTTTGATTCAGTAATAATTGCTCGTGATAGATGGCTAAAACCAACTGGGGTTATGTAAGTTATTTTTGTGTATTTTTGTATATTTTTCTAGTTCTGCTGAAAAAAGGTCAAAAAACAGTCGTCATGATGTACCAATTGTTTTCCTAATTGACAAATTTTGTATATATGTATTTGTAGGTATCCCAGCCATGCTCGCATGTGGTTGGCACCTATCCGATCAGGATTATCAGATCATAAAATGAGTGATTATGAAGGATGCATGGATGATTGGCATGGTTTTGTGAAGGAAACTAGAACTTATTATGGTGTTGATATGAGTGTTTTGACTAAACCGTTTTCTGAAGAGCAAAAAAAGTATTACTTGAAGGTTGGGACACTTGTGCCCATTATCCATTCAACTAATTACATTAGACCAAATATTCATATCTATTTTCACTGTGTAGAACTCTTTGTGGAACAACTTGCATCCAAATCAAGTAGTAGGAACACCTGCTGTCTTAAAGGAGATTGATTGTTTAACGGTTACTGTTGAAGACATCCTCAAAGTTGAAGCTTGCGTTTCATCAACAATTACCAAAGAGGACACAAGGCTATGTGGGTTTGGTGGCTGGTTTGATGTCTATTTTAACGTGAGTTAACTGTTTTCACGACCACCAGATTTTATCATATTTTATGGTAACTTATATATTTGTGTTTTTTATTATAGGGAAGGAAAGAGAATCCTGCTGAGTGTGGGGTTGAGCTTACTACAGCTCCCAGTATAGATGATGGTACACATTGGGGCCAACAGGTTAGTAACCGTAACTATTATCTTTTGCTGATTATTTAACTTCAAAGAAAATTGGAACATGCTGGCAGCGGTCACTGCATATTGCACTGAGACTCGAATATTTTACGTGAGACAAGTATTTATTTATATTAAAAATTGATCAAATGTAGATGTCTCAATTTTATACAGGGGTGATTTTTTTCAATCTCTAATGCGTCAACAAGTAGATTAAATAAATTAGCTAAAAGTTATACGATTCAAATGGGTCATGAGTTGCCAAACGTGTAATTTAAAGGAATAAAACGTTGCAAGTCATCGTATTTGAAAATTAAAACTTTATTGAAAAAATATAGGTTTTGCCCTCACATTTGGCACATTATCAAAAAGAAAAACTCATTTTGACCCATTACATAACATGTCTGACCCATTATGAAACTTACAAAATTGCTTGTTTGCACATACCATGTATTGATGTTTCATATTGTTTTCTTGTCAAAAATTTGTAGCTTTATTTCATAGTAATCTGTGTTTCCCTTGCACTATGTGCAGGTCTTTCTCTTGCATCCTCCTGTCCGTGTCAACGACCAAGACGAGGTCCGTGTTAAATTTTCCATGACCCGTTCTGAAGAAAATCATCGTTTGATGAATGTTGATCTTGCATATGAAATCAAGTTGTCATCTGGCACGACTCTACCACCTGTTGCAAACAAGTTCTTTATAGAATAAGACCTGACACAAAGACCAGATTATTAACATTTTCAAGGTATGTTCGGAGATAATTATTTGTTTATTGAGTTTGCAAATTGAATCCAGCTTGAAAATTTTCCGCCTTTTACCTACTGCTTTTATCTTTTTATGTAAGTTTATGTTGTATGGTATCTGGTTTGGCTTTCGATGTTTTCTTCATGTAAAACTCAGAATTAGTTGTAAACCTTGAGAGAGATGTACAATTAAGAGCAATTGCTGCGGTTTCTGCTGCTTCGTTATTAGTTGTTAGTTGACATTGTGACTTGAGGTTTGGTCAAAGGGTTAACCCGTGTTATGAATATGTTTTGAATGACCCGGTTCTTTACCATATTATTGAGGGTCAAGTATATTTCAGTATTATATGGCCATACCGGCAACCATGGAGCATATATAAATGTGCTCATCTACACCTAGTTCGGGTTGTCAAAACCGTCCTCTTTTGCAAAATGCAAGAAAAATGTTGACCAATAGAACTGATGGTGTACCCCATCTCACGGCTCGGAACCCAGCCTCCGATACTATACACGTGGCACTCAGACATGTTAATCTAGTTGTTTGCTAAACCTGCAAAGTTGATGTATTGTATTTAGTCATACCCACATGCAACCTTTGATTACAGTTGAAGCTGCTTGAACATGACTGCATTTTCATCTTTTAATCTCAAGTCAACTCTCTACTCCCTACCCTTTAGGCTAAAGCAAAGGTGCTACTCCTACTATACTAAAAAACAACTCTTCTATAAAATCTGTAGTCACCCCTCATTCATTTTTCTACACCTCCTTTAGGTTCTTTTAATCCTGTTGAGAATGCATAGATCATCATCAGCCACCATGTTTCGCTCTTCCGATGAGTATTTTCTTAGCCAATTGCCGTCAGGGAAGTCCTCTCAACCCTTAGACGATGGCTTGCCAATCTATAATCCAATCTCTCCGGATGGCACGAAGAAGGAACACTACAAGTCGTCCGGAGAGAATGCTATTCACTTCATTCCTGTTGTTTTGCTTCTTTGCGGTTTTATTCTTTGGTTGTCTTCTCATCCAACTGGCGAAATGAAATCATAGTACAATTTTGTGATTTATGGCACTTTGGTTTGTTATATGACCCTTTAATTGACGAGACCTACTAATAGAAAACCACATATGTTGTACCTTATTAACACTCGTGCTTGATGGATGATATATTTATATGAGCAAAGTTGTTATTCGTTATAGTTATTGTTTTAGGTGCATTTCCTTATTTTATGCATTTATAAACCACATATGTTGTACCGCATTACAACTTCTTTTTTATTATTCTGTTAGTTCATAGTTGATCAAAATGAATAATCACGCAACTATAAAAGCTTGATGCTATAAAATTCCGCTGTTATGCACGGGTATTCGTTTAGTCTATTGAAAAAGAAGATGCATGAAATCTCGTAACGACCACTAAATTAACTCGAGTTCTCGTTTAGCACTTTGCATTTCGGTACTTTTGTTGCATGTATTTTGCTTGGGTAATGTACAAAGTTTATTTACTGGTGTTGTACATACGTATGTAGAACAAACAAAATTCAGTATAAAATAAACATATCAAATGGCTAGATAGTCCAATCAAATAAATTTTTAATTCTTGTATCACTTCAACAGCAAAATCTTTAAAAAAATGTAAGTTTGGTGTAACGTGCTTAACTAGAACCCTTTATAGATTGGTAGTTAATCACAAACAAGTAACTGGAATTCACAAATCAAGAAGATGAACTCGAAATTAAATGTTTATATTGTAACGATTACATATTGTAGTTGTTACAGGTTGTAGCTGAATTACAAAGAGAAATAAAGAGAAAGGATCATCTAGTCTAACAAGCAAATAAAATGAAGTAGCTTATTTATAAGCAGATTTTTAGGAGGAAAAAGTTGTTCGAAGGTCACGTGCTTTGCACGTGACTGATTCTAATAGCTCATTGTTTCATTCATGCGTCTTTATTTATTGCTCGTTACATTTGGTAAATCCATCAACCCATTTAGACTAAGGGTGTGTTTAACAACGTTAGCGACACTTAACTTTTAACGTATTGGATTGTATGCTTGTTATTAGAGATGGCAAGTTGTTACCAAACGATATAACACAATGTTACAGGTGCTAATTATAGCTAACAACTTACAACTACATCTGCGACTAAAATTTTGAGGTTAATTATGCGGTGTACTATTGTCTCACATTTAAAGACGAAACAAATGGACTTGAGGACAAGATATTGGAAGTCATCCAAGATGTGGGCTTTGTTAGAGTTTACAATCGTAGAATAGAGCCAACTTCATCTACAAGAAGTTGGTTTCGGGTTTAGAAGGTGGTTTTCTACAAGGAATACGGATGACGGGAGAGTCAACTGAGTTGAACTTGAACAATCTGCTTGAGCTGTATTATGGGCATGCCGGTACTTCGTTGTTAACGGTGTCGAGCAATTTGCATCTCTTTTTCAAGCGTTCTTTTGAATTTCACTTTTTTGTTATTAGTATGTTAACATATATGGTATTACTACATATACTGTAATATTATTGGTAGATTATTATTATGATATATGGTATTGTTATCATATATTTTTAACATCTGTGTTCTTGGTTTTTTAGTATTTAAACATTCTTTGTGTTTGATTTTTATTACAATTTTGCAAGTAAATGTAAATTCAACCTTGAATTTCAACCTTTTTATAGGTTCAACATAGTATCAAAGCTTTAGGTATTAGCCGTCGTGACTTAGTGATCCTTTGGTCTCCTAACTATTGGTGATAAGGGATCTTGAGTTCTTTGGACCTCGTTTTCTAATATGTTATTTTGTCTATGGTTCGTCAATTTATGCATAATTGTAGGAAGATTAACATTCATTAACCGTTCGATCATCCTGATTTGCATGGGCGAAGATAAAGGGAGACACAAGGGTCAGGTGTTCCTTTTGCAAAAAAAAAAATTGTAGTGTAATTTTTTGAAAATATTTGGGTTTTTTCATAATGAGTTAACTTAAAAAGTGAGTAAAGTGGTTTGACAAAAATTCCTTTTTAATGTTTATTCGTTTTAAATTTGAACTTTTTTATTAATCATTCAATTACATTAGTTAACTTACATATATAACACAACCATTTTCACCATTTACCATTTGTAGAAGAAGATTGGGTTTTTGTGTTAATCGTTCAATCACACTAATGTTGATGACATTATTAAATAAGCTTTTAGCAATGACGAGGTTAACGTAAGAATGTAGTATTTTGTAGCCTACTATTTTTTTTAGAGTTAATTACATAAATGGTCCCTGTGGTTTGTCGGGTATTACGGATTTGGTCTCTATATTTTTTTTTTGCGGATCTCGTCCCCATGGTTATGACCCGTTACGGGTTTGGTCCCTTGACCAAGATTTCTGTTAGTTTGACCGTAAAATGGTATCACATGACTGTCACATGATGGGCATTTTGGTAACTCCCTACTTGGCGGTCTTTTTATCTCTATAAAGGGATTTTGTTACATCAGTGATATCACAATTCATCCCTAGGGTTACACACCCAACCTAACACTGATAAAACATTCAAAGCACCATACCCATCATCTCTCCTCAATTGTTAATGAAACCATAGGGTTACTGATACTGAAATCAATATCAACATTTAAAGGAAACGATTTCGCAAACCATGTTGTGTGAGTGGAGGGTGCGTAAGAAGGGGGCAAAATCAGACCCGTACCATGATTATAGTAAGTGTTTATACAACCCTTTTAGGTTCTTCATCTGTCATAATCTTCTTTTTGTGGTATCTAACACTAATTATTCTCTTTTAATGAACAGGTAAGTTCCCAACTGTGTTTTGTCTCAAGATAAACCATGGAGGTGCATTCACAAGTCCTCCTAACATTCGGTATAAGGGTGGTAAGGTAAACTGGATAGACACCATTGATAGTGATGAGTTTTCTGTTAATGAGGTGCATTTAATGATGAAAGAATTAGGTTATGAAAATGTTTGTATGGACTATTATTATAAGGAACTTAATTGGAAATGAATTAGCTAATGGTCTTAGGAAATTAGCTACTGATAAAGATGTGTTAGACATGATAAAACATGTTGGTAAGTATAAGGTGATTGATTTGTATGTTGACCACTCTGTTCCACAAGTCCCTATGGTTTTAGATAATGCTCATGTATTAGGATTGAATAATGAAGCTAATATTGATGATTTAGTGGACACTGATATAGATGATGTAATGGATGATGTAAGTGAGGATGAGTGGTTGAAGAATTGCTTAAGTAAGGTGGGTAGAATGAAGAAGGATATAGGGCAGTCAAGTAGGAAATTAGACAATGTAGATGAAGCTAGTGGGAATGGTAAGTCTGTGAATGAACAATGTAGGAAATTAGACAATGTAGGGCAGTCCAAGTCTGCTGGTGCAAAGAGGATGTATGTAGATGTTGAAGTAACTGAACATGAAAGGGATAAGTTTAGTGGTGATGAAGGATCTGCACATAGTCAAAATGCTGCATATAGTTATGGGTCAGAAAGTGGAGATGAGTCAGAGAGTGGAGATGGGTCAGATAGTGATGGGTCAGACAGTGATTTCATAGTTGATGAAGAGAATATGTTACATGATGTAGAGGTAGATATGCAAGAATTTAGGAGTAACATAGATGATAATGTTGAATGGGTGGGTTGTAATGAGATTGTAGATGTTAATGAGGAGACTGAGAACATTGGTGATCAGGAAGAAGATGTTGTTCATCTGGAGTTTGATAGTGGTACTGACTCTGAGGGTGAGGGTGTGAGAAATAAGGCATTGAAGACATTGGCCAAAGTGAATAAAGCAAAAGATGGACAGGTTTGGAAAGAGAACTTTTACATAGGACAGACATTTGGTAGTAGTAAGCTTATTAAAGAGATGATAACTAGGGTGTCTGTTGAGCAAAGAAGAGAAATTTTTTTGAAGAAGAATGATAAACTTAGAGTTAGGGCCATATGCAGGGGACAGTTACCAGTTTTTTCTAAAACTGATGGGCTAGTTGTTGGGCCAAGTGATGGGCTAAGTGATGAGCCTAGTGGGTCTGCAGGTTGTAAGAAAGGGTCAAATAATAAAGGGTCAAATAAGAAAGGGCCAAAAGATTGTTCAAGTGTTGATGAGAAAGGGCCAAAAGATGGGGCAAGTTGCCCTTGGTATTTGCAGTGTTCCAAGTTACCAGGCCAATTAACTTGGCAAGTTAAAGCATTTAATGACAACCACAAATGCATACAGTCAAGGAATATTAAAAGATGCACAACCTCCTTTTTGTCAAAAGAAATAGAGGAAACCATTAAACCTAACCCTAAAATACCTCTCTCAGCTATTAAAGATCAGTTGGAAAAAAAAATATGAATTAGGAGTTTCTAAGATGAAGGTGTATAGAGCTAAGCAGAAAGCTACTGACAGAGTCATTGGTGATTATACAAAGCAATATTCACAGTTGATGGATTACTGTGTGGAATTAAAAGCTAAAAATCCTAACACAACTGTTAAGATTGATGTAGATAGAACAGGAGACACATCTGGTGTGGAAATACAGTTCAAGAGGGTTTATGTGTGCTTGGGTGCTCTAAAAGATGGATTTAGAACAGGGCAGAGAAAGTTGTTGGGTCTTGATGGTTGTTTCTTGTCTGGTCCATTCCCAGGACATATTCTAACAGCAGTGGGTGTAGATCCAAACAATGGAATCTACCCACTTGCTTATGCAGTAGTGGAAGGTGAAACCAAGGATTCCTGGAAATGGTTTCTTGATTGTCTTGGTGATGATCTGGAATTGTTCAGAAATTCGAATTTTACATTCATTACAGATAGGCAAAAGGTACTTACTTTTCTTTATATGTTTATAACATTGCTTGTTAATTATTTGACCTTATTTATTAATCAAGTAAGCTATCATTTGTAGGGAGTCATACCAGCAATTTCAGAGATGTTTCCCTGTGCTGAGCATAGGTATTGCTTAAAGCACATATATGACAACATGAAGCTTTCATGGAGAGGGAAAATGTACAAAGACTTGTTGTGGAAATGTGCCACTGCTACCACTGTGCAAATGTTTGACAGGAACATGGAGGTTCTGAAAGACCATAACATAGAAGCTTATAATTGGCTAAAGCTAATTCCACCTCAACATTGGGCTAGGTCTCACTTTTCTGGTAATCTCTATCATATACTATATTAGACTGAACTATTGTATTTCATATAGTATATTTGACTGTCCTATTATAAATACAAATGCAGGAAGGGCTCACTGTGATATATTATTGAACAACATCTGTGAGGTGTTGAATAGACAGCTTGTGGATGGAAGGGATAAGCCAATTGTAACCTGCTTGGAGTTCATAAGAGCATATCTTATGAAAAGAATTGTAAATGTTCAAAAGGTTATCAACAAGTGTGATGGACCACTTACACCAAATGCTGAAAGGTTGTTTAATGTGATTTTGAAGGAAGCTGCACAAATAAAGGTAATAACGCTTATCAGAATTCTTAAAAATTTATCTTTAAGTTTCATTTAAACATTCTAGTAAAGTAAGGTTTACATTGGTAGGTTGAATGGAATGGGAGTGACATGTATCAGGCTAATGGTCCTTGGGGTGATCAGTGTGTTGTTAATATGAGGGATATAGTTTGCTCATGTAGGAAGTGGGAGTTGACAGGAGTACCCTGCAAACATGCAGTTGCATCCATATGGAATATGGCAAGTAATGGAATAGAAACTGGCATTCCTGAGTCATATGTCCATCAATCTTATTGGTTGACTACTTGGAAAGAAATGTACAAATTCAAAATCATTCCTTGTGATGGACCAGATAAGTGGCCTAAATCAAATGTCCCACTCATAGTTACCCCACCCAATCATACCCCACAACCTGGTAGACCAAGGAAAAAAAGAAGGAAAACTGCAGCTGAGTTGGCTGATGGTATGACTAAAGGTGTCCAGTTGAGTAGGGAAGGTAAAAGTGTAACTTGCAGGAAGTGTGGGCAAGTTGGGCACAACCAAAGGAGTTGTTCAGGTCAAAGGGATAAGCCAAGTGGTGGTTCCAAGTCTGCTGGTGCATCCAAGTCTGCTGGTGCAAAGAGAAGTGGTGGTTCCAAGTCTGCTGGTTCCAACTCTAAAGGTACAAGAAAAGGTAGTGGTACAACTGCTGATGAAAGTGTTGGTGCAAGTGCTGGTGCAAGAGGTAACATGGGTGCACATTTTTCTTCTCAACCTACTGGTGCAAGTGCTGGTGCAAGTGGTAGCATGGGTGCACATTTTTATTCTCAACCTACTGGTGCAAGTGGTGGTGCAAGTGCTGGTGCCAGTGGTAGCATGGCTGCACCTATTTCTTCTCAACCTACTGCTGCAAGTGGTGGTATGTCTTCACCAACAAGGTTTACAAAGTCAAGTGCAAAAAGGTTTTCACCATCAAAACCAATGTAATTTGTAGTATTTCTTTTCTGTATGTCCTGTACTTGTGGTATTTTGTGTTTTGGTGGCATCCGTTTGGTCACAAAACATTTGCAATAGACTTGTGTATGGTCAACTTTTATTTGGTATGGGTTGTAATAGACTATGTTCAACTTTTAATCTTTTATTGTGTATGGGTTGTATTAGACTTTGGTCAAGTATTGTGTGTGAATGCTTACCAAACATTTGCACCTATTTATGTCTCTCTACTTAACACTTCTGCATATGGTTTAATGCAGTTGACTTTATAACAACATTCAATACAATGGCTAGGTGTAGGTTGAAACTGAATAACAACATTGCAGTTTAAAAGAGTACAATACAACATTGCTAAATGATGTTTGCCATGTTCATTCAATACCAAAACACAACTCTCTTTATTACATCTTCAAACTACAGTTAGAACTCCAAAATACAACCAAACATGTCAAGATCCACCAAAATACACCCAAACTACAAACTACATTCATTTAAAACAGTACAATACAACAAAGATTAACCAACTGAGAACCAACATCTTCTTAACCCTTTTAGCTTCAACACTTTTTTGGTGCAAATCTGCTTGTAGCTGATTCATAGAACGTAAGAGACCAGGAATGATTTGCACAGCTCTTTGACACATTTCTGGATCGTACCAATCAATAATCCCACACTATTACAAACAAGATAAGTTAGGTCAAATTAGGTCTTTTAATTTAGGGGTTTTCAAAGAAAATAACTTACACTCTTAGAACAACAATAAAAACGTCTCCCATTAACGTCCTAGACTTATATAATTTGGGACTATTAGGTGGAGGTTTTTTTTTTTTTTTTTTTTTTTTTTTTTTTTTTTTTTTTTTTAATATTTTTTTGCCGTTTAAAAAAAAGTTCATCATAAGCATGGTTAGTGCAATTATCTTTCACAAATTACGACTTGATAAAATATGATATAAGTATTGTCACTGATTAACATTTTCTGAAAAGAAACTAGTTAGGGGTGGCCTAGTGGTAAATAGCTTGAACAACTATTAAGAGGGGTCAACTAGGTGCAAACAATTTTAGATGGTTACGCCAACTTTTCTAAAAAACAAAAAAAAAACTTTATCCGGTTTGAGTCTGTGTAAAGACTTTATCCCGCTTATTAATTAGCTAAAAGGTTGAAAACTATAGTTAAAAGAAAAAGAAAAAAAATCTGAAAAGATACTCATTTGAATAACTCAATTTAACTAGTCTCGCAACTCATTCGTTTAGTGTCTCTAATAAAAAGTTTAAAATAATTATAATGAATTATATCCTACATGCACATTATAAAATGGTCATTAGTATATATACTATTTGGCAGGAGCTTACTGTAGCAACATAGGTGCATTAAATGTCAAGTTTGCCAACTTGGCGAAAACAGCCCCTGAGGTTCAAGTGTCGTTGCAAAGTAAGTCCTTTAGCATTAATAATCTTTCGCAACTTGGCAAAAACAGCCCCTGAGGTTTAAATGTCATTACAAAGTAAGTCCTTTAAGCAATCCCGCTGCATCGCGCGGGTTTTCCAACACTCGTATATACTATTTGGCAGGACCAAAGTTTGCAAAACATTTGCATTAAATGCCAAGTTTGCCAATTTGGCGAAAACAGCCCCTGAGGTTCAAGTGACGCTGCAAAGTAAGTCCTTTAACATTAATAATCTTTCGCAACTTGGCAAAAACAACCCCTGAGGTTTAAATGTCGTTGCAAAGTAAGTCCTTTAAGCAATCCCGCTGCATCGCGCGGGTTTTCCAACACTCGTTAATACTAACTAGTGGTAATTTTCAATTCTAAGAAGTTCTTTGTTGAATATTATTAAGTCAATGATCTTTTCTTTGTTCTGTACGGGATAAGGCCGTTGGTCAATTAAGTCATGCATGAGATTATTATAATTAAGTGCTTAAGCCGCCTATTGGTATACATGAATTCTTAAAAGGTTTATTTTATTTATTTATTTTGTATACATGAATTCTTAAGTGCTTAATCAACAGTTTGTTATAAGCTAATATGAATTCTTAAAAGGTTTATTTTATTTATTTATTTGTAATCTATTGTAGAAGTAAGCTTATAAGATAAACTTGAGTGTAATAATCACCGTACTCACCACAATCACCTCAATATTTACTTATTTTATCAAACCAACTGCTAAACAGTTATAGTTGTTAAGAGCAAGAGGTATCATGGCTAAGTCATACCTCTTCATTCGGGTCTCACATGTGCCACATCACTTCAAAACACTCACTTAAAAATACCCCCCCATTCACAACTAACTCAAACCTCTTCACTTGGGCCCCACCCACTCTCACTTTATTTCTTTTTCATATTTTTCAAACACAAATTCAAACATTTTAAACAACGAATTTAAAATTCATTAAAATAAAAACATTACAATATATTAAAAATTAAAACAATACATAAATCATAAATCTTAATCTGAATACTCCCCGCATGCAGAATCATACGAGGGAGATATATAACCGGAAAATTCCTCGATGTGAGCCAAACGTTCCTCGTCTAGCGGAGATTGCCCAACAAATCTATCAGACGAAGTTGATGCACCTGCACCATCGTTTTTGTTCTCCCGATAGCTCCAATTGATTTTGGTGCTGATGTTGTTCGATATATGTTGAACACACCGTCACAACTTGTCAGCAATCTCGTCGTCTTTGTGGGCTTCATCAATAAAAAATTTGCCGATCACAGCTTTTCGTTCAGGCGTAATGTCGTTGCAACTCTTGTAGTTTTCTCTCATATGTTACTTCTCTGCCCTTGCCTACTCAAACAGATTGATGACGCTTATAATAGCGTTTTTTCGAGCCTCATCGACGTTATCGCATTGATTTTTAACGTACATTTGCATATCTTTAACGGAATGCGGGAGACGATAAGCCATAATAATCTTGTGTAAAAAGAAGTGTGAATTTTTGTGTTTGAAGTTGAATTGTGTTTGAAAGAGAAGTGTGAATTGTGTTTGAAAGAGAAGTGTAAATTTTTGTGTAAATATGGGTATTATTTATAAAGTGGGTGGGGTAAATATTTAAATTTGAAAAAAAATATATATATATTTAAAACTTAACCGTTGTTTTACAACGGATTGAATTCTAAAAAGTTTTTGTCGTATTCATTTCGTGGGGGTGGCGAGGGTTAAAGTGGCGAGGGTGTGTGGTGTCGTGGCTAGGTGTGGCGAGCCCTCCACCTAGGACTGGCGAACGAAATTTGTTGTGATACCTCTTGCTCTAATGATAATTACCAAACAAAACATATAAAAGTACTCTATTCAAATACAACCATAATTCATAACCGTGTATAACTCTTACAACCAACATGTTAGGTGGTCTGCACCACCTTATCAACGTCAAAATACCACCAGCGGTGGTGGCTTGGTTGCAGGGCCGACTTTAGGGGAGTGCAAGAGGTGCGATTGCACATGGCTACCGGTTGACGAGGGCCACCAAATTTCATGCACTTTATATGAACACAATATGAGACTCAAGCTTAATTAATTCATGCACTACTTATACATATGTATAGTATGTGTGTGTTTGAGGGCCTCTTTGTGATAATGCCACGGGGCCACTGAAATCCACGAGACGGCCCTGCTTGATTGTAACGACTTGCACGCATGACGCGTGGTGAAAAGCTCACAACGAATTGTGGCGCCTTCATTGCTCTTCCGGTGTTGCGGCCTTTTATGAGTGACCGTTAAAAACATGAACAGGTAGGCTTTGTGTTGTCATGATGTATTAATTTACTAGAAAAAGTGTTTGTGATACATATTACCTTGGCATTTAAAAACTTGATTGTTTTGTTGGAAGAAATATTTAATAGATGACCAACTCTTTGCTTCTACGTGACTATCTTTCTCAACAATAAACATTATTATATGACTAGTCATTATATTTTGGGGTAAACCTATTTTATAATGAGTAAAGGGAATATTGTATTGTCTTACGTATAAGCTTACATTTAAAACTTTCTAAAACTACGTCATATCGACAAAAGAAAACAAATAATCAAAATTACATCATTTTAATTTTTAATTATGTCCTTTCACAATATTCATGTTTACTTAGGGGGTGTTTGGGTTTGATTATTTAAAAATGCATTTTCAAAAAGTGTGTTTTCAAAACTGCGTTTTCCAACTGCAGGGGGTCACTTACTTTTCCAAAACGCAGTTTTGAGGCATCTAAAACGCAAATAACTGTTTTTTTGAATTTTTTTGCCAAACACTCATTTTAGATTAATTGCGCTTTTAAAACGCAATAAATAGATAATCAGTTTCAAATCGCACTCCCAAACACCTCTTTAATTACACATAACATCTTTAAAGGTGGGTTCACTCTAAAACAAAAACAAAACAATAAATTGAACACACAAAACAAAAACAAAACCACACTAAAGCAAAAATACACATAATTTCTTTTCAATGGTGTAAACATAGAGGTAGATTCAATTTTAATTGGTTAGATTACTTTAAAAATTCTTATCTTGTAACAATCTTTTGTTTGTCTAGCTCCTTATTAGTTTTAATAATATCAACCGTTAAAAAAAAATAAAAGTAAAAATGCTGCACATATATAGCAATAAAAAGTCATACTAAATATAACACCCCAAACAAAAACAATAGACAGCTAAAATATATTTATGAAAAACCATGAACCAATAAATTTCAACTTTATGCTTACAAGATGTTCAAATTTCCTTTACCAAACAAAAGATGTTCAAATTTCTAAACATCTAAAAAAAACAAGCAAAATCATGCCACATTTTTATTGTTATAACAAATAATGACAACATCATGTCACACATATTTGATGTAACAGATAGTATATTTTAATAAGATAAATAAAATAAAGAGTGAAAATCATTAACCAAATTTGAGATTTGTTCTAGTTATTTAACTCTGACTTTATTTTGATTATAAAAACAACTTAAAATTTCAATATTGTTTCATTTATGTGAAATCTTATCATAGATTAACCTCAAACTTGTTTATTATTTTGTGATTATTTAGTTAGTTGTACATATGGTAGGTCGAAAGTAACATAGAACATGATACTACAAGTATTGAAACTTTGACCACACTAAATTTTTAACAATTTCACATGAATGAAACCATTTTTAAACTTTGATTGTTTTTCTGGGTGATCGTAAAATTTAAGTGACTAAACTGCACTTCAAAAGGGTGTTTGTTTAAGCTTATATAGTATGCTTATGACTTATTTGGTGTTTGGTTTATGTTTCATAAGCTCATGTTTTTGTGGCTTATTTTATATATACTTTTTTATATAAACTTTTATTATGATATGATAAGTTTATATAACCTCATATGTTTAAAACAAGCTCCAAATTTTGAGTTCATAGCCAAAAACTAGATAGCCACCGAATCCTATGTTTCATCCTAGTTTATTTGATGTTTAATAAGCTTAAACAAGATTGTAAATAGCGGGAGACGTGACGTGACGACATGATCAAGCTTCATGCCTTAGGCGAAGCCATAACAGTTTTTTTAAGACGTGACTTAAAATGGTAAAAAGATAAATAAATAAAAAATTTATAAATTTATATATTGAATGTAATATTTTTCATTTTTTTAATAAAATCTTTTTTAGCGAAGTTGAATTTTAAAAAACGTCACGCCTCTCATTTTAGCGCGTTTTTTCACGTCTTTTCTCAGACGTCATGAACCATCTCATAACTAAAGACCACGTCTCACGTCTTAGCTCCGCCAACCACTTAAACAAACACCCTCTAAAATAAAAATAAAAAAAGAGAAAAGAAATGTTTGTAGTATAGATACCAACAAAATAAAAATACATGAAGAAGAAGAAGAAGCGTATAATACCAATCTTGCCATCAAAAGAAACTTATTATTATTCCGTTGTTCATAATTCTCCATTCTTCATTCTTGTGCAGGCAGGCACTTGTTAACATCTTCTTCATCCAAACAATAACATTAACATTTAAATTTAAATAAATTCAATCGAAATAATCATCCAAATATTGAAATAAAAAACGGTTAGTGATCTAATTCTACGGTTTTGATCCATATCGATGTTAATGTTGGTTAGTTTTAGCTTTATATTATTTAAGTTAATTTGTTACAGCATTTTGATGATGTTGTTTATTATCTCGATTTTGATCGTATCGATGTTTTTAACATGTTAATGATGTATTAGTTTTATATATTTTTGCTTAGTTAAAAGTTAATTTGTAACCGCATTTGTTTTCGTTACGATGCTTGTCATTGTACGGTTTTTATCGTGTTTATTTTACATGTTTTCAGGCTAAGTAGACTTCGTTACGATTTAAATGGATTTAGCTTGATGTTGTTGAATGATTAATTGTTGATTTGTTAGTTATTAGCTTCTTGTTGTTGTTGTTGTTGTTGATTTAAGGTTATTTTTTCATGAATTTGTATGTTTAAAACATGTTTAACAGTTGAATGATTTGTTAGTTATAAGTTTAAAATGTTATAGGATTTTTGAATCGTCGTCTCCGTGTAATGGATGAAGATGTTTTGTTAGCCTAGAAAAACTGTAAATCATACTCTAGGGTCTTATCTGTAATGATGTCACAGATTAAGGTTTGGATGTGTAGGTTTATCGTTAGTGTTGTACGCGTTTGGTTCTATAATGCGTGACTCATATGGTCACGAGATGCTTGTAAACATTGCGTTTTTGTCAATGAAGGTTGTTGGTTTGGGTGTTTGGATGTGTGTTTTGGAATCAAATTTCTGATTATGATAATACGGAGTAATAAGTTTTTGATGTAAACATATTTTCTGTTTATGTAGCGGTCAAATAAGGATGATAAATTTGTATACTACAATGATAATGATGTACTTATTAGTCACGTTATTTAGTCATTAGTGGGTATCTGATTATTACTACTTTACTCGCCTCCGCTATAGCTAAATAACATCTCTTATAGTATGATTTTTCCGGAGCACCTAATTGCTTTCAAGTTTTAATACGCATGTCCAAACACCCCCTAGTTTGATTCTCTGTGTGATTGTTTGCAATTTACTTGATATTATCTCTTTGTTCAATATGTGACATCAGGCGATAATCCATTCGAGCCATAAGAATGTTTGTTATTCATTTTTTTTTTTTTTTTTTCCAAAATATGAATGTCTCGTTGATTTTTTTATTTACGTATCATTATCACATACTTATTTTTTGTGTACTTTTTATATTTCTTAATGAACAGATTCTGAGAACTCTGATTCAGGATAAAAGACGAGTTTCACATCATGAAATACAAAAAAGGAAGTATGGTCGAGGTGTTGACAACAGACGAGGTTCCTTACCACTCTTGGCGTTGTGCTCAGATCGTTTCCAGCAATGGGCACAGCTACACAGTCAGATACGACGTGTATCCTGGTTTTACTAACCAAGGGAAAGTAGAACATGTATCTGAGAAATATATTAGACCATGTCCTCCATTGGTCGAAATATTGGAATGTAGGCCTGGTGACGTGGTGGAAGTGTTTCACAATCTGTCGTGGAAGATGGCAATCGTCTCTAAGGCTTTCGGTTGGGACAGTTTTTTGGTCAGATTGGTTGGATCTTTCTCAGAGTTTGAAGCCAGCAAGGCTGAAATCCGTGTGCGGCAATCTTGGCAAAATGATGAATGGGTTGTCATTGGGAAGGTACATCAATTTGAATCTTTTGCAGTATATTCAATTATCTCCTTTACAACCGTTAATCATGTATAGGATTGATTGGCATTTGCGTTATTCAAAGGGGTATTTGGGGATTCTAAGGGGGTATTTGTGTAAGCTTATTTTTTGACTTATGGGCTTATTGAACTTTTGAAAGGCCAATAAGCTCAAATTTTAGGGCTTATTAGCTTATCAACTTGAGCTTATGGCTTATTTAAGTTCATAAGCTCAAGTTGATAAGTTCATAAGCCCAGAAACTGAGCTTATCAGCTTTTCAGAAGTTCAATAAGCCCATAAACCGGAAATATAATAAACTTAAATGATAACCCCTTATGCTATGACTTTGTAAGAATGTTTCATGTCAACATGTCCCGACTTCCAGATTAGATTAATATTGTCTACACTCGTTGTTGTGAAAACAGGTTCATACAATTAACGACGACGCTCAATGTTGCAAGCTTTCAAAGTGCAATATAGAGTCAGGCTCCCAAGGGAAGCAAAGGAAAGTTAAAGGGGGTTCCTACTTAAAAAGCCTACAGTTTGGCGCGCAAAATGACAATTTACCAGAATCACATATTGTTTCAGCGAGAACCCTAAAGCGAGGGTCACCCTACTATTTGTCCCAAGATGAAGTAAACGAAGGGACTTCTTTGAAATTCAGAATCGCTCTAAGAGAGAGTAAACGTCTCCGTGTGCTGGTAAAGTCACCTGAAAAGGTAGACGCTGTTCCTAACTCGAGAGAACTGGTGTCTGAAAAAGGTCTATACAGAATAGCAAATGATGATGATAGTGTTGTATGTTCAGTTGGTAGTTGCAGTGTTAACAGCTATAGTTGCTATGATAGTGAAGATATTGATAGTCGTGATAGTGATGCTGAGTCTGTTTGTCAAACGGGATATCAGGAAGATCTCAAATTGTCTAAAAAGGAATTTGCTGCAGAAGTACATAGGCTAGAGTTGCAAGCATATCGTTGCACTCTTGAGGCATTGCATGCATCAGGGCCCTTAACTTGGGAAAAAGAAACAATGGTAACAAACCTTCGTATGTCGCTCCATATATCAAACGATGAGCATTTGATTGAGTTAAAAAACTTAATTGCCAATGCCAGTACTATCCGTATTAGATGACAGGAAAAAGAACAGAATATAAGTTTTTTTCTCCTTTAGCGTTTTTTCTATCACTACAAGTCAATTCTCCATTGAATGGCTCACATAATTGTAAAGAGCATTTGTTGCCATCTTCTGTGTCTTACTGTTATTAGCATCACACCGTAGTTTACTGAAAATTTTGTATTAGAAACCTTGAGATAGCAAGTCATGGTTTTAAGATCATCTGTATAAAGCCCATCTTACCTTTTGGCGCTTATGTTTATTGCTTTCTATGTTAAAGAAAATCTCATGCCATTAGTGGGGTCATTTAATTTGTAATAATGCAGCGTTATTGCATACCATTTGGCATCATCATTGTTTTCTGTTGATATTATTGATGCTTACACTTGGTTTTCCAGGCCCAAAGTTGGAGGCTTATTGGGTGTGCCACCTTCTCTTGGCATGGTACGTTGGGGCTTAATCAGAATCTGATCTGCCACCAATTGCTGATCAGCCTCTTGTATAACTTTGGGCGTCTGTAAGCTTCAAATTAATTCTCTTGAACAATGCAGGACCAATGTCTCGTAGTTACCATTTGATGTCCAGATATGGAAGGTTCTGTCGGTGAAATACTGACGTTGAGCGTCCTGTATTTGTGAGGTTTCAGTTGGTAGTTGGCGTAGTGTGAGCTAACTTACCGGTAAGGTGGTAAGGTCATTTGAATTGTGAAACTATAGATGACTTCTACTTTCTATTATATGTTCCATCTATGGACATTAGATATGATTATGCCAATCATCTCCTAGATGATGCAGACAGTCTTACCAGATGTTTGATAATGATATCATCGGAATTCTGTATAAGTGGAAATATTAGTTTGAAAGTTTGTACTAAAATAAAATGACACAGGAGAACTTAATGATGATGATAAAATGTTTTTACGTAGATAACAGGTCAAAACATAGTTGCATGTGAGAATTAGAACATGATTAGAGTAGAGATGGCAACATGAAGAATTGGATAACGGGTCAAAATGGTTAATAGTATATGGATTAATGCAGATTGGATCAGGTAGCCAAACCATCAACAACCTTTAGCCCCCTCTCTTTGGAAACACTTTGGGTGACTTTCAAACGTTTGACTTGGTCAACCCTTGTTTCCTGATCCTAATTTATCAAGGTTTAAACTTTACCCTATAGGCCTGTAGCCATGTTAAAGATTAAATACAACTGAATTTGACCCATTTCAGGTAAATCGGCCCAAATGTGTCAAAATTACCGTCTAAATCTCACTATCTTCTAGTAAACATCCTGATTTCGGACGAACACTTGATTGTAAAAGTATTCTTGTCTAAAAGTATGCTTTTCATAATGATTTTTTCTCACTATCTTCTTGTTTACACTATAACCTTTCTTCACGAGGGGTTAGAACAAATCATTATGAAAAGCAATGTGCCAATGTTTCTGCTAATAAATTCACTTATAACAAATATTATATCACTTGTTTGTAATTTTTTTGAGAGATCATCTAGTTGATCCAGTGGGTTGTTTTGTGTATCTTATCAAGAGTGCAAGGAATAAAAATTCTCATCAAAATTCTGAATCATGAATTTCTGAATACTGACGTATATGTTAGCAGGTAAATATTCTATCAGAAGCTATACACGTTTTCTTTTCTTTTGGTGGTCGTTAGAGCAGGTATGTTTCGACATGTACTGAAGATTTACTCTTGCTATTTTGGATGTATAAGCCGATTTTTATTTTTAAAATATCGGGGTGGATTTCATATATTTGGGAGTATTTTGTAGTTTGACTTAATAGAAAACAATGTACCTATTACTATTAGCCATAAATTGTGGTACAGGCAGCCTGGCTCCTAAATAACTACACAAGATGGTTTGCCTAAATGCTTTTCGCCCTAGCGAATCTAGCGTTCTGGGTTAAACCCACTAACATAATGGTTTCGAGTACAAAACAAGTATATACTTAACTGAATAAATTCAACAAAATAAGATAAGTTTGTTGGTTTGCAACAATCAACCAATGAGTGTTTCTAACTTAGGATTATGGCTAACAATAACTTAGAAGTTATCATTTGATTCCTTTCCTTTTTATTTTGAAAAGCTTTATGGTTGTTAACTCAAGTCTCTAGATCTCTACTTCTCTAGTCATGCTATTGAGATTCCCTTTTTCTTAAGCCCAATGGGAAAGTCTACTACCATTATAAGTAATCCAATTATATTAATGGGCCTAATATCTCACTTGACGAATTTTAGGTGTTCCAAATTCGCTTTATAGTCTTGATAAGTAAAAATCTTAAACTATAAAGTCATATAAAAAGTAATTTACTCTTTGCTAAACTAAAAGAGCTTTGCTTAAAAGGAAAAGTAGTGGAGATGAGTCATTTGTTATTTATACACTTTCACCTTAAATTTTGTATTTGATACTTAGTAATACTTTGATTACTGAAATGTGTACACTAAATTAGCGTAGATGTAGGAGTTGAACATATGTTATCAGTTAAAGGCGATTAAACGGTTAACATTTCAGTGATCCAAAAAACGGAATTACTATTGAACCGTGTTTTCTTATTATACTTCATATAAACAAAAACGACCGCATAGAGCCTATCGTTAGTCCAATGATTAAACACTTGGTGTCTCATAAAATCTAAGTCTTATGCTGGAATATCATCATGAGCTATCATATCTTTGAGATGGTGTATTCAGTCTCCAGATTTGTAATAACTTTAGCATATCTATATCATGATTTTAAAGGGGTTATGTACATGTATATTTGTCTTTTTACCTTTAGAAAAAGAGAATACTTTTTTATTGTTAGGGCCAAACTGCAAAAGGTTCTAAAGTAATATATCTAATAGTCTAATACTGTATAATTTTTTTTCAGAAATTGAAAAATAAAAAAGCCACCTAACATGATAAATAAATGAGAAAGAAAATATGTGAGGCAAAAGGGGTTGCTATTTGCTGCTTTTGTCCCTTCATTGCTTGACAAAGTTTTTAAGTGTAAATCACTAAATCCCACCTCACCTTCACACTTCCAAGTTTTATAATTGTTAAAGGAGCACTTCTAACAATGCAGTTGTTGTAGTTTTATAATTAGCTTCTAGTTAACTTAACAATAATTGTGAAGATTCTTATGTAAAGCTAGTATCAATTAGCTTAATGTCAAAAAAATGTCATGACTAATAAACAAGTCCATTCACTAGCTCACATTGTGACATAGCCTCTGAATTGACATAGCACCCCTCCATGTTCCTTCCAATTTAGTTATGGACCATGTTATGTATATATCGCGCATACATAATTATCGTCGGGTAAAATCATTAGGTCTGTCTGTCTGAAACAACTACATGCATATATGCACTTTTATGTCACATTGAGCGCCCTTGTACTATTACATTGTGTTCTTCACGTGCCTTTTGTGGTCGAAAAATTAATAATGAAGGGGGAAAAATTCGGGACGGAAACAATGGTCTTGTCACAAAACACGTTATATGCCCGTATCGCAAACAGTGTCGTTTTCGTTGAAAGGGTGTCTCTTGTACATGGACCACCTTGTTGGGGGCAAAATCAATTCACAATTCGACTTGACATTGACACCTAGCTTTGTCATTCCTCTTGAATTTTAATATGTGTATCCGGATGAGTTGAAATTTAAAAGTTTTGAAGATTGTAATTTTTATAGTAGTTTTTTCGACAGTCTTATTAAAACCCGGTTAGCAGTTTAGTTATATTCTTTTCTACAACTGGCGTATATTAATAAGAGAAATTAAAACTAATGAACTGGCAAAACTTGGGATCTGCAAATTAATGTATACTTGGCTGTCTACTTGTCTTGTTGTAATTACTTTCATATATACTTTCAGGATATTCTTATCATATAATCACTTTGTAATAACTTAAAGTCTTAAACTATGAAGGTTGTATATAGTTAACAGCGAAAATTCAAAAAATCTTGTATTTTAGACGACTAAGAAAAATATGTACTCGTTAAAGACCTAATGCCCAATTAGCTAAAAGGGTGTGCAAGTGTGCTGTCGAATCAGGCCTCTAGTTAAAAGAGGCCACAATTTTTTTATTCTTGTATATAAATACGTTATATATTAAACATATACAAGACATACAATTGAAGATTACATGCGATCTATTTTTATTTTACAAATATAATGAGATCTCTTTGTCGCTATTGTTTAAGGCTATCGAAAACCACGAAACAAAACTGCGTGTATACTCTGAAGTAGTCTGAACAACTGCTAATCAAAGGTTTCAAAAAAATGTAAAATTATACTACATCAATTTTCTATACGTATTTATTTCGCCTTGTTTTTTGAGCAATTCCAATTTATATCATGGTACTCCGTATAAAATAAGTTACAATAGTAGGACAAGAAACATATATTCTTGTTTAAATAAAAATATTTAAAGACAAGCTCCTTAAAATTTGCAATAACTTTTGTACTTGCAAACATTGTCGAATGGGGTTTTAGAATGTTAACTTTGTTGTTTAGTGCAATGTGGGAGACATCTCCTAGATTTTATATTTAAAAGCATGCGTAGGACAAAACCCAAAAAGCCATAAAGCCAAATAAACTAGTAGTTGTTTTACATTGTTATCTTTTAATAACTTTACATTTGTAATCTTTATTTATTTATTCATGGTGGACAAATTAAAGAATTACTCCGTACTAAATGTACATTCCAATTTGCAAATAACTTTAAAAAAAAAAGAAAAAAAAAAGAAAGAATAAAAAAGTGTTGAGTGAGACCATTTTAGCTATAGTATATGTGTATTTTTTTTTTTTTAAATTTTATTTCGATATTTGAAAAACACTTGGAGCGTGTTTAATTGTTGAAAAACGAGAATTTTCTTAGAAAAGTTTTTACGAAACACAGAGAAAATAAAAAACGTGTTCTTAATTTTTTCTGAAGCTAATTTGAATTTAGAATTCTTAAGTTTTCAAAAGGTTCTTGGGAGTTACTTCATTTTCAAGAAAAATTTAAAAAAAAAAAAAAAAAAAAAAAAAAAAAAAAATCTTGCAACTAAATGCATCTTTAGATTCGTTGAAATTTGAATATAAATACTTAATTTAGAAAAAACTAATATAAATATATAAAAAATTTATTTAAACCTGTAAACAAAAAAAAAAAAAAAAGGTAGATTAACCACTAGACATATGCTATACCAATGACTGTATTATGACAACTGGTTTCAACTATAAGGGTGGTGGCAACCATCCCTCACCATCCCTCACCATCCACCAATAACATTCTTCCAACTCATCTCATCCCCACACCACCCCTCACCATAGATTTTTAGTGGCAACCATGTATTCCCACCCCTCACCATTTTTTTTTTTTTTTTTTTTTTTTTTTTTTTTTTTTTTTTACCTTTTTATATTTAAAATTATATCAAACAATATAATAAAAACACATAATATTATTATTATTACTTAAAAGAAAATTACAAAATACTTAAAAGAAAATTACATCCTAAAAAACGCTTTAATTAAAAAACATACTAAAACACATTTCTAAAAATCACAAGGCCATCCGTATTTCTCCGCGATCTCACGTTTTTGGGCAATAGTGACCGCTAGTATATTTGGATCGTTTATGTGATTGTGCGGTGTTTGATATACTTTCAACGCCCTATACTTAGCCTTTTCTTCCATGACACGGATTTTTGTCGCCATAACCTTTTCGGCCATCTCATCCTTTGAAGCTTTTTGCTCCGCCCTCTTCTCCAATATTTGTGTTTTCTTTGTTGTGTAGTTGTCGAAGCTCATAGCAACACTACCCTTTGACGACGATTCGCTTTCGGCCTTTTTGCCCTTTCTTTTTTGAATGCGAGGCATCGTGTCGTCATTGAGATCCGGAATCACAGGGTTGTCATTACTTGCGGTCTCGTAGTGGCCGGATTCAGACGACTTTCTCCGTTTGTCGGAATGAGACGAAGATCCTTGCGCTATATCTGGTTGTTCCAACCATTTGTCTTCTTGCCTAACAATCTCCCATGCTTCAATATGACTAAACGACTTGCCATGTTTAGTTTTGTAATCGGCCAAGGCATTTTTCATGATGTCAACATCGCTACAACCACTCTCGCGAAGACGATTCTACAATTACATAAGTAAAAATTAATATGTAATTGATAAAAGTATATAACTACAAAATATTAATTCATATAAATGTAAAAAGTATATAATTATAAAAATTACTTGTTGGATCCACAACCCATTAAAGACACCCATTTCGGCGCTCAAACTTTTCCACTTTGTGTTCAAGCCGTGATGTGTACGCGTAGTGTTTCGAATGTTTTGCTTGAAATGCTCATGAATTCTTCTCCAAAAACCTTCTCTATTTTGTTCATTCCCGACTGCTCTACATGTCGAGATGTGAACCCAAGCTTTTGCCAACGCCTCCTCTTCGGCCGGTGTCCAAGATTTCTTTTCCACTCTATTTGGGTTTCTTTTTCGTACTTCTTGAACTTCTTCAATTTCTTCAACTTCTTCAACTTCTTCATTTTCTTAACAATATTTTAACAAATAAAAGTATAACATAATAAATTAGTAGAAATAAAAATTATTACAAACAATATTTTAACAAATAAAAGTATAACATAATAAATTAGTAGAAATAAAAATTATTACAACCAATATTTTAACAAAGAAAAATTATACCGATTGGAGGTTGCGTTTCGGGAATAACAATGTCATCTTCTTCATCATCCACACTATATAGCGGTAGTTGTCGTTCGACACTTGTTTCACGTCGCGAAGGAGCGTCACGGTACTCGAACGGGTTGAATTCGCTTGTCAATTGAGTTGGATTGATTGGTGGTTGCGGATAATATTGTGGTGGAAAGTACGGTGGAGAAGTCATTTGAGGTTGATAATATTGGGGTTGTGGACTCATTTGTGGAATGTACGGAGCGGGTTGTGATTGAATTCGTGGACGAAATCGGGAACCGCGTCCACTTCCTTTGGATGATGAAGAACCTTTTGATTTTCTTGGATCCATGATAAATTTTGTAGAAATTGGTATAAAAGTTGATTAAAAGATAAAGGATATAAAATATTTTGTTGTGGTAAAAATTATGTAATATAATGGGTTATATATAGGAAATAGTTTTTTTTTTTTTTAAACCGTTGCCCAACGGTACACATGCCCAACGTTCGAATTTTTTTGCCCAACGTTCGATTTTTTATGTAGCCCGCTTCGAGCTTCTATCCCGTTGCATGAATAGCCCGCTCGAGCCCGCATAGGTGGCGGCGGTGTAGCCGCTCGGGCTGGGCAAAGCCCGCTGCTCACCCCGCTCCCGTTGCCACCACCCTAAGTACTGATAGTGTATGTATTGATAATTGATAGTGTATGTAGCAGTAGCGGATATAAAAAACACCAAACACTTTTTAGCTGTCATGAATGTTGAGATCAGAGATGATCTTATATTTTATTTTTATCATGAATTTATATTAATTACTCTTTTTAGAAACAACCATGGACGTGATCACATGCATCTTACCATGTTTTTATTCCTTTAACAAAAGCTAAACCCCACCAACAAAAGATAAAAGTAATAAAGTTAAAACCCGAAAGCTAAGGAAAAAGAGAGAATCACCCTACCCACATGATTTTATACATGAAAAACAAGTTAATAAAACATCTTACTAAGAAATGAGAGGTCTCGTGTTCAAACCTCACTAGGTAACTTCTTGCGAGTTGCGGAAGAAAGGGTTCAGAAACGGTCAGAAGATATCCTTGTTAGGTCACGTACATCTAAGCGGTCACGAGAACAAAAAGAAACCGATAATATATATAACCTCATATTTACAATATCGGGGCCAAATTAAATGATCGAAACAAGATATACATCACGTACATATTGGACGAGGATGAAAAATTCTAACTAACTAGTACTTACATGCACAAAATCTAAATACTTGTGGTAATTTACCATCTAAATGTGTTCTCTTTCTTTTGCTTGAGGTTCATTTCAATTTTATGTGCAACTTATTATCGTCATTGATTCTCGTTGTTGGAACGTTCCGACTGGAAGTGTTTGAAGATAACGGGTGCACCATGTTGCGGATGAAGTAGCATAAGAACAGTGGGTGCATGTTGGTACTTTGGAGACAACTCGAAAGAGAACCTTTGTAATATCATTGCAATAGTCAATTTCGCTTGTAACATTGCAAGGTTTTGTCCAATGCATGTTCGTGTACCAATCCCGAAAGGAATGAAAGCTAGAGGATGTTTACCCGCCCGAGCAACTCCATCTGAGAACCGGCTTGGGTTAAACTCATTAGCATCTTTACCCCAAATGGTTTGATCATGATGAACCGCCAGGATTGGAATGAGAAGCTCGGTGCCACGTGGGATCTTGTATCCGCCTAATTCCACGTCAGCTTTTGCTCGTCTGATTGATGCCACGATCGGAGGATACAATCTCAATGACTCGTTGAGTATCATCGTCAACTACATGAGAATAACATCAATTAAATTTAGTCACAAATATACTAGTAGCTTCTTAGGAGATCTATCATAGTTTACTTGCTCATTAAACATAGTTAGATGCTTTAGCACAAAAGTTTGGGACTTGTTCACAATCTAGTTTGATACCAAATCGGCTCTTATTCTTATACTGCCGGTTCTGAGTTCAGTTTTTGTAACTGAACCACTAAACTCAGAATCGGCAGTATAAGAAAACATGATTTGAAATTAGAGAAGGATTTATTACCGTTTTAAGCTTAGAAACACAATCTTTTGTAGGAATGTCACTTGATCCACATACACTAAGCACCTCCTCACGCGCCGTAGCTTGCCACGTAGGATGCATGGCTAGCAATACAGTAGTCCACGTCAGCAAGTTAGATGTAGTTTGTTCTCCAGCAAAGAAAAAACTCTTGCACTCTTCTGCCATGTCACGTGCCGTAATCGCTGACGTGGAATTTAGTAAAGACTCTTTTCTACTAGCTTCAATCATAAGGCCAAGTAAATCTTTTGGCCTATTTACCATTACCATTTCCTCATCATCATCCCATTTTTTACTTCTTTTCTCAATTAGTTTCATCAACTTTTTCTTGATTTCTTTTTGTAGTTTCCATGTTTCTCTATTCCCTTTTGTAGGCAGAAACCTAACATTAACACAAAATGATTTAGCTAATATAAAAAAAAGGAAAGAAACAAGCACATGTTAAAAGTAGGGACGAAACCGGAATGCAATTTGACCGGTGCATATGGAATAAACTAAACAATACTATAAACACAATTTTTAAGGAACGGGTGCATTTTAAAAAAAAATCGATGCTTTTATAACAAAATTAACACTACGAAACAAATATCCATGAGTGTCCCGGGACACCCCTGATTCCGTCCCTGGTTATAAGATAATGCCATGTATTATTTTGTTGGTCTCATGGAATTATGTCATGTGTTATTATAAACAATATTTAAAACATATGAACAAAAAGATATATTCATTTCTATCATGAAAAACGTAATTGCTTATATGAAGAAGAAGAGACATCACTAACTTTTCAAATATATTTAAAATTGTGGCAAAAGCTAGTAGTAACCAACCAAAATGTCATATGATTGGCTTATTTTATTAAAAACTTGTATTTTAAATGCAAGTGATGTTTAATGTACAATGAACAAGCTAGTATATATGGATTTTGAACTAACAATGTTCATCCTCATTGCATGTTGAAAATCATGCATTTTGATATAGCTTTAGACAAGTGTTTGGTTATATTAGACAACACTAAGACAGTAAGACATATGATAATGGTTGACTTGAAAAAAAGTAGTGAATTTGAACAAGGGTTTGTGACACATACCTATAACCAGGGATGGAAATTTTTTGAAATGCCTCAGAAGTCAAGAGCATTTGTCGAGCTTGTAACTGAAAGATATGTTTGCCGTCTTCGTAGTTGTTGCCAAACGCGGTCCTAGTCATTGTCTCCTCCATTAGGTTTTGGTACCACCGAGACACTTCGATTTCCACCTCCCCAGAATCCGACATGCCTAACGACCATTTTTCTAGCATTTTCATCACGCTACTCGTTGCTACGGGTACCAATAACTACAAGAACAACAAAAAATAAATTAAGTACTTTTTTATTTAGTAAGTTAATTGTTAAAACAAGGGTATAGTAGAAAATTTTACTTTGAGATTATCCATGTGAAATGTGGGACTAATGATCTTTCTATGAAGAGCCCATTTTTCGCCTTTGAGGCTAAGAAGACCATCACCTTCTAGCTGTTTGATAAGAGGGTGAGCTTCATTTTTCTCATACAATTCCGATTTCGAGCAAAATATTTCTCGAATGAGGTCCGGATCAGCGACCGTTAGACGAGCCATTGGTCCGAACCATATAAGAAATGTGGGACCTAAATAATTCGTTTACAAAAATCTTATCAGTTACTATTGCCATTATGAAAATGTGACAAATTAGGTTGCATAAAATGATTGCATAAAATAAGGAGATATAAATGGTAAAGCATCAAGGAGAAGAAAAAACCTAAAAGAAGCACAAGGACACATAACATTTACTCCAAAAGTTTATTTTATCTTGACATATAACAGTAACTACAGTATTATGAGAAAATGACACTAATTAATAAATGGTTTTTAATGTGAGAGACAAGTCTTTTCATTTTCATGTGATATGTATGTATGAGGAATGACCTCCTTGATGAACATGATTCCTATAACCCTATAAGAATTGATACATGATATGGGGATCATATATATATATACACCATGTGATATCTTGTTGTACCATTCAAAGAATAAATATAAAGAAAATATAACAAGAAATAATAAAGATCATATGAAAAGATAATAAACCATCAATTTCTTTAGATCCACTCATGTATAGATCATAAATTTGAATCTCACCTTCTTAGTCAACATAATCACAAAGACAACAAAAAAGATTTTGAACCCAACTATACTCTATTTTTACATATTCATTAGACATGATCCAACTTGATGAAATGCGATTTCAGCGTTGTCAGTTATCAACATTTTACGGAAAATTAAAAGAAATTGAGAACATACCATAGATTTTATTCCAATGATGGTAGAATGAGAGGACTCTTGGGAGTATATTGTGAGAAAAAGCCATAGGTTGTGAAGAAGCTTTCATCATTAAGCTCACAATCTCTTTAGCATTGCCAATAAAGAAGCAATATGAAGGTCCTTTAATACCTTGTTTACCAAAATGTTTCTCAATCTTCTTTGGTTTCCACCATAACACCATATAAACTTTCACAACAAACACTAATAGTATCAACAATAATACCACCATCATTTCTTCTTTCATTTCTCTCTTTCTCAACATAAAATGGTTGTCATTTGGTTGGCTTATATGTATAGCTAGCTTTTGTTTTTTATGTTTGACTCATTTACAACAAAATGGTCCTTCAAGTACTCTAAAACTCATAACTAGTCCTTGGATTTATAAGTTTTGTTATTATTTTTCATATGAACCTTTTACTTTTTATCATTGTTAAATCCTAGGCAGTAGGCACCAAGTTGGCCAATGAAAGTTGTCTCACATGGGGACGCACTATTTTGTAAAAAATGTTTTGATATTAATGGATATGCATGTACCACGTAGGTTGTATATCTATTGCAAATACACTAGACACGTTATATGTATGTTCTATATATATAAAATGGAACTACAAACTGTTCAAGATAAGGCTAGATAAAATAAATGCCAAACTAAGAAAAACCTATGATTCATGTAAAGTAATTAGCTATTTAGCCTTTAAAGGATACACATGTTGCATCACTTTGGATGATTACATAATGACTAAGCATCATCTTTGTCATTTGTGGGAGTAAATTAGCCTCAAATCATTAGTTTATCACCGACTAATATAGAACCTCATATGTGGTAGTCGAATGCGAATGGTCTGCGATTGGTGTAGAGTGTTTAAGAGTGGTTAGTGGAGAAAGTTAGTGACTTTAAATGATTGTTTGACAAGCAACAAATAACTTTATCTTTTTTTTTTCTTTTTTTTCGAATGCTCCTTTTTCAACATTTTATGAGATGACATTTAGAAGCGTTGAGTATTTAAGAGATATAATGATAAAAATTATATGATTTTACACATTATAATTACATCAACAACCAAACATTTTAATAGTAGTAAAAACAGTTTTTGTTAACAACTACTGCTTACTAGTATCACTCGCTGCTACTACTACTTTTGCCACACACACCCACAAAGTAAAACGAAAGAACATATATCCAAATATTATCTTAACGATGGTGTTTCGATGATTTACATTTCCATATTTACCATTTTACGCTGATTCTGAGACTTGGTAGACGCTCTTTTAACGCCATCTTTATCTTTTATAATTCTTATGGCGCCCTACTAAAAAAACACAATCGCTTCACTTTTTATTCATCTTACTTTATAAAAAACAAAAAAACTGACATATATGACACTCGTTATGGCCATAGCGCCACACCTATAACGTAGGGGCCGGTATGCTATGGCGCCGTTGTATGCACCGAACGAACCCTATAACGAGTCTTATAAACCACAGCACCTTGTAGTCTTATCATAACAAACAACTCATGAAATTTGGAGCAAAATTACAAGACTCTAGACACAAGCACTAAAAGTGTAACAAATAAAAGTGCAAACACCATTTTGATAATTCAAATGCATTTATTTTTATGGGCTTGTGTGAATTGATGAGTAAGCTGTTTCTCATGATCTTCCATATGTTCAAATCTATACGTAATGCCACCAACAAAAATCATTTTACACGTATTTGACAAGCTGTATTAAACAGAATTTTGTATTAGTTGTATTTCAATGCATTGTATAATAAAAATGTTTTCAATATTAATTAAATATCTAAAATGTTGCTTTCAACAAAGTCAACGTAATAAAATGTGGTTAGTTCACATGCGCTTGTCTAAATTACTTCTTATTATCCGTGTGAGAAACGAGTAAAAAAATTTATTCTCTAAACTATCAAGAAATAAATATGTGTATTGTTAAAGTTAACCAATTTTTTTTTTTAAACTTCTAAAAATTTGCTATAAATATTTTTCAAAAAAAACAAAGCTCGAATATCGAACAATGGCCGAGACAATATGTTGGGGATCCCCTTAGCGAGGATTTATACGTGAATTTTCGAAAAAAGAAATTGGCTATTTTTGTAATTTGACCGTCTAACAACAAAATTTATAACCTTTTCCATAAGGTACCATAGTTTTCTCTTTCGAGAATAAGCTAAACAGTAAAGTAACTTCAAATACCGTTTTTCACATGTATTGGTCCTAATTCCATTTTCCACGGTATATGTGGAATTTGAGATGTAAACAATCTTAGCTCTACCTAAGGTAGAAAGGCTGCTTTCGATTTTATAAAAAATTGAAAAAGACATCCCACCTTGTAAAGGGTGAAATGATTATTATTGACTTGAGGTATGTGAAATGATCATTATTATTGACTTAATAATTTTTGTTCAAGATTTCAACATTCAAACGTGACATAAAATGGGTTGTTTTAAAGAATTGAATGTTTTCAAAGGTTGACTAGAAATTAAATTTTCAATCCGTTACCAATTATTTTGACACAATCAAAAGTTGAAACAAGCCATTTTTTTTTGGTCTTTATCTCGGTCAATATATAACAAAAATATGTGGTCAATGGTGGTGGATTCATATGTCAATGGAAAATTTCTTGTTACAAAAATTAAATATGTTTGGTTTTTATAAATAAATACAAAGACTGTGACAATATGAAAAATAAATTAAACCGTAGAACCAAAGTCACTATTAAATAATCTTTTTTGTTTTGCTTATGATCATAATCGATTTTATTAATATTATCATCCGGTAGATGATTGAGCCGACACGTAAAACCCCAAGCCGTTAAGATCCATGTATCTTCTTCTACGCGATGTCGTAATCACACTATGCATTTCAAGCTCCAACACATAATGCACAAAATCATAAATGCCAAAATGCTATGACAATAACATGCTAACAAATATCTTAACTTCATATGGTGTTATTAGTGTATAACACAATTTAGACAATGAAAATAATTATGTAAATCCGGAGTTTGTTGCATTAGACACATGATATAGATTTTGGGTGATGGGTTGGTGCAAAGAGGGTTGTGATCTTGGAATGTTGCACTTAAATATAGGCACATGGGAACAAGGGTGTCTATTTGAGGGCTCCCTAAAGAAAAATATGCTTGGGTGCTCACAAACAAGAACTACCCCACATAAGGGCAACTACCCTCTAATGTTGTCCTAATACTCCCAAGACATGTTTGGGTTATGTGCCCTTCATTCCTCCCACATATTATATTTTTACAAAACTAATACTTCTAGAATGGTGTTCTTCACTTTTAGTTGTAACTAATTAAGAACTACTATCACACATACAAAGTTTTTTTTATAACTCTCACTTATGAAATGGTATTGATCTTTAATTTTAATTAGGAATGGTCCAAAACTATAAGAAAGTTTACACCACTAATAACCATTAAACCCACCCGGCCACCCGTTTGGCTGTTTATCATGCGTGAAGGAAAAAAAAAAAAAAAAGAATTTGGTGGTGCAGCCCACCGGATGAAAACAAATAATGTATGTGTGTGAATGGGTTAAGAATGGTGTGGCATGAGACGGGTTGGGGCGTTTTTTTGTCAAAACCAAACCTCAAACCGGAAATTTCGGATTTTATAAATTGCAAACTGTTTGGTTTTGGTTTTGGTTTTTTTGGTTTCGTTTTTTTTTCATTAAATCAGTTCGCTTTTGGTTTTTTTGTTTAGCTTTGATATTTTCCGATAAATAAACTAATTAGTTATGAGCCATCATAACTCTTAACCTATTTTTTCATTCATTTGATTTCAATCAATAAAAGAATAATAGCTAGCAAGTTACCTATCAAACATAGAAAATTATATTTCTCAAAACAACATTATTTCAACGAGATTAATAGTAGAATGATATCTAACAATCCAAAACTATCAAATAATGTACGACATGGCCATATAAAAAGTCCATACGAATATGAAATGCAAGTCTTAGCATTAATTTTTTTCAAATGTCAAGAGATATGCCGAATCTCTCGTTGAAATAATTAAGTAGATGAGATTATGCTAAATTTCTTTTGAAAATAGATAAAAGTGGGGCGGGGCGGTTTTTTCAGATTTATTTTTCATATGCAACCGAAAACCGCCCAAAACATCGGGTTTTTTAGAAAAATCGTTCCTGTCGGTTTTTCATTTGGTTCGGCTGGTTTTGTGTGATCTTTTCAATTTTTTCGGTGTCGATCGAGTTTTTCGAGTTTTGTGCTTAACCCCAATTATATCCCGTTTTAACATAATATAAAAAACATAATACTCGTAATAAATACTATCCAACAAACAAAGTACACTTATAAAATGACATCATCAATGTAAAAAATAGTTGTATCTTACACATATAAAAATAAAAATTTGGAACTTTCATTGTTGGGATACTTGTTTTTTTGCCTGCTAGCATGTTCCATCAAAGTAAAGTTGTGCAGTGCAGTGAATTGGCAAATTCACATACGTATTATTGTGTAGACATAAGAAAACGGATAAAAAATAATGAGTATATCGAATCATTCAATTATAACAGAAGCAGTGCAACTCTGAATTGACTAAACAAGTAAAACTTTTATTTACTTACTTGACTGTTTTTTTAATCAAAATGTCTATACAAGCAAATTTGGAACGGGTACACTTGACGATATGAATTATTTGCACGATAAGCGTATTCGTTCTGTATCAGATCTTTTGTATCCGTGACTCTAATTATGTAAGTTCTCTGGTGCCTCTTATTCAGTCAATCTTCGGATGTATGAGAAGCAAAAAGTTAAGCAGCAACGATCTTTGAAAGATGGTTTTTGCGTAGCTCGATCTACAAAATTCTTTTGGGTTTTGCATAAGTTCTAATATATTCATTATTCAGAGATACAAATTGTGTAAGTTTGAAAACACTACACAACTCGATATTTCACAATAGTTACTTGTTTTAATCACCTAGTTACTTTTTTTTTCTTTTTTTTTTACCGCAATGTATAATATTCTTAGGGGTACTAAAAGTTAAAAAAGAAAAACTGTTTAGTACGGAGTACAATTTTTGTTGGCCTGTGAAAAAAATAATAAAAAAGTAGAAGGATGTCAGAGTAAAGCTGTTAAACAGTTGGAAATGAGGACACATCATTTTGGCACTTTGTTTTTAAAGGAAAGCTGCCCACCATCTCTTTCTGGTTAGTTAAATCCCATTTTTTGTTTTTCACTCTTTTTACTTTTTTTCAGCAAAATTTTAATGTAGATGTTATAAGAACCTTTTATGATGTGATAATGGATGTTTTCTGAGTCATTGTTTTCAATAAAATGAACGGATCTGACATGTGATCACCCCTAGAATATTAACACGATATGCATTTGGGCAATTAGCCCACGATCAATTCGTACAATCAATGCTTCTTAACATTCCAAGAAACACATGTTTCTACCCATGAAAAGCATATAGTTTTTTTACATCAGTATGTGCAAGCCTTCACAAAAACTCGTCTTCATATAAGTCCAAAATAGCCTTAAAGCACAAGGTATCGCAATGAAGAATAACACGTTATTGGTATGTCACATCAGCGCCACATCATACACATCCCAATAATACACCAATAACTAAAATACCCCCGCCCCCTCATAACACATTACTAACATCACTTGTAGATCCCAAAAAATACCCCCACCAAATATACCACTCACTCACAATACACAAAAAAAAAAGAAAAAAAAAAACACAAATTGCATTTGGCGTGAGCCACTACAGTGGCTCAAACACAAAAGGGTGCATTTGGCATAAGTTTGACATGTTGGCCGATACGGTTGGCACACCAATGGCACCCCATATCTTGTGCTCTTACAGAAAACGTAGAGAGCATCACGAGAAGTTTTCACACCTATTTGCAAATATTTGTCTAGAGCATTAGGAGCGGTGTCGTATGCCAATTGACGAATTGCAGAGGTACACTTTATCAGTGAGGAAATACCAACTTTTCCCGTACAATCACTTCTTTGCTGAAAATACGGCGCATTATTAGTTTTTTCTCGAACAATTCGTATTAATAGTCTCCGGCTCATTCGGAACTGTTTCAGGAATAATTTATCATCATACATTGAGTTTTTAGAGAAGTGAGCGACCACTAGAAGATCATGAACACCGTAACGACCCCTATCTATCGTGATTCGTAGGGTTTTTTTAATTGTAGAAGTGGACTCTTTGATAGCCGTAACGACATCTATAAAAAAAGCTAGATCGGTAATATTAATTTCATCTTATTCATCATCCGATGATGTAAAAAGATAGATCGCAAGATATTTGTTTTAAATGAGATGTGTATAGTGTATAAGAAAGAATGTGTTTGAAAGTGTGTATAAAAATAAAGAAGTAATTGTTGGAAAATTTAGTGCACTTGTGGGATTAGTTCACACTTGGTTTTGGGTAAGGAGGTACGAAGTGTACACCCATGAGGTCCCTGAACACCCTGACTCAACAGTAGTTAGTACTGTTGGAATTATATAACATGACTAATCATAAATATAAACAATAAACATCAAGTACACATGCGGAAGCGTATAGGAAAGATTAATGAATAATTAATTAACATAAGGAGAATATGCGTACCTTACTTGATTCTAGCCGAAAAAGAATCAAATCCACAAAACTAGCAATTTGATGAACCCTAATTAGGGTTTATAGGATTATGTGAATTACCTCTTACCGTTATGTGGTCAAATCAAATATGTACAAAGATGTCATGCATTCATCTTGTAGCATAAATTTAATAAAAAAAACTTTTTATTACCAATTCATAAAGATCGAATTATCAAAGTTTTGATTTGAGGTATTGGGTTCACCAATCAAGGAATTTAGCGTTAATTATCGTCCATTATACCGTACTTTTGCATAAGTGTAAACACTTAGTGTTTCAGGTAATTATCACCGAAGTGGCGCATGGAATTAAAACTAATTCGCCCTTAAGATGAGTTTGTACATTTATGGCTTACTAAGTAGCTCCAATCGAACTCACAGGGGGCAGAGGACCAGGTAAGCGGAAAAGCATAACCTTAGACATCCTTTCAGTGTGACTGTGCGCACTTCTTTATTAACCCCTTTATAGTTTGTTCTAGTGGGTGAGCCGTTCTAACCATTGTACCAAAATCATCAATCAATTAAACTATTGAATACTTAACTCTTCAAAAACAAATCAAATTTCACCATTGTTTAATCCGTATTATTTTTCTATTCAAAATTACCCTTTGCTTAAAACTGTCGTACATAATAAACAAACAAGTAACAAATAAAAAATAAACAACTAAAAACAATGCGCACATAATAAACGATTTAATACGTGTAAACAAGTAGCCACATGCAACTCATTCGATAAAACCCTATTAATAATCAATGTCTACGTTAAATTAATGTATATATTAATTAGGGCTTTCACTCTCCCAATTGAAAGTGAGCCACATACATCGATGAATCGATTGCGTAAACCCATAATTAAAATATACCAAATTGCACATAATTGATTCATTAATGTATATATTTGGAGTCTTCCCCAATTCAAGATTTATCGTAAATAAACATGTGATAAATATATCCTAACAATTAAACAATATCAAAGCAACTATCCATGACAAACATGCATGTAATATCATGGATATATCATAACAATTATACAAATAGTCACAAGATCGCATATCAATAATCCCATGTCACATAACAATTATTCATGAATTAATCACGTAACATATATATATATTAAATCTAGGTTTCGATAAGGTTAGCAAACTATTTTCAAACCTTAAAAAAATTTTATGTGTCGACTTAAAAAAAATAATGGGGTACGCCCCAATTAAAAAAAATCGACCCAAAAAAAAAATTAAAATATAAACCCTAGATTAACCATATCAAACAACATACAATTATTTGTTTTATTGAGCGTTTATGTAATTAATAACTCGTTAAAAACCAATGACTCGTGATGCCACTGTTGGAATTATATAACACGACTAATCATAAATATAAACAATAAACATTAAGTACACATGCGGAAGCGTATAGGAAAGATTAATGAATAATTAATTAACATAAGAAGAATATGCGTACCTTACTTGATTCTAGCCGAACAAGAATCAAATCCACAAAACTAGCAATTGATGAACCCTAATTAGGGTTTATAGGATTATGTGAATTACCCCTTACCGTTTTGTAATTCAATCCAAGATACAATCAATAGTGTGATTGTACTACGTTCTTGTACACACGTACTATTAACGAATTAAAGTAAATGCTAGTTTAATTAACACAAAACATTTGTTAAGGAAAAACAAAAGTAATCGATCCCTAGGAGTAGAGATCCGATTGTATGGACTAAAAAACACACAAACAAGTTTAGGTTTTTAGGTTTAGGTGTACCAGAGTCAATAAAAATGACCCTAAGCCTTGTATTTATACTTGTAGAAACTTAGAGTCCAAGTTAGGGTAGGATTGGGTTATGGTAACCCCCAAACGATTTGTTTAGGAAACCCATAAGGTTTCTAGAACCTTCTTGACATCTAATTTCATATTTAGTCTTTTCCTTTAACATTTAACGACCGTTAGTTCATTACGTTTAATTACTTAACGTTCGTTATACATTTTGTGTAAATAATAACTAAATATAACATTTTAAATTTAATTATTAAACTTTAATTCTCATACGTAAAGTGTGCAATCCCGTGGTCTCGAGTTCGATCCTAACACACATCTATTAATATTTTGTCCATTAAACCAACAAGTACTGCTAGTGTATTGGTTACTACTGCTATTGTAGTAATTGGTGGTTTCTACTGGTCGTGTATTGGTTCATGCTGCTAGTGTATTGATTATTACTGCTAGTGCTGGTAGTGTATTGGTTCCTACTGCTAGTGTAATGGTTCCTACTGGTAGTTTTGCAGTGATTAATTTGTAACAACTTTGACTCATTTAAATGTCTGTTATGACTGCTTTATGACCACGTTTAATTGGTCATGTAACCACTATTCCTATGATAATGGAGGCTTATTATGGGTGATTAATTGGCCGTTAATCACACATAAAGTCCATTGACTAGGAGTGAGTGTTTCTCTACTATATATAGAGATTGACATCATCAGCATGAAGTATGTACAAAAACCAGGAGAAACAAACAGAAAGCTAAAACTATTATATGCGCAAGGGTTATTGATTGTGCCTGATTCAATAACTAACATTTGGTCTTATCCCAAGTAGATATTCGTGTAACCCAGGCATAGGGTCGAATAGTTTACTTGGAAAGTTACCACACGATTCCAAGTGATATCCGGTAACCACCTAGTGGTATTGCATTGCTACTGATTATCTTTACCCTGCTTCTGGGCTAATAACCACCAATAATCAAAGTAAACTATTTTGTGATAATCAATGGCTACTGCTGCAATGAAACACATGACTTCAAACTTTGCCAAGATGGACAAGTTTAAAGGGGTGGACTTTAGGAGATGGCAGAAGAAGATGCACTTATTGCTGTCAAGCATGAGTGTGGTCTATGTTCTGACCACACCTATTCCTGATAATGAGGATGATGCTACTGTGGAACATATTAGGAGGAGGAGCAAATGGGAGAATGATGGCTACATTTGCAAAGGCTTAATTCTCAATGGTATGTCTGATTCGCTCTTTGACATTTATCAGAATTTTGAATCTTCCAAAGAACTATGGGATTCCTTGGATGCCAAATACATAGCTGAGGATGCATCAAGTAAGAAGTTCCTTGTAAGTAATTTCACAAATTACAAAATGACTGATTCAAGACCAGTTATGGAACAATACAATGAACTTCTTGGTATACTTGGAAGGTTTACACAACACAAAAAGCACATGGATGAGGCTATTTCAGTCTCTTGTGTCATTGACAAACTCCCTCCTTCTTGGAAATATTTCAAGCATACCTTGAAACATAAGAAGGAGGAGTTAACTCTTGTTGAGTTGGGCAGTCGTCTGCGCATTAAGAAATCTCTCAAGGTGCAGGATACTGACAAGCCAAAGAGTAGCAATGCTACTGATGCATCTGTCATCAATATGGTGGAGCATAACAACTCCACAAGGTACAATGACAACAAAGGCAAACGTAAACATCATGATAACACAAGGGCAGATCCTAAAAAGAAGGCAACACCTACTTGTTGGAAATGTGGCAAAACTGGTCACATTAAAAGGGATTGCAAAGGTGTTAAGGTTGGTGGTAAAGCCAATGGATCAGGCACTAATGGTTCAGGGAGTGGTGGTTCTACCAACTCACTGAAATGTCAGAATATGTTTAATAAGTATTTTTCAGATTTATTATGTTACATATGTATCTGAATCTTATTATGTGCAGGATGATGATGTTGCGTGGTGGGTTGACTCTGGTGCAACAGTTCATGTGTACAAAGATAGAAGCTGGTTCAAGACTTATGAGTCACTGAATGATGGTTCTATTCTTCACATGGGAAATGAGTCAACAGCCTTGGTGCATGGTCGTGGTTGTGTAGATCTTAAGTTTAGTTCTGGAAAGATTGTAACTTTGTTTAATATTATTCATGTTCCTGATATAAGGAAGAACTTGGTTTCAAGTAGTGTTTTGAATAATCATGGATATAAACAAGTTATTGAATCTGATAAATTTGTTCTATCTAAGCATGGTGTGTTTATTGGTTTTGGCTATTTATGTAACCAAGTGTTCATGCTTAATATTGTTAATGAATGTGATAATTCAGCCTTTGTGACCACCTCTGACCTGACTGACTCTACCATATGGCATGCTAGAATTGGCCATGTACACTATAAAAGGATGCAAGATATGTCTAAGGATGGGTTAATCTCAGCATTTGACATGGACACTGAAAAGTGTAAAACTTGTATGTTGACCAAAATAACTAAGAAACCTTTTCAGGGTATTAAACGTGAAACTAAGCTCTTGGAGCTAATACACAGTGACCCGTGTGATTTGCATGCCACTTCCTCTTTGGGGAATAAAAAATACTTTGTGACATTTATTGATGATGCTTCTAGGTTTTGTTACGTCTATCTGTTACGTACCAAGGATGAAGCATTAGATAAATTCAAAGTATTAAAAACTAAAGTTGAATTACAACTTGGGTCTTTGATCAAAAGATTAAGGACTAATAGGGGAGGTGAGTACATGGATACTATGTATTTTCAGTCTGTTGGTATAATCCATGAAACGACTGCTCCTTATACTCCTCAGCAAAATGGCATTTCTAAAAGAAAAAACATGGTGTTGAAGGAGATGTTTAAGGGTTCTGGGGTGAAGCTATGTTAACAGCTTGCTATTTATTAAATAGGGTTCCCAACAAAAGGAACAAGGTTACCCCTTATGAACTCTGGACTAAAAAGAACCCCAACCTGAAATATCTCAGGGTTTGGGGTTGTAGGGCTGTTGTAAGAGTCCCTGATCCAAAGCTGAGAACTATGGGTGAAAGAGGCATTAATTGCATCTTTGCTGGATATGCTGAGCATTTCAAGGCTTTTAGGTTCTATGTTATTGAACCTAATGAATCTGTTTCAGTTAACTCCATAATTGAATCATGGGATGCAAACTTTGATGAGAATAGATTCTCATCAGTCCCTAGACCAAGTGAAAGGATTCCTAATGGTACTCATGACATTGGTATATCAGAGGTCCCTGATGAAGAGCCATCAGTGGTCCCTGATGAGGTTGTGGTTCAAAAACCTGAACCTATGCTCAGAAAGAGCAAAAGGGTCAGGAATCCAAAGTCATTTGGACATGAGTTTCAATTATATTTAATTGAAGGAACAAGGGATGAGGTCTATGACCGATATTCCTATTGCCTCATTGTTGAGGATGATCCCAAGATGATTGAAGAAGCAATGAAGTCCCAGGATATTGCTTTCTGGAAAGAAGCAATCAATGATGAAATGGATTCCATCATGGGCAACAACACTTGGGTGTTGGTTGATCTACCACCTGGTTGCAAACCTTTGGGTTGCAAGTAGATTTTCAAAAAGAAAATGAAGGTAGATGAAACTATTGAAAAGTTCAAGGCTAGACTAGTCATTCAGGGCTTTAAGCAAAAGTCAGGAATAGACTATTTTGATACTTATGCCCCTGTGGCTCGTATCAGTACCATAAGACTGCTGATAGCTTTGGCATATATTCACAATCTGATTATACATCAGATGGATGTGAAAACAGCCTTCTTAAATGGTGAATTGGATGAGGAGGTTTATATGAACCAACCTCAGGGCTTCATCTTTCCTGGAAATGAAAACAACGTGTGTAAACTGATTAAGTCTCTTTATGGACTAAAGAAGGCACCTAAGCAATGGCATCAAAAATTTGATGAAGTGGTTTTGTCTAGTGGTTATGTTCTTAATCAAGTTGACAAATGTGTATATAGCAAATTTGATGAATCTGGTAAAGGAGTCATCATTTGTCTATATGTTAATCTTTGGCACTGACCAAAATCAGGTTGACCTGTCAAAGGAATTTTTGTCATCAAGGTTCTCCATGAAGGACATGGGGGAGGCTGATGTTATCCTTGGTATAAGGATTAAACATGAAAGTAAAAGAATTTCTATTTCTCAATCTCATTATATTGAGAAAGTGTTAAGGAAATTCAATTACTTTTGATTGTACTCCAGTGAGTACACCTATGGATACTTGTGAGAAGCTGATGCCTAATAATGGCAAGGCTGTATCTAAACTTGAGTATTCTAGGGTAATTGGCTGCCTGATGTATTCCATGACTTGTACAAGACATGATATTGCATTTGCAGTGGGTAAACTGAGCAGGTATACTAGTAATCCTAGTGCTCATCACTGGCAAGCAGTTCAGAGGGTACTGAAGTATCTGAAGAGAACTATGGATTATAGTATCTCATATACTGGTTATCCTTAGTGTTAGAAGGATACACTGATGCAAGTTGGATCAGTAACACTGAAGACAATTCGTCCCAGTGGCTGGGTATTCCTACTTGGTGGAGGTGCAATTTCTTGGGCATCCAAGAAGCAAACTTGCATCACCAGTTCAATAATGGAATATGAATTTGTGGCTTTAGCAGCTGCTGGTAAAGTATCTGAATGGTTGAAAAACTTGCTTCTTGAGATTTCATTGTGGCCTAAACCTATAGCACCGATTTCTATCCGTTGTGATAGTGCAGCTACATTGGCAAAGGCTTATAGCCGGATGTACAATGGGAAGTCTAGACACTTAGGTGTCAGACATAGCATGATTCGTGAGCTTATCATGAATGGGGTGGTATCTATAGAGTTTGTTAGATCTCAAAACAATTTAGCCGATCACTTGACGAAGGGATTGGCTAGAGACTTGGTTTTAAAGTCTGCTAAAGGGATGGGTTTAAGTCCAATTTAGTCACTGAATGCTAGGACACCCAACTCCCTCCTAAGGAAACTTGGGAGCTGAGTTTAATGTGGAAAGCTGAACATTCAGTGGACTGGAGCACATGTTTTATATTACATCTCAAGGTTGTGCTCAGAACCTGCTGAAAAGGAGGATGAAGTCTTTACTTCTTAATGGTTAATTTCTTTGAAAAAGTGCTTGGCAGGAGCATGAATAAAGAGGAACCACCTATGTGAATGTTGAAGTTTTGCCGCTTCAGGGAGCTTTGGACTTTTGGCTCTTACAACGTTTATGAATTTGGATATGGACACATGGCTTGTAAAGTGTCAGGAGCATTTAAGTGTTTGAAAACTTGTGTGTATTTTATCTTCAGGTATTCAAATGGGTTAAGGGTTCAATTCTTAGAACAACCTGATTCTCGAATATTTGAACGTGTAATGTACTAAGATGGAAATTCAATCCTCAGGATATTTTTGTTTATGCACATGTTTTGTTTGATGTTTGTTTTTCATGCAAAGGAAGTGAACTAAATTTGGGGAGGATTGTTGGAAAAGTTAGTGCACTTGTGGGATTAGTTCACACCTGGTTTTGGATAAGGAGGTACGGAGTGTACACCCATGAGGTCCCTGAACACCCTGACTCAACAGTGGTTAGTACTGCTAGTGTATTGGTTACTACTGCTATTGTAGTAACTGATGGTTCCTACTGGTAGTGTATTGGTTCCTGCTGCTAGTGTATTGGTTACTACTGCTAATGTAGTGACTGCTGGTTTCTACTGGTTGTGTATTGGTTCCTGCTACTAGTGTAATGGTTCCTACTGATTTTGTTGCAGTGATTAATTTGTAACAGCTTTGACTCATTTAAATGGTTGTTATGACTGCTTTATGACCACGTTTAATTGGTCATGTAATCACTATTCCTTTGATAATGGAGGCTTATTATGTGTGATTAATTATGGGTGATTAATTGGCCGTTAATCACACATAACGTCCATTGACTAGGAGTGAGTGTTTCTCTACTATATATAGAGATTGACATCATCAGCATGAAGTATGTACAAAAACCAGGAGAAACAAACAGAAAGCTAAAACACTTATATGCGCAAAGGTTATTGATTTTGCCTAATTCAATAACTAACATTTGGTCTTATCCCAAGTAGATATTCGTGTAACCCAGGCATAGGGTCGAATAATTTACTTTGGAAAGTGATCACACGATTCCAAATGATATCCGGTAACTACCTAGTGGTATTGCATTGCTACTGATTATCCTTACCCTACTTCTGGGCGAATAACCACCAACAGTAATGACTTATTTATATGAGAATGTATTTAAAATTTTTAAGGATTTTTTCTTCTTTTTTATTCACAAATGAAATAACGGTGAAGTATAGGGTTTTGATTTGCTTTCAACTCGATTGCATAAGAGACCAATTCCTCTATTTTCTTCACCAGGGACGCATCCCCATGATTACTATTTAATGGTTGGGACGGAAGAAGATGTGTCTCATATGAGAGTCGATGGTCCCTTCTGTTGGAATATGTATATATTTATAAAACCTTGCATGTTCGGATTCAAACTCTTGACCATGAGATTGCACACATTAGCGAATGAGAATTAAAGTTAATAATTAATGTTAATGATTACGATTAATTATTACACAAAAGCCCGTCTAACGAAAGTTAAGTATTTAACGGAAATAGCTAACGACCGTTAAGTGTTAAAATGAGAGAATATATGGTGAATAACTTAATAAAGGAAAAGATTCGGGTTGTCCCTTTTCCCTCTCTACATGGCCGGCCAAGGGGAGCTTTCCCAAGCCCAAACCCTAACTTTTTCTACAAGTTATTCTACCACTATATATACAAGGTCTAGGTTAAAGGTTTAAGGGTAACTTTTGTGCATTGAATTAATCCTAAATCTTTCCCTCTCTTTCTCTTGCTTTGTTCGGCCGAATACCCTCACCAAGGGTGTTTTGGTTTTGTTTTTCCATAAAACAAAGGCTTGTGTTAGATCTAGAAATTGCTTTGATTCGTGGTTAATTCGTGTGTACAAAACTATGGTGGTAAGATATTATTCTTACACCAATTGGTTTGAGTTGTAAAACGGTAAGGGAAAACTCTTTAAACCACTTCATCTTTTTTGTTCAAGAGATCTAACCAAATTGCAAGAGGTATGTTACGCATTTATTTCAGTTAATTAATTGCTGTTATATTCTAAGTCTTCCGATGTGTACTCTGTGATGTCTACATGTTATTTATTTATATATCATGTATCATAACCTCAACAGTGGCATCACGAGCCTTGTATAATGAGTAATTAATTACTGAAACGCATAAAATAAATAAATTGTATTGTGTTATTAATTGTATGTGTAGATCTAGGATTTGCAAAACCTAAACCCTAATTTTTTTTGGGGGGAGGGGGCGTTTTTTGTTCCCTAATTAGGGTTTTGTTAACTTTTATTTTTAATTGGATTAGAAAACCCTAGGTTGCATGCAATTTTATGTGTATTAAATTGTATAACTCTTGATTAATTGCATTAATTGTTAAGTGTAATTTATGTCCATGATAAATACATGCATGTTTTGTCATAGATCCCTTTTATTGTATGCTTTTATTGGTTAAGTGATATACACTAATTTTTGATAGATCTAAAATTGGGGAAGATGTCAATCATTATTAACAAATCAATTATGTGCTATGTGGTATGTGTTTAATTTTGACTTACGCAATCGATAAATCAATGCATGTGGCTCACCTTGTACATAGATGAAAACGGGTGAAAGTCTTAATTAGACATATACATATTGACAGATCTAGAATTGATTATTAATAGGATTTATCACAAAAGGTTTGCATGTGGCTATTTGATATGCATGATTAATTGTTAAGTTATGTATTCATTGTTTATATGTTTTGATAACATCAAATAATCCTGAATATTAAGTGTCAATTTGCCCCGATAATGCTTGTAATTTATATCATTTATATGGATTTACGCTTGTTTTCCATTATTTTCCAATTTCAGGTAAATTACGAGCATTGGAGCTAAAGAGACGCGTAATTGGAGAATTATCAAAGATTTATCAAAGTATGTTCACTTTGAAGAAGTTACAGCGTAACTCATCTCTCACATTACGCCGTAACTAAAGCGTGACTCAGAAAGCCAACTCATCAGAAGATTACGGCGTAACTCTCCCAAAAGATTACGACGTAACTATATTAGGTCAAAAGAGGATTCGCGCCGCTGATAACTACGCCGTAACTCTTGCTTAAACTCTGGCATAACCAAGAAATATTGAAGATACGGCGTAACTACTTATAAGGTTACGCCGTAACCAGCAGATCTAGTGCAAATTACGAAGAAATAGAAGATTACGGCGTAACTATTCTACTAGTTACGCCGTAACCTAGATCTGGCCTATAATATCCCACGATTTCCAGCATTTTAAAGCATCCCATTTCACACACCACAACCAAAGAACATGGGAAGAAGCCAAAAGCAGGTCTAGAGGAGCATACGGAGCTATCTCCAAGGGAGAAATCACTCCCCTACGATAAGCATTAGCATTTTATCTTTTCTTTACTTTCGATTCATGTATTTCGTAACATTGAATATTGAATTGATTTGTATGGTTAATATGAGCGGCTAAGCACCTCTTGGTGCTGGCCTAGTTATGATTCCTTAATTGTTTTGTTTGCATTTACATTACTTCCGTATAATTATTTCTAAGTGTATGCATGCATAGTTTATTGGTAGCTACCCTTGTTTCGGTAGTTTTGAATGGCGGTAGAGGCTAGTTGCTTAGGAGATATGACCAACTGACCCTAAGTGAGTAGACTGAGATGGGAAGGGTAAGATATGACCAACTGACGACCCTTTCTACTTGTGCGATTTGACCAACTGATTACCTACCGTTTGGATGAACTTAAGAATTAGTGGGTGAGTGTTTAAATTGCTAACGCCCGGGCACTCACTATTATAAGTCTAGCATGTAGTGGTACTTAATGACTCGGCTTAGGGGACCAGGAATAACTAGACTTATGAGGGGACACATGACTTCTCCAGTGGTGGCATATTTGCTGATAGGTTAGGGGCGAATTGACCAAATGCTGTCCTCTCGACTTTAACCCCACCTGAAGTAATTGGAAGTAATTAGAGTAGACATTACTAGCTAGGATGAATAACTAGGTTAGCACCACTCTCCTCTATTGATTACACATTTGCCTTTTATCTTCTTTAATTAGTTAATTCCTTATCGAAATCTTATTAAAATCTGTGACACCTAGACTTAGTATTAATCCAACACACATAGCTCTTAGGACGACCTCGGTTTTACCAAATACTACACTACACACGACCGGGTACACTGCCCGTTTGTGCATAGGTATAACGAGACATTATAAATATTAAAACCTAGTCAGTAAAACCTGCATCAAGTTTTTGGCGCCGCTGCCGGGGAGTTATATTAGGATTTTTATTAAGTATTTAGTTTTATTCTGATATTATGTCTCTCACTTTGAATGATTATCTCACCATCTCTAAAAGTAAACAGGGAATTACTATTCCAGCTCTTGAAGAAAATGTAAAATTCGAGTTCTGGGACTATGTCTTGAAGAACTAAAAAGATACTGCTTTTATGGAACCAAGGATGAAGAAGCACGCGAGCACATCGCGAAAGTATGTGAGATCGCCGATTTATTCCACGCGCCTGGGGTCTCCAGAGATCATGTTATGATGAGGGCATTTCCTTTTACCCTCAAGGGAAGAGCTAGAGATTGGTTAAAGAAGCTACCATCTGGATCTATCACAATGTGGAGTGCATTTAAAAAGGCCTTTCCTAAGGAATACTGAACCCCTGCAAAAATCCTCCAGCAAGTTGATGAAATTAGGAGGTTTAGCCAATTCAATGATGAACCCCTGTTTACAGCTTGGGAAAGATGCAATGAAGCCATCCTCAAGTGCCCCGAGCATAAACTCAACAAGCACGAGCAACTGCACATATTTTACAACGGGTTGAACATCAAAACACGGCAATTAATGACTGCTGATAAAGTATGGACAAGAGTTGAAGAGGTAGCTCTCCACTCTTCGTCTTGGAATGAAGATTGGAATGAAGACCCAATCGAGCTACAATCGGTAATCAAGAATTTGGAGGAATTTGAAGTAGATATGCAATCCCTTACTGAAGAAGTAAAAATGGTTAAACACAAGTTCGATAAACCTATTGATGGGAGAGTAACGGATCTCGAAAAGGCTGTGAAAAAGCTTGTTAAGGAATCCATCAGAAAGCAAGAAGAGAGCGAAAAATTGGTATGGAATATCAAGCGATTTTACGACCATGTGCTAAGAACACAAGTAGCTGCTATAAGAAGACTAGAAAATCAAGTCGGAAAGCTCGCAAAATCTATCAGAATGAGAGATGAAGGAGAACTACCAAGCACAACTGAACCAAATCCTCGAGATCTAGCGCATGCTATTACAACCAGAAGTGGATTAAACTATAAGGAACCAGCCTACCTTTCAAACTCGAATGATCTGAATGAAGAAACGCCTCAAGGCAACAACAAGGAAACCGAAGGGGCTCAACCAACTGTCGAAAAAGTTCGTCCCTACGTTCCTCCAATACCATTTCCGGGAAGAATTAAGAAGGAACAAGAACGAGTGTTATTTCAGAAATTCATGGAAAAATTACAACAACTCAGCATTAATATTCCTCTTGTTGAAGCCCTTGAGCAAATGCCCAAATATGCTAAATTCATGAAGGATCTCCTAACCCATAGAAGACTTTCTGATCGGACGCAGATTACTTTAAATCAAAGGTGCTCTGCCGACCTACTAAAAGATATGCCTCTCAAAGAAGAAGATCCAGGGAGCTTCACCTTACCTTGCACAATCGGGGGAATTATGTTCGACAAGGCCCTTGCCGATCTTGGGGCAAGCATAAGTCTTATGCCATTCTCACTCTATTCACGCCTGGAATTGGGGGACCTGAAACCAACTAGAATGTGCATTGAGCTAGCTAATAAAACAACTCAATATCCTACAGGAATCGCTGAAAATGTTCTTGTCAAGATCGATAAATTTGTCTTCCCAGTTGACTTCGTAGTCCTGAAATGGAAGAGGATGATGTCCCAATTTTACTTGGAAGACCCTTTCTTGCCACCGCACATTCTATGATTGATGTTTTTAACAAGAAGATTTCATTGGAAATTGGAAACAACAAGATTACCTTCGATCTTGAAAAATCAATGAGATATGCTTCTTTCACTGACGACAACCTTGATGATCTCGACCTTATCGAAGCTAACGCTCAGAAACATGGTCAGGAATGCTTTCTGCCCGACCCTTTGAAATCATTGAAATTCAAAGATAATGATGGCATATCTAGCGATGGAGAAGGCGAAATGGAAGAACTCGCTATGGACAATCAAACGCTATGTTCAGCAAATACCTCGGAAGGAGCTGATACTACCCCCAAACTCAAGGATCTCCCGCCTCATTTAGAATATGCATTCATTGATGAGGATCGTAATTTTCCTGTTTTAATTTCTTCTTTGTTATTTGATGAAGAAAAGATGTCTCTATTACAGGTTTTAAGCAAGCACAAAGGGGCGATTGCATGGAAAGTCTCTGACATAAAAGGGATCAACCCTTCATACTTCTCTCACAAGATACTAATGGAAGATGATTTTAAACCAGTAGTACAACCACATAGAAGATTAAACCCAAAATTCCAAGACGTGGTAAAAGACGAAATCATTAAACTCCTGGATGCAGGTCTAATTTACGCTATTTTTGATAGTCCTTAGGTTAGTCCTATTCATGTTGTGCCAAAGAAAGGAGGAATGACAGTAGTCACTAATGAAGATAACGAGCTGATACCTACTAGGACGGTCACTGGCTGGAGGGTGTGCATCGATTATAGAAAATTAAATGACGCAACAAGGAAAGATCACTTCCCCTTTTCATTTATTGATCAGATGTTAGAAAGGCTCTCTGGACATGAGTATTATTGTTTTCTTGATGGATTTTCGGGATATTTTCAAATTCCGATCGCCCCTGAGGATCAAGAAAAGACTACTTTCACCTGCCCGTACGGAACATTCGCCTACCGAAGAATGCCTTTCGGACTATGTAACGCTCCCGCCACATTCCAACGGTGCATGACAGTAATATTCTCGGATATGTGTCAAGATTTTATGGACGACTTCTCGGTTTTCGATAACTCTTTTTCATCTTGTCTTAATAATTTATCTAAAATGCTTGCCAGATGTGAAGAAACCAACCTTGTCCTTAACTGGGAAAAATGTCATTTTATGGTAAAAGAAGGGATTGTTTTGGGGCATAAGATTTCTCAAACATGGATCGAAGTTGATAGAGCTAAGGTTGACGTTATTTCTCGACTTCTTTATCCAACCAATCTGAAAGGAATTAGGAGTTTTCTTGGGCAGGCTGGATTTTATAGAAGATTTATAAAAGACTTTTCCAAAACTGCTAAACCTATGACCCAACTCCTCATGAAAGATGCAAAATTTGATTTTAATGATGATTGCAAAAATGCTTTTGATATTTTAAAAGAAAAATTGACTACTGCCCTGTTATTATTGCTTCTGATAGGGGCAACGATTTTGAACTTATGTGCGATGCTAGTGATTATGCTGTGAGAGCTGTTTTAGGATAGAGGGTGGATAAAAAATTTAAACCCATTTATTATGCTAGTAAAACCTTAAATGAGGCACAAGAGCATTACACAACCACCGAAAAGGAACTCCTGGCTGTGGTTTATGCCTTTGATAAATTCAGATCTTATTTAGTAATGTCAAAAACTGTTGTCTACACTGACCATTCTGCTTTGAAGTACTTATTCAATAAACAGGATGCCAAACCAAGATTGGTAAGATGGGTGTTGCTGCTACAAGAATTTAAAATTGAAATTAAGGATAAGAAAGGGGCAGAAAACTTAGCAGCTGATCATCTCTCTCGATTAGAAAACCCTGAGCTTGAAGAACTTAACAAAGAAACTATTCGTGACTCCTTCCCTGATGAGCATCTCATGGCAGTAAGAATTAAAGATTCCAGTCCCGAACCATGTTACACAGATTTCGATAATTACCTCGCGGCCAGAGTATTACCTAGCAACAAAACTTACGATCAAAAGAAAAAGTTCTTCTCAGATCTTAAATATTACATCTGGGATGATCCTTTCCTTTTTAAGTCATGCCCAGATGGTATTATTCGGAGACGTGTTTTTGGAAATGAGCAAGAACATATTCTGGAACATCGTCACAACGGACCTGCGGGAGGACACTACCGGGCCGATAATACTGCTCGAAAGGTTTATGAGGCCGGATTCTTTTGGCCCAACATTTTTAAGGATGTCGCAAAACATGTAAGGGACTGTGACGCTTTTCAATGGGCAGGAAACATCACTTCTCGTAATCAGATACCACTCAACAACATTATGGTATGTGAGGTTTTTGATGTTTGGGGGATCGATTTTATGGGACCCTTCACCCTATCAAAGAATAAAAGTTATATCCTTGTAGCTGTCGATTACGTTTCAAAGTGGGTCGAAGCTGAAGCTCTGCAAACATGTGATGCTAGAAGTGTCATTCGCTTGTTGAAAAGATTATTCTCCAGGTTTGGGATCCCTAAGACCATCATAAGTGATCGAGGGATGCACTTTTGTAATGCTATTACAGAGAAAGTTCTCAACAGATATGGGGTACTCCACCGGATGTCTACACCTTATCACCCACAAACTAATGGGCAAACTGAAAACACCAATAGGGCACTCAAGCGAATTTTAGAAAAATCCGTCAGCAGTAACAAAAAAGATTGGTCCGACAAACTCGACGAAGCTTTATGGGCATTGAGAACAGCCTTCAAAACTCCTATTGGAAGCACCGCTTTTAAGATTGTTTACGGAAAAGCATGTCATCTTCCCGTAGAATTGGAACATAAAGCATATTGGGGTATCAAGAATGATAATTTAGAGGCAGATGTGATCAAGGAACACCGATTTTCCCAAATAAATCATTTAGCTGAATTACGAGACGAAGCATACGATCATGCCAAGGCATACAAAGACAGGACCAAAAGATGGCACGATAAGCGAATTAAGGATAAAAAATTTGAAGTAGGACAAGAGGTTCTCGTTTTCAACTCAAGACTCAAATTATTCCCTGGAAAAATGAGATCTCGTTGGGTTGGCCCCTACACAGTAAGTAAGGTATTCCCCTATGGGACTATTAAGGTTCATAATAAGGAAAGGGTATTTTTTTAAGGTAAATGGACACCGTGCAAAAAATTATTATGGGCAAGATGTTAGCAAGATTTCGGGAGATGAGTTCTTCGCCCCTGCCTAAAGCCCCAAGGCTCTGAGTCTAACTTAAAGACTCGTAAATAAAGAAAAGTGTTCTTTCGGGAGACAACCCGAATTATCGCTTTCTTTTGTTTTATTTCCATTTATGTAGGGTCTTGTGTTTTTAACCATTTTTGCAGGAAACAAGGACTGATTGCCGTTGCAGTATGCTGATCTGAATATATTTACGACGTAACTTGTTGGGAATAATCTGTTACCACTGATAGCTGTGGAAGACACTGCTAAGTATTGCACTAGCAGTGGAAACGTATTACCACTGCTGGCATATTATTACCACTGCCATTAGTTAATTGTTAGGAAAACGTGTTTAGATAAGTATAGAAAAGATCTTGTGTATATTCTATATTGTTAGTGATGATGTACCCTCCGAGTAGCTCGAAGGACACTCCTCCGGGACGTGTCGAAGCCCTTCCATACGAAGGCCCAAGTTAGGATTCCAAAATATCCATAGGCGTCAAACCATTCGTTGGTACGAAGGTTACCTAAGGAGAATTCGCCATTCGCAGCCCTAAGCCCTTCGGGGTATGGTTAACGAAGGAACAATGGATAAGGAACCTCCTGACTTAGTCAAACCCACGATCTCCTTCTCTCTCTTGGCTTCCCCCCCATGATCTCCGACATTCATGCAAGAGTGCCTCTAACCGTATTTCTTCCACTATAAATAGGTTAGACGGACAATGGTTTATGGTATGCTCATTTCACACTCATCTTTTTACTTACACACACTTATACAACCATAACTCATACTTACTCTCACGCTGGAGGTGGTTCGTAGGGTCCTACCCCTGCGTAATCACTTAACGTAGTGTCTTAGTATTTCTTATTCTCAGGTTATAGGCAAGTCTTGGCTGGAACATACACCCCTCATTACTTTGATCCTCATCGAAGCCTGGTAGTGCAATCTTTTGCACAATCAGTGGCGCCATCCGTGGGACCACAACTATTAGTCCCGTAATCAGCTAGTCCTAATACTCTAACCAACTACACTACTTTTCCGGCATGGAAACAAGAAGAGAAGATTCACCTCCACCAGGTTTCTCTACTCTGGTCCCACTCACCACAACTAACACCGACAATCTCGCCCCCATAACAGCCTCAACATTTACCACACGATCTCGTTTGGAAACTACTCCCGTGCATCACGCCTCAACATCCGCTAACCCTATTCCAGACATTAGCCCCACCTTTGTTGAGGCAAACTTTGAGGCCTTAGATTCTTTGCTAAGGGCTCACAAGAGACAGGTTCGCAATACTGAAATGCAGAGGGAGTTGGAATACTCCAGCGAAGAGTATGACAAGGAGATCGAAGCAGAGGGCAGGCCTCAATCTGTAGGCAGGGGGCGCACGACCCTGCGAAATGGTTCTCCTTCCATTAGAAGGTCAAATGGAAGGACGGTGGGTTTTGAAGAAGGACCCAGAGGAAATCTGGGAAGAAGGGAAAGAATGCATGGTGAAAGGAGGAGCGAGAACTCCAACGGAGGAAACAACCCGGTAGGAAATGAAGGGGTAAACCTGCCCCCTCTTCTTGCTGCTCACTTGGGAAGAGAAGGGACAGGGGCTCCAGTACCCCCTCTTATGTTTCGAGTGTCGGAGATCCACCTCCATACTCCAACATGAATCAGTTACCCCCTCCGGGAATGAATCCCTACCTACATTCTCAAACCTACAACACTTACCCTCCAAATGGTTCACTCCCCAACCAGAATTACCAGCAAATGCCCTATGGACAGGTTCCTACGCAATCAATGGGGGTATACCCTTCGTATCAACCCTCTACTGTTTAACCTACCTACTCACAACCATTTCCTAACCCGTATAACCCTACACCTGTTTATCAGCCTCCATACAACCCTTACTGTACCGAAGCCTCTGGAGCTTGCACACCTTTAGTGAAGTGGATCGAGGACTACGCCTTACCTGACGGTGTAAAGATGCCTACTCACATAGGCACCTACGATGGGAAAGGCGATCCTGATAACTTTCTCCACTTATTCGAAGGCGCTATCAAAATGCAAAAGTGGGTCATGCCTGTAGCATGCCACATGTTCACTTACATGCTCAGAGACTCCGCACGAATATGGTGGAATGGACAGAAGTTGGGGAGCATTATGAGTCTAGATGATCTTAAGGCTAAGTTCCGGTTACACTTCAGCCAGCAGAAGAAGTACACCAAAACTCACCTAACCGTGCACACCATCAAACAAAGGGACAACGAAAGTACGAGGGCCTTCGTTACCAGGTACACTGATGAAACCTTGCAAATTCTAGGGTTGCACGAAGATCAGAGGATCTCTGGCTTCGTACATGGCCTTCGGACTCGAAGCTTGGTGGAATTCCTGTCCACTGACCTTCCCAACACCTACAAAGCCTTGATTGAGAAGGCTTACACCTAGATTGAGTCTAAGGAGGTAGCAACAAACGGGGCTCCGATAGAGCAAAAGGAAGCGTCTGACAAATTATCTAGAGGGTCCTCCTGGGAAGGATCCAAAAACAAGAAGAAGAACGGAGATCGCTTCACTCCTTACAGCAAAGGTTCGAACCATGGACTCTTAGCAAACTTGGTTAAATCTCCTCGAGAGATCCTAGCCATCGAGAAAGCCGCAAAGTCTTTTGATCCTCCGCCTCGGATGATAGCACGGAAAAAGGCCAGAGACATGTCCAAGTATTGCCATTTCCATGAAGATCATGGACATGACACGAATAACTGCAGGGAACTAAAGAATCAAATCGAAGAGGCGGTACGATCCGGGCAGTTAGCACATCTGGTCAAAGGCATCAAGAAGGGAAAGGACAAGTTCTCTGATACTCAACTAGGAGAATGGAAGGGGAACAAGAAGGAAACTACACCCCAACAGAAGCTCCAATACTAATGGTACGCAGACATGATACCACCTTGAAAAGGAAGGAAGCAGAGGGAGAGCTGGGAAGCGTAGGGGAAATAACCTTCCCTTACATATTGGGGAAGACACCTTCGACTGACCCCGTTATCATCAAGGTACAAATCTCAAACAGGGAGGTAAACCGAGCATATATGGATTGTGGAAGCTCCTGCGAGATCATCTATGAGCGTTGTTTCCTAAAGCTCAAGGAATCCATAAGCTCACAGAGGGTAGACTCAAAGGCACCACTAGTAGGGTTCTCCGGTGAACACTCATGGCCCCTGGGAGAAGTACCGTTGGAAATCACCATAGGCAAAGGCCCCTTATCCCGCACGGAAACACTCATTTTCGTCATCGTAAGGTCAGATTCCCCTTATAATTTGTTAATAGGAAGAACAGCTATGCAAAGAATGGGAATTGTTGTTTCCACCATACATGCTGCTATTAAGTTCCAAACTCCCTTCGGAGTAGGAACTGTTCATTCTAGTTATGGAGCGAATAAGGGTGTATACGGTGTCAAAAAGATCAAAGAGGAATCGGAGGAGTCTCCGATGGCAATTCTTAGCTGCACAGATGCAGAGGAACGAGTTGTAGTAAACTCTAGATACCCTGAACAAACGGTGGTAGTAGGAAAACAACTCCCGGCAAATTTCAAAGCGAAGCTCGTCGAACTGTTGCAGACTAACCTTGATGTTTTTGCTTGGAAATATTCTGACATGACAGGGGTTCCGAGAACTTTGCTGATAGATGGACAGTCCTTCGGAATGGAGCATAAACTCAATGAGTACAAGCACATTGAGCCAATAAAGCAGAAAAGGAGAAGCCTTGCCCCCGAGAGAAACGCCGCAGCCTGCAAAGAAGTTGACGAACTCACACAAGCAGGCATCCTGAGGTAAGTCAAATACCAAACTTGGATGGCCAACCCAGTGCTGATAAAAAAGAGCGACGGAGGGTGGCGCATGTGCATGGATTTCACTGACATCAACAAAGCACGCCCGAAGGATTGCTACCCGCTACCAGAAATTGACTGGAAGGTGGAATCCTTGGCAGGTTTCTGGTTAAAATGCTTCTTAGATGCCTATAAAGGGTATCATCAGATCCATATGGCAAAGGAGGACGAAGAAAAGACAGCCTTCTACACAAGCAAAGGTGTCTACTGTTACAGAAAAATGCCCTTCGGTTTGAAGAATGCAGGGGCGACTTATCAACGTCTCGTAGATAAAGCCTTCAACAAACAGATAGGCAGAAATCTCGAGGCTTACGTTGATGACATGGTTATCAAGAGCAAGACGGAGGAGGACCTACTCCTCGATGTACAGGAAACGTTTGACCAGCTTCGGGCGATTAATATGAAGCTGAACCCTAAGAAATGCTCCTTCGGTGTCGAAGAGGGACAATTCCTAGGGCATTTGATCACTAAGCAGGGGATAAAAGCTAATCCCTCCAAGGTCAAGGCGATTTCCAATCTCCAAGCCCCTAAGTGTCTAAAAGATGTGCAAAGCCTGAATGGGAAGCTGGCAGCCTTAAGCCAATTTTTATCAAAAGGAGCGGACAGGTCCCTACCATTCTTCAAAACACTCAAAGGATGCGTGGACAAGAAAACTTTTCAATGGAGCCAGGATGCGGAAGCTGCCTTTCAGAAGATGAAGGAGTTCATCGAAATCCTTCCAACACTCACAGCCCCAATCAAAGGAGAAGTATTGTTCATGTAATTAGCATCCTCAATGGAGAGTGTTAGCGCAGTCCTTATGGCGGAACGGGACAAGCGACAAATCCCCATTTACTTTGTTAGCATGGTCCTACAAGGAGCAGAGATCAACTATCCAACGTTGGAGAAGTTAATACTCGCCTTAATCTACGCAGCAAGGAGGCTCCGACGCTATTTTCAGGCCCATCCAGTTACAGTCTTAACCGACAAGCCACTAAAACAGATCTTGTCGAAGCCTGAAAAGTCAGGATGAGTGGCTAAATGGGCTATTGAGCTTGGAGAACATGAAATAGAGTTCAAAGGACGAAACTCTATTAAAGGGCAGATTCTCGCAGACTTCTTGGCAGAAACACCTTCCGAACCTGATAAAGGAAAGGAAGAGCCCAAAACTAACCTCTCTCAAGTGCAGGTTGAATGGAAGCTTTACACAGACGGAGCATCTAGCTCTGACGGTTCTGGAGCAGGACTAATGTTGGTTAGTCCTGAAGGGAAGGAGCATACATATGCTCTTCGTTTTGAGTTCGAAGCCACAAACAACGAGGCGGAATATGAAGCGCTGCTAGCAAGACTCCGATTAGCTAAAGATATGGAGGTCAAAGCTCTCGCTGTTTTCGTGGACTCCCAGTTGGTCGCAAACCAAGTGACATGCTCCTATGAAGCAAGGCAGCCCGTCATCAAACAGTACTTAGAAAAAATGAAAGAGATGCTGGAAAACTTCGACTCCTATACCATCCAGCATGTTCGTAGGAATCAGAATAAGAAGACAGACGCACTAAGTAAGCTAGCTTCAATGGCCTTCGCTCATCTCACTAAAGAGGTGCTCGTGGAAGTCCTTCCTGAAAAATCCATTGTCCTCAAAGAGGTTGCTGATGTGATTCACGAAGAAGGAGAGACATGGATGACTCCCATAAGGGAATATTTGATAAGTGGTCTTCTCCCTGAAGATCCCAAGCTAGCAAGGAAAATTCGGGTTAAGTCTCCACAGTACCGGCTAATAGGGGAAACCCTATATAGGAGGTCATTTTTGTCACCCTGGTTACGATGTGTAGGCCCCAAGCAAGCTTCGAGCATCATCTCCGAAGTCCATGAAGGATCCTGCGGTCTTCATGCAGGACCCCGCTCAGTTGTCTCGAAGATAATGAAGTTGGGCTACTATTGGCCTTCGATGCACAGGGACGCAGCCGAAATCATTCTCAAATGTGAAGCTTGTCAGATACACTCAAACGTTCCAAAAATGCCAAAGCAAGACATGACAAGTGTGACATCCGCATGGCCCTTATCTCAATGGGGCATCGATATTGTAGGGCCTATGACTGTAGCGCCCGGATGAGTCAAATTCTTGCTGGTAGCGATCGATTACTTCACTAAGTGGGTGGAAGCTAAACCACTAGCCTCTGTAACAGGGAAACAGATCGAGAAGTTTGTGTGGGAGCACATTGTGTGCAGATTCGGAGTGCCCCACATAATCATATCTGACAACGGGGAAGCAGTTTGCCGAAGGAGTCTTCTACGACTTCTGTCAAGGGCTCACATAAAGCAATCCTGGACATCCGTCTACCACCCGCAAGGTAACGGACAAGTGGAGGTTACAAACAGAGACATCGTCAAAGGGATCGAGAAAAGGCTAGGGCGAACTCATCACGGATGGGTGGACGAGCTCCCTCAAGTCTTATGGGCTTGCAGGACGCATCCTAAGTCAAGCAATGGTGAAACCCCATTTAGCCTAACATACGGAACAGAAGCGGTCATCCCTTCGGAACTAATTGTACACACGGAGCGTGTAGCAACGTATGATGCCTCCCAAAATGATGAAAGAATTAGGGAAAACCTTGATTTACTAGAAGAAAGGCGAGAAATAGCCTCCATCCGAGAAGCAATGCACAAACATAAGATCGAAGGCTACTACAACAAAAGGGTCAGACCTTCCACTTTCAAACCTGGAGAATATGTGCTACGCCTCAACATCGCGAGCAAAGTAGAGTATCAGGGAAAGCTAGGACCAACTTAGGAAGGACCCTACATGGTAGCTGAGGCCTACGGCAACGGAGCCTACAAATTGGCCACTCTTCTCGGAAAACCCATCGACAGAACATGGAATGGTACGAACCTTCGAAAGTTCTATGTTTAAGAAGTATTTTTTGAATCTTTTCCTTGTAATTAGAAGGTTCTTAAGGGAAAGCACACATTATTGGTAGTTGTCTTAGTTTTCATTTTCAAGAATGATGTAATCCTCCCTACCAATTCAATGATAAATAAGACATTTCCCACAAATCTCTTGCTTCGTTTCTTAAACACAAAGATTTGTTCAGCCAAGTCGTTAATGAGTTTCAATGTCGAATGGCTTGAGGTATAATACACGCCTTATCATTTAAGCCAATATAAACATTCACATTAACTCTCCTAGTAGTTTTTGGCGCTTGTAATTTTTTTTTACAAAGTCATACTATGTAAAGGATTTGAGATAGAGTGGGTCGCGACCCTCTGTCAATGATCAAGTTGGTCATTATATTCTTGGTGTTGTAATTTATACATAATGAGGTTGTTTAACCTTAGGTTGTAAAACTTAAGCGTCGGAAAAATGGCGTACGAGAAGCTAACAAATATAAACTAAGTGTGTAGGGGTACATCCCCAACACTGTCACATTCAAAATAAGGACTATTGCCCTTACACCTGCATGAGGAGCCTATGCTCCAGTTAAATTGTTCTTGGCCTATGGCCATACATCAAAAGCATTTAAATTGTTCGGAAAACAAGACACACATTGTCACATAAAATAAATTGTCTTAAGGGTACATGCCACCCTTTGGAACCAAATTACTGCTAACAGGGCAGCCTTCATTCTTGCTTTTTTGGAGATGGAGTGGGGGATGGTTGCACTGAGACTGGCTTGGTAGACATAGTCTTCTTGGTTGGAGTGGCAGGCTTCAGCTTCGGAGGTTTCTTGGAAAGGAGGTCTTCGAGGGGTGCCATAGGATCTTTGGTAGCCTCAGCAAGGAAGGAGTACTCTGCAGTTGCAAATGCATTTCCTGCCTCATCATACTCAGCCTTCGAAGTGGGACGGTAGCATTCAATCTTGGAGAGGTCCACGGGCTTACCTGTTTTGGCAGCCTCCTCCAGCGCCAAGCACCGTCCATGAAATATGGCTGATTTGATGACCTTCCACATCTGAGCTCCCAATTCATCGCTGTGATAAAGCTCCATGGCTATGTAAGGCACCACCTTCGAAACAACCTCCGCACGATCCTTTTGCAGCATCTTATACCTCATCTGCAAGCCATCGATCTCCTCCCTCAACTTCACCTCTACCTCTCCGAGCCGAGCCTTCTCACTTTCCAGCCCAACACATTTTGCCTCAAGTGCTGCATTCTGACCTGTGAGAGTGACAACCTTGGCTTCTTCCAACTTCAGATTACCACGTTCAACGGCTAGCTGGGCCACCTTTTCTCGAAGGTCCTGGACGATGGGGTTTTTCTCAACATTTCCATCAATCTCGTCACACTTGGCTTCTAGCTTGGCCACAGTTCGGAGCAACTCTCTGGTTTTGGCATTCAAGTGGTTATCCATTACTGCCTGCCTCGCAACCCCATTATCATGCATGTCACAGAACTTTTCAATAGACATGTTTTCCAGCATACTCTTCCAGTGCGGAGGGGTCACATGGTCAACAATCCGGTGACAGGCCAAGGCATTTGGGAGTTCTGTTGGATCGATGTACTCTAACCAAACTAACTTAAATAGCTTGTTAAGGTTTAATAACCTCGGATAAATCCTAAGTTATTAACAGAGAAACACTGAGCAAACTCTATTAAGTATGCGGAATTTACTTAACAAAGCTAAGAAGAATAAGTTTAACAATGAACGATTTTATTAATAACTCTAACTCTGCTTATTATGCAGATCTTTAACAACTCTAATAATATCGAACTTATCTCTAAAACTCTAATAAAATCACGTACGTCTTATGCCAATCTAGGGGTCCTTTTATAGGCTCAAGGATACCCTAGTCGGTTTACAATATGTATCCTTGTACGTCATGTAATCTAACATAGAATATTCTAGAATTACAAGACTTTCTATAAACGAATAAAACAGTTCCTTTAATCTTGTAGTACTTTGACCTCGTATGCAGTACTTTGACTCGTTGACTTTTCCAGTACTTTCATATCCCAACAATCCTCCCCTAACTTGAATTCTACTTGTTTGACTTCAAGTTCCTTTGTGACTTTATCTTTATCAGCTTCATCTTTTGAAAACAGATTGTCTTTGTCTTTGGATTGTATCTTTGTAGTTTCTGTGCATAGTCAAAGTATCTTTAGAAATATTCTTTAACAGCATCATCCAGCAAGCTCCATCTTTTCAGCAACACAGCAACATATGACAATTTGTACATTAATTCAGTTTAAGTTGCAAACTATTCTCATCACTTCCAGGTGTATTAACTCCTGTGAGAGGTGAATCATTGAAAATTTAATGGATTTAGATCTCTTTACCAAAGCCATTAACTTTGGAGTAGCCAAATGTTTTGATGTATAAGACCATGGTACACTGATAACCATATGATTTTTAGCAAATCATCAGCTATCAACAGATTTGATTTGTCTTTACCAAAAGCTGTACCCTTCTGGACTAGTTAGTTCTTTCATCATGGTGAACTAATTACCATATAATGGTTTTTTCACAGCCTTTACCACAAGCCATTTTCTTGTGGGCTAGCCAACTCTTCACATTACTGATATGGTGAGTTGAGTACCATCCAACTTATTAGCAAGTTGTCAACTAAAAACGGATTTGATATATCTTTACCAGAGCCGTTTGCTCATGGATTAGTCAATCCTTTTGTAACCATGGTGGATTGATAACCTATTGATGTTATCATCTCAAAAACCATTTATACAACCTTTGTTTCAAAATATTTATTACTTAACAAAAGTTTTCTTCAAAAATCACTTAACTAGTTAAAAACAGGAAGCAGTACTTTGATTAAAGTACTGTTTGATCAGCAGTACTTTGAATAAAGTACTGATTTATCAAAAATAATTTATTCAATTAAGTCACATACCAGTTATTCATTATCTTCTGCAATAGTAGTCCAGTTGATAAACAAATTGATAACCATACAAGCAGTTTCATTGTCCTCTTGAACTTCCATTCCATGCTCTAGCATCCTCCTCATAAGATCAACAGAAAGAGGATATCTTCTATCAGCAAACATATGAATCATTGTACCATTTTCCAGTTCTAGAATATGAACTCCAGATTCTTCAAAAAATCTCCAGCAGACAATGTCCCAGTTCTCTTGGTTCTTCCAAATTTCATCACTACTCTGTTCATCAGTTTCCCATGCAGTTGTGAGATCTCCCAGTAAAACTAAACCAATTCTTTGTAAAGGATGATGTTCAAAATACTCTTTCACCACATGATATAAATAGAATATATCCACTCTATCTATTATATGCAATAAATCCCATAATCTATTGAACACTCTGAAGCTTCCATCTTCTCTATGAAACATCAGATAGCTTCCTTCTTTAGAATCCACAACTTCAAAAGTAGTAATCTGAGATCTGTTCATCTTCATGTCATCATCTTCTTTGGAATATTCAAAATCTACTATTCTGAGATAATTTCTTAATTCATCCTTAGTTTCAGATCTTAGCTCAACTTTTTCTTTCTTTGAAAATTGTTTATCTTCAACTTCAGTTTTCCTTTTTCTTTTCAAACTTTTCTTTCTTTCTGCTTCAGTCCAAGTAGCTTCATCTTTATAATCTTTAATACTTGCAACATCCTTCTTATAAGCTTCTGTCTCAGCATCATATAATCTTTTCATATCAACATGCTTCAACTTCTGCAATCCTTTATACCCTCTGCTTTTCAAATACGCCATCATTGCATTCCTTTCTTTAGCAAGATTTGGTTTTCTAGGCATAAAAGAAACAGGAACATGTGACTCTAAATGTTCACTAGCTTCAGCATTTAATTCCTCATTCAACTTTTAGCTGCTTCTCTATTCTGAGCTTCTTCGGCTTCCTTATCTTCTCTATCTTTAGCATTTAATTCTTCTTGAATCTTTCTAGCTGCTTGTTCATTCAAAGCATCTTGAGCAGCTCTTAACTATGCTAAAGTTGGTTTCTTCTTCTTAACTTCAACCAAAACACCTTTTCCTTTATCCTTAGGATCAATAGCAGGTTGAGAAACTCTTGATTGTTCCTCTTCTTGCACTCCTGGAATAGTAACAGCCCTTGGCTTTGATAAATCATGCAAAAGTGTTGCAATTAATTCATCATCACTAGCAGTATGTAATCTTTGAGGTGTATCAGCTTCTTCTGGTATAGCAGTTGTTGAAGGACCAGCTTGTTCTTCATGTGGAATAGTCGAAGGACCAGCTTCCTCTTCAAAGTCTAATACCCTTGGTGTAACCAACTCTTGTCTGTGAGTACCAGTGAAAGCAGTACTTTGTTGCTCAGTACCTTGATCATCAGACCTTTCTTCTTCAGTACTTTCAATAACAACAAGTTCTTCAGTACCTTGAGGTTCTTTTTCCTTAACATCTTCTTTCAAATTATTGTCTTCTAAATTCCTCCCCAATTGGTCAGAAGATGGTTTAGGAACCTTTTTGCCTTAGTTTTGCTTCTTAAATTGCCTTCTGCGCTTGTGTTCTTCCTTAAACCATAAGCGATAACGTTTGATAAAAGGCTTAACAAAATTCTTTAACCTCTTATATCTGAGCATCAACCTTTTAATCTGTTTTGCTTGAGTCTCAGTAGTCTTCTTCAACTTGACCAACTCCCTTGTCAAAATATAATTATCCAATGTTAATCCTTCACGAGGGATAGTAGGTGAAACATCTCCTGGTACTGATGAATGTTCCACTGATTGAGAAACAGGAACTGATTGTTGTGGAGATGTAGAAGGTGAACCTGCAACTTCTTCTTGAACTTCAATACTGGGGGTAGTAGTACCTTGAGTTGCAGTACCTTCCTGAGATGCAGCACCTTGAGAAGATGCAGCACTTTGAGACCCAGTACTTGCAGATGCAGTACTTGCAAGTGCAGTACCTTCACTGTCTTCATCATCTTCAGCATCAGCTCTAACAGCTTGAACAACTTCCATCATGGAAGTAGTTAAAGGAGTATCAGGACCTCTGAATAAATCACTCCTTCGCGCCATAAAAGGAAAAATCTTTGCTTGTTGTACAATAACAGGAAGTAAATCTGTAGGCTTTGGTACATCAGCAAGTTGTTTGTTCAGAAAGACCTGTACAAACCTGGGATACATTAACCATTTTGATCCATGATTAATGTGAGAAAGCATTCCATCCAGAATAAGCCTTGAAAAATTGAAAACACGATCAGTAGCTAATCCCACCATAGCAGATGCTATGTTTGATCCAAATTGCTCCAATGAAGTACTTTTAGCACTAACACAATGAAGCAATACATGTACTAAAAACTTCCATTGAGGACAAAATAGTTGTTTCCTGAATGTTTGTTCTGTTAAAGACCCTTCATATCCAATATTCCTAAAAGTTTCCCAAATCAACTCCTTAGCAAAACGAAGGGCCCCTTCTTCATCATTAAACAACAAATCTTCTCGAATAGATGCTTCAGTAATCTTCACAGTTCTTCCAACAACTGTAGCCCTAATATAAAATTCATCATTCTCCATATTATCCCTTGCAGTAGCCCAAAATTCTTGAATCCAAGGTTCAATAATATCCGGCTCAACTAAAAGAGCATAACTGATTGGCGACCCAGTGAGATAATCAATAATATCATGAAAAGCCTCATTATCTTCAGTTTTATCTAAATTCGCCACCATATTGTGCTTTGAAACAGTAGGACGATTCGCCATTATTGAGAATGTAAGCACAATGAAAGATATAATCGAAGAATAAAGAGATGGTGAGAGAGATATGGAAAAGATATGAGAAAATCAAGATGAGAGGGAAAATCGGAAAGTAGTTATTTATAGGAGAGATATGAAAAATCACAGCCCATAATAACAAAGTTACCGTTAGTAGAATTACCCCTCAATATTACCGTTGGAACAGTACTTCAATAAGACAAACAGTACTTTCCACGTATGCAGTACTTTCCAAGCAGTACTTCAATAACGGAAGTAGTGTGAGCAGTCCGGATCTCAGATCCGACTGATGGGGCAGAACGTCTACGGACACGCCTTCTTGGAATCCTGACAAGCTCACGAAATGGGCTTACAGATCTAGAAGAGCGAGTGCGCATACACTAGAGTTAACTCTAAGAGATCTCAGAGTTAAGGAAGGGAATTATGAAAGGAATTATGAAAATGGGGTAAGAAGAATATTTTTGTTTTTTATGGTTTTGAAAAGTAGATATAACAACAAATCCAATTAAAACAATATCGAGGCAAAACGACAGTGAACTTAAACCAATAATCACAAGATGAATGGCTTCTTTGAAAAAGGTACACCACTCACAAGGACACAAAGGCAAGTTTTAATCTTTGGTTCGGGAACTTATTATGGTCGTACCCCCAGTTAGGTAGTACACTGCCTTGGTTTGCGGTGATAATTTTTTATGTTGTTATTATTAAACAAAGAAAACGACAAATCTTTTTGTATTTTTATCTTTTATGTATATATAGAAACAAAAGAAAAATATTTTTGTGTTTTATACGTTTTAAGATGTTTTTGGGTTTTTGGATTTTTTATAAGAAAATATATATATATATAGATGGTATGAACAAGGAGTGAATATTCAAATCACTAATCTGCTAAGCGTAAGATAATTAGCACAGCTCCCCGGCAGCGGCGCCAAAAATTTGATCGGTGCCAAACCGTCAAGTTTAATCACACAAGCTAACCACTTGTGAATGGTTAACCGTAATAAACTTCAAACAGCTCAGACACCAATGCAATTAAGATCAGAGGAGTTTAATGTTTCCCCAGGTCGTTAAGTCCCAACGAGCTGTGCACTGAATCACCAAACGAATAGTGATCGGGAGAATTTGAACGGGAAAAGGGTTATGATTGATTATACCTAAAGAAAAAGTTTATAAATTACAGGGGCTTAAATGCAAATTAAAAAAAATTAAAAAGTTAAATTATATTAAATAAACGCTATCACTATTTTTAAAATGATGTTTTTGATTTTTCTTTTATAAAATTAAATTAAAAACTACGTAACGTACAAAAGAAAATGTGAAACTGAAGCAATATTAATCCTAAAAATATAAAAATGACATTTTTACAAACCTAATGATAAGAGAAAATTTTGAGAAAAAGAAAATTATTTTTATGACTATGTATTTAATTATTATTAATTAAAAACTATTTTTACCAATTTAATAATACCCTAAAATATAAGAAAATATGAAATAAAGCTAGAAAAATGAAATTATGACTTAGAAAAATCTAAAATAACTAAAGAGAATTTTCAAAACTAATTTTGTATTTTTCTGATTATTTTTCTATTTTCTATGAATTAAAAACTATTTAAAACTAATTAAGTTACTAAAAATTACAAATTTAACTAAGAAAAATCTGGAAAAATAATTTTTTTGCTTTTTATATTTATCTTAACCTAGGAAAAATGAAAACTTAATTTTTTGAAACTTTTCTGATTTATTTGCAATAAAAGCTAATTAAAAAGTACTAAGAACTGATTTAAATGAGGAAAAATATCAAACAGTGCTGGAAAAATATGAAAAATTCAGGAAAAGTCTAAATTAATATTTTGATTCTATGAAAAATATAAAAACAATAGCTTATGTGTGAGAATATGAGGCTGCAGTGAAAAGTGCTTATAAATAAGCACTTGAATTAAGCAAATGAACACCAAAGACCACCAAATGAACACAGAAGCTAGTTTATGCCAAAAGTACCCAAAAGCAACTAATTACAACTAGCCTAAACCTCTTAAGTGCTAACTGCCATGATTTGATGATTTAAAAACTCAAGTGCTAAACAGTTTTTAGCTGCTACTTTGTAGCTTGAAAATAAGCTACTCAAATAAGCTAAACTCAAAACCAGATGTTGGAACCTAAAGCAGACCTGGCTAGCTACTTAAAAACCAAAAATGAGCCTGAGATAAGCTCAAATGAGCTTTTGACAAGCTCTGCACCAACCTGTGCAGACTCAGTTAAAACTGAGTCAGTGCACAGGGCATTTTTGACCAAATTGACAAGCTGATTTGGAGCTTATAAAGACTTACAAAAAATTTCCAAAAATCACTTTTCAATTCTTGACCAGTTGAACTTATTGAATCCAAAATTTCACTTGATTTGAACCACAATTGAAGCTATGAAAATTCCACCAAGGTAGGGTGAAAAACAGATTTTGATACTTTGACTATTTGACAGATTTTGAGATTTTGACTTTAATGAACTTTGAAACTAGATTTAGTGATTGAAAATGATATTTGATGATAGACTAAACCTACTGCAAGCTATATCTATGATTTCTAAACCTAAATGCTCACTATGACCAACTGATTCAAGCAAATATGATCACAAGGACAGATTATATGCAATTTTGACCTTGGCTATTCTAGGGTGCAAATGACTGACCAAATTGACTCTATCACACCTAAGTAAGACTAAAGCAACTAGTTTTAACCACTGAACTAGCCTTAATCTCAGTTTGCTATAAAATCCAAACACCACTTAAATTACTGTTTTGCAATTTAAACTAAGCTGATTACTGAGTTAGCTTATGCTAACACTTAAACTGAATCTAGTTATCCTAATTACAACTAAATAAACAGGTTTAAGCTATTTAATGACCACAGATTCAAACACAAGCACTTTATGCAGACCCAAAACAGTTTATAGAGAAAGAAATAAGAGCTCACAAGTGTCCCAGCTTATTTTGCAGCTTAAACCAGAACCAACCTACACTATTCTAATCCAATCCAACCCCAAATCAGCTCTGCATCAACCAATATCCACTTCCATAACTGCTTAGCCAAAATTTCTTCACATGTTGACTTTTGTTGACCAAACACCAAATTTGCTTGAATCTGTTTCTTAAGCTTACTAAAAGCTATAAACAGCTTAAATAAGATTATTTGAATTAAAATAAAGCTACTTGGAGCTTAAGTATAATAGCAACTTTAAAACTGATTTAAATAAGAAAAATGCAAAAACTGAAATTTGAGAGAACTTGAAATTGATTCTTAAAAGTAGTTTCAATACACTGGAACAACTTAGTTTGATACAATACAACTTAAAATTACAACTTAGAACCTATTTAAGACATAGAAATTTTAAAACGACATACACTTGAAAATAAAAACTAATTACTGCCCATTCTCTCTTTCTTCTTCCTCTATTTATATGCAAAATGTCTTCCCACTTGCTTCTGAGAAATCTTTGGGATACCACAACCCTAACTTAGGTTGTTGTTTCAAATAACATAAAATTCTCTTTACTGCATTCATATGAGAAATCTTTGGTGAGACTTGATATCTTGCACATAAACAAACTGAAAACATGATATCAGGCCTTGATGCAGTGAGATACATAAGACAGCCAATCATAGATCTATATAACTTTACTTCAACTGGGTATCCATCTTCATCCTTGCCTAATGAGTTAATTGATTTAATAGGTGTAGTAACAGACTTCATATCATCAAAATTGAACTTCTTAAGTATGTCAGATACATGCTTGTCTTGACTTATAAAAATTCCCTCCTTTGACTGCTTAACTTGAAGTCCCAAAAAGAAATTTAATTCACCCATTGAACTCATCTGAAATTCTTTCTGCATCAGCTGCTCAAACTCCTTAACCATAGACTGTTTTGTAGCTCCAAAGATGATATCATCAACATAAACTTGAACTAACATGATATCTTTCTTGTCTCTTTTGGTAAACAAAGTCTTGTCAATAGCTCCCCTTCTGTAACCATGTTGTAATAAGAATGTAGAGAGCCTCTCATACCAAGCTCTAGGTGCTTGATGAAGACCATAAAGAGCCTTAACCACCTTGTAGACTTTGTTAGGATGTTTAGGATCTTCAAAACCAGGAGGTTATTTGACATACACTTCCTCTGTAATAGTACCATATAAAAAGGCACTCTTGACATCCATCTGGTAAACCTGAAATCCCATATAGGAAGCAAACGCAAGAAATATTCGAATAACTTCAATCCTTGCTACAGGAGAAAATACTTCATCATAATCTACTCCTTCTTCTTGTCTGTAACCTTGAGCAACTAACCTTGCCTTGTTCTTGATGACATTACCTCTTTCATCTCTCTTGACCCTGAAAACCCATCTGGTTCCAATAACTTTCTTCCCATCTGGAAGATCACATAATACCCAAACTTCTTGAAGTTTGAATTGTAGCAGTTCTTCTTGCATAGCTTCAACCCAACTTTCTTTTGTCAATGCTTGAGCAATGTTCTTGGGTTCCTCTTGAGAAATAAAGCAAGTAAACAGACATGTTTGATGGTCCTTATGATTCAGCCTGTTCTGTTTGTAGACAAAGCTAAGTAAAGCATTAAGAGGTTTAGTAAAACTGTTAGCCTTGTGTCTTGTCATCACTCCAGAAGTAGAAGGACCAATGATTTGATCAGTAGGATGATTCTTATGAATCCTTAAGATTGGAGACTGTGGAACTCCATGTGCATCATCCAAGTTAGTATAATCAGCACCTTCATTGGAATCTGAGAAAATACCTTCATCTGCAAACTCATCATCAGTTTCCTCTAATTCAAGCATGGTAGGATCATCCAAATCATCTAAAGTACTGTCAACTGGTGCAGCAGTACTTTGATCAAAAGTATTGTCCAAAGTATTGTAAGAGACATCTGCAGTATTGTTCTTTTTCTTTGCGGCTTCATAAGCTCTTCTTTGTTCATTAGAATAAGAATGTGCCATTACATCTTGTAAAAGCATCTGATTAAGTGTCTCTTGAATATCTTGATCTTCAGCAGATAGTGAAGTTTGCTTTGTAGCATCAGCAGAGGTTTTGAAGATCCTAAACATCCTAACAAAGTACTTTGCTTTGTAGCATCAGGAACAACATCAGGTCTAATATGAACTCCATGAATAACATACTGTAAGTCTTCTACATCATGTACAGGTTGATTTTCTGCTCTAACAGGTACATAGTTCATAGAAGGAGATAAAACTTCAAGATCAAACATCCAATCAGGACCTTTGCCCTTTTGATTATCTTGATCTTCTAAAAACTCAACATGAAGACAATCTTGAATCTTCTTAGTGACTCTGTTGTACACTCTAAATCCCTTACTGTTAGTGCAATAACCCAATAAATATCCTTCTTCTGACTTGCCATCAAACTTTCCCAAATTATCAATTGTGTTTAAAATAGTGAGAGGGCATCCAAAAGGCTTCATAAAACGAATGTTGGGTTTGTTGCCCATCAGCAACTCATAAGGTGTCTTCATCTGTGGTTTTGTGACTGATACTCTGTTGAGTACATAGCAAGCAGTACTTACAGCTTCAGCCCAGAATTGAATAGGTAGTTGAGAATCTACAAGCATAGCTCTAGCTGCTTCAATCAAAGTCCTATTCTTCCTCTCTGCAACACCATTCTGCTGTGGTGTTCTTGTAATACTAAACTTCCTCTTAATTCCTTTGTTAGCACAAAATTCATCCATAAGCTTATTCTTGAATTCAGTTCCATTATCACATCTAATACCTCTGACCTTGAGTCTCAGTTGGTTTTCCAGTGCTATTATTAATGTCTGAATCGCATCAAAAGTATCATCTTTAAATCCCAAGAAAAATACCCAACTGAATCTACTGCAATCATCTATAACAACTAAGCAGTACTATTTCTTGTTTAAGCTTGCCACAGAAACAGGACCAAACAGATCCATATGTAATAACTCCAAAGGTTCTCTAATTGTCCTCTCCTCAAGCTTTTTGCATGAAGCTTTGTGTTGTTTTCCCTTCTTACACGCCAAACAGGAGTGTTCATTCTTGTAAGTCTTTGAAGGTAGACCTCTAACTAAATTTCCTTTGACCAGTTTGTTGATATTCTTGAAATTTACATGTCCCAATCGTCTATGCCACTGATGTGCTTCTTAAGTTGTTGCTTTTGCCACTTAACAGGTGGCTCTTCCATAAGAGTTAAGACTCTTCATGTCCAGACTATACACATCATTGGTTCTTGGTACTCTGAGTACTACCAAGTTATCATCAACAGGCTCAAACTGAGAAGAAAGGATGAGACATTCTGTGTCAGTGAATAACACAATATGCTTTTTGTCACATATTTGAGAAACTGACAATAAGTTAAATTTCATCTCCTTCACATATATAACATTCTCAAAGTCAATACGTCCTGCTTTGATAGTTCCTTTTCCAGTAATCCTTCCTCCATTTGGATCATTCCCAAATGCAACTCTTCCTCCACTAATAGATCTAAAATCAGACAGAATCTCCTTGTCTCATGTCATACTTCCAGAGCAACCACTATCCACAATAAGATGATCTTTAAGCTCCTCCTCTGGGTTTCCCTGCACAAAGATTTAGAAAGTTAGTCTCTTTTAGGAACCCAAGCCATTACTGACTTGTGTTCCCCTTGTGAAGTTACAAACTCAAATTCTTTGAGTATGTAGTTTCCACTGTTTTTCAAAACATGATCCAGAATTATCTTTTGATTTTTAGCATGTGGATTTTCAAAACTTTCTGGATTTTCAACAGAACTCTCTTTTGCAAAATCATTCTCTTTTTCTTGTATAATGAAGACATCAGATTCACTTTTTGTTGAAAGTACAGTTTGTCCCTCAGCAGTACTTTCTCTCTTAACCCATTCTGTTTTAACACTTGGTTTCTGTGATCTAGATCCCCTATGTGAATTGTAATACCTTCTAGGTTGATAATAGTGAGATCTCCTAGGATTTCTGTACCAAGAGGTATTCACAGTACCTTGGTTGAACTGAGCAGTACTTTGAGAAGGTACTGCTTGTGAAGGTACTGGTGGTTTAGAAAAAGGTCTTCTCTGGTGGGGGTACCTATGGTCTGGTGAGAAGTTGTTATGATTAACCCTATTTGAATTATTCCAGACTGGTTTATGCTCTCTAGGATTCTGATTAGCAGACCTATTCTTTGAAAATTTCCTAAGGTATTCTGAGTGACGTTCACAATCCTTGATTAAATGATTAGGACTAAAGCACACAAAACATAGTTTTTCACCCATACTTCCCACATGACTTCTTCTATGTCTATGACCAAAACTATTATGCCTTCTAGGTGAATGATGAAATCTGTTTTGACCAAAATTATCCCAAAAAGGTTTAGCAGACTGTTTTGAAAAGGTTTTCCTGAAGGTACTGCTTGTAGAGCAGTACTTTGAGTAGAAGGTACTGCTTGATTTTGAAAATTTGTTTCAACAGTTTCTTTTGGGGTTTCAGACCTAGATTGACCAATAAGCTTCTTCCTAAACTCTAGACTGTCTACACCAAAACGTGAAATATCAGGTCTTATGGGTTGATGACTACCAATGGGAAGGTGTATACAGCCCTACGAAACCTGGAGGGGCATCAAAGGTTTGAGTGACTAAATGCATGTGTATACAGCCCTACGAAACCTGGAGGGGCATCAAAGATACCCTGAGTAGGTTTGGGTAACATAAATTTATGTTCTAGTGGGATGGGATAATCGGCTAAGTGATAATTTAAATCTTTCGCAGACAAAGTACACTTTTGCTGTTTTATAATAAACTTGGAATCCATGTTCTTATTTTTAAAACTACAAGAAAAAGAGAAGCGTTTACCTTTGTTTTCGAAGATGGTGTGCGCTGGAAAAGGTTACTGCGTGTAAAAAAAAAGACGGAGAGAGTGAAAATGTTTTAGGGTTTCAACAACTCCCCCTTAAATGCCCTTTTTTACCGTCTTTAAAACCACACACGTGTCCATCTTTTTTACTCTTATCCGAGTCAAACAACTTTTTAAATTTTAAATAAAGTCTTTTGGTCTCCGGTAATATGGGGATAAGTAATCACTGTAGCGGGCAGCGGTAGTAATTATTTTGCATTTAATGCGCTTAGTTAGGTAAGTAATTATCTCTAACTAACGCAATTGGCAGTGAGATGTAATTTTTTCGAAGCAAGAAGTCGAATGCAATTCCTCTTCGCTCATATGCATCACTTTCGACTGGGGGGCTTGATGATGTACCCTCCGAGTAGCTCGAAGGACACTCCTCCGGGACGTGTCGAAGCCCTTCTATACGAAGGCCCAAGTTAGGATACCAAAATATCCATAGGCGTCAAACCATTCGTTGGCACGAAGGTTACCTAAGGGGAATTCGCCATTCGCAACCCTAAGCCCTTCGGGGTATGGTTGACGAAGGAACATTGGATAAGGAACCTCCTGACTTAGTCAAACCCACAACCTCCTTCTCTCTCTTGGCTTCCCCGTAAAGTCTGAGAACGTGGGTCACTAACCCATAGCGGTTACCCACAATCATGGGACGCCCCCATGATCTCCGACATTCATGCAAGAGTGCCTCTAACCGTATTTCTTCCACTATAAATAGGTTAGACGGACAATGGTTTATGGTATGCTCATTTCACACTCATCTTTTTACTTACACACACTTATACAACCATAACTCATACTTACTCTCACGCCGGAGGTGGTTCGCAGGGTCCTACCCCTGCGTAATCACTTAACGTAGTGTCTTAGTATTATTATTCTCAGGTTACAGGCAACTCTTGGCTGGAACATACACCCCTCATTACTTTGATCCTCATCGAAGCCTGGTAGTGCAATCTTTTGCACAATCATTTAGCTTTATACTTATCTTGTAAAGGACTCCTTGTACTATAAAAGGAGTTCCTAGGTCATTGCTTAGAGTACGAACGAATTACATATGTATCTGATACGCTTACGCAGCGCGTTCGGGGTCAAAGGAACTTCCTTTTCGTCGAGCAAGTTTTTCAACACCCTAGGCAGTGAACCTAATCGTTGTAGTGTAGTATTAGGGTAAGCCACGGGTTGTGATATCGTTCTCTAGGGGAATAGGAATGCTAGTGAGAAGTTACTACGCTAAGGTTAAGGTTGAGGAAGATTATTTTTTTTATCTTTTTTTATATTTTTTTAGGAAATTGAAAGGTACGAATCTCGGGTATTGGATTTTGGGGGGGGGGTTTGGTATTTCTACCGATTACTCTACTATTATCTAATTATCTAAACTAAGGTGGTGGTAGTCTATGTCTAATTAATGTGTGCTCGTATGATAGTTTAAAGATGTGTGTACTTAGGTTTTACTACTCCTTAATTATCTCCTATTGATGGTTGAGTTGTCACGTCTTGTTCTTAGTTGCGTTGTGTGTCTAAAGTTGTAGGGTATGTGTTTCTCCCTAACTCTTTGAACTTACCAAAGGGTCTCGTCTACAAAACCCACTAGGGATAATAAACTCTTACTCTAAGGCACTCTTTGGATGGTTTAGCTTACAACTACTCAGGTAATTATATTCTAAGGTTCACAAAGATGAATCAAGCATTAAGTACACAACGAATGACCTATCACATTACTAGATCATTAATCAACTAAGATAAGAAACAACCAATCAATATTCAATAATTAAGTTTCATACTCCCTAAGCAAACACACAATTAAATTAGCCGGACATGGAGAACATGCAAGCATACACACAAATAATCAAAGACATAATTAAATTGATGAAGTAAATACTTATCTTGATGTAAGATAGGGTTTGGAACCCTAAAATACTGTACAAGACACCCTTGGTTCAGTTTTAGGTTTTTACTCCAAAAAGACTCTCCTAAAACTGAAAAATTCGGATTCTATATATAATATTACATATGCGACGGCGTCACCTTATGTTTTGTGACACCGTCGTGTCGCCGTCATTAGGCTTTCGTCTTGGCCACGTTAATCTTGCGACGGCGTCACCTTATGTCTGTGACGCCGTCCTCTTCAGCTTCTGACGTCGTCTGGGTTGCATCTAGGCCGTCTGAGTAGCAACGGCCTACTCTTTTAAAGCCCGACGTCGTCACTTGAAAATAGAGTTTTTGGCTTATGTATCGTCACAAAAATCCTCCGACGGCGTCGCAATTAACACCTGACGCCGTCGCCTTCTGTTTTCAGCAGCTTTGAGTGTCTCGATTCTGACTTTGGCCATTTTCTTCGTATATTCACGCCTTTTCGTCCAAATAAGTGCCATTCCAGCATTTTGCCTTCAAGAGACCTAAAATGTGAAAAGGAACGATATTAAGTAATAACGGATACAAAAGTGATCAAATAAGGGCTTAAACGACCCCTCAAAATGGTACATTTTAAAACCTTATCAGTATCATTCACATAAGCTTCAAGGTGTAACCCTAGTGATAAGCAAGATCACTCGTATTATTCATTAATAATATTGGAGCTTAGTTTTGTGTTTAATCTGTATTCACTTACAATACATCATATAATCTGTCTTCTAAGTATTACTAAGTAAATTCCGCGTGCTTATTAATATAATACAAAATATCACTGACACAAGGTGTGTGTCCAGATCCATCATGTGGTATCAGAGTGAAGGTTCTGATATTTTGTTTTAGAAGATCCAAGGAATAAGCTTAACCTACTCACTCAAATCAATGGAGATGGAAAACAACCAGTCCAACGCTTCTACTCCAAGACTTCCTAAGCTCAAACTTAATGACTTTGAGATGTGGAGGATAATGATTGAGCAATACTTTCTCATTCAAAACTATGCTCTACGGGAGATCATCTTAACTGGTGTTTCTTTCAAGCCTGTGACTAGTACTTAGAAGGTTGGTGACACAGATGTTGTGACAGTTTCTGTGCCTGAGACTAATATTGAAAAAGCACTAAAGAAAAATGATCTAAATGCTAGAAGTTTTTTGCTGATGACTCTTCCTAGAGATCAGATCATAGCATTCAGCAAGTTCAAGACAGCTAAAGAACTTTTTGAAGAGATTTGCTCAGTGTTTGGTGGTAATGATGCTACAAAGAAGACACAAACGACATTGTTGAAGCAAAGTTATGAAAACTTATCTGCTTCAAGCAATGACTCACTTGATAGCATCTTCACCAAACTCTAGAAGATTGTTACACAACTAACTGTGTTTGGCATTGAGGTAGAAAAGGAAGACCTCAATTTGAAGTTTCTAAGAAGTTTGCCTTCAGAATTTCAAACTAATGTTACAGTCTAGGAAAACAAAGCAGATATTGAAACAATGAAGCTTAATGATCTTTACAACAGCTTTAAACTCATTGAACAAAGATTGAAGAAGGCTGGGAAACTTGGTACAAGCTCAAGAAGCTTGGCTTTGATGTCAACCTCTATTGGCAGTGATGATTCTGATGATGACTGTGATGATGATATTGCCACTGCTGGTTCTACAGTTTCCACTAGTAATGTTAGCGTTACCACTGCAGGTTCAAAGAAAAAGATTGCTGGTATTGGAGATCATACCTTTTATGCTTTTATCTCTACTCAAGTTAATAGCTATATATTAACTCATGAAGACATAGAGCAAATTGATGAAGATGACTTGGAGGAGATGGATATTAAATGGCAAATAGCTCTTCTTAGCATGAGGGCTAGGAAATTCTACAAGAAGACTGGCAAGCCTATTCACATCAATGGTGGTGAAACTGCAGGCTTTGACAAAAAGAAAGTAGAGTGTTTCAATTGTCACAATTTGGGGCATTTTGCTAGGGAATGCAAAAGACCAAGGATGAAGGACAACAGGTCTACTTGGTAGAAGCAAAAGAAAGAACCAATTGTAGAAGAACCAAAGGCAATGTTGGCAATTGATGGTGTGAGCTATGATTGGAGTTTCATGGCTGATGAACAAAAGGAAGAACCTTCAGATGCTGCTCTTGTGTCTACTGAATTTGCTCTCATGGCTTTCTCTGACTCTGAGGTACAAAACTTTGAAATTTGTTCTAAAACATGTAGGGCTGCTAGAGAAGTTGAAAGGCTTAATGATCTATATTCTAATGAAAGACAAGAGTTGTATACTGCTAATTATACTGTGTCAAACCTTAGGAGAGCTATAGCTGTTTTAGAAAAACAACTAGAGCACTATAGAGAAAATGAGTCAAAATATAATGATGATATGATTATTCTTAGAAGAGAGGTAGATCATAAGACAGCTGTAAATGAGGCATACCAAGAAGAGCTTGAAAAACTTAAAAAGATAAATGAAAATGTCAATTTAACTGTAGACACATGTTATTATCAGTCTAAGTCAATTGATAAAATTTAGAATGCTCAAATTATGAGTAAAGCTAAGTCAGGTATGGGATATGTTCCACCACCACTAAGAGGTGTTCCATCACCTCCAGTCATAGATTTAGCTCATACAGGCTTAGAAGATTTTCAGGAACTTCAACGTGAATATGGTCCTCTGAAGGACACATTTGTGAAAAGTGAGGAAAAGGTTAAGAATGAAACTGATGTTTTTGAAAGTGCTAGTGACTCATCAGTTTTTGATGAGAATGTTAAAAAGAATGTAGCGGCTTCTATCCCAAAAGTTGTTAATACTGTTACAGAGGAACCTAGGAAACAAGCTAATAAACCTAGATCAACTGTAAGGTATGCTGAGATGTATAGGAATAGGCCTACAACTCCTAGGGGTAACCAGAGGAGTTGGAATCATGTTAAATCTCAACAACTAGGTAGTGATTTTGTGATGTACAATAAAGCATGCTATATCTGTGATAGTTTTGATCATTTACATGCTTATTGTGACTATCATGTTGGGAGAAGGGAAGTCCATGGGAATAAAAGGGTGGAGTCTAACAGATTTAAAAATAATTTGCATCCTAATTCTTACAGCAAAATGATCCCAAGAGCAGTTCAACAAAGAAGTGGCCTCAAAACTTTTGCCACCGCAAAAACTGTTAACACTGCTCACCCTAAATCACCTGTTACAAGTGCAAAATCCAAAACAACTTTTGCAAAATCTGCACAAACAGGGAAAATAACTTTTCAAAATAAAAAGGTTCATTATAACCAACAGTGGGTACCTAAAACCAAACCAGTAGTTTCCACTGCTTATTCAAAAGTTCCCACTACAAGGGTTGTAAACAAGAAAAGGGGGGGACATGGGCAATGCTGTGAAGGCCTCAGCACGTTGGGAATGGAAACCTAAATGAATTACCTCATCAACCAATCCCAATAGTGTATCAATGACCTTTGATAGATTTAACTATATTAATACATGAGGCAGATCCAAGTCAATCATGGCTTGGGTCCTCAAAAGAAACTAACTCTTTACTTTTATGTGCAGGAACATCCAAGGACAAAAAGATCAGATCAAGGCTACACAGATAGTGGATGTTCAAGGCACATGACTGGAAACAAGTCCTATCTCTTAAATTTTGAACATTATATTGGACAGTATGTCAGTTTTGGAGGTGGAGTTAATTGAAAAGTAAAATGGAACAACAAGTATGATGCAAGAGATTTAAAGCACATAACATGGATTTTTATTATTATTAAACAAAGCTGCATACTGAGTGCAATGGATACATCCATGAAATACTAACTAAAAGCATCATTACACAACTTGATTAAATGAAAACAACACACTACAACCTACTACAGACACAAGCTTCACATCTTACCCACACCCCACTACCCCAACCTAACCACCATCTACCACCTATGGCTTCTTTGAGAAGGCCCACTCTGGCATGACTTTAGGAGCTCCTCGCCTATCAATCTCCTTGTATACATTGGGGCATGCTAGCCCCATCCCCACTACTCCAACAGGTGGTGAGGATGATGAAGGTCCCTCTTGTGGTTGTGACGTTAACAGTGGTGGAAAAGGTGGTGCCTGCAGCTCTCCTGGAGGAAGGAATGAAGCAAGGGGAGGCACACTCAGGACTCTTGCAGATGTTTCATCATCTGTGCCTTCATTTGGAGAAATGTAGCTTGAAATGGAATCTGAGTTATTGGTTGGAGAGATGAAGGAACAGCAGCAAAAGGATTTGAAAGAACACTTAAATGTCTTCTCTTTCTTGAAACAACCTTCTCATACTCTTCTTTCTCAACTCTCCCCGGGTTATTCAAAACAAAGTCATCCCAGGAACTATCAGATGAACTGCTAGATGAAAGGTTGATTGGGTTGGAATGACTCATGATGATATTTGGAGAGAAGTAAGTTTGTATGAGAGAAATATTTTTGGAGTATGTGATATGAGTGGTTTGTGTGTTTTTGATGCTTAAATACAAGTTAAGCAGGTTTCAGTAAGTTAATGTGGGGAAGGTGTAAGTGGTTGAGGAGTAAATGAAGTCTTTGACTTTGGTGGACGGATTAATGACTTGGAGTTGACTTGGTGACTGGGTGGTTAAGTATTGGACTAACCACTGCCAGCAGAAATTTTTATCTACTTCTAGCTATTCTCTAACCTTAACAATGCTTTCAGCGTGTGATTTATGTTTATTATACAAAGGTATGAAAGATTTATTACATACGTTGGAGTTGTTATTGTCTAGTGCTTGTATTGTTGGTTATGCAGAGAATAAGTCTAACAGTGGCAACCATAATACAAGCAGTGGTAAAAGGTACTCTTACAGTGGAAAAATAAAACAGAGAAATTTCATTCATGATGAAGATTCATTACATTCAAAGTGAGAGTGCTCCTAACCACAATCAAAACACAAAAGATTAAAACCTAACACAACCTACATCATCATCTCACACATCAGCTACTCCATTGGCTTCTTGCCCTTGCCCACATAGTCATGCTTGTTCTTATGTGCTCTCTTCCTTTTGTTCTCAAAGGTTGACTGCATTCTTGGACAAGGAAGACCAAGAACTTGTGGAGGAGGCCTTGGTAGTCTTGCAGGTTTCTCTGGTATGGAGATTTTCTTCATATTGGAGATAGCTGTTCCCAAAGCCTTTGACAGAGCACTTGGCAACTTCTTGGACAAGGCATAGGTTTCATCATCATCATCTGATGAGCTAGAGTAGAACTCAAGAGAAGGTGCACGCTTGGCAACAGGCTTCACAGTCTTCTTAGTTGGCTCCTTGGAAGAAGAACTAGTGGAATAGCATGGAATGTATTCCCACTCGGATATCTCTGTGTCAGAAGAGGAATCAGAAGAGATGTCAATGATGTTGGAAGGATTGCTCATGATGATGTTTAGGGCTTTTGTGAAGTTTGCATGGGTTTTGATAAAGATTACAATATGCCAAGCCTCTTTATATAGGCAAAGTCGGTCACAAGGGTTCATTAATGAATATATTTTATTTTTCCTATTTTGGTAGGTTAAAGAGTAAATATAGATATTATCGGGTTGACTTTGGAAGATATTTTTAGATAGTGGCTTGGTTAAAAGTAACTTTGGTTAAGAACAAGTTGGTTATTCCAACTCTTTGTATTATGCTATCACATGGAGATACATACCCAATATTGGCTGGGAGTTGATCTTAAAAGGTGTATAACTGACATACACAACAAATGGTTATTGATTCACCATGTCTAACCCACATAATAATCAACTAGTCCAGAGCAAACGGCTACTGGTAAAGATTTGACAAATCCGTTTATGGTTGATAGTTTACCAAAAACTATATGGTTATCAACTCACCATATTCTTTATGATTAAGAGTTGGCTAGTCCATAGCAAACGACTCATGGTAAAGACATATCAAATCCGTTGATAGCTGGTAGTTTGCTAAAAACTATGAAAAGAGCAGTCTATTTTTATATGTTTTTCTTTACCACTGCTCTTTGCAAATTTTGGTGAAAAATTACCACTGCTAGTTCACAGTTTCCACTGACAGTAGTATTTTTACCACTGTTGATCTAGCTGTTACAATTGTTGTATCAGTAACTAATTTTTTACTAGCCGTTGTAGAAATATTGCTTTCCATATATATAGGGTAACTTTTTAGAAGATTATCTACTTTCCTATTTGATATTTATCCCCCAAAGATAAATACTTTCCTTAGATAATCTTTCTTGGGCAAAACTCTTAAACCCTACCTTTATATATCTTTTGTCTCAATTGGCTAGTTATTCCTTCAATTCTTACTGACATAATATCTTTTTCATCAAAAGTTTCTATGGCACCATTACAATTTACAGATGAGCACAACCAAGTGGCCTACTTAGAAAAATCAAACGAGAAGAGTGGCCCTGTTTTTCATCAGATTGTGGACTTTCTCAATACTACCCATATAAGGTATGCTTTACTTTTAAATCCCACAATCTATATCTCTCAAATCAAACAGTTTTGGACTTCTGCTCAGTCCATAACACTTGAGAATAGAGATACACATGAAACAGTGGATGCTCTAAGAGCCACTGTGGATGGGGTAACCATTGATGTTACTGAGGCATCCTTGAGGAGAATTCTCCAATTGGATGATCTCAATGGTATCATCACATTACCCATGCCCGAAATTCATACACATCTTTCATCCATGGGGTATGATACCACTGACAAAAATGCTACTTTCAAAAAAAGTGGTTTTTGTACCCATTGGAGATTTTTGATACATACTCTTTTGCATTGCCTAAGTCCTAAGAAAACTTCTTATGAACAATTCAGTTCAACCATGGCTTACCCTTTGGTTTGTCTAGCTTTAGATAGGACTTTTAATTGGTCAAAATATATTTTTACAAGTATGACTGGCAATGTAAAGAGTTCAACAAAAATTTTAATGTATCCAAGGTTTGTGCAAGCAGTGCTAAATGATTTTCAACTGCAACCCCATACAAGAACTTATAAAATCTGTTGCCTTAAGCCTAAAGTTTTTCAAAATATGAATAAATATGGCAATATGGATTTTACACCTCTCTTTCCTCAAATGCTTGCAAAGATTTCACAAGTACAAAATACACCCATAATCACTGTTCCACACATTGATTATACTCCACCAGTTTCTCACACCTATGAGAGGAGGCAAAAACAGCCAACTCCTCCCATTACAACACAGCATGTACCTGACCCTTTTGGTTTAGGCACAAGCAGTGGTGGTTCCAGGCTTCAATCTAGTCCAACTAGGGAGGAACCTGAACCAATGCCCTATGATTCACCTCTCCCAATAGGTTACACAGTTGGAAGTGTTGAGGGCAGTGGGCAACCTATGGAATTGATGGAAATTTGTACAACATTAGCAAAGCAGGTTAAATCTCTGGAACAAGACTTGGCACAACTTAAGGAGCAGTATGCCAAGGATATTACATCTTTGAAGGAGGAGATTCAGACCTTGAAGGAAGAATTGCAGGGGTTAAAGCAAAGAAGAACTGCAAAGATTGTGCTATCATCTCCATCCTCACCTCCTGATGGTGATTCAGAAGATTTCAGTGCAGATTTGGGTAATTCTCCCAAACAGGGGAGGAAAACAGGTGCTGAAGCTAAGGGGAGGAAGCTAGATTTTGGAGATGAAGGTGTTACAAGTAAAGGCACAGAGGAGGTTATTGAGCAAGAAGAACAGCAACTAGAGCAAGAAATTTTCAGTACTGCAACCGCTGATGATTTCATTCCCACTGTAGAAGAAATTACCACTGATGATCAAGAGATTACCACTGCAGAGGAAGAAATCAAAGAGAAGAAAGGTAAAGCAGTTATGGAAAGTGAAGAGCAACCTGGAAGGAAGATTTCTAAGAAAGAACAATCTCAAATTGCTTTTGATGCTGAAGTTGCTCAAAAGATCAGAGAAGAAGAAGAAGCAAAGAAGAAAATGTTAGATGAACAAGAAGTTGCAGACTTCATGGAGGCTAAAAGACTGGACAGAATGGAGGATACTGATACACTGGATGTTAATCCAATTTCCACTGTTCCACCTACAATTCTTAGAGAAAAGACTCCAAAGTTTTCATATGTGCCTACAGAAGAAGAAATAGAGTTCTAGATTGCACATGATCCAGTAATCAAGAAGAAGGCAATTGACCTTGTAGCTGATAAATCTTTAACTGAAGAACAAAGAACAACTCTGTTAAAGGACTTTATTCAGATGAAGAATAATCAAGCACTTCAAGAGGTAATTGGTTCAGTCATAAAAGGTCAAAAGAAACCAAGGCAACCAACTAAAGCACAAGTTATTGCATACATGAAGACTTATTATTGCAATGTTGGTGGCTGGAAAAGACATCAATTCAAAGGAATGCTTGATGATAAAGTTGAAAGTATCTACTACAGAGTTCAAAGACAAGATAAATATTTCATTCCAATGGACTCTGAATAAGAAGCAAGAAGGTATCTTGATTTGAAGAGAAAGGCCAAAGACAGTGATTCTCAAACTGCTAAGAAGACAAAGTTTGCTGAAGAAAAAGAAGTTCAAACTGAGAAATTCACTAAAGAACAGCTGGCTGATATGATTGTGATTGAAGAAGAAGATTTTTATCCAGAACCACTGCAAGTCAGACATCCTATCATTGACTAGGAAGTGTTTACTGCTAGCAACTTTGCTTCAACATGGAAGATTACAAGGCTAGGTGGTGAAACTTCATCATTTATTCAGTTTGAAGATCTCATCAAAGCTTTTGACAGAGATGATCTTGATACACTATGGAAGTTAGTTCAAGAAAGGTTTAATGCTGAAGATCTCAAAGATATGAAGGAGATGCAGTTATGGGTTAATCTTAGAAGGCTCTATGAACCAGATGTTAATGATGATTTCTGGAAATTCTCATGTTCATGTCCTGGTACTAAATGGTTCTACTATGATTCATGTGAAGTTCATCATGTTTCTACAACAAATGGAGTAGATGCATTCATGCTTGCTGAGAAAGAATATCCACTCAGAGCTGGAACTCTCACTGTAATGTTGTGTACTACTATAAGAGTTCATGAAGATAGTGAGAAAGTCAGAGCATTGTTACTTAGGCTTCAAGATCAATATTCACGAGCTATTCAAAATTTAAGGAAGAAGTGAAGTGTTTGAAAGAATTCCCCAAATCCTTGAAGATGATGCAGATTGAAGAAACTTATTGATTTGCAGAGAAATCATAAGTTTAGGAGAGGATTGTTGGGAATAATCTGTTACCACTTATAGTTGTGGAAGACACTGCTAAGTATTGCACTAGCAGTGGAAACGTATTACCACTGCTGGCACATTATTACCACTACTATTAGTTAATTGTTAGGAAAACGTGTTTAGATAAGTATAGAAAAGATCTTGTGTATATTCTATATTGTTAGCTTTATACTTATCTTGTAAAGGACTCCTTGTACTATAAAAGGAGGTCCTAGGTCATTGCTTAGAGTACGAACGAATTACATACGTATCATTCACATAAGCTTCAAGGTGTAACCCTAGTGATAAGCAAGATCACTCGTATTATTCATTAATAATATTGGAGCTTAGTTTTGTGTTTAATTTGTATTCACTTACAATACATTATATAATCTGTCTTCTAAGTATTACTAAGTAAATTCCGTGTGCTTATTAATATAATACAAAATATCACTGACACAAGGTATGTGTCCAGATCCATCATAACTCACTTCAGTGGTTACGCCGTAACCAAACCCATTGTAGTAGAATTTCGGGTGCATCACCAATTACGGCGTAATACAATCTCAGTGGTTACGCCGTAGCTACACTCTTGCAGCGTATGCCAGGTTTTGCCTAAGTTACGGCGTAACTCCCTCTAAGAGTTACGACGTAACTCTCCTCTGCTTTACTTCTTTCATTTTAAACACAATAACCTTGTATTAGTATTTTAAATGAACTTTGTGGGTGTGTTCCCTGTAAACCCTCACGAGACTTTACTCGTCCACTTGGGACACCAAGTGGTTTAAAAGGCTTGTTTCATATGCTAAATGCAACCGTGATTCCTACGAAAGTGAGTTAGGTTTGTTTTTTTTTTCTTTTTTTTTCTTTTTAGAATTATGCTTGTCGGTAGTGTGATTTCAGGGATTGAAGTTTGCTCATGGATGCTTATACGAAGGCACGTCTCTTTTTCGTAGGCCTTCTTTTTTTTGTAGCAAATTTAAGGGAAGTTCTCACTCTAATTCTACTTTTCTCTTCACCTTTATTTAACGCTTAGTATAAAAGGGACTTTGTACAATTCAAGTGGGGGGACGGGAGTAGAATTATCTCTTGAACTTTATTTTGCCCTCGTTTTTCTAGTTTATTTTGAAAATTTTTGCCATTTTTAAAATTTTGACATGTTTTTATTAACCTAACAAGAATAGACCTTAGCCGAGCACATACAACCCTTGATATTATATGGTGAGATTAGCCTTATCCGTTTCCAATATTTTACCCCAAATCCACCAAATTATGAGTGTGTCGGTAGCTTGTAAACTTTAGAACTTGGCCTTTGCATCATTTAGAGACCATAGACGAGGTATGTTGAGTTAGCTCGATGTATTTGGACTTTTTCAGTTTAAGAAGGTAATATTATAGGATTATCACCCAAATAGCCTACCATTGTGTGTCTATCGATTAGTCACCTCGACTTCTCGACCCCCATGTGAAATCCTTTTGTTGCACTCACCTTTAGTGCAAGATACCCTTAGAAACACCCTTCTAAGCCATTCCTTTCATTTTGTTAACCCAATATATTGTTTCGATACACCTATACACCTTAGCTTACCCTGTAGTCTTTATTTGTGATTGGGAAGTCATCATTTGCCTAAGTTCAAGGTTTAAGTGGAAAGGTTCGGAGATCACGCTTTTGTCGACGACATATTCTTAAAGATCATTGAAGACCCCCCGAATTCCCATTGTTCATCTCAAGTGGGGGGATATTATGTTTAGTTGTTATGTTTATGTTGAAAAAAAAATAGATTAAAAAAAAATAGTTATGTTATTTGGTTTATTGTAAAGTGCAATGTTATAAGCACTATGTTATGAGCTTCATATAGATTTAGTATCGAGGAGGCCACCTCGGTCACATTCGAAGATTGGAGTTGGTAATTAGGCCAACAGTTGGAGAGAAGGTAGTGTGCCCATCATAACGTCCTCTAATGACACATCTACCTAGTATTTCATGATCCGGTTTCTTAACTTCAAAGCTTGAACTTTGGGCGGACGGTAAGTGGTGATGACTTGGTTATAGATTTAGACTACCTGCTTGATTTTTATTTTACACCATTTATATATCTCGTCTTATCCTACCCTTTAGTCATGAAGTGTGTCTAGTGATGCACCGAGCAATCTTTGGTGTCTTGGCCATGGATTTGGTCATGTATCATTGATTTTGTCCACTTCGCCGTGAAATGTTAGTAATGACGAGTCACCCCCTTCACCTTTGTCGTGTCTACCCATATTGCCTTCGAAAATTGTTTAGCCCTTAACTCTAGTGGTGGAGATTTGTGTAACCGCCAAGCTTATGATAGAATACATGCTATGACTGTGCGATTGAGTGATCACCCCGAAATTGACACTTAGAATAGTTGAGAGATGCGAGTGTTTCGTTCCCATTTCGTGAGGTGTTCGGATTTGTTTTATTCTAGCATAAGGGATTTGTAAACTTATATTTTCCAGGTTATGGGAGATATCTTTTTAGGAATCTTTCTAATAAGGTCTACTTGAGGGCAAGTAGAGTTTAAGTGGGGGGATATTTGATAACATCAAATAATCTTGAATATTAAGTGTGTATTTGCCCTGATAATGCTTGTAATTTATATCATTTATATGGATTTACGCTTGTTTTCCATTATTCTCCACTTTCAGGTAAATTACAAGCATTGGAGCTAAAGAGACGCGGAATTGGAGAATTATCAAAGATTTATCAAAGTATGTTCACTTTGAAGAAGTTACGGCGTAACTCATCTCTCATATTACGCCGTAAATAAAGCTTGACTCAAAAAGCCAGCTCATCAGAAGATTACGGCGTAACTCTCCCAAAAGATTACGACGTAACTATATTATGTGTTAAACATAATCAGACATTGACAGATCTTGAGCACTCGTAGATCGTTAGTGTTTCCTATGTAATCATAAGCAAACTAATAGAAAATCTCTACAACTTGTATTCTATAGCGGAATGTAAATACAAGTTGTTATAACTAAGAACACTTAGATCCTCTATGGATCTTTTATTAACTGAAACTCTATGTTTCAAATTGGTTATCTATTACAAACTATGAAGTTCCTTTTATAGACAAGGAACCCTAAACTATTACTACTCAATCAACTAAACATGCAAGCATGCATTTAATGACTAAAACACTAAACAATATTGAGCAGTACAATAATACCAATGCTAACCTCGGGCAGTACAAGAATAATGATGGGTTAGCATTTAAATAATAAAGCGCATGCAGATCCTAGTCAGCTTCCACTCTTCAGCAGAAACACGGCACGACTTTTATACTTCAGCAGAATCTCTTCTTCAGCAGATTCTGCTTCTACTTCAGCAGAATCCTTCGGCAGTATTGACAGCAGAAATCCTACTTCGCATAATTCCCAACAATCCCCCCCTAAACTGGAATTTGACTTGGTTAAGTTCCAGTTTCCTAACCTTGATAGATCTTAAAGACTGTAGTACTTAGAGGATTGTTTTCAACATCAGTAGCAAAGAACCAATAATAATCTCATCTCTATGATGACCAATCTTTGAAACGCTAGGTCTTTGCAGCAACACATGACATAGTGTACATCAATACTTATTAGTTGCATACTATTCTGTGAGATATAACTTTTCACATACACATCAAACCATAACACAAGGTGGCGAATAAGATGGAATTCTAGAGAGAGAAAGTTAGAGGTTTAGGGAACTTAGTGAGAGAAAGTGAAAGATATTATTATGAGCTCCAACTCTCTACCTTGGAAGGTAGAGAGTATATATAGTCTTACATAACTCGCCACACTTTGGGCTGTGGATCAGGCATACAGTGGGTAAAGACCCGTCCGTCCTCCACGGTGTTACTTAACTAAATTACTACTTAACTTAAAAGAACTACGACTACGAGCTTTCTAACGAATACATATACTTGAGGTGACCGACTCTTTAATACCGGGAATTTCTAATTCCTAACATATTCTCATCACATCCAGGTGTGTTAACTCCTGAGAGAGGTGAATCATTGAAAATAATGGATTTGATGTCTCTTTACCAATAGCCATCACTACTGGAGTAGCCAGATGTTTAAGTCCGAAAACTATGGTACATTGATAACCATCTGATTTATTAGCAAATCAGCAACTATATAAATGGATTTGATGTGTCTTTACCTGTAGCCGTTTGCTCAGGACTAGTCAATTCTTAGAATTGGTGAATTGATAACCAAATATGGATTCAGTTGCCTTTACCACAAGCCATATACTTGTAAGCTAGCCAATTCTTGGATTCCAACAAGGAATATACCATGGTGAATTGATGACCATACAACTCTCAGCAATGAAGCATGGGTGGTTGCAGACCCTATGATTTTGAGCAAATCATTACAGCTATCAACAGATTTGATGTGTCTTTACCAAAGTTGTACCCTTTGGACTAGTCAACTCTTTGATACACACAAGGTATATCTGGTGAGTTAAAAACCATCAACAAAATGCAACAAACCTGCAAGAGAAAGTTATTTATTTATTTTTTTATTATTTTTTTATTATTTTTTTTATAACTAATTAACAAAGAAAATAAACAACAAAAAAAAACAAAATAAAATCCTCCCCTGAGGCATATGCCTCCCCTGAGGCCTATGCCTCCCCTTAAACTTTGCAGTTAAGGGTTAAGCATTCCAATATTGACCACAAGGTGCTGAAACCTTGTTCCATCAAAAGCTTTTGTTAACAGATCAGCTACATTATCATCTGTATGAATTTTAGCCACATTTATCAAATGTTTTTCATATGCATCTCTTATAAAGTGGTGCCTGATTTCAATATGTTTGGTTCTGCTGTGAAAGACTGGATTTTTGACAATGCATATGATACTTTGATTATCAATAAAAAGAGTTGTGTTCATGAAGTTATACCCATAATCCAGCAATTGATTTTGAATCCAAAGGACCTGTCCACAGCAATTTGCAGCAGCAACATACTCTGCTTTAGTAGTTGAGGTAGCCACAATGGTTTGTTTCTTGCACTGCCAAGAAATCAATCTCTTTCCAAGGAATTGACAGCCTCCAGTTGTGGATCTCCTATCCAGATTTGCACCAGCATAATCACTATCACTATATGCTTCCAACTTAAAAGGAGACTCTTTTGGGTACCAAAGGCCTAAATTAGGTTGGCCTTTGAGGTACTTAAAGATCTTCTTGACTGCATTGAGATGGGAAGTAAGTGGAGTGACTTGATGTCGAGAGCAAACACTCACAGCAAAGGTAATATCAGGCCTTGAAGCCGTTAGATACATTAATGAACCAATCATTGATCTGTATAAATGAACATTCATAGGTAGATCTGGATCATTGTTGGTTTTTGTTTTTGGAGCTTCAAAAGGTGTTGTGGCAGTTCTGAAACCTTCCATACCAAATTTCTTCAACATGTCCCTCACATATTTATCTTGACTGATAAATATCCCATCTTGTTTCTGCTGAACTTGGAGACCCAAAAAGAAAGTAAGCTCCCCCATAGCACTCATATGAAATTCTCCCTTCATCAGATCCTCAAATTCCCTGCACCAAGCTTCTTTAGTGGATCCAAAAATGATGTCATCCACATACACTTGCACAAGTATGATGTCTGTCGAGTTCTTCTTCAGAAAAAGAGTCTTATCAATGGCACCTCTTCTGTAGCCATGCTTCAGCAGAAATGAAGAAAGCCTAGCATACCATGCCCTTGGTGCCTGATGAAGTCCATAGAGAGCTTTAACGACCTTGTAAACATGATTAGGATAATCTGGGTCTTCAAATCCTTTGGGTTGAGTGACATAAACTTCCTCTTCTATCTCACCATACAGAAAAGCACCTTTAACATCCATCTGATACAGCATGAAGCCCATGTAGGATGCATAGGCCAAGAAAATTCAAATAGCCTCTACTCTAGCAACAGGTGCAAACACTTCATCATAATCAATCCCTTCCTCTTGCCTGTAACCTTGAGCTACTAATCTTGCTTTGTTTTTAATAACCACACCCCTTGCATCTCTTTTATTCTTCAGAATCCATTTAGTTCCAATAGCATATTTGCCATCTGGTAATGGTACCAAGATCCAAACTTGTTGGTTTTGAAACTGTTGCATTTCGTCTTGCATTGCCTCAATACAACTTGAGTCTTCAAGAGCTTGAGTGACACTGTTTGGTTCTACTTGAGAAAGAAAACACGCAAACAGACAATGTTTGAAGTCTGTGTGATTGTCTCTTTGCTGATTTGAGACATAAGAGAGAAAAGCAACCTGTCCAAATTTAGGACTAGAGATAGCCCTTCGAGTTCTAACAGGAGCTAGAATGTCACCAATAATATTGGATTGAGGGTGAGTTATGTTGATTCTTTTAGTAGCAGTGGGGTTGACTTCAATGGTAGGTTCAAGATTAGACACAGTTGGTACAAAAGTTGTGTCATAGGAAGGTGAGGTGAAAATGCCAGATTTGGGTTGATGATTTCCAAAATCTGAAGGTCTTGGAAAGCGAGTATACGGTTCACCAAAGTCTGTGGACACTCTAGTAGGAATAGGAGTAGTAACAGTCGAGCTTTCAGCAGATTTGATGACGATGGGAGAGGCTGCATCAGTGTCAGCAGAAACATGGTTTCCACTGACAGCCTCATTTGCAAGCTCCCCATTCACCTTCTCAGCTTCAAGCTTAGCTGCAAACTCTTGAGTCTGAAGCCTAGCAAGGTCCTCAGCATAGTGTGATTCATCTTCACTCTCAGCAGAAGTATCTCTAGAAGTGTTACCTGCAACATTGTTAGGGGAGAAAGAAGGCATAAGTATAGGTTGTTCATCATCTTCAAATTCACTTCCAGAGTCAGCATCCAAGGTACCTGCATTATTAGTGGGAGATTCTTGAGAGCCTGCACTTTGGTTAGCCATATGTCTAGTATAACCCAGATAGTCAGTTAGGTAGTCAAGGTCAAAAGACCACACATGACCCTGTCCTTGAACATTGGGCTTATCTTCCAGGTATCTCAGGTTTAAAGTCTCCTCTATCTTCTTGGCAGATAAGTTGTACACTCTGTAAGCCTTGCTATGAGCTGAATAGCCCACAATATAACCATCATTAGCTTTCTCATCAAACTTCCCCAACGGATCACTGGTGTTTAGAATGGTCACTTGACAACCAAAAGGTTTGAGGTAATGAATGACTGGAACCTTCCCAAAGAGAAGTTCATATGGTGTTTTGAGGTGAGGTATAGTAATGGAGACCCTGTTAAGCACATAGCAAGTTGTGCCAACAGCTTCAGTCCAGAACATAGTGGGTAATTTAGAGTCTGCAAGCATTGATCTTACAGCCTCTATCAAGGTCCTATTCTTTCTTTCAGCTACCCCATTTTGTTGCGGGGTTCTTGGATTGCTATAGTCCCTCTTTATCCCTTTAGACCTACAGAGTTCTATAATAATAGCATTCTTGAACTCTGTCCCATTATCACACCGAATTCCCTTAACCTTCTTGTTCAACTGATTTTCAACAAGGGTGATGAAGTCTTTCAGTACTGGAGTTGTTTCATCTTTAGTCCTTAGAAAGAACACCCAACAAAATATGCTATAACCATCAGTGATAACCAAACAAAAGTACTTGTGATCAATGCTTCTGACTTGAGTTGGACCAAATAGATCCATATGTAACAGCTGAAGAGGCTCAGAGATAATGCTTACAGCAGTGACAGCTTTGTAGGAGGCTCTGTGTTGCTTCCCTTTGTTACATGCAACACAATTATGATCATTGGAGAAAACTTTGGTGGGAAGACCTTCAACAAGACCCATTTTAGAGAGTTTATTTATGGTCTTGAAATTCACATGAGCCATTCTCCTGTGCCATTTGGTAGACTCATCCAAGGATGCTTTAGCCACCAAACAAGTGAGGTCACCTTCAGGATGAACTTCATTGAGGTTGAATGTGTATAGATTGTGAGTTCAAGGAACTCTCAGCAGAATTGAAGTATCTTCTGGAAGCTTGAACTCTTTAGAAAGCACAAGACATTCATCTTCAGTGAAGAGTACCTTGTTCTTGGTGTCACAAATTTATGAGACTGAGAACAAGTTGAAGTGCTGAAGTTCCCTAACATAGTACACATTCTCAAAGTTCAGTAGGGGTGTCTTGATGGTGCCTTTCCCAGTAATTCTACCATCACTTCCACCAAAAGTCACATTGCCTCCTTCTTCAATAGGAATAAAATTGTGCATCATATCTCTATTTCCAGACATGCTTCTTGAATAACCACTATCAACAATACCGATATATTTATGCTTAAGAGGATGATCCTATAGAACAAACAATATATACAAAAGAATGTTAGTTAACGAAGGAGGCTCAAGTCATTGCTGACTTGAACCTGCCTTGTGGATCATAATCCTTTCCCATTATTCATAGAGTCAACATATGCAGGCCTATAACCATGTTTAAAGTATGGGCTAGTAGGTGGCACATAAGGTCTATCAGCTGATCTCCTTCAAGGAGAGTCAGTATAATTAGCTTGTGGGACATAAGGAGGAATATTATTAACATTGGTCCACACTGGTCTCGGTTTCTGCTGAGTAGCACATACACCCAATCTTTGCTCAAAGAAATCACAATCCTTAATTAAATGTAATTTACTTCCACATACAAAACATGTCTTCCTTTTGGAAGATTTATTCAACAAAGCAGATGTTCTATTACATGTAGAAGTACTTAAACCAGAAACATTAAAGGAATTGTTTTTAACAGACATATTATGCAAAGATTTAAAGGACAAGTCTTCAGGGGAAACAGGCTTGGAAGTTGATTCCTCAGTAGCTACCCTAGAAGGCTTGTAGATAGACTTGGGTGCAGGCTTGGGTGTAGGGTCAGGTGAGGGCTTGGGAAGGTCTGACTTATCACTTGAATCACAGCTGGAAGTAGACCCTTGATCCGATGAATTGTCACTGTCAGAGAAAGAGACAAAGTCATAAGATGAAGCATCGGTGTCTGGAAAGTCTTTTGACTTTTTGCCATACAGATGGTGTGATCCATCAAAGTCAACATTAATGGACATGTCAGTGGGCATGAATTCACCTCTAATAGGTCCAGGGACAGCATGTAAATCACCTTCTTTTTTAAAATTTGCTAAGCCTGCAGGTGTAGATTTACGCCCATCTTGCCTAGCTTCCAATCCTACATACTTTTGAAAACCTAAACCTATTCCAGAGTTCACTGACTGACTATTATAAAGTTCTCTAGCTAGATTGTCACCTGATATTAACCATTGTTTATGTCTAGCTATTTCCTCAGCTAGTTTCTCTTTAAGCTCTAGATTCTCAGCAATAGTATCATCTTTTTCCTTTTCAGTGCGTTTTAAGTTAATGTTTGCAATATCTAGATCAAATTGTAACCCCTTTATCTTTTCTTCATAAGCTATCTGATTCTTTTGAAACCATACCTTTTGTCTTTCTAATGTTTTTAACGAAAGTTTATAAGCTTCATTATCAACATAGCATTCATTGTATTTAGGTTTCATAGTATCATAAGCTTCTTTAAGTTCATTGTATCTTTCACTACAACCAAATATACAGTTGCGTACCTGAGAAAGTCCCATCAAGGCAAACTGATCATGCCTATCTTCTGAAGTACATCTGGCCAACAATCCAAGCTTCTCTGTATCAGCAGCTTCCTCATTCACAGGTTCATGTGCAGCCCAGTTGACCTGTTCATCCAAGGTGACAAGAGCTGCTGAAGTTCTAGCTTCTTTCTGATTCTGCTGATAGGAATTGTAGCTAGCTCCCTTTCCACTCTTCCTATCTTTGCATTCCCTTGAGAAATGACCCATATGGTGACAATAGAAACACTTGACCTTTCTCCTGTCAAAACGAGCTGGATCCTTTCCCTTGAAGCCAAACTTTCTTCCTGACCTCTCCTCAAACCTCTTGATATCTACTGAAAGCATGGCCACCTGCCATTTCAGTTTCATCTCCTCCATTTCAAGTGGGTCCACCTGATCAAAATCTTCATAAACAAGATGCTGCTGAGTATCATAATCAGCAACAAATGAATGAAGAACATCCTCCAATACACTACCAGTTTTAGCTTGAGGGTAGGATGGAGTGGGACGATTGTAAGATGATGATGGTAAGTAAGATGGACTAGGAGCATGTATCATCATATTGGAGTGAGATGTCCCAACAAAAGCTGTATGACCAGAAGAGGATGCACGGTAGGGAGATCTGACATCAGGTTCAAGAGATTTGAGTTTGTTGTACAGCTCATCAAAAGTGAGCATGTCCAACCCACCTTTAGCCTTAAGAGCTATACTGACATGTAACCATGATGGAGGCAAAGATCGTAGGAACTTTGAGTTGCAATCATCATTGTCAGGTTTTGCATTCAGCTGGTTTAGCTGACTCAAAATCTTTTGAAACCTGTCGTATCCCTTGTGGATACCTTCTTCTTCAGAGATATTGAACTCTTGGAAGTGTTGTCTCAGCATGGACTTCCTCATTCTCCTGGACTCTTCATTGCCACCGAACCTTGCTTTAAGAGCCATCCATATGTCCTTTGCATCATCCATGTGGTGAAAATCACCCAAGTGATCTTCAGGAATAGCTTGAAGAAGGATGGTTCTTACTTTGTGCTCTCTTTGCATAGCTAAAATCTCTTCAGCAGTTTTGGGAGGAGCAATGGTAAACTTACCATCAAGATCTGGGATAGTCTTCTTCAGAATGTTTCCTTTCTTCACGATCTCCCAAAGATTCCAATCAATATTGGAGATCCAGTTCTGCATCTTCATGGTCCACAGATCATACTCTTCCTTTTTCAGATAAGGAAACTTACCATTACTGTTGGAAAGACTAAGTTGTTGCATAGAGGTGGTGTTTTTGATGTTGTTGTTGGTGACTTCTGATTCATCATCAGTTCCAGGCATGGTGAATGTGTTTTTGGTTGTATGGGGGTGAGGTTAAATATAGTTCTCAGTATCGTAGAGACTTTCCCGAGGCTCTGATACCACTTGTTAAACACAATCAGACCTTGACAGATCTTGAGCACTCGTGGATCGTTAGTGTTGCCTATGTAATCATAAGCAAACTAATAGAAAATCTCTACAACTCGTATTCTATAGCGGAATGTAAATGCAAGTTGTTATAACTAAGAACACTTAGATCCTCTATGGATCTTTTATTAACTGAAACTCTATGTTTCGAATTGGTTATCTATTACAAACTATGAAGTTCCTTTTATAGAAAAGGAACCCTAAACTATTACTACTCAATCGACTAAACATGCAAGCATGCATTTAATGACTAAAACACTAAAAAATATTGAGCAGTACAATAATACCCATGCTAACCTCGGGCAGTACAAGAATAATGATGGGTTAGCATTTAAATAATAAAGCGCATGCAGATCCTAGTCAGCTTCCACTCTTCAGCAGAAACACGGCACGGCTTTTATACTTCAGCAGAATCTCTTCTTCAGCAGATTCTGCTTCTACTTCAGCAGAATCCTTCGGCAGTATTGACAGCAGAAATCCTACTTCGCATAATTCCCAACATTAGGTCAAAAGATGATCTGTGCCGCTGATAACTATGTCGTAACTCTTGCTTAAACTCCGGCGTAACCAAGAAATATTGAAGATATGGCGTAACTACTTATAAGGTTACGCCGTAACCAGCAGATCTAGTGTAAATTACGAAGAAATAGAAGATTACGGTGTAACTATTCTACTCGTTACGCCGTAACCCAGATCTGGCCTATAAATATCCCACGATTTCTAGCATTTCAAAGCATCCCATTTCACACACCACAACCAAAGAACGTGGGAAGAAGCCAAAGGCAGGTCTAGAGGAGCATACGGAGCTATCTTCAAGGGAGAAATCACTCCCCTACGATAAGCATTAGCATTTTATCTTTTCTTTACTTTCGATTCATGTATTTCGTAACATTCAATATTGAATTGATTCGTATGGTTAATATGAGCGGCTAAGCACCTCTTGGTGCTGGCCTAGTTATGATTCCTTAATTGTTTTGTTTGCGTTTACATTACTTCCGTATAATTATTTCTAAGTGTATGCATGCATAGTTTATTGGTAGCTACCCTTGTTTCGGTAGTTTTGAATGGCGGTAGAGGCTAGTTGCTTAGGAGATATGACCAACTGACCCTAAGTGAGTAGACTGAGACGGGAAGGGTAAGATATGACCAACTGACAACTCTTTCTACTTGTGCGATTTGACCAACTGACCACTTACCGTTTGGATGAACTTAAGAATTAGGGGGTGAGTGTTTAAGTTGCTAACGCCCGGGAACTCACTATTATAAGTCTAGCATGTAGCGGTACTTAATGACTCGGATTAGGGGACCAGGAACAACTAGACTTATGAGGGGACACCTGACTTCTCCAGTGGTGGCATCTTTGCTGATAGGTTAGGGCGAATTGACCAAATGCTGTCCCCTCGACTTTGACCCCACCTGAAGTAATTGAAAGTAATTAGACGTAGACATTACTAGCTAGGATGAATAACTAGGTTAGCACCACTCTCCTCTATTGATTACACCTTTGCCTTTTATCTGCTTTAATTAGTTAATTCCTTATCGAAATCATATTAAAACCTGTGACACCTAGACTTTGTATTAATCCAATACACATAGCTCTTGGGAAGACCTCGGTTTTACCAAATACTACACTACACACGACCGGGTACACTGCCCGTTAGTGCATTAGGGTAAACCATAGGTGTAACGAGAAATTATAAATATTAAAACCTGTAAGTAAAACCTGCATCATGTTTATTTTTAAATACTTGCTTGTTTGTTTTGTGTAACAAGGGTATTTTTATAAGAAAAATAAACTGATCTAAACAATGGTGAAACATGTGTTTTTAAGCATAGTAATCGTACTCGTTTAATTGATTGATGTTTATGCACAAAATAGTTAGAACGGCTCATCCATTATTGACAAACTAAAAGATGGGTACAAGGTTGGTACACATTAAATTGTGACCTTAAAGATGAGGGTATGTAATATGCTTCGCGCTGACATAATTCTCCGCTCGTTTTTGCGTCTTAATGGAGCTACCAAGTATTCCTATGTGCATAAAATCTTAAGGGTGAATTGACCTTAAATTCTACGCGCCACTTTTGAGGTAATTATCCGAATAACTTGGGTCTTATGACTCGTGCAGCAGTAGGATATAGTGGTAATTAAAGGTAATTCTTTAATTGGTTTACCAATACCTCGATTAAAGTTTGATGATGAAAAACTTAAACATTAAAACAAGGATATAATTGTTTTAATAAAAACTTATGCTATGAAGATGAATGCATGACATCTTTGTACATATTTGATTTGACATCAAAATTATTACCCTAATTTAAGTTTTATGCCATCCAACGAAACGGAAACACCTGAGATTACCTTTTATTTGCGTGAGAACGTGATTTAGATCATAATCAAAGGGTAAAATATCAAGGTGACGTGAGAACGGGCATGGATGATGTTAATACAAATAAGCCGTAAAAACTTTTATTTATATTTTATGATCTTCTAATGTTTTGTCGATAACAAACGTAAAATCATTTTAACGAAACAAATAGAATACGTAAATAGTTTGAGTTAATAGTTTCCTAACACACTTACGTTTTCACATAAAACACTAAAACAAGTATAAGTGTTTTTATGTTATATATGTACAACAACTAGTGTTTACATATTGGATTAGAATATACTTAAACTAAGTATACTTAAATGGGTAAAAACAAGTATATACTAAATGGGTAAAAACTAGCAAATGGTTTTGACCCATAACCCATGGTTTTATATATACCACTTAACCATGTTCATTGTATCTAGAATGAAAACCATGGATCAACCCATAACCCACGACCCATGACCCATAACCAAAAATACCATGGGCAAAAAGGAGCGTTCCACGGATCCCTGGCTTTATGCTAGCCGGATCCCAAGTGGAAGGGATCCGTGGGATCCGGGGAACAGTAGAGAATTTTCTCTATAAATAGAGAGCCACTTCTTCCTTTCTATTCATCACTTTACACACATACTTTCCCCAAGTATTCTAACCCTCTAACCTCAGATCCAAGTGATCTATGTAGTTTGTCTTTTATTTTTGTGTGATCTTCTAGGTTCCTCTTAAAGGAGAGATCACCACTTCTTGAAGACGTGCAAGCTCAAGTCCATGAGTTGCCATTCTTCGTCATCTTCAAGACAACTAAAGTTCTCTTATTGATAGTTCTTCCTTTCTCCATAGATGTTGGGTTAAAGGCATTAGTGAAGGATGCCGAAAGTGTCAAGACGAAAGCATTAGTGAAAGATGCTTATCGTTCGTGTCAAGAGCATTAGTGAAGAATGCTATAGGTGTCAAGACGAAGGCATTAGTGAAGGGTGCCAAGCGTTATGTCAAAGGCATTAGTGAAGGATGCCGAAGAATCGAATCAAGTAGCATTTAGGAAGAATGCCTAGGTTGTATAATCGATGAGGTGCATCATTGTATATATAAGTATTTGTTTATTTACAAGGATGGTGATATCCTTGATGGTGTTGTAACAAGGAGTAGATCTCTTTGAGATTAGGTGTTGTGTCGTGAAGGGTAGTAGTTCCTCCATAGTAATGGAACTAGGTGCTTAGCCTAGTACCTAATAAAGGGTAGGCGACGTTGTGATATGATTAGTTCTCCTAAGGTGTGAAAGAACTCGGTGGTTAGCCTAGAAACATATAAAGGGTAGGCAACGTTGTGTTAGGTGTGGTTCGCCTTGGTGTGAAAGAACTCGGTATTTAGCTTTGTACCGGAAAAAGGTTAAGCGACGTTGTGAAGGCTTCTCCGCCATAAGGAGATTGGTGTAGTGCTTACGAACTCTCAAGTAGGTGACTCGAGGAGTGGAGTAGGGCAAGGAAGGTGTCCTTGTAGCCGAACCACTATAAATAACTTGTGTCATGGTGATGTGCTTCTTACTCTTTATATTTCATTACACGTTTATATATCTATCTATCAACGTCCAACATAAAAAACCAAATAGATTGACATAAGTCGATCTAAATATTTAAAAGGAAGTTTTAAATTGGTAAAACTATTCAACCCCCCCTTCTAGTTTTCCACAATTGGCATCAGAGCTTCGTTACCAAGTTTCTTAGAGTATGTTGTACTTTAAAAACTTGATACGATCCATGTATGTTTGAAAACTACAAAGAAAGATTTTTTTTGTCACATTTAATAAAAAAATTCATTATGTTGCTTATTGTTGGACAATGATAGAATATTCTAACATTTTTTTAGCATTATCCATACTTGGATTTGGAGTTACAAAGAAGATCATAAAGAATTTATCGAAACATTTCTTTTCGTAAAAAGAATGCTTTCTTACAACATAAATCTGGAGATTCCAAGAAGATCACAAAAACATCTAAATACTTCTTTTATTAAAAAGAATATTTGGCAAAGGTATGATCTCTAATTACTTACATTTATTGTTATTTTCAGAATGTTAGTTGCATGATCTATTAGAAATTGTTCTTATAGCTTTTCATATTATAGTCCCTATCAAATTTGTTTTTCTCTGACTTATTTAAACTACATTACCAACTCATAATAATGATATCTTAGTTATATGATAACATCAATCATTATTCATCACAAAGGATTTATCGACACTTCATCTATGTCAATAAATATCCATGTGAAACTTCTTATGTTATAATAAAATGGGATTTTATTATAATGTTTGAAAAGCTTCCCAAGAATTATGACTAATTCTTAAAAAGGGAACCTCGTCTAATAGGAATAGTACTTAATCTTCAAAACCTCAAATCACAAGTTTTAGAACCTTAACACCAAAACATTAGGCGTATTAGAACTCCCAAACCATAGTTATCAAGGAATGTTTGAGCTGACTTTTGCTGTTATGCCGGATCCCGCAGTTTATACTAGCCGGATCTCAAATGAGAGGGATCCGCGAGATCCGTGCAACAGAAGACAGTATAAGCTAAAAAATGATCACTGTGGAAGTTCCACAATCATTCTTACCTCAAAGTCTCACGAACAAGAACTTTGGTACTGTTCATAGGAGCAAATTGATCATTCTTCTCAAGCTTAACAATCACTTGTGTAAGTATAATCTTCACTACATTGTTAATTTAATTCCTTGATTATTAGAATTACAATATCTTCATCTTTAAGAGTTGGGTTCAAATGGTTTTATCATAATTTGTCACCACATTGTTTTCTAAGATAATCTAAATCAAAGAATTAACATTGTTAATACAAATTAAACACATTTCGTGAACTTAACAAAGATGATGAGAGCAAAATTGTGATTAAACCCTTTAGGTTACTATTCACCATTAACACCACATTGTGGTTGTATTATCTAGGAACAATCATGCCAAGCAACAAGCAACAAGATTATCAAGACACTGCTCACTACATACCCATGTACCATAGGAAAGATGGTTTAAGTCCGGACGATAGGAAATCGTTTAAGTTTCTTGAAAGAAGACTTTTTCATGAAGGTAGAGTTGTTGATCCATCGTTCCTCGCAAATACCGACATGAGGGAAGTATTTGGAACTATTGGGTTTGATTGTTTATTGGATATAAACGAGCAAATTTGCCCGGTCTTTGTTCTTGAGTTTTACAAGACAATGGGTATAATTAGAAATGATGATGGGTCCATCTCAATTGAATTCACCATCAATGAGCAAGAGTTCAATCTTTCGCTCATAGAGTTTGGAAGAATTATAGGGGTTCCATATCAAGGCGTTTGTATGTACTCAAATGAATGGTCTTTGGAACAACTACACACAATGGTTGATCATCATGATATCTACAACACTTTGATCCCGGAAGCAACCACGGTGAGGGACACCGTGTTCATGCCAAGAGCATCACCGTCAAGAGTTACAAGGAAGTCAAAAGTGATCCATAGGGATCCTTTTAAAATGAAGCTTTCGGAAATGTATGCATTGTATAGGAAATGGGAATATGTGATAAGGGAAAATGTGGTGTGCCTAGTAGTAAACAACGACCACCCAAACACATGTCTAAGCTTCATGATCTATTGCCTAGTGACCAATACTCGATTCAACGTTTCCTACTACATGGTCAAGAGAATGGCAAGTGTAAGAAGCATGGACAAGATGGTGCTTCCGTATACAATGCTTCTAACCCGTCTTGCCAAATTCATCTTTGCATTAGACCCCTCTCCACAATCCTTGGATCATAGCTTTTGCAATAAGGTTATGGTACCATTAACCGAGGGTAGAACAACAAGGTTTATGGTGGAAGGCAAGAGGCCACACCTACCCACGGACTCCTCGGACGAAAGGGAAAGGCAAGGAGAAGGTGGAGGTGAAGAGAGTAGTAGCAACCCACTTGAAAATATCGATCTTGACCCATTGGACTACATTAACCAATTGCCAAACATCCCTAATGAATCACCCGAATGGCAACAAACTAAGGGAATCTTCAAATGCTTTGCCAATTTCTTGAGGAAGAAGAAGTGAAGATAGTTTGATAAAAAGTGGAGGACGGGTGAAGAAGTGAAGGAGGAAAAGAAAGGTAAAGTCTTAGGACTCAAGTGCATGATGAACAATTTCAAATAATGGTTTGTAACACTTTAAATTATGCTCGTAGTATGTAGGTATGGCCATATATTGGCACTAAACAACTCTAACTTAAGTATTTGTAAAATGAGATTTTACGACCCCTTGAGTGGTTGTCGTCACTCATTCTAAGAATTTTAGCTCTTCCTACCTTGCCATACATTATAGTAGTTGTATTCTTGCATTTGGTCCCTATAGAAACAACTAGGAGAAGCATTTACTCAGAAGTGCAAGATTGCACATTTGCTGAAAGCCTTCTGATCTACAGTAGGCGGATCCCAGCATTTGTACTAGACGGATCCCTCCCAGAAGGGAACCGTGGGATCCGTGGTATCTGATATACAATACAGATTTAGGTACATCAAAATTGTCTACTAGATCACCTCAAACAAGTCAAATATAAGATACTAGAGCCAACTAAGTCTTCCTCAAATAGTTGAAAACCGCACACTCATCCATGGCTTATCTAAAATATATTTTCGAAATATTTTTTATTTATCAACTAGTCAAAACTCACCATAATTCCGCTCCAACACTCACACATTATCTATCACGTTTGATAGCACTTAGTTGGGTCTATCTTTCAATTTTTATCAAATTGATCTCAATCATCTTTGACTCAAAATTAGGACCAAAAACTAGTTTTTCATTTCTTTTTATTTTTAAAGATTTTAGTAAATTTATCCTAGGACATCATCTGACTTTTAGGACTTGATATCACCATTTTTCCACAACAAATTAAAAGCAATCTTTGTCAAACATATGGTTAGACTACCCAAGGTCAATGTTCTTGGCCTAAACCATCATTAAGCACCATTACTTGTTATGGTTGAGGATTTGAGATATCCAACAGGTAAAGACTTCAAAATTAAGTCAAAACCTCGAAATCCATTAATGATAAACCTTAAAAAAGCATAATGACTTCACTTAAATCCTGTCTGATAGCCGGATCCCTGGTCCATAACCAGGCGGATCCCTGCTGAGAGGGATCCGCGGGATGCGTACACGCAGAAAGAATAAATCAGTTTCCTTATTCAAATTCAAGTTACCTTTTGATTCTCTAACCACTTTTAGCATTCATTAATTACCCTCCTAGAGTTGATCAAAACCTCAAGAGCATGCTTAGTCCTCTAAGTGGCCAAGGATTTAATTTTCTAATTCAAATTATCCTTTATAAACCAAACAACCTTAGGATTAAGTCACCACTCTCAATCACATCTCAAAAATCAGCAACTAAAGAAACTCTTACAAGCACCATCATCACTATGACTAAGGCTCATAGCAACAACTCTTCAACCATAGGATCATCCAAGAGAAAAGGTCAAATGATCCATGAAATCTCATCCATCGAAACATCACCCATTAGAGATAATGAAGCTAGAATCTCACCTCTTCAAACTCATCCAAAAGTTAAGAGAATCGCAAGGATTAGCATCAAACCTTACGGACTAGAAAAAGGGTCATCTAGTTGAAAACCTAACATGGCTAGTTCTAGCAACCATCAAAACCCTCATTCATTCAGCATGGACTACAATCCTTGAATGAGCCTCTTCCACATCCAAACATATACTCATTATATCATTCACCACCAAGAACCTCCCATTCACCAACCTTTTCATTAAATAGGGAACCACCTACAACACCAACTAGCCCATCATGGGAGACAAGGAATAACCTTGATCATATGGAAGAAGTTCCATTACCACCCTCATTTTTAGAACCCCTTCCTACTTCTCAAAATGAAGACCCACAAACACACATAGAGCCTCCTCAAAGTATCCATTTCCCTCCGGGTCCAAACCAAGACAATAATTGTCCAAATTGTCTAAACACTCAAGGACTTGTTCAAGAAGTACGAAATGAGATACATTTCATGTTTAATCATCTTCTTACAAAGTTGGATCAAATCAACAAGTCTACTCATACCTAGACTCAAGCTCATTGTAGCATTTTAAGTCTAGTATCTAGTTAGTATTTAGTGGTACTTGTATGTCCTAGTTCATCCTCTTAGTTTTAGAGATTTGGTTAGTTATCTCTTGTTTTATTGAATGAACACGTATTTGCTATGTTTTGTGTGTTGTGCTTTGTATTTCTCATATATATATTATCCTCATAGTAGCATTGTTTGACACTTCTTCACAGCTGAAGAAACTGTCATCAGATGGCCGGATCCCTACAAAATGCCTAGACGGATCCTTTCAAGAAAGGAACCGTGGTATCCGTGGTACAGAAGTACTAAATTGTACTAACTTAAGTTTTTCTTGCAGGAAATTATGCATTATACTCTTGATTTCTAACCTTTACTTTGTAGATTTTCAAAATAACACATGAAGATTTTGACACCATAAAAGCTAGGGGGAGCTTTGTGTCAAACGATATTGCAAAAATATTTGCAAACATTAATCCGGTTTTGGATTATACTTCATGATACCCCATTGCATCTTTGCAATCTTCAAAGGGGAGCACGTTTTCGTCACTTAGACGAACCATTTGCAAACTTAATTGCAAACACAATTAGTTTATTTTACGTCATGTCCTTGACGCCCTTTCAAAGGGATGGACTCGTCAAGGGGGAGTTAAGACGAGTACCATTCCCGTCACTTACTCTCTTTACATTTTTACATAACTTTCTTGTAAAAATTGTGTTAGTTTCTTTTAACACTTTTTGTTTCGACAAAAAGGGGGAGAAGAAAGTAAAAACTACAAATTCAAACTTTTACGAATTTTAGCTTTTCCTTAAAATAATTTTATGTTTTGTCATCAACAAAAAGGGGGAGATTGTTAATACAAATAAGCCGTAAAAATATTTATTTATATTTTACGATCTTCTAATGTTTTGTCAATAACAAACGTAAAATCATTTTAACGAAACAAATAGAATACGTAAATAGTTTGAGTTAATAGTTTCCTAACACACTTACGTTTTCACATAAAACACTAAAACAAGTATAAGTGTTTTTATGTTACATATGTATAACAACTAGTGTTTACATATTGGATTAGAATATACTTAAACTAAGTATACTAAAATGGGTAAAAACAAGTATATACTAAATGGGTAAAAACTAGCAAATGGTTTTGACCCATAACCCATGGTTTTATATATACCACTTAACCAAGTTCATTGTATCTAGAATGAAAACCATGGATCAACCCATAACCCATGACCCATGACCCATAACCAAAAATACCCATGGGCAAAGAGGAGCGTTCCACGGATCCCTAGCTTTGTGCTAGCCGGATCCCAAGTGGAAGGGATCCGTGGGATCCGGGGAACAGTAGAGAATTTTCTCTATAAATAGAGAGCCACTTCTTCCTTTCTATTCATCACTTTACACACATACTTTCCCCAAGTATTCTAACCCTCTAACCTCAGATCCAAGTGATCTATGTAGTTTGTCTTTTGTTTTTGTGTGATCTTCTAGGTTCCTCTTAAAGGAGAGATCACCACTTCTTAAAGACGTGCAAGCTCAAGTCCATGAGTTGCCATGCTTCGTCATCTTCAAGACAACTAAAGTTCTCTTGTTGATAGTTCATCCTTTCTCCATAGATGTTGGGTTAAAGGCATTAGTGAAGGATGTCGAAAGTGTCAAGACGAAAGCATTAGTGAAAGATGCTTATCGTTCGTGTCAAGAGCATTAGTGAAGAATGCTATAGGTGTCAAGACGAAGGCATTAGTGAAGGGTGCCAAGCGTTGTGTCAAAGGCATTAGTGAAGGATGCCGAAGAATCAAATCAAGTAGCATTTGGGAAGAATGCCTAGGTTGTATAATCGATGAGGTGCATCGTTATACATATAAGTATTTGTTTATTTACAAGGATGGTGATATCCTTGATGGTGTTGTAACAAGGAGTAGATCTCCTTGAGATTAGGTGTTGTGTCGTGAAGGGTAGTAGTTCCTCCATAGTAATGGAACTAGGTGCTTAGCCTAGTACCTAATAAAGGGTAGGCGACGTTGTGATAGGATTAGTTCTCCTAATGTGTGAAAGAACTCGGTGGTTAGCCTATCACCGTATAAAGGGTAGGCAACGTTGTGTTAGGTGTGGTTCGCCTTGGTGTGAAAGAACTCGGTATTTAGCTTTGTACCGGAAAAAGGTTAAGCGACGTTGTGAAGGCTTCTCCGCCATAAGGAGATTGGTGTAGTGCTTACGAACTCTCGATTAGGTGACTCGAGGAGTGGAGTAGGGCAAGGAAGGTGTCCTTGTAGCCGAACCACTATAAATAACTTGTGTCGTGGTGATGTGCTTCTTACTCTTTATATTTCATTACACGTTTATATATCTATCTATCAACGTCCAACATAAACAACCAAATAGATTGACATAAGTCGATCTAAATATTTAAAAGGAAGTTTTAAATTGGTAAAACTATTCAACCCCCCCCCCCCCCCTTCTAGTTTTCCACGGATGATTTTGCAGTTTCTTAAGTTGGACAACTTAATTGAGCTTTGTAGTGAGAACTGACAACTCAAGGCATAAGATTGGGATAAAACATGATTACATTGCAACTGTTGTTGGCTATATGTAAATACCATAAATCTAGGAGTTGCAATTTGAAAATTGGCAATTGAGGTTCGACTCGTACCATTTTGAATAATTTCATTACTAGCAGATCAACTGATGTGATGAAACTATGTCAATTTAGATCCTAGTTTTCAGTGAAAATTAAATGATTATATGTTTATGAACTATGGGTATTTAAATTTTTGAAAAGGTTAATTATCGAAAATACTAAAATTGAATTTTGTAATTCTTTTGAATGTATTAATGCAACATTTAACTGTAAACGTGCTTTAGTCTTTTATTAGTAAATTGATCCATTCTGCTTTCAAACAAATGTTTGATCGAGAATAATTTACCGAAAAGACAAACAAAGTCTCTTTTCCATTGGAGAAGAATGAGACTCAATCCTATTCCTTTTCATGAATGAGAAAGGTATAATAGGAACATTTGGATTGTCTAAATTCTAATGTAACTCATAGCAATGAATTACACATCTTATTTTCCATAAAGATTTCGTTACCTCTTTTGCTGAATGAATTCTTTTGTAACAAACATGACTTTTGGTTAACTGTAAAACATGTATATGAGTTACTAGATTAGAAGCTAGACTATTTACCACGAAAATTGGTAAAAGGCAAACTAGCATAATTTATCTAGTTGTTTTGCTTTAACCTTTAAAGGTGCTACATACCAGTATGGGGATGGTAGGCCTATTAAGGAAGAAATTGCATACCCAATTTTTCAAGTTAATAACATTGGTGGAAAACCCATCATTCATAGAGTAGAATACACCTTTTAGTACCTTAGTAATGATTACGTTTGGTTCTTCAAAGGTGTAGGAAAGTAAAAAGCAAGCAAGTTGTTTTCATTGGTTATGAAACACTTACAATGTTGTCAAATTCAGTGGGAGCATTGTGTTGCATTACTGAATAAGAAGTTGTTGAAATGATTTCTAACTCAGTGGGAGCTACAAGCCTTATTTGCTGTGTAGTAATCCAAATTATCTCTTGAATATCATGTAGATAATTACTTTCCAATTGTAGGCACTTATGTTTTTTTAAGGATAGTCATGTGCTTTTCCTTACTAATCAATATAGTCCTACATCTACTTGTTATATTTATGACACAAATCATATTAATCAAATAAATAAACATTTGTCGTGTTGTTTATTTGCTACATGATGTTGTTATATGCACAAGTGGAAGATATCTTTATTGTGTGCAAGGTACAACACATATAAATATGATTTAAATGGATTCTATTGACCGCAAGGTAAGAGAGTAACGTTCTAATAGGAATTATACATTTACATGTGTATGATTTCCCCATAGAGAACATGTGTCAAGATGATAACAAAGACTACTTTAAATATTTATGTCATTCAATATTCAAGAAACACTTGTAGTTACAATTTATGTTACGTGAGAACGTGAACTAGATTGTAGCCCAAGGTAAAATATTCACGTGTCGTGAGAACGAGCATGGATGATTTTGCAGTTTCTTACGTTGAGCTTTTCATGGAATGACATAATTAAATGAAGTAATCTAATACTACTTTGATTTTAAGTATTTATGTATTCGTTGAATGATTTAAATATATGTAGTATATATTAACTTGAAATTATTAATTGAAACCCGAGGTGGTGTTCATAATTACTTTAATTATACATGTTTATGATCTCTTAGTAAAGTCACAAACATGAAGTCTTTTAATACAAGACTTACAATATAAAGTAAGACGTTAACTTGCTATGTTTTAAGACATATGCATGAAGTCAATGAGTTGATCAATGACTTATAACGTATAGTAGGATTATAACTGTAATGTCTTTTGACTTGGTCAAGAATACTTGAGTTATAATGCATGCAATTGACTTGGTAATTCTATTGTACCATTAAGTTTTACTTTGTTGGTAAATAGGTAAGCCAAATAGTAGATGGTTATCTTAAACATTGTTAGATTATCTTACAATATTAATTCTAATGAAATACCATAGTTTTATGGCATGTTCAGTTAGAAGAATCAAAATCTATTGCCATGTTTGATTCAAGATAACTATAGTTTCTTCCACATGTTATCAAGGTTAGTAGATTGAGTATAGATTGAATATACTCAATAAGACTACAACCTAGAAGATTAATAAGACACCATTTGGAATGTGATGAATCACATTAAGTCTTATAATGAAGTTCTGAATTTGTTAAACTACTTGTAAAGTGGGTTGTAACAAACTAATGTCAGGAACTGTCAATGTTTTTTGTAAGATCCCAAAAGAGAACAATATATTGTTGCTCTACTTGCTAAACTATTTAAAGGTAATCTTTAAATTGTTAAAGGCAAGTGTGAGTTTTGTTTAGATCTTGAAAGATTAAATTACAAAATACATAATCTTCTAAAATGCACTAGCAAATATCATGATGAGGCTAAACATGAAAATGTTAGACCTTAATATGATGTAATTGTCATTCATAGATCCGTAAAGATATCTCAGATATTTAATATGCTGAGGAATATGAGTTACAGGATCATGGTAAGCATGTTAATAATAATGATGAATTTACCAAATGTTGAATTGTGGTAAATCAATCATACTATGAATGTAGAGATGTTGTCCATAAAGATAATCAACTTTAGATACTTGTTTTATCTTAATGAAAATGATTTTCTTCAAAGGATGAAAACCCTAGTGGTTTAAATCTTTGTGTAGAAATCATATGGACAATATTGTACACGTATTTAATGCATCTCTAGTGATAATAATATTAATCATACTTAAGCAATTAACTATGATTGAATATTCTTTCCTAAATATATTAAATAGAAGTATAAAGATTAAAATTGTCATACTTAGTTTCATTGATATGAAATTTTGACAATGAATAACAAAACTCTTTGTTCTGGAATTACTTTTGTGAGGACGATAAATAATGCAAAGGAGCTTTTATGAATTCAAATAATCTTTGAATATGTACAAACTGCAAGAATCCATGAATGGATATATGCATGCATCTAGGAGATGATTCTTATGTTTAATATTAAATTTATGTTTGATTTAATAATTAAAATAAGATAGCTCATAAGTATTCCTGAAAGCTAGTGGGAGTATTATTTTTTATTTTCTTAAATATTATATGTTGTATGGGCAACTACATTCAACCTAAATTAAGTTTTAGCTGGGAATGAAACTTCGTTTGTAAGATTTGAAAAATAAGACATAAAACCTTGGAATATATGTTTATTACTATAAACATAAGCGGTAAATAAATGAGTCTAATAGAACATGATGGATATATAATGAGATCTTAAAGTCTAACGTGAAGATTCATCATGTACATCATGTTGTAAGATTGTTGTGTCATGCTTAATTACAAGATGATTAGACAACATTAAAAGTTGTTAGTGTAATAAATATTTTAAAAGGAATATGTTTGGATTTAGAATCACATTCCACAGTATTGAGATGCTTCTAGATTCTATGGATAAAAATTTGGCAATTGTTTCATAAATGTCATTGCCAACAAACTTGAGTTTTGGTAGGCACCAACATTACACTATAACTGTTCAAAGTTTACGGATGATTAAAGAGCATATTGTTGGTTGTACACAATGATGCTAGTATAATTGAGATGACACTCAATTCTAGTCATGGCATCCTTGATGATGACCATGTTGACTAGTTACGCTCAACTAAGAGCATAGTTGCATTAAACATTAAAGAATAAAGAATACTTTAAACTTTAAGGTTTTGAAAGATGATTGTCATAAAATGGTGGTTTAGGTTGTCACACACCTTATGGAATGTTATGACAATATCAAGATATGTGTAAACACATACAAGAAATTCACTTATTGAATTCTTGAAATAAGTATTCTCAAAATTCCTATAGATTAAAGTTAGTTGAAATTATGCCTTGTCAACACGTATGATTCTCATGACTTGTGGCAAAATTCAGTAACTAGTATTATCATGCTTTGATATATTTAGTATTTGGATAAAGGATGTTAAACAATTATTATTTATAATGAATTAAAGTACTTTATACGTTTAATTTCATTTATAATATTGTGTCCTGTATTTGCATGTTTAAATCCTTGAATAACTTAAGTTATTCTAAATAGTCTGATGTCGATCAATAACATGGGAATGATATTGAATTAAGATAAATCTGAGTATTAGTTAGAATATACTTGAAAGTATATTGATGAGCAACATGACTAATTTCAGATGATATTCAATGGATTGAGTATAGGACTTATCTCACCCACATGATGGTACTTTATGGATCTTAGTCATTAAGTACATCATGAATATTTATTCTCTGACTTGAGATACCAAAGAACTGTCATGGATAACGCTATACGTAACTGGTAGTTATAAGGATTTTTTTCGGAAGTGTTGCGAAATTTATGAATTCTGCTTGTAGTCAAAATGTGATTTGTTTCCTTCAAATTTATTTTGAAGTATAATACTGTTGGGCCCCTCGTAGGGGTGTCAAGATGTTTACATGGCCATGCCCAAGGTCTTCTGGAATATGTTCAGAAGAATTGGTAATCTTGATCAATCATATAAAGCGAGAAACAGAATACTTAATTAAGAAATGAGTGAGATCCATATTCTTATTAACATGGTATTAGAAACAAAAGGATGAATATGATGATGAATCATCAAAGTGGTTTTTCTCCAGAAAACCATACACGAGTTGTACAGGGGGCATTGGCGTGTTGCTAGACGCTAACCAATGTCATTACACGTTTTGTAAACATATCCAAGTGGGAGCTGTTGGAATATGTATATATTTATAAAATCGTGCATGTCCGGATTCGAACTCGTGACCACGGGATTGCACACATTAGCGAATGAGAATTAAAGTTAATAATTAATGTTAATGATTACGATTAATTATTACACAAAAGCCCGTCTAACGATCCTTAAGTATTTAACGGAAATGACTAACTACCGTTAAGTGTTAAAAGGAGAGAATATATGGTGAATAACTTAATAAAGGAAAAGATTCGGGTTGTCCCTTTTCCCTCTCTATATGGCCGGCCAAGGGGGCTTCCCCAAACCCAAACCCAAACCCTAACTTTTTCTACAAGTTATTCTACCACTATATATACAAGGTCTAGGTTAAAGGTTTAAGGTTAACTTTTGTGCATTGAATTAACCTTAGATCTTTCCCTCTCATTCTCTTGCTTTGTTCGGCCGAATACCCTCACCAAGGGTGTGTTGATTTTGTTTTCCATAAAACAAAGGCTTGTGTTAGATCTAGCAATCGCTTTGATTTGTGGTTAATTTGTGTGTACAAAACTGTGGTGGTAAGACATTATTCTTACACCAATTGGTTTGAGTTGTAAAACGGTAAGGGAAAACTCTTTAAACCACTTCATCTTTTTTGTTCAAGAGATTTAACGAAATTGCAAGAGGTATGTTACGCATTTATTTCAGTTAATTAATTGATGTTATATTCTAAGTTTTCCGCTGTGTACACAGTGATGTCTACATGTTATTTATTTATATATCATGTATCATAACTTCAACACCTTCAACCCTTTCATTACACACAAGCTTAGATCAGTTTTTCCAAATTTCTCACTTTTCAGGCGGTCTCATCCATGTAAGAATTAAGAATCCCTCTTCCAACTCGTCCGCACTACCGGACCCATCTTAAGTTATATATGGAGAAGCATATAATTGTTTTCTTGATGAAAGTACCCAAAAGCTCTGTTGTAAAAATCGGCCCAGGCGGCCGATTAATCCCCGCATAATCGCTGATCGCTCATTAAGCGCCTTGATTTATCATAATCGGCCTATTTAATCGGTTTGGTCAAAGATCGCTTAAAAATCGGTCAACAAACCGATTAATCGGACAAAATCGGTCTAATCGGACAAAACCGCTTAAAAATTGGTCAACAAAATCGCTTAAAAATCGGACAAAATCACATAAAAACGGTCAACAAACCGATTAATCGGACAAAACCGGTCAAATATCGCTTAAAAATGGCCAACAAACTGAGTAATATCTATGTTTGACTTTTAAATTTGAAGAATTATGTATTATGTTTATATTTGAAAACTTGAAATATTTAAACTTTGATGCACTATACTTATCTCGTACATTTAATATAATATAATATCTAAAATTACAATTTTATGCTTAAAAATTCCAATCCGATTAATCCCCGACTAATCCCCGCCTAATCGATTAATCGCTAGGCCCTGCCTGACCGCCTCACTAGCGCCTAGCCATTTTTACAACCTTGCCCAAAAGTTTACGACACCCACAATTGTTAGATATCCGTTTTCTCTCCCTCATATTTTTCTTGAAGTTTCAAGTAATCAAATTTGGGTATCGTAGTGACATTACTGATTATCTAGCAATTTTGCATGCATATAGATTTTAAATTTTGTGAACAAATTTGTTTTGCTTTACTAGATTTATGGTTATGGTGGCCCTACATACTACCATAGGTATTACTGTATCAGACTAGGCATGTACAAATCAAAATCATGTCCTCACGGAAAGTTAACAAGTACTCCGTACAAGGGTAAAAGTAACAAATAATCATTAGATATACCAGTAAATGATTCTCAAATTAATAACATCGTAAAAGAGTATAGTGAGACGTTTATAATTTGAACATTTGCTATAACGAAATAATGCTCTGTGAGTACGTATGATAGTGCATTTAATATTCGTACATGCTGACAACTAGCATGTACCTAAGTAGTTCGCCCAACATACGAATACGCATTGTATATTTTGGGTAACAATTTAATACATTGTGTGTATAATCTAAATAGCATGAATATTATGATAAGTTGATAAGCTGTGCTTATTGTAGGGAAACGGTTACACTTTTATTAATAAAATCTAAATTACAATAAATAAAATTAACAGTAAATAAATAACAGAAAATTAAATACAAACAGAATGTAAGCAGATAAACGATAATTAAATAAAATAATGAAATAGTCAAAAGACTTACTTGATCACCAATAGAGATCAACAAAGAAGCACTAAAAGCCGAGGCACGTGTTTGACACGCTTCCTTTAAAACAGATTCGCCGTCTGTTTCCCAGGGTACAACAGCCAAAACAGTAAGTTGTACTGTCGGACTTAACAAAACTGCCTGGAATTTCATCTTAAGAGATGCGTATTCCATATGTTGGAAATCAATAATAACTATTGATTTGATGTGTGAAAAACTTGTGGAATTAGGGCCTCTATTTATACACAATAGACTCCCTCTAAGTTTACTCATCCCACCGATGTGGGATTGAAAATAAACTATTTTTCCTCTTTAGGCATGGTACCGAATGCCTAACTTTGAGACCCGATATCTCATTCACATCAACTCTATTTTGGACACATAAAGGCTTATTGCGAAGCTCTCTTCGAGGAGAACGCGAACCTACAAACTATTACTCATATATGTGACACATACATATAGATAATTGTGTCCAAAGTTGGTCAAAAATCACTTTTGCCAACCAATTTTCCAACAATCCCCCACATGAATGGAGATCGGTCGTAATACACAAAATTTACGATGAAATTCCAATAGTTGAATCTTGCAAAGGATAGGTAGGTGTGACCCTTTGAACCTTCCCTTGTGAAATGCACTTAGCCTCCTAGCTGTCAGTAGACGCGATGTCTTTGAACTGAGCTGCTGTTTATGTAGACGACAATACATTTCACACAAGACTCTCCCTAACATTGTTAAGCCCTCATAGTCATGTTCATTATGATCCTGAACATTTGCCTGGTTCTGCAAGAGCTCTTAGGATTTGCGCCCCCCACAATTCCCTTTAAAGCGACCCCACTTCTCTCTCACATAGGTGATTTCATCTTGAATCATTAAAAACATATGTTTTGTGATTTCATCTTGAACCATTATGCTTTGTGATTTCATCCTGAATCATTAAAACCATATGTTTAACCTCTCAACAAGTCACAATTGTTATAGGAATGGACTAGGAAGTTACAATGTTAAGTAACTCCCCCATATTGACATGACTTCCCCTACATTTATATGATTAGGTTGTCCTATTGAACCCAGATCTTGGGATCTCCAGTCAACTGGGTTAGGTTTTCCTTCATATAAACTCATTCCTTTAAGGGCTTTAGTCCCATTCCTTTAGACGACTTACTAACTAACTCTCTGCTTAAGCCTTTCGTAAGCGGATCCGCGATGTTATCTATTGACTTTATGTAGTCAATCGAGATAACTCTAGTTGAGAGTAGTTGTCGCACCAATCAACGTCTATGATGGATATGTCTTGACTTACCGTTTTACATTGTGATATGAGTTCTGTCAATTTCCAATTGACTATCACACTTTATATAGATGGTTGTTACCGGTCTACGCCATCTTGGTATGTCCTCTACGAATTAACGCAGATATCCGCATATTCTATAAATTTATCTCAAATGATAAATTCAAATTCCATCATAGATTTAGCTATAAAAGTCTGTTTGAAATACTTTCAAGATTTCCAAGACACAGCTTCCCACGTAGAGTCAATACGTCCGCTCTAGTGGATCTAGATTCTTTTATGTAAGAATCCATATTTGCATTACTCTATCATTAGATAGCAGTTGGACACATAAGACGCCCGTTGAGGTTGTATTTGCATTACTCTATCATAGTACTTGTGTAATACTATTCAAATGGTCATCACTTGAATTAATGGTATATTTACTTAACTTGATTTTAACTTCTAAATCAAGTCTTACACACGTCATTAGACACATAAGACGCCCAATATTCTCTGAGTATTCAAAATAGGCAACACCTCTACCTCTATTATTAATAGATTTAAAAGATGTCATTGGAGTTCTAGCTAGGCCGGAATCCCCCACATTGAACCTCTCAAAAATATTGTCCTTATAGTGTTTTTGACTTCAAAACAAATCCATTTGGTTTCATATGATCTTAGTTCCAAGAACCATATCGAGCAGCCAATGTAGTTCATGTCAAATCTTGACTCCAACATTTCATTAGTGGATTTGATCATCTTGTTATCACTTTCAGTGATAAGTATACCATCTATGTATAGACACATGATTACATATATACCAACAATTATTTCTTTCCACAAACATCCGTTATTTTTTAAATCCACGTTCTGACATGACGTGAAAAAAAAATTGATGTCATTGTTTGGGAGCTTGCTTTAAGCCATATAATGACTTAACAAGCCTACAAACTTTGTTCTCTTGTCCAGGAGCCATGAAACCCTCGGGTTGGTTCATGTAGATTTATTCTTCTAAATCTCCGTTTAGAAATGCCGTTTTCACATCCATTTGGTGAACTTCCAAATTTCTTAAAGCGGCAATAGCAAGTATCATCCTAATCGAGGTTATTCGCGTAACAAGCGAATATGTATCAAAGTAAGCAAGACCTTCTCGTTGTCTAAATCCTTTGATTACTAATCTTGCTTTATACTTGTCAATGGTGCCATCGGCTTTCATCTTTTTCTTGAAGATCCATTTATAGCCTAGTGGTTTACAACCAGGAGGTAAATCCACGAGCTCCCAAGTATGATTTTGTAAAATAGAATCTATTTCACTTTTAATGGCTTCTTTCCATTGAGGCCCTTCTGAGGAAGTAACCGCCTCTTGGTATGAAGTAGGTTCATCGAGTCCAAACGATTTCTCGGTTCTTGCCCTTTTGCTTCTTCTAGGTTCAACCTCTTCTTCCTCAGTTTGATCTTGTCTCTCATCTTGGAGATCATTATCAACTCCTTTGTTGTCTCTTATCACGAACAACATTATCATCTTGATGTCTCTCATCATGAAGGACTTCACCATTTAGTTGCCTCTCATCATGGACAACTTTACCACCAAGCCTAGATGAACATCCATTCTCCTCTAATAATCAAGGAAACACGGTTTCATACAATGAAAGTTTTCCTTGATTCGGTTATCGTATCTTTGTGTATATTCATCGTTTCCGAATCACATACAAAGAAATGATAAGCACTACTGTTATGAGCATATCCAAAATTATGCAAACCACAGTTTTAGGTCCAATATTTTGAACCTTGGGTGTCAGTACAGACAGACACCCCCCACATTCGTAAGTACTTATAGGATGGTTTTCTTCCAATCCATAGTTCATAAAAACTATCTTCTTTTCCTTACAGGGGATCTTATCTAAAAGATAAATAGCCAATAAAACCGCTTTCCCCCACATGCCATGGCTTAAACCATGACTTTAACAACACGACATAACCATATCTTTAAGGAACAGTTCTTTCCTATCAACAATTATGTTGTGGTGTATAAGGAGCAATAAATTTATGTCTTATTCCATGTTTAGCACATACATGAACTGAAGACACATATTTACCTCCAATATCACTTCGAACCGCCTTGTTTTCGATAAT
>BPTQ01000005.1:318453012-318615771 GCA_019973895.1 Chrysanthemum seticuspe
CAACAATAAAATAATCTAATGATCTTGCACAAATAACTTTGGTTCTACTCAAACAAAATTTGTTTTAGACTATTATCTTCGACAATAGTATAAAACACCTTTTCAAAGAAACTGAACAAATCGAATAAATTTGGTCCAACTCAAATTAATATTTGATTTATATCAAGAACTGTGAAATACGTAAACTTTCATCTAGATATCTTTGGAACAACTCAAAGAAACTTTCTCATTTAGATAAAACTTTGGAACAGCTCAAAGTAACATCTTAATATGGTACACTACGTCTAGATAATTCTATAACAATTCCTACTAATTGTTTTAGTATAATGTTTAAACAAAAACAAAGTTTTGTAATACATTATACGCTATAATAAATTAACAAATTAGCTTTCTGAACAAATTTTCGCCAAAACATATTACCTAGAATGTTTTGTTATCACAAAATTTGTTTTAAACTACAATAGCACAAACAATTCTTTGTGAAACACTATATCGTTCAACAATTAATAAGGTTTAAATCACAATGTGATTATTGCCTTATAATTGTCTTACAAGCCTTACAGTACTCACTGTAGATTTTTTAGACGAGGGCTTTCATCAAGTTCGGGAGCAGATTTTTTAGATGTCACTCATGACATTCCGAACATTCTGTTAATATTCCGTTATTAGTGTAACACTAAATTTGGAATAATTAACAACTTGCTATATCACAAAGTGTTTCTTAACAAACACGATAACATCAAATTTTGTTTAAAACACTATTGTTTTGTAAGATCCATTATACAAAACCGCTTTTAAACAAGTCTTTCGATTAAACAATTAAATAATATCGCATATTACATAATGTTTTGAAACAAAAACAAATTTGTAATATGATTTTGTTAATCATCCTTAACAATATCTTAATAGATCTGCATCACATGGTATAATTCTACAATGAAACTCGACAAGGTTTCAAAATAGATTTACTCTTTCAAAGAAACTCAACAAGGTTTCTATAGATCTACTTTCAAATGCATAAAGTGTCAAGAACTATATTTAGTTTATAATTAAACTCAACCTGGTTTAAATAAGCTAAACAAGTCAAAGAAACTTTTCCACAAAATATGATAACAGCTTCTATTATCAGATTTTGTTTAAAACAAACTCATCTTGGTTTCAATAAACACGTTCTAGTAATCTAATAAAATAACAACTTGTATTTTATGAGATTTGTTTCAAAGAAACTCCACTTGGTTTCAATGAATATGATTTCATCATGATATTTAACCATGTTAGTAATTGGCGCACCAATTATATTCGCAAGATTCACTAGGGTCACAAATTATGTTACCATCAGTTAACTTGTGAATATATAAACACTAAAACAGTTAAAAAAATGTTAAAACAATATGGTATCTAATAAACTCGACATGGTTTATGTAAACTTGTACCATATATGATTCCGAGAAACACAAGCTTGGTTTCAATATCCAGATTTAAACAATAACATATGCAATAAATCAGTTTGAAAAGAAACTCATCATGGTTTCAATATAAACTGATTCAATAAACTGTTTTAAAAATCGTTTATAAATTTGTTATACCAAATCTGTTAATTAAAATTCTGTTTAGTTATAAAACTGATTTTCAAAGAAACTCAATCTTGGTTTCAGCAGAAAAACAGTTTGTATAAAATCGGTTAATTATATAAATCAGATTTTAATAAAAGTGTTTTAATTCTGTTAAACAGAATCTGTTTTAAGACTGTAGGGAAACGGTTACACTTTTATTAATAAAATCTAAATTACAATAAATAAAATTAACAGTAAATAAATAACAGAAAATTAGATACAAACAGAATGTAAGCAGATAAACGATAATTAAATAAAATAATGAAATAGTCAAAAGACTTACTTGATCACCAATAGAGATCAACAAAGAAGCACTAAAAGCTGAGGCACATGTTTGACACGCTTCCCTTAAAACAGATTCGCCGTCTGTTTCCCAGGGTACAACAGCCAAAACAGTAAGTTGTACTGTCGGACTTAACAAAACTGCCTGGAATTTCATCTTAAGAGATGCGTATTCCATATGTTGGAAATCAATAATAACTATTGATTTGATGTGTGAAAAACTTGTGGAATTAGGGCCTCTATTTATACACAATAGACTCCCTCTAAGTTTACTCATCCCACCGATGTGGGATTGAAAATAAACTATTTTTCCTCTTTAGGCATGGTACCGAATGCCTAACTTTGAGACCCGATATCTCATTCACATCAACTCTATTTTGGACACATAAAGGCTTATTGCGAAGCTCTCTTCGAGGAGAACGCGAACCTACAAACTATTACTCATATATGTGACACATACATATAGATAATTGTGTCCAAAGTTGGTCAAAAATCACTTTTGCCAACCAATTTTCCAACACTTATAGCATCAACTAGTTATAAATCCTACACGTACATAGAAGTGAGCATCAGTTTAATACAAAAAGTCTGTAGTTAAAATACAAATAACGATAAATTTCTAAAATTTTAATACAAAAAGTCTGTAGATACCAAGATTATAAGTATCAAAAACTTAAATCGGGGACTGGACTGAATGTGTTCGGTCAATTCGGTCCAAAAAATCAAAATGGTCGGTTTGTACATCGGACCAGATCGGACCAAGACCGAAATAAAAAAAAAGTTGAGAACTAGACCGGACCCCTGGTCCTTTGGTTCGATCGATTTGCTCAGCCCTACACGTAAATGCAGGGATGGACCTACATGGATGTCGGGTGTGGCACGGGCCACACCCGATTTTGGGTCACGAAGTGTATATTTCTTTAAAAACCCTCACTTTTTGGTATGTACAACCCCCCGATATTTGTGCTATTTTTTTTTTATATTGTAGTTTTAGCTTAGCTTAAAAATTCTATATAGTTTACCTGCGACGACTCCGGGCTACCCAAAAAGGTAGTCGCCTTGGGATTAGTCGGCACGTAATGTCGAGTCAGAAACCTATGTTTTCCAAAAAAAAAATAATAATTCTTTATGGTTCGAAGTTTGGTACTCATGATAGAAAAAAAAAATGTACAACACCCTCTCAAAAATCTTATGTCCGTCCCTTTACTGGGTTTACACATTAGTCGATTTTATTTTAAAACTTTAGTTTAATATACAGACATATAAGAATCTGACAGTGTTTAATATTTCGTAACTAAGATATTACACGCACTAGGTTCAGAGTATATATTAATATTAATATTTTAACAATATTTGTTTGTTTTGTATATATAAGTTGTGCTTTTATTTTGATACTTATAATCTTGGTATCTACAGACTTTTTGTATTAAAATTTTAGAAATTTATCGTTATTTGTATTTTAATTTTTAACCTGTGTAAGTACGGGTTATTGAACGCAAATTAGGTTCGAACAATGACTATAGCTAATAATAATATATGAACTATATTTACTTGGTTTCGAAAATATGATCAAAGTTTGTTTAATAATCTTATTGTTTGAATATTTTGATCAGTCTAATAATAATAATAATAATAATAATAATAATAATAATAATAAAGTTTAAACTATAGGAGGTTTTTGTTAAATATATAAAGTTTCTAAAAATTATGAAAATTAAGGATTTTACACTTAAGTCAATAAAATAAGATTTAAGATTAGGCTTTTTTTTTTTTTTTTTTTTTTTTTAACGTTTGATTATAAACTCTATTAACAAATAAAAATATAATGTTTAATTACACTTAAGTCCGAAATATATATAAAATAAGATCTCACAAGCCTTTGCGTATTTTCATTTTTTTTGATCAAATTTATCAAAGGTTTTACCAAACTAATTCACTATTGACTTTTATTAGCTAATAAGAGAGATTGATTTTACAATTGAGCTCTCATATTCGTCAATAAAAAGATGGAACAACACAAAATATTTTCTTCGCTATGTGGTACGACCCGTTGAGGTTGTATCGAGATAGGGCACCACTTCAAGCGGGCGCGAGCTCCTTAAGAATATTTAGAGAAGAAAAGAGAATTATTTGTTTGACATAACTATGATTCATTCATTATAATAGCTCGGTATTTATAACCTTTACAATGACCTAAACAATGACAATGGGCTTAGACCCAATTAGACTCGAACATGACCTAACAAATTAAGATACTAGACACCACCCTCTTGGTTTGACCCTTTTCAGTTGGCCCGGTCATAACACTATGCATATTTGAGTTTACATTGAATTGATTGTATGGCAAGTAATATATTTTATTGCGTATAACACTTTTCTAAAAGATCGCAAAAAGTGGTAAGAAGAACAAGATTTTTGTTACGTCTTAGAAAATGACATGTTGAATTTTGCGTTATGAAACTTGGTTCTATCCTCTAAGGATAAGAAAGTTAGAAACCCAAATGGATCATATCATCACTCAATTTAAATAAAGTTAGATTTGTGAAGGCAAAATAAATTGTTATCAACAAACAAGTTAGGTCATATTCGTGTTTCAAAAGTCTAGTTTTGAATGAGAACTTTACGTGTATGAAATTGAAAAACATCAAGACAAGACGCAATCTCCATTGCCCGACTTCAACCTATTTCAGGCATTTTTGCCAAATTAAAGAGAAGCAAGACCTTACGACTCAATCTGTTTGGAGGAAAGATTTCCCATAACATCCTCACGTAAGGTCCATAAGTCTCGTTAACATACAAGATATCGACAAAGATTATACTAGGAAAAAGGTGTAAGCAACACAATCCGAATTAATGAGTGCTTCTATAACTCGATCTACAACAAGTTTTACCCGATTTTATGGATCAAATGGTGATAAAACACTCGTTTTTAATTTCCAACCAACATCAACCCGATTGGCTACTAGGTTTTAGCATTATTGATAGTTATTTTTTATGGAAAAATATTTTTAAAATGTAATCATAATTGCACCTTTCAACTATCATCAAAGGATAGTCGAATACTAAACATATTTTTATTTCTCGTAATATAGAAGCAACAAGCTTATTATTATTCAATGTGAATGTGTCTTTTACATGTTTATTATGCTATCATGACATCACAAACAATTTTGATAGTGAGAGTTTTTAAAGCTTTCTAACTTTTCTTTGTAATTTTAAAATTTGAATTAGTACAACTTTAACTAAATTTGGGCAAATTTATAATAGGAGGATAATCGTGAAAGGCCCAATATATTGTTGAAAGGGCCTTGCCCCAAAGTTACACAACTTTAAATTACTATAAAATTGATTGGTAGTAACAAAATCATAATAATAAATTAATTTAAATAACCTGATTATAGAATGAGGTAATCATTTTAATTAACATTTTGTCTTTAAGAAAAGCACGTTTAGATTATCACAATTTCAGGACCGTTTTCGAGGGCAGACGAAATGAGCGACTGCTTATTTATCTGGTTAAAATAAACGAACGAACATGAACGAAGTTTCGTTCGTCTTTATCCAGTTCATTTATAGCCCTAAGTATAAGGATTAAATTTAAAGATTTTCTTTAAAAAAAAAGTAAATGAACCAACATTTTTATACAATAATGCATAAGGTATGTCATTTTATCCACTTTTCATTTAGCCCTTAATTTGAGTCTTTATTTTCAGTTTTCGCTCGGGGTCTCCAAATACTTAAAACAACTATGCTTGTTTTTTATACTTTTATATTTTGTCTTATAATTTTCTTCTGTAGCCATGATTATACTGTCGATAAAACTCAATAAACCATCTATATAAAAAGAATACAATAAGTGAAAACTACTATATATGATTGACGTATCGTATCGTAAACATGTGTTATGTCGACAATGCAATTATTATTTCAAAATTATTAACCCATCGTGATGAGATATGGACTTTATTGTTAGAAAAAAATGTGTTAAGAAAGTCAAATTCGTTAAAATATATATATGGGGAATGTTTATTTAAGTAGGTCACTCAATCTTGTCACAACGAAAAGTACCATATGATGTGTCTTTCCATTGAAATAGTTTGTCTTTCACAACACAAAAAAGGCACCATGCAAAGTATGTATTTAAATAACGTCTAGATCACTTTCAAACTAAACCATCGGATATCTTAAAATATCATGTCATTATTGATACTTTATACTACAACTATTGACTTATTGAGACATCATCTTTGTATCGAAAACCCGAAAAATGTTACTTATGATTATTTTTGTAACCAAGAGCTTAGTAATACATCAACGCTAACATGACACCGATCAAGCTGAATTTAAACACAAAAATCCGACGATCATCCTTAAAACTTACATCTAATCTAGGACTAGCAATCCCTTTTACGACAAGGGATTGCTAGTCGTAGATTAAGAGAAATGTTTATGTTAGAACTAAACATGAGTTAGTAGTGGAAGCATTTTCTTGAGTACTATATGTTGATCAATTATTACTTCATCATTTGACAAAAATACTATTAAGTCATGCATGATTCATATTTTTCTTCTTATATTCCATTTGACATTCTTTCTATTGTCTATATTTGAGTTGGCAACCACTTTGCTTATTGATGATCCCAATTTGACCCTATGATTGTCTATCTACTACTCTTGTGTATGTATGAGCTCTCTAACACACACTAGAGTCTAGAGAGCTAGCAACCTTTTGGTGATATCAAGAGTCAAAAACACATGTCTTTTTTCCTTAATCACTTTTAAAAATTGTATTTTTAGCTTTAACTTTCCTAATATTATAACTAACGAAGATGAGATATAGTACTTAACAATGACAAACCATAAGCAACCACTTTGTCGTAACAACGTCATGCAAATAGCTGTACCAAATGGTTTTGATATATGAAAGTACAATTATAAGTTAGTCGACTCGGCTAAAAGTGAGACAATGACCTCCACTTTCGTGCTTTAGTACATGTTATACGGGAATGGCTAGCTAGGACGACTTTTAAGACCTACGTGAAACCAATGGTCTTAATCTACTGTCCCTTAAACACGATCGCCATTTGGATTATGAAATGCCGTCGGACCTACATAAAAGTAATGGTTCGATCAAGTGTCGATGTATCTATACTATTGCAATAGGTGAGGTTCTCACAAGGCATCGTAGCATAGTTAGAGGAATGGTAGTTAAGATGATATGTAAATGACATGAGAACATATAACGATACATAACATAAAAATTGCTAAAACTTGGAACCTAGTGCTAATCATATATGTTGGGCCATGCTCAAAATCAACTTTCGGTTAGTGGGCCGGCAGTTTGGTTTTTTTTTTTGAAGAAAAATCTTAACCATAATATAATGAACACATGAACAAGGTGGTATAAAAAAAAATACATTTGTCTTCACCAGTTTTAACTTGGTTAAATAGTTTAGGTTTAATTTGTGTTTTTACATGTTTTAGTAACATCAATAATAATCAAATTGATAATAATATAATGATCAGTGGCGGATCTAGAAATAAAGGTTAGCAGATGCACTTCATAGTAGGGGTGAGCAAACGGACCGGATTAGAGGTGCACAAAAACAGGGTTTTACCGGTTTTCGGTTTTTGGAAAACCGGTTTTTCCAAAAATCAGTTTCGGTTTTTTTCGGTTTTTCGGGAATCGGTTTTTTTCGGTTTTAAAAATTCGGAATCGGTTTTTTTCGGTTTTAAATGTTCGGAATCAGTTTTTACCGGTTCGGTTTTTTTCGGAATTTAACACATAAAATACTAATACATTTCGAATACAATCATAACTTTTATTTAAACAATACAATTATACAACTAAAACTATAAAATACTAATACATTTCGAATACAATCATAACTTTTATTTAAACAATACAATTATAGAACTAAAAATAAATAAGTACTAATACATTTCGAGCTTCGGCATGGCCATCACCCAAAAACATATTAGTGTACTCAAGTATATCGAGCTTCGGCATTGCCATTACCCGTGTATACTCAAGAAATTAAATCATCCAAAAATTCTTCTGCATCTAACTCTTCAACATCAAATGGTTCAAATTCACCTTCATCTAATTCGGTAGTTGGAGGTGATATCCCCATTTCATCTTCTTCTTGTGCTATAGTTTCTTCAACTTCTTCAATCGGACCTTCCAACGATCTTTCATGTTGTACCCTATCTACTCCGTCCATATAATCTTTCAAACATACACATACTTCCACGGATTCGGGGCTTAGTTTTGTCCTTTTTTACGATATAATTCTACCACTATGAGAAAAGGCCGATTCGGAAGCTACCGTCGAAGCTTGGACCGCTAATAAGTCAACGAGCCATAGCGGCTAAAATTGGAAATTGGATTTCCCTTTCTTTCCACCAAGCCAAAATGTCAAAGTTTGCAAACTCATCGGGACTTAAAGTTGTTAAAAAGTTTGTCGCCATATATTGTCCCAACTCGCTTGTTGGGGCCGATGATCGTTGACGCTTTGTAGCGTCTTCACGTAAAGTATTATAAAGGTTTATGTTAATGTCCCTTGTCATTCGAGATGAACCGGCATGCATTGGGTCGAGAATTGGGTTTGGTTGTTGACCATATTTTGTTGCATAAATTTCAAACAATTTTTTAAAATAATCATTAAATTTAAAAACTTGAGATTCTTTATAGTTGGGATCTTCGTCGTCTAACCCAAAGGATAATTCTAAATTTTCCATTATTCTTCTTATTAAAAGTTCTACGCCTCCAACATTTAAACATGGATTAAGTGCGGCGGAACAAGTATAAACCAAAGGTAAACTAGCAAAATATTTTATAAATCTCTTTTTTATAACTTTAACCATTTTTCTAAACATTTGAATAGGTGAGTCTTTTAATTCGTCTAATTTTTCCGTCATAGCATAAATTTGATTTAAAACTAATGGGCTAGTTGGGTAATAAACACCTGATACTATAGTTGTTGCCTCTTTAAAAACTTGTAAAAAAATAGTTAAAGCATTTAGTCGATCCCAATCTTGGTCATCTATCGAAGTGGAACGGTTTTTTTCAACAAGTAATTCATTAAAAGCATGGAAAGTATTACGTTGTCGTAATATATTTTCAAACATAATGCAAGTAGAATTCCACCTAGTAGGTGTATCAAAGGCCGGTCCTAGGGGTGGTTCACCACATTGTTTACGAAAACGTTTATCGTTCATTTGTCGTTCATTACTCGAGCGATATATATTTGTTAACATACCCCTAGATGTCAAACGTAATCTCTCACATATTTTTAATGCCGCTTGAACGGATAAATTTAAAACATGAGCAACACAACGGGAATGAAAAAAAGCACCATCTAAAATGGGTTTTATACGTAATTTTAACAATTCCATAGCTCTAGTATTATTAGATGCATTATCTAGTGAAATCGTAAAAACTTTATCATCTAAATTATATTCAATTAAAGTGTCATGTAAAATTTTTCTTAAATTAGATCCCGTATGAGGATAACCAAATAGTTTAAAAGCAATTGTCCGTTTCATTAATAACCAAGATTCGGGATTAAACCAATGAGCCGTAACGGCGAGATAAGAATTTGCCAAACCATGTGGTGCGGTCCAAACATCCGTAGTTATAGAAACACCATATTTATAATCACGAAAACCATCAATAATATCTTTTTTAGCCGTTTCCCATAATTTAAAAGCATCACTTCTAAATTTAGTACGACTTACTTGTTTATACCGCGAGTGTAGCCTCTTTTTGATGATGGCCGTAAGTTTGGCGTTGTCGAAGAGGTTGAATGGATAAGTATGTTGAATGACCCACCCCGCAAAATCTCTTTGAAGCGCATCATTATCATATACACAAATTTGACCATCCTCACCAATAGTACCGTCGGCATTTTGAGGTACCGCGGTACATTTGGTTATATGACCCCTTAGTGTAGTGTTAGCCCCGGAAGCATAAAAGTTCAAACATTTTTTGCAACGAGCCTTTTCCGTCCCATCCTTCATAATACGCAAATCCATATGAGACCAAACATCGCCTTTTCGTGAAGTTGATTTAACAACCGCAACATCATCTTGTGTGTAATGTTTTCGTGACCGGGAAGACCCAACGGAGGGATTAGTGGAACCTTGTTGTGATTGTGAGTTTTCCATTATAAAGAAATTAGAGAGATTAAAGAGAGATTTGATGTGTTTTAAACCTCAACCCAATACACATATTTATACTACAAGTTCTAGCTTCAAAATACTCAAAAATTCAAAAAAAAAAACAAAAAAAAGGGTAACCTGCACACACAAAAAACGGCTACTGATGTTATATCCACGATGGGTTTGAAAACCGGTGGAAACCGGTTTTGAAATACAACGGTCAGATTTTGACCGGTATTGAATTCCAACGGGTATTTTTTACTTGCGCTGACCGGTTTTTAAAACCGATTTAACCGGTTTTCGACTGGAAAAAAAAAAAAAAAAAAAAAAAAATCGGTTTTAACCGGTTTTTTGAAAAAAACCTGTTTTACCCAGTTTCAGAACCGGTAAAAAACCGGTCGGATGGAAAATGTGAAAACCGGTACAACCGGTTCGGTTTTAGAAAACCGGTTTCGGTTTTAGAAAACCGGTTTCGGATTAGTAAAAACCCGTTTTTTTTAAAAACCGGTTACGGTTTTTTGGTTCGGTTTTTTTTAAAACCGGTTTATATTTGCACCTCTAGACCGGATGGACCGGACCGACCGACAAAACCGACCGGAACGCACCGAAACCGACCTAACCGAAGGACCGGCGGTCCGGTCTCAGTCTATCATTTTTGGCAAATTCGGTCTCGGTCTGGTCCGGTCAGGACCACAAACCAAAAATTTAGCCTTGTTGGACCGGGCCGACCGAGACCGGACCGGACAGGACCGGACCGACCACATTCGGTCTGGGTCTCGGTCTAGGTTTTTTGCCGGATTCGGTCTCGGTTTTCGCCCGATGATCAGCCCTACTTCATAGTATGAAGAAGATTTGTAATACAAATTTTTGGAGACCAGGTTTTTCTAAAAAAATCAAGGTTCTAAAAATCGCTAGGCGGTCCGTGATAGTTGGGCGACCGGGTACCGCATGCGATTAATACGTTAGACGGGGATTAATCGAATTGGATTTTTTATATACAAAATTTTAAAACTATATACCCGATTTTGCCGATCTAGCCGATTTTTTTTCGATTTCGTCGATTTTATGCATGATTTGACCGATTTCTATCCGTAACCGAGTTGGCTGATTTATCCGATTTGACCGATTTTTAAATGATTAATCGGTATGTTGACCGATTTTTTAACAAACCGATTAGTAAGGCCGATTTGTGAAAACCGGGACGGTTAATCCCCTCCTAACGATTAATCGGTCGTCTAGGACGGTTTTTGCAACACTTAAAAAAATAGATGTTTTTAACAAGGCTTTGCACCACGCGAGATAGATTCATGGGGTTCTCGTCCACCCAAAACCATCCTTTGTCCGCTCCTATAGTTATCATTGAAAAGAGGGAAACAACTCACAAGCAAACAACCAATCAAAGAGGACGAGAAATAAAGAACTAGTAACAAAGATACCAACAAAATTTGTTTCGAAACTATAAGCACAAGATATCAACAACATAAACACGAAAATAAAGTTCAAGAAAAAGAAGTACTTGAACGGAAAAAAAAATATCCCTACTCATAGTTTCGAACCTTTGACCTAGGCTATCAACACAAAGTAATTAAACCATGAAGCAAGCATAACTCTTATGTCAATCTATGTCACTTTCTAATTATATTTGATACTTATAGAATTATAGAATGAAACTTGCTAAGAATAAGACGACAGTACTTTACTACTTTATAGTAGAACTATACAATTTATTATTAACTGTTTGATAAGGTGATATTGATGTTCAAAAAATAATAATAATTAGGTGATAAACTTTTAAAACCAACATTTTATTTTTGTCACTCAATAATATTGTTTTAAATGATAAATATGGAAAATCACTGATGTGTACAATTTATATCAGTGAAATGAAGCTTTACTAGGTCTTATTGACTAGTGTAAATCGGTAACACAAAAGTTGGCATGCACACATAAACAATCTAAGACAATAGTTGGTATGATTTATTCGATATTTATTAACCGAACCCTTAAATTTAAACGAATACACAAAAGATTGCTAGATTAATTGTTATCACTATGATAATATGTTATACATGCAGAAACAATAACGGAAAGATTAACAATAAGAAACCACAATGGGCTAATGTGTTCGCCGTATGGGTTTTGAAAAAAAGTCATCAATAGTGCAAAAAGATAGTGGTGTAAACTCAACGTTCTTCCTCACCGGTATATATTTCGGGTTTAATTGTTTAGATTTGATTTGTAGCTTTTAGTTTGTGACTATCTAAAACAATATGTTAGAATCACGTATCATAGTAACATCAACGAACCAAAAGAAAACAAAAGGGTAAGCAAGCAAAAACATTAAAAAAATAAGAAAACAAAAGAACAAGGCACAAAAAAATCAAGAAAAAAAATAATAATATAAAAACAAATACATGAACTAAAAATCTTCCATTGAACTCAATTGGTTTCGAACCTTGGACCTTAGCTACAAACACAGGGTACCTTAACAATAAAGCAAAGAAAGAAAGATGTTATAGCATTGCTTGCGATATATTTTATACTCTTGCAATAGTTTCCTAGAGACAAAACAATATATGGAACTATATTAGGCTCTTTTTTCAGAGGGTTAATATACAAAAATGTTACTAAACTTTCAAAAAAAAATTGTCCTAAGTTACTAATGTTTGTATTCTGTCATCTAGGTCACTATACTTCACGGGTTTTTCACATATGTTACTAAACCTTTTTATAAGTGTCACCCTAGTCACTCGAAGGATTGGTAACCGGTTGTGGCACATACGTTACTAAACCTATACAAACAAGTCACTAAACTTTGCGAAAAATTTGTCTTAAGTCACTAATGTTTCATTCCTGTCATCTAAGGTACTAGACTTTGCTAAAAATTTGTCCTAAGTCACTAATGAAAAATTTGTCCTAAGTCACGAGTTGTGGCACATGTTACTGAACCTTTAAAATTTTACGTTTTATACGATTTTATACACCTTTTATACGTTTTTATTCATTTTTATTCGTTTTTATACGTTTTGTTTGTTTTTTTAAGCTTTTGTTCGTTTATATACGTTTTCGTCCGTTTTTGTCCCATTTTTTACGTCCGTTTTTATACGTTTTTATGTTTTCATCCGTTTTTCTTATGTTTTCCCCGTTTTTCTATGTTTCATTCGTTTTCGTCCCTTTTTTATGTTTGAAAACATAAGAAAATAGGCGAAAACGTAAGAAAAACGAACGAAAACGTATAAAAACGGATGAAAACGAATAAAAACGGATGAAAACGAAAAAAACGTATAAATAATGTATAAAACCATATAAAAACGGACAAAAACATAAAAACGTATAAAAACGGACGTAAAAAATGGGACAAAAACTGACGAAAACGTATAAAAACGGACAAAAACGTAAAAAAAAAAACAAAAACGTATAAAAACGAATGAAAATGAATAAAAACGTATAAAAGGTGTATAAAATTGTATAAAACGTATAATTTTAAAGGTTCAGTAACATGTGCTACAACTCGTGACTTAGGACAAATTTTTCATTAGTGACTTAGGACAAATTTTTCGTAAAGTTTAGTACCTTAGATGACAGGAATGAAACATTAGTAACTTAGGACAAATTTTTTGCAAAGTTTAGTACCTTAGATAACATGTGCCACAACTCGGTGTGTATACCTTAACCGGTAACAACCGGTTGTCTCACTATTGGTATCCAAGATAACCGGTTACGTAAAGTATAGTAACCTAGATGACAGAAGATAAACATTAGTGACTTAGGACAAATTTTTTTGAAAGTTTAGTAACTTTTTTGTATATTAACCCTTTTTCGGATAATAATATCTGCAGGCCACCTAAATTTTAAGTTTTTCTCATATAGGTCATACATTTTTTGAATGTAACTTATAAGCCACTAAACTATGTATTTATCTTCGTTTATACTAATTCCGGTCAAGTTTAATCCGAATAATTATCAAATTGCAAGAATGAACCTAACACTAATATATGAAACTGATACGAATAAAAGACAAGTCGTGAAATTTTAGTATCCTTCTTAAGTACTTTTAATAATTTAAATTTACACTTAAATTAAAGCGTATAATCGGTATTTCAAATCAGACTTTTCATTCATATTGTTTGGATAAGTTAGAGGTTAATTCCTTATTTATATTTTATAATTTTCAGGCATAAATTTGACCGAAATTGGTGTAGACGAAAACAAACATATATTTTGACGGCCTATAATTTCCTTTCAATAAATAAGTGGCTTATATGTTAAAAGTTGAAAACTTGAGTGACCTCCATACATTATCTATTTTTTCTATAAAAATATTTTGTCTTTGTAATCGAGGAGTCCTTGTTGAACTGTCAAAAGTTAAATGAAGCCTATTTTGCTATCTTTTATATAATAAAGGAATTACATCATTTCGGAGTGATTTTGTTAATTCGTTCTTATTGAAAAAATAATTGGGCTAATAGGAGAGCTCGATTAGCAAAATCGTATGATGTGATTGGTTAATAAAAGTCAAAATTAAATTGATTTTGGTCAAACTTTAATAAATTTGGTGGAGAAATATGGTTGATAAAAAAACGCATAAAAATATAGGTGTCAAATTTGTGAAAACAAAAACTTAAAAAAAGATGAGGTAATTAATAAAACTTTAGTGGTTAAATTTTTAAAAATTATATAAAGTTAAATGTAATATTATAAGCCTCCATGTTTTTTAATAATTTTGGATTCTAAACAAATACACCCTTATACTTTATACCCTTTATACTTTTTATCTTAAAAAATACAATGTATAAGTTGTTTTAAAATAACAACATATAAATTTGCATAAGATTATAAGTATTAATTTTTTTGCTATATATGTTCAATATGGACTCATTTATTTCATTTTTAAAAGTTTAACCTATGTGGACACAAGTTTATATTTTGAATTACTAAAAACGGGAATATAATTATCAATATGTAAGCACTGGTTACTTTAATATAAAAATAAATATACGCGATTATACTTATAACAATGACTCATGTAATTCTTATTTATTTATATAAGGATATCTAGAAAAACATTTTTAAAAAACTTTAAGGAGTGTACTAGAACTTTATCAATGCTCATTATGTGCTATTAAACTTGCATAGTTGCATCATGTGTCCAACATAATATCAGTAGTGAAATTTAAATAACAACATCAATATCTTTGTCAGCTAAATAAAATTAAATCTTAAGTTACCTAACAGCTATTTTTACAAATATTTTACAAAATTTTAGTGGATATTAATGCATAATGAAAAACTCGTGCATAAGTATAGTTGTACTTATATCACAATTTTCATGAGCAAATTCTTATATGTGTATATACTGAACTAGAATGTTAAAATAAATTTGATTTATGTGTAAACTTTGTGCGTGTACGAAACTTATAACTATATAATTATATGCAATTATCTTTAAAGACACAATATTCAGTATTAATACAGAATAATTTTTTTGTCAAAATCCCGTGCATGCACGGGTATAATAACTAGTGTATCAATACAATAATATAAAACAAAGCCTTTTTTTATTTATTTTATTATTCATTACTATTATTGTAAAATGAATATGATAAATAGATACAAAAAGCTATATGTGTGTACACTAAAAAGGTGTGTTTGGGGAGGGGCTTTTGGGGGCTTATGGGGCTTGGGCTTCTAAAATTAGTCGGCTTATAAAATAAGTCTCGTTTGTCATGCGGCCTTATGAAATCATAAGCCCCTAAAAGGGGCTTAAAACTTTAGCCCCATAAAAGGGGCTAAAACCTTAGCCCGTGGCTTATGAACCAAAAATTACATATTTACCCACAAAAATATCTAACATCTATACTATTATAAAGTTGAACCCCTTAATTTAATGTGCAAGAGGGTTTGTGCACAATAATCTGTACGGTACAAACCGTGTAAAGCCATATGTTTGAATGTCGAGTATTGAAATATGTAAACTTCAATGAAGGCGTCTAGCTGTTAGGAGACGAAAAGTTCCCAAAATCTTAAGTTCAAAGGATACAAATCGATAATGCCATGAATGCAGAAGCTCAACAAGCTTATTGGTGGTTACATGAATACATGATTTGGTACAACATATGCATTGGAACACAAAAGGGCTGCAGTTATGCGCCCTTAAAGAATCAGAATCATTTATCAATTACATCTCTCTTAAATGGAGGCTCCATAAATGAGGCATGAAGACCAATAGGAATAAAACCAACAAGGTCCATTACGTGTATTATCATGGCTACACAAGTTGGATGCTCAAATGGTGAATTGTTCCTAAACGAATTGAATCTTGATGCAACTGGTACCATTGTGGTGTTGTTGTGTAGAATGTGGGATGTAAATGCTGCAACAGGCCGATACTTGAGCACCGATTTCTTGGTGTCTGATGCAAAGGTATATGCATATATACCTCCCCAATACCTTAGTTATAAGAATAGATAATAAAGGATAAAAAAATGTATGTATTATTTAACAACAACTTTTAACATGGTTTTGTTGCAGGGTAATGTTATCCATTGTACCGCCAAGGCAACCGTGGCTCACAATTTCTTGAGGTTAAAAGAGGGGGGTGTATACACTGTTAAAATTTTTGTTGTCATGCATAACAAGGAAGACTTTAGAGTTAGGAAGGATGATACCTTTATGATAGAGTTTGATGGATCAACGTCAATAAGAAAATGCTTGGTTGTATCTGAAGGGTTTGTCAGGCATCCTTTTCAGCTGGTGGATTTAGATCAAATCAAGCCTACGGAGAACAAATATCTCATTGGTAATTTACTATTTTGTATGTTTGTACAATTAAATTGGCCTTAAATATTGTTGCCATAAAAACTGTTACCTCTTAGATGTTGCAGGTTATGCGACGAATGTTGGAAGGATGAATCATACGAAAGCAGGCTCAAAAAACATTGATTTCTACCTGACCAATCAAAAGTTTGTAGTTATGTTATTTGCATTTGATGCTGACAAATTTAAAACTTTTCTTTGGCCAATATGTGTTAAGGAACTAACCGTTTGTTTATTTTTCTTCCCGTGCCATCAAAGGCCAATCAATACGGGTGACTCTATGGGGAGGGCTCGCTGATATGTTGATTGAAAAGAAAGAAAAACAGACAGGCATGTGCGCTGTTGTGGTGACGTCCACATCTGCAAAGCATTATAACAGTGAGTCGGCTTGGGCTATTTAACTTTTCCATAGTAGACACCTTTATCATGCTAATTTAGTTTTTAATTTTACCTCTCAGATAAGCTCTATTTATCGAGTAGTTCAGCCACACAAATACTAGATTCTGTTGACATCCGTGCAATCAACGCATTGAAAAGAGACGCCGGGTAGGAAATTGTTTGAATATAAAATTTATAATTGATAAGATTCAAACTGTTATCAACTTACCGAGATCGTTTACCTCTTTGTTAGAAGTGTTGTGTCTTCCACAGCATATTTGGGTGCATACATCTCTGAACCAAAAGATGAGACAATAGAGAATCTGCTCATGTGGGCCCGCAATCGAAAAAATGATGTCTGTTTCTTTTTTCCCCCGTCAGCTATGTAGCCTCCTTAAACTGCATGATATTGATATATTTTATTTCTGCAGTCCGCGACTTTCCTATGTAAGGCCAAGATTGATGATGTGCGTACTAGAAAGGGATGGAATTTTCCGTCGTGTGGAGGTGACAACTGCAAGAAATGAGCTACTAGGAAGGGTGGGCCTTTTTGGTGTGATTCATGTGAAAGGCCGGTTGAATACCCTGTGATAAGGTACTATTATGTTTGTGGCTCATATGTTAGGCATTTGTATACAATATATATAATTATTGACATTTATACTTACTATCCGCCACATGCTCTTTGCAGGTATCGCCTTGAGCTTGGTATCTCGGATGATACCGGTCGTACTGTGGTGGTCCTTTTTGATGAGGCCTCAGTTAACTTGATAAAGTTTCCAGCTTCGGCATTATTGACGGACGATAAAGAGGTACATCTAAAATTTTACTGTTTATTTGCACCCCGTCTCCCGTGCCCCATTACTCATGACTTGATATGCAGAGTTTTGATGATCACACCAACTTGCCTTCTCCCATACTCGATCTCATTGGCACAACACACCTATTTGAAATCAAAAGTCATACCTATTATAAGTATGGGAAGTTTGAGAGTTTTACGTGTTGGGCGGTGGACTCACCTCATCCGTCAATTGAAACTGAAAGCTCGAGCACCCTTGATAATGAAACTGTTGGTCCAGTCGCATCATCCAAGACATTAACCCCAGTTCCATCTGTCGTTACACCGTCCAAACCTAAAGAGAATAAGAAGAAAAATAGGTAATTAAAGCCTGTAATATTTGTCTCCCAAAAATGTCCTATAATAACAATGTTCGTTCCTTTAAGGACTCTTGCTAATACAAAAAAAAAACATACCTGATAAACATGGTTTTGTTATTTTCAGAGTGGACCCTGAAGATTCAGACGTTGATGATGAACTTATGCCTTCGGCTGATGGGCAAGATGATGGGACTATCAATGCAAATAGCAAGTCGACTGTGCCATCGGCCTCATCGTTCAAACGGTTGCTCAAGTCTACCCCTACAGATGATAAGAAAAAAAAGAGGTCATCACGACATATGCCCTTTTGTGACAACAAAAATACCAAACATTTTAACGGTTTTAACTTAAACCTATTACTTACGCAACAGAGAGAACATGAAAAACATTTTCGAATATTTTCAGGGCGGATATTGAACATCCAGACGTGGATATTGAACTTATATCTGTAGATGGTGACCAAGATGGTGAGGACGACATCACAACTGACAAGAAGAAAATGAGACGGTAAGCACATGTTGTATACCATATTTGGTCAACTATGGTTTTATATCTGCCCACATATTAATACAACCCTCTTTGTATATTTTGTGGTCAGGTTTGTCATGGAAGATTCAGAGTGACCCAGAGCCGGCTGTACCCGAATAAACCTTATCAAAATAAACAATTATGATGTGAATAATAGACTGGATTAAAACTGATTTTGGGATCCTTTGTTTTTTTTTTGTTTGAAAGGCACAGAGCTCTTATGTTTTGTTGCATCAGATTTTATTTTGCTTTGATAATTTATTTTACATTCCTGTCATGCAAAATATTGTTTCTTTTGTGCTTGATTTTGTTTTAGGTACATCCAATATGAACCGGTTGTGATATGGACACTTTCCAAAAGATATCAAATGAAAATGCCTGTTAACGATTATTGTAAAAAAAAACAGATTTTGGGCAAATAACTATTACAAAAACTGATGAATTATATGGAATACCATTGGTTACTATTGCCTTTAAAAGTCCAACAATATCTTATTTCCATATTCATACAGTAAACACATGGGGTTCAATATGGAAATCGTATCACAATACTTACACATGCCAATCGCACATACTACAAAAGCATTAGGCCCGCATAATCCATATTATAAAAATAACTTGGATGATCAAGATATTGAAGATGTTTATGCTACTTACTACATTGAACAAGATTGTCTGAAATTGTCATTGGACCATCCCCAACAAACTAGACATTACATGCTAGATTATGATATGTAAAGCTTTGTGGTTATGGTATCTTAAGTAATTACCAGTGTTAGGTTATGATTGGGGTTGGCAAACAAAAAATTGTGAATGTTTAGATATGATATTTCATCGCCATTTATTATTAATTACATGGGTTTCCAAAACTCTTTCTATTTATATGGTTTTATGTTCTATGATACATCTGTTTAATTTCCATGTAAATTCATTCCTTTAACCATAACAGTTGTCTTATAAATAATTGCATTATAACAGTGAAGAGTATTATGTATTCAGATAATTTGTAAATATAATGTATTATGGTGTAGTTATTATATAACTCAACTTTATACAATTCTCTGGTCACAACCATTTCACCCACACTTTAATACATGTCTAAAAATGTTTGCCGTTGAATTTCGTATTTTTGGAGTTAATTTAGTATTTTTAACAAACAATATGCAATTGGTTGTCAAAACCGACCACAAACTAACTTCCAAATTCCAATCGTATAAATCACCATCTTAGGAGTAGTTTCGTAAATCGGCACTTTTGAAATTCCTGTAGACGATACTTTAATTTAAATATAGCAGTTTGGATCAAGTTGTGAGTATAAGTAACCAATGAGATATGACCAAATGAAGTTGAGTTATGTTTTTTGAAAGTAGACTAAAACACACTCAGACTAGGCTTTTTAACCAAATAATTTCATAAAGCTCAGTATCATTATTAAAACTAAATAAGAATCTATAATACATGTAGAGACTTACCATGAACTATAAGTTCGGCCTTTTCATTGTACACCACACTTATTGCATCAGTTAAATAGTAGAATCCCAATAGGTGATCTAATAAACTTCTTCATTCATTATCTTGCCAAATCTGCAAGATAATTTGTTGCAAAAGTTAATCAGGTCCTTCAAGTATTAAATGGATACAGGTACATTTGACTTTTACAAGTTTACATACCTGGCGATTATGTATATGATTAAAGCTGTATTTGTCTTTGCGTTGCAGGGTCGCACGCTGAACATTCTGAAATTCCATCCCTGTCAGACATATTGAACAAAACTTTGTTTATTCATTCAAGAACAATTATCAATGGCAGTGGAAAGATGCAGAGTTTCTGTGGTTTACGGATGACACAAATTGTTGCACCATTTACAGGTCCGTGCCATTTATAAAACTTGACTTACATTATGCAATTACAACAAATCTGCAATAATGCATACCTACTTTTGCATTATCAACATACTTTGTTAGGACAAGAATCACGCTCGGTAGGCACTTTGACGGACCTGCCACTGAACCAAATAGCTTCGACTTCCAAAAATCCCTTTGTTTATAAAAAAAGAATATCGGCAGGTAATTAGTACTAAAGTTGCGAGTTTATCGATTTCATAATATTGAATATTACCGTAATGGTTATTCCTATAGGAACACTTTCTCATCGTGCAGCTAAAAAAATCCCACATGGAGATGCACATGCATCTGCAGGTAATTAAACATTTTATAAGTCTTGCATCCTTTAGTTAACTTATTATAATGTTCTTCTTATCCATGATATTTACCTTTATTTGCAAGGTATTCCTGTGGTGTACCATGATATTGGCCCTCCAACATTTGAATGTCAAAATTGCAAGGCTGTTATGTGGTACCAGGAAAGGACTAACATAACAAAAACCGTTGTCAACCCAACTTTCTATGTTTGCTGCCAAGGGGGAAAAGTGCTTCTTCCAATATATAATGAAACACATTCGCCTCTTAATGAGCTTATGGACTACAACACTCCTGCAAGTTCAAGTTTCAAAGAACATATCAGGGTATATAATGGTATGTTTTGTTACACATCTTTTGGAGCAAGAATAGACCATTCAATTAACACAGGCAGGGGTCCATATACCTTTAGAGTAAATGGCCAAAACTATCATCGGATAGGTTCTCTACTGCCTAAACAGGGCACTCAACCTAAATTTGCGCAGCTATACTTTTTTGACACTGGAAATGAAGTTAAGAACCGAATGGGAGCTTTTATAAGCAAAGATAGTGGAGAGGACGTGGATGCAAATATAGTAGCAAGCCTGATGCAAATGTTCAATCAAACAAATCCAATCACCAAGGCATTTCGAATGGCCCGGGATTGGTCCGAGTCCCATAATTCAGTCCACTTTGAACTACGTCTCCTAAGTGGTCGAGGTGCATCTCGGCAATATAACGCCCCAACTGTACCGGAGATTGCAGCTCTGATTACTGCAGATTTTGGTAATGGTATTCCCACGAGAGATATTGTTGTAAGAAACAAGGAGGAATGGCTGAAACGTATTTCTGAGTTGCATCCGGAATACATGGCCCTCCAATATCCATTATTATTTCCATATGGAGAGGACGGGTATCATGAAAAGATACTGTATCACAACAACAAAGGTGTACGCAAAACCAAAAGGCCTTTTGTTACAATGAAAGAATACTACTCATACATCATACAACATCGAAATAATCAAGGCACTACATTGCTTAGAGGTGGTCGATTATTGCAACAGTTTTTGGTTGACGCATACGCGGCTGTCGAGGAGCAAAGGCTTACATGGAATAGGAAAAATCAAGATACGTTACGTGTGGATTTATATCACAACGTGTGTGACGCTGTAACAAGAGGTGATACAAATGCAGCAGGGTTGGGAAAGCGAATCGTCCTACCCAAAAGTTTTATAGGCGGCCCAAGGTATATGATGCAAAACTACCAGGATGCAATGGCTATATGTTGAACATATGGAAACCCATACTTGTTAATCACTTTCACTGCTAATACAAAGTGGCCTGAGATCTCAGAAATGTTAAAGCACATTCCGGGGCAAAAAGCACATGATCGTCCAGAATTGTCCACACGCGTATTCAAGTTTAAGCTTACTGAACTGTTAAATGATCTTACAAAACACCATATTTTTGGCGAGGGGAGGTAATGCACCTTAGCTAATAATGGCAATATGTCTACTCTTTTATAACAAATTTATGTATTATCTTATTCGTTTCTCAATTTTATTTCAGTTGTATATGTCATAGAATTTCAAAAATGTAGCCTACCTCATGCTCACATCCTACTATGGCTAGAAGAAGAATTGAAATGCAAAACCCCGTCCCAGATAAATGATATAATTACAGCAGAAATACCATGTCGAGAAAATGATCCAGACGAGTATAAAGTGGTAACTGAATTTATGTTACATGGTCCTTGCGGTAAAGATGCTAAATACGCACCATGTACATCTGAGGGTAAATGCTCAAAACATTTTCGTAAACGTTTCGTTGCTGAAACAATGGTCGATAGTGATGGTTATGCTATTTATCGTCGGAGGGATAATAAAGCTTACCATATAAAAGGCAAATTCAAATATGACAACATATATGTGGTTCCTCACAACCGTTATCTCCTTCTGAAATACCAGGCCCACATCAACGTAGAATGGTGCAACAGATCAAAGGCAATTAAGTACTTATTCAAGTACTTGAATAAAGGTCCTGATAGAGCCACAATTGTTATACAAGAAAATATAAAAAACAATGGTGGTCAGGCAGACGTCCAGATTTTGGAGGTGGACGAAATAAAGAATTATTTGAATTGTCGTTTTTTAGCTCCATGTGAGGCGGTGTGGCGTTTGTTTTCCTATGACATCCATTACTCAGATCTATCAGTCATTAAACTCAATTACCACCTGCCAAATCAGCATGCAATCAAACTTCGTGACTCAGAAAGCTTACCAGCCCTAATTCAAAGGGAATGCATCGATATAACCATGTTAACTGATTGGTTTGAATTAAACAAGGGTGATACAGAAGCGAATAAATACACGTATTCTGAGATACCTGCCCATTATGTGTGACATGAGAAAGACAAAATGTGGAAAGAACGAAAGAAGCATAAATGCATTGGGAGGATTGTTTACTCGCACCCGGCATCTGGAGAATGATAATATCTTCGAATGTTGTTGAACATTGTCAGAGGACCTCGCTCCTTTGAGAAACTCATGACTATTAATGACAGATTATGTTCCACGTTCAAGGAAGCCTGTTTTGCATATGGCCTTTTAAATGATGACACAGAATGGACGCATGTTATATCTGAAGCAAGTGTATGGATATTCGGACCACAACTACGTGACATGTTTGTGACAATTCTATTGTTTTGTGATGTCAGCATGCCTTTAAAGTTATGGGAAGAAAACTGGCAGTATTTTGCCGAGGATATCCTACACAAGAAAAGGAAAATGTTCGATTACCCTAATTTGGAATTGACAGATGAAGCGTTGGCTTATGATATGAAGTAAAGTAAGATTCAACATCAACAACTCCATTCATTGTTAAATACCCAACAACGTTTAATCTATGAGGAGGTTATTGAATCTGTAAATGGTAAAAAAGGGAAATTTAACTTTGTGTACGGACCAGGAGGAACCGGAAAGACATTTTTATACAAAACTATCATTTCAAGGTTGAGATCAGAACGTAAAATAGTTCTTGCCGTCGCATCTTCAGGTATATATTTATACTAAATTTAAACAAACAACTAACTTGAACATTTAAATAAATACGCAACTTATTAGTATCCTTAATTTGTATAGGGATTACTTCATTGTTGCTACCAGGCGGGAGAACGACACATAGCCGTTTTGTTATACCACTTGAATTATTAGAAAACAGCACATGCGACATAAAACAAAACACGCATATGTCAGAACTCATGCAGCAAGTGAAACTAATTGTCTGGGATGAAGCTCCAATGACTCAAAAATATGCTTTTGAGGCATTGGACAAGACGCTGAGAGATATCTTAGGATATCATGACCTTGACAGTAGAGATCGAATATTTGGGGGCCTGACGGTCTTGCTAGGAGGCGACTTTCGTCAAGTGATGCCAGTTATACCAAAAGCAAGCAGGCCAGTCATTGTTCAATCATGTATAAACCAGTCTGAATTGTGGAAGCATTGCAAGGTATTTACCCTTACACGGAGTATGCGTGTCAATGAGTATAGTGAAAATGGACTGCTTGATACTCGAAAATAGGATTTCAATAAATGGGTATTGGCTGTGGGAGATGGAAATTTTGCCAGCTAAATGCAAAGAAGATGAGGACGAGCCATCTTGGATCGACATTCCTGAAAGTTTCCTAATCGAATCATGGGATTGTCCTATCGAGAAGATTGTAGACGAGACATACCCTGATTTTACAACAAGACAGACTGATGATGTGTATCTCAAAGAAAGGGCAATCCTAACTCCTCGGAATGATGATGTTGATACTATCAATGACTATATGTTTAAACAATTAACAGGGGACTCTATTACATACAATAGCGCGGATGAAGTTTGCAAGGCATCTACAGACAACCTAGATCAGCATGACATGTACCCGATTGAATTTCTAAATTCCTTAAATTTTCCCGGGATGCCCCCACATGAACTTCAATTAAAAAAGGAACTACCCATTATGCTATTGTGTAACATCAATCCAAGCAAAGGTCTGTGTAATGGAACAAGATTGCTCAGCACAGATTTTGGCCAATTTGTTATTCACACAAAGATCCTTACAGGTTCAAATATTGGAGACAATGTCATTATACACAGGATTATACTAACATCAACGCAATCCAGATGGCCATTTATCCTAAAACGGCGACAATTCCCTGTAAGGGCATGTTATGCGATGACTATCAACAAAATTCAGGGCCAATCACTTACTTACGCTGGCCTCTATTTGCCTACTCCTGTGTTCACACATGGACAACTTTATGTGGCGCTATCTAGAGTTACCACTCCTGACGGCCTTAAGATACTAATGATTGAAGACAAAGACCCTAGACTTAAGCACTGCACACGTAACATTGTTTTCAAAGAAGCTTTCAGTAACCTATCTTAGCATATCTATGTAATGTTCAAATATTAAATATAATAAAGTGGTACATTTTATTTTAGATATACATTATTTGTGTTTCCATATTCAGATACACGTAATAAAATTTGAACGCCAACACCTATGCATAGTTCAGCACATTTATTTATTATTACTTGATTATTTTCCACAAACACTCCTAAACTTTATAATATTGCTCCAATTCTTAATAGGTGTCCATTATCTGTATTCCCATGTTAAAAGACACATAATAAATTTTGACCACCAATACTTATTCATAGAGCATTGTTTTCTGACTTATGAAATAACCTCAGAACCTAACTGCATACTCATCAAGTGCTATTATTGCAGACAATATTAATAATATGTACAAATGTTCACATAAATATATAATTAATTAATTTTATAGTTGATTAGGAGTTACATATCCTTTATTAGCTTCAAGTCAGTTCAAAAGCTTGATGAGGCATTTAAAAACCAACTTTTCTCAGTAACATACACATATCAACTTCTTTATTATCATACAGAAATCAGCTATCGGCAGTCTAAACCTATGTCATTCAGCAGGGAGGTCATCTCGCACTACTTTCATATGCCGTTACACCGAGCTGCAAGATACTTTAATGTTGGTTCGTCTCTTTTTAAAGTGCATTGTCGATCGGTTGGAATTAAATGTTGGCCATATCGAAAACTCCTCAGTTTAGAAAAGTTGATTAACTATTTTCAGGTTAGCAATGAATTGACCCTAACTTTTGATTCTGAATTTCATACGACAAACCTATTTTAAGAGAAAAACGTTGATCTGCAAGTTTCAATATTTCCAAAAAAGAATGATTTCAATATTATAGTAATGGTTTTCCCTATTTGCTAATATATACATATTTTAAGTCACAAACATTAACATTTAACTATGCTTTTTATAGTACACATTCATATGTTTTCTATATTGTGATTTCCAAATTTGTTTTCATTATAGGGCAAGGATCGTGATTCAAATACTAATGAAAATATGCAAGAGATAATTACAAAACTGCAGGAAGAAAAAAGACGGATAAAGGAAAATCCAGAATTAGCAATTACAAATAACACGAAAAAATTGAGACGACGGTTTTTCAAAGCTACCTACAGAAAAAAAAACACATCAATTTGGAATTGTCGTTAGCACCACCAATAGTAGCAGATGTGGAACCGTTTCAGGTTATATATCCTAACAATCATGCAAGTTATGAACATATAGAGTTCTCTTATGGCAGCGACTATGAAGAGCAATAATAGTGGAAAGCATATTTATACCTAAAACCAAGTGTTCAAGTAGTTTTTTTAACAAGTTTTTTTCCTAGATTTCTTTCTTGAAGTTTGGTATGTTATTCTCTAAGTTTTTAAAATGAATAATGCTTAAACAACAAGTTGCATCCTATGTTGTTTGGTCAACTTTAATAAATCATACCCCAACTGTTGTTATCATAATACCAATTAAATCAGCATAAACTTTGAAAATTCAATAGTTAATAAATTGCATACCTTATTGACTATTATGCGATCAGCGCACGCAGTTTGCTCCGATGTCTCATTGATGAATAATCTCATTATTCGCGTCTACTAAAGCGAAAGCCCCGTCAAGCTTAAAACATCATTATCATTTGTGCTGCATTCACTAGCCCTGCAAACTTTTAAAAAATAAGAACGGATTTTAATCCACAAACGCATATTTATAATTATATATACTTCAAATTAAATCAACCTGCTGCTTCGTCACTGTGTTCTCTATGACAATATGAGCAAATCTCCCATTCTTCTTACTCACCAACTCTCATATCATCGCAATATCCTCAACGCCCCCAGCTTTTATATCAGCTAAAGGCACATCGATATTCACCTACCCATACTGCATGTATAACACGTAATCGTTATTAGCTCAACTAATGAGCCATAAATCATCAAACAACTACGCTTTCCTATGCAAATGACTAATACCCTGACTAAAAACCAATATTGGCATGATTTAAGCTAAATAAAATTTGTCCCGCCTCGGGTTATTTTGCACGTCTAAATATTAGTAGTTGATTTTTGTACATTGAAACATTCTAACGACTATTATAAAAATATTCACTATCTTCCAAATTTAGTATGATATTTAAAACATATACTTGATTTTCCAGATTGAATCAAAACTAACATAACACAATAGTTGATTTTTGTACATTGAAACATTCTAACCACTATTATAACAGTCTTCAATCTCTTCCAAATTTACTATGATATTTAAAACATATACTTGATTTTCCAGATTGAATCAAAACTAACATAACACAATATCATTTATAAATCAATAAACATCCTAAAGTACAAACTTGCAATAAATTATAACATTTTAACATTCGCCCTTTCAATCTATCATATTCAAATCGAATACCTGAGATATTAGGCTCAATCAGCAGAGAATCAAGCCCTTTATAACAGCCCTCAAGAATATTTGATTGCTTAACATTTATTTTGATTGATTTTGCGTTTGATTGAAAACCCTAAATCGGATGTTTGAATGTAATTGTGTGTTTTGACCGAGTGTAAGTGACATAAATGTGTGAAATACTGAAAGTCAAACACACACTACTTGACCATTTTCTAATAAAAGTAAATAAATACTTTCTTCAAGGTAATAAAGTATTAAAACCTAAAACCATTAAACTGATCATTGATCAGTTACATCCATTACCAATATAGTGTTATAATTATAATAACAAAGTAGCAGTCAATAAAAGCTTCCATACAACCATCAAATATACATCAAAACACAAAAAAAACTCCCAAAGCTTCCTATTCTTCATCTTCGGACTCATCAACTTCATCCAAGTCTTCCAAGAACTCCTCCTTCTCCAACAGACTTCGACGACATAGCACCAAAAGCTGAGCCAGCAAATCAATCTTCCTTCGATCCTTCAACTGTATCTCACGAAGGGCAAACTCACCAGTTGCTGCAACAGCGTTGAAACGAGTAAACAACCTACCAGCCTCATCGATTGTTTGTTCCTTTTTGGCAACAACTTCCCTCAGATGGCTACTCTCTTCTCCCATCCGCTCGATAAAACTTTTCTCCACTGCTATGTCGTGCAATATCAACGACCTGAAAGCATCACTAAGCTTGCCGGATTCAGTGGCAGCTTTCATTTCATCGATGTTAGGTGTGGAAGACATTTTAAGATTAGGGTTAAATTATGGATAGTTGTGTGTTGATATTATGGTTAGGTAAGTATAAATAATTACAATGTACTAACTCACAATTTGCACAAATAATCACAAAAAAAACACTCAAGAGGCATTGGAAAATTTAATTTAGGTGTTACTGTAGCCCTTTCATATTCTTCAATGCATAAATGTGATATGCAGTATTTAGGAAGATATCTAATATTGCAATTTAAATCCTTCATTTTTTCATTAGATCTAAACCAGCCCCTATATACACAATGCATCAGCATTAACATCCTAATCTTTAAAAAAAATATATAATAATAATAACTTATAGATTATCTTTATATTTATATACTAACAATTCCGGTTTGTGTTAATTGAAACTTTAAATAAAAGTAAACTAATTTAAATACAACAAGTTTATCATTTGCCATGAAATAAATATATATTTCTTTGACATATCATCATCCCAAAAACAAACAAAACATTCAAATTATTAGAACCAACAAAAGTACCTAAATTCAAACAACTACTTAAACTCATTCATCTTAATAGCATTAGCTTCTTCCTCACGGGCACCCACTTTCGCTTCATCTAACAAATAGTTTAACTCTGCAAGCAATAACCGATGCCTCTCTTGGGTTTTTCTTAAAGCTTCAAGTGACTCCAAAGCAACCTCGTTAGCACCATAAGCTTTCATGTTTGCCATCATGGTATGGTTCTTCGCTATTACCCGCCTCAAATGTTGGCAACAACCAAATAACATTTTGGATAATGCATCATCTTCACTTGCCTGTTGCACAAACCACAAATGCATGCAATTATGCAATTTTGAAGAACCAGCAACATTCGATAAATTAACTATCAACTCGGAATTTGCCATTGAAAATAAAATATACAAAAAACCAAATGGTTCTATAACTCATTATGAAACAAGCACCAAATAAATAGGCCAAACATTATTTTTGTAACATACTAATATTATAGTGTTACATATGAAAGGTCTCTTTTAAATATAACATATTAACATAAACCTCTTCACATATACTCTTATAAGATTAATTAACTATCTAAAATAATAGGAACCTAAATTAATTAATGAGTTTTGTTCAATAATATGTCATGGTACAAAAAACAAAGTTAGTCATCTTTACAATGTAGCACATTGACCAAAATCAAAATTAGTCATCATTACTATGTAGTCATCTACAGTAGAACTGAAGATGCAACTTTGGCAAACAATGAATGCGGTGGTTATTAATTTGCGAACCATGCAAATTTGCATAACGAAACCTACGTAAACATTACCCGACAAGGTTACAACAACATTACGCAACAAGAATTTACCTCCGACCTATTGCGTAATCAAAATTGCTACCGCAAAGACCATGACGATTACAAAACTTATGATAACATCAATTGTAATATCTTACATGTAACTACTTGCATACAATATTACGTAAAAAACAAGTATAAATTCAACCCTTACCCAATCGGTGCAACGCACTGGTTTTTGTAGCCTCGTATACCATAAAACTCATTTAATTATATCATTTTTAGTAGTTTTGCAATAATAAGCCCTAGCCCCAGCCCATTTGTCAAGCAAGTTTACAAAAATATAAATTTCAACTTCGACTTATACAAAAAGCCCTAGCCCTAGCCTCAACCCCAGCCTCAGCCTCAGCCTCAGCCCATTGCGCCAAACGTACCCTTTTTATCATAGTTTACTAGAGTGATTTTCTTGTGCTAGGTATCGTATTTGTAGTAAAAAAACATTGTTTGACAGAAAAAATATATTGAAAAACAAATATCTTCTGATAATACATATAAACGCCATTCATTCTGTTATGTTTTACGAGAAAACTACCCTTTTTGGTGTGTGACTGTGCGGTATGAAGGCCTATCCATACTCCCTTATGTGTTATGTTGACTCGTAATTTGAGTATACGAAATTACGACATTTATTGTTTATTAGAACATGTTTTAGATACATCGGTTATTAATCATAATAATTTTGTTCTGGTAATTTTAAAAGAAAACAAGCGAGCAATCAATCAAATAGGACAAGAAAAACAAGACCGATAACAAAAAAACAACAAAATGATGGATATTGTTTAAACTATTAAACTTGGTGTAACAATGATTAAACCCATCAAAGAGACATAAGCTTTTACACTTTCACTAGATTCATAACCAAACAACCGTAACAAGAACGACCAAAACCCTCATTTTTTTTAAAAAGTTTTATTTTCATATAAAGTTTTACAAACTTTTACATTGTCCATTATAATTTTAAAACTACCCCGAAAACCCACTAAATCACACAAAAAGCCCAAAAAGCACATAAAAACCCACCTATTTTTCTTCTTTCGTTCGGTCAAGCAGATTAACAAACCAACTCAAAAGTGATCCTTGCACGCATGGATGAAGGATCTGTGTAAAAAGGCAACGAGATGCTTTATTATGAGTAGTCTAACAAAAAAAAAGCATAATCAAATAACAAATCAAAAAAGTAGCTTAGAGTTAAAAATATCAAGAAATATTTGAAAAGACACAATAAACTAAAGAACATACAACATTGCTATTGGGTTTCGAACCTCCGACCTTTGCTGATAATGCAAAGTAACTCCACCCAATAAGTTGTGCTATATATGTGATCATATTATGGTTTGTATTGTATTATTACTATATATACTAAATGTGGGGGAAGAAAACAGTAACAAGCCAACATTAAATGCAAACTTTTCCAACTTGGCAGAAATAGTCCCTGATGTTTAAGTGGCGTTACAAAATTAGTCCTACGACATTAATTGCTATCTATAGCAATCTGGCAAAAATAGTCCCTAAGGTTTGAAGGGCGTTACAAAGTAAGTCCTGTAGAATTAATTGCTAACTATAGCAACTTGGCAAAATTAGTCCCTAAGGTTTAAGTGTTGCTACAAAGTAAGTCCTTTGAAGCCAATCCCGCTGCATCGCGCGAGTTTCCCACACTCGTTTGAAGCTAAAAACAAAGCCACATTCTTATATGGAACAATACAATTTACTGCTCGATATAGTTGAGATCCATATAGAACCAAAATTTGTCATAGAACCAATTAACCAATTAACCAATCACATCCATTCATTTTTTTATCTAAATTAATAAAAAATCATTTTCCACATTTTTTTTAAAACAACATATCTTGCAAACGGTAAATTCTTAAGCTACAAAAAATACACCATCGTGACGAGAATTAAATTATCTTTCTATAGATATGCATTGTTATATACTTTCGACGAATTTTTTTTTTAAAGTTCGTCCAGAAAAATCACATGTGGTTTTTAAAAATCACACATGTGATTCGTAAAAATCAAATCACATATGATTTTAAGAAATCACATGTGATTTTTACAAATCACATGTGATTATTACAAATCATATGTGATTTTTCTGGACGAATTTTTAAAAAAAAAGAGTTCGTCGGAAGTATATAACAGTGCATATCTATAGAAAGATAATTTAATTCTCGTCGAGATGGTATGATTTTTTGGCGTAACGATTAAAGGTTTGTGAGATATTTAATTTTTAAAAAAAGGGTGAAAGTTTATTCTTTATATTTTAATTAAAAAAATGAGTGGCTATGATTGGTTCATTGGTTTTATGAAAAATATGAGTTCTATATTGAACTTTTCTCCTGCTCGATAAGGTGTTATATTTTTGAAATAAGTTGTCTTTGTAAGCTACGAGTCCTTGTTGAACAATCAAAAGTCCTTATTTGCTATTTTTTTAAATAACAGGAACCAATTGTGATGCTTGGTAAAAAGAATTTTTTTTTTTAATGTATAACAGTATTTCTTTCGATTTACATAGAAGTGCAAGGCAGACGAGCAACAAGACTGCGCCGCTAGCGTTTTCTGAATTGCTTAGCCAATTCTTTTAAAAACTACGTTTGCAGATTTAAGTGTCATAATATTTGCTAATTGATGTGCATAAATACAAACTACAAAAAAAAAAAAAAAAAAAAAAAAAAAAAAAAAAAAAAAAAAAAAAAGGCTTATTATTATTATTATTATTATTATTATTATTATTATTATTATTATTATTTATCATTCAATAAAATTGTTGTAAACTTAATAATTTTTTTTTGAACGGCGGATATTATTAAACTAGCAAGATGCTAGAGAAAGCATTACAAAGAAATTAAATGGGGTTTTTTTTAACCAATCCACCCAAGAAAGCACCCTACTACAACGACTATTACACCAATTGAAAGCACAAAAAACTATGTCATCAAAGACCTCCGGCCGTCTTGGATGAGATGCCTAAAAAATGAAACGGTTTCTAAATCTCCAAATGGACCACCATGCAACGTAGAAAACTCCCTCCAGTAAAGATTTAAGCTTGGAGGAGAACCTGATCGAAAGGAGCCAAGATTGTCATTCCTGGAACGAAGACCAACCATTAGAGTTTAAGTCCCACCACCGACAAATGCGACGTAAAACAAATTGAGCCAAATCACAGCGAAAAAGAATGTGATTAATATCTTCCTCGCAAGATGAGCAAATCGGCCAAATAGACGACTCCATATTAACTCCTCTACGCACCAAATTGACCCTAGTTATTAAACAATCCTGACGGGCTCGCCATGTAAAGACATTAACCTTGATAGGAATAGATTTAACCCATCTAGTTGGAACGTCTTGAGCAGGCAGAAATAAGTCATCAATGAAATTACGAACCTCCTTAACCCGAAAATCGCCATCACTTGGTCAAATCACAGAACCATCTGTCGCAAGTATTCGATAAACATACTGGTTCCAGCATGGTGTTCAAAGCCTCCATCTGCTGTTGTTCGAGACCACCCAGAACACTTCTACGGAAAGAACTATCCACAGGAAAACTTAATTTAATAGCCACCGATGCTTCTTTATCCAGCTCCAAGGCAAACAATCGAGGAAATAAATCACGAAGAGGCATATCTCCAATCCAACAATCGGACCAGAACCGCGTTTCAGTTCCATTCCCAATACGTTTGTTACGGTGAGACCAAAAATCAAAACCTTTCTATTTTAGCTCGTTTAGATCACGAATTATGGAGCACCAGTTAGAAGAAAAATGGGTCGGGTGGGATCCAACCGAAGAGCCATATAAAGCGTGAATTACCTGACACTAAAGAGAACCGTCTTGAGACACGAACCGCCAAACTCATTTGAGAAGTAGACCACGGTTAAGCGCAAAAAAACTCGAGACTCCTAATCCACCATTTTTCTTGGACGCTAAAACCTTGTCCCAAGCAACCCAAGTATTTTTTTTCCCGAAAAGCAAAGCCATCAGTACGTAATAATTTATCAGTGAACATAAAATTTTTATTATTTTTTGAACTTGCATAAGACTTTATTCGGTCTTATTGATTTAGCTTGAATGCTCAAGTCATTTTGCTTTCATCTCGTCACATGAGCAAACCAAAATTAAACCAAATAGTATAGTCCTAGGTCTTTTTTTCTTATTCTTTTGTCGTTAAAACAACATTGGATGTTACAAGATACAAAACATCGTAGTGTAGCTAGGAAAAGGTGAATGTGATGTAAGAACATTTACTATGCGTACTTAGGATGATATATAAAAATGACATAAGAACATATTACAATGCATAACAAAGAAAATTGCTAAACTAAAAAAGGTCTAATTGCAACCTAGTGCTAAACGTATATGTTGAGCCCATTCTCATATACCACTTTAACACTTTTGGTTAGTGGGCTGGAAGTTTGGGTTTTGGAAGATGAACGCATGAACACATGTCACGGCCCACGGGTGTGCAGAATTCGAGTTTCACCCACAAAAATCGAATATCAAAACTGAAACAAACCGAAAAGCATGAATGGAATTTTTAATCGAACCGAATTTGCTAAAACCGAACCGAACTTAAGTAAATATTTGGTTCCCAATTCAGATATTGTTATGGCACAATGAACCGACAACCGAATTCACATAAGTGTATATAACTTATTCATATTTAAAAAAAAGAAAAGAAAAAAAGATATTAAAACTTTTCATACTATAAATATAACATTTTTTAACCGAACCGATAAACACCCCTAAACAAAGGGAACACACAAACAATCAACCAAAGAAGATGAGAAATAAAGAACCAGAATCAAAGATACTAACAAAATATGTTTCGAAACTATAAGGACAAAAATCAACAACATAAGAAAACGAAATGAAAATCAAGAAAAAGAAATACTTGGAAAAAAAAAATGAGAGAAGAGAAACCGTTATGGTTTCGAACCTTCGACCTATAAGCTATCAACACAAAGTAACTTAACCATAATGCTAACTCATCTCTATGGTTAATATATGTTTCTTTTTAGTTTATTTGATACATGTAGAATAAAGCTTGCTAAGAATAAAACAACGTTATTTAGTAGAACTATACAATTTAGTACCAACTGTTTGATAAGGTGATATTCTTTAGAATTATGTTGTCTTTGTACTTGCTGAACAATCAAAATTATCTGAAGCCTTATTATATTTTTATTTTTTACCATTCAATGATAATGTTTTAAACTGAACAAGTGAACATGATAAATATGGAGAGCCACCAGCGTGTACAATTTCTATTAGTGAATACGAAGCTTTACTAGGTCTTATTGACTAGTGTAAATTGGTAACTACATACACTAAACACACAAACAATCTAAGACAATAGTTGGCATGATTTATCCGATATTTATTAACCGAACGCTTAAATATAAACAGTTACACGAGACTACGAGAGATTATTGGACTAATTGTTATCAATATGATAATATGTCATACATGCGGAAACAATAACCGAAAGATTAACAATAAGAAACCAAAATGGGCGAGTGTGCTCGCCGTATGGCTTTTGGAAAAAAGTCATCAAGAGCGCAAAAATGACTGTGGTATAAATTCAACGTTCTTCCTCACCGGTTTAAATTTCAGGTTTAGTTGTTATGGTTTGATTTGTAGCTTTTAGTCAGTGATTATCCAAAACAATATGTTAGAATCACATATCATAGTAACATCATTGATAGTAATAATGTTTTTATAATTAAAGAGGGAAAACAAGAAAAAAAAAAAAAAAAATAGGACAAGCAAAATCGAACCGACAAATTAAAATGATGATGTGTTCGAAATTATAAGCCAAAATATTAAGAAAAAAAAAAAGAACAAAACATTCAAGAAAAAAAGAATAATATAAAAGCAATTATATGAACTAAAAAACCACCACAGACCACCCTGTATCGGCCTCGAACCATGGATATTTTATCAAACACAAGGTATGCTACCAATAAAGCAATCAATGGAAGCTATTATAACATTGCTTGCAATATATTTTATCCTCTTAACAATAGTTTGCTAGAAAAAAAAAAAAAAAAAAAAAAAAAAAAAAAAAAAAAAACATTTTGCCTTTGTAATCGAGGAGTCTTTTTTTGCTTATGTATCAATACAAACTAATATTGTTGTAAACTTAATATGGAGTATATATGATATATATATATGCAAAGCCATCAGTATGTACCTATTTTATTAGTGAGCAACTGAACATAAAAGTTTACTCAGTCTTAAAGATTTAGCTTAAATATTGAAGTCATTTTGCATAGTCACATGAGCAAATCAAAATTAAACCAAATAGTATAGTCATAGGTCTTTTTTCCTTATTCTTTTGTCGTAAAAACATCAGATGTTACAAGTCACGATGTAGCTGTAATATTTTGATAGGTGGGGGTTCTTACAAGACATCGTAGTGTAGTTAGGAAAATGTGAATGCAATACTATGCGTACTTAAGAAGTTAGGATGATATATGAAAATGACATAAGAACATATTACAATGGGAGATGATTCGTACACTCCAACTTTTTATTCGCACACTCAAATGTACAAGTAGCTAATGCAGAATATTAAAACAGTACAAGTCAGGCATGCATGAATTGGAGTGTGTCAATCAATTTGTAATGTGTACAAATCAATTCCCTATTACAATGCATAACTAAAATTTGCTAAAGTGAAGAAGGTCTAACTGCAACCTACTGCTAAACATATATGTTGGGCCCATGCTCATAAACCACCTTGGGTTAGTGGGTTGGCAGTTTGGGTTTTAGAAGATAATCATCAAGGGCAAAATCTTGACCATAATATATGAACAAGAACAATCACCAGATTTAAACTCTGGTTAACTAGTTAGGGTTTAATTTGTGTTTTTAATCTGTTATAATACAAAAAATCATCTGTTTGAATCATACGTTTTAGTAACATCAGTAATAATCAAAGTGAGAATAACATAATGATTAGTGGCGGACTCAGAATTAAAAGTTACTGACTGCACTTTATAATATAAAGAAGATTTGTAACACAATTTTTTGTACCATGTTCTTTAAAAAAAAACGACAGTTCTAACAAGTTTTTACACTACGCAGGATAAATTCAGTGGGTTCCCATGCACCCCGAAAACCTTCCTTTGTCCCCCATATATATACTAATAATTGAAACAAGGGAAACAATCCACAAAAAGGAAGAGAATAAAGAACTAGTAAGTAACAAAGATACCAACAAAATGTGTTTCGAAACTATAAGCACAAAAATTAACAACATAAGAAAACGGAAAAAAAGAAAAAAAATAAGTAAGAAAAATAAATACTTGAAAAAAAAAGATTACGAGAACTTTATAGTTTCGAACCTTTGACCTTGGCTATCAACACGAAATAAACTAACCATAAAGCTATCTTACATCTATGATTAATACATGTTTCGTTTTTATTATATTTGATACTTGTAGAATGAAGCTTGCTAAGAATAAAATTATGTTGTCTTTGTAGTCGACGAGTACTTGCTGAACAATCAAAATTATATATATGAAGCCTTATTTGCTATGTATCAGATACAAACTAATTAAAAACAACCTTTTATTTTTGTATATTTTAGTCATTCAATAATATTGTTTTAAACGAACATGATAAATAATTAAATATAGAAAGCCATCATAGTGTACGATTTCTATCAGTGAATACGAAACTTTACTGGTCTTATTGTCCGACTAGTGTAAATTGGTAACTAGAATCACATATCATATACAGTAACATCAATGATAATGATAATATTTTGATAATTACAAACGGAAAACAAGCAAAAAATAATCAAACATGACAAGCAAAAAGGAACCAACAAAATGATGATGTGTTCAACAACGATAACAATATTTAATCTCGCTGGAACGAGATATGAAGGAGGTGATATGTAGACAGTCACATCCTTACCCGAAGGTAAAGAGACTACTTTAAAATAGATCTCCGGCAAGTACACGTGTGCGTTAACAGACAAAAGATGTGTTCGAAACTATAAAAATATTAAGAAAATAAGAAAACAAAAGAGCAAGGAAAAAAACATTCAAGCAAAAATTCATTTCACCCACATTCATTGTACTTTAAACAGTTTTTTGGTTTATATATTTTTACCAGGGTGGAAGTTCCTTTTTACTCTAAAAAAAAAACATTCAAGCAAAAAAGAATATAGGGGTGAGCAAACGACCCGAACGGACAGGACCGACCGAGACCGGACTGGACCGACCACATTCGGTCCGGTCCTCGGTCTAGGATTTTGGGCTAATTCGATCCTCGGTCCGGTCCGGACCGGACCACATACCGACTTTTTTGACCTCGTTGGACCGCACTGACCGAGACCGGACCGACCACATTCGGTCCGTCCTCGGTCTAGGCTTTTTGGCTAATTCGGTCCTCGGTCTTGACGGCCAGGTCCGGTCCGGGACCGATGCTCACCCCTAAAAGAATAATATAAAAACAAATTTAAAAAAAATCCGACAGATACTTTTCCGGTTTCGAACCTTGGACATTGGCTACAAACACAAGGTATCTTACGGCAAAGTATACAAAGGACTTCCTAATAATATTTTTTGAAATGTATTTGATACTCTGACAGTAGTTTGTTAGAGACCAAACAACACTATCACATACTCATATGGAACGATACAAGGTATTTTCTTATATCGTTTTCATAATACCCTAATTAACTAGGTGTTTTTTTTAATAAATATTTTGTCTTTGTAATCGAAGAGTCCTTGTTGAACAATCAAAAGTTATATTAAGCCTAATTTGCATGTATAAGTGAATATGATAAATAAATACAGTAAGAGCATGTTTGTTTATTTTTTTTATTAAGTCCTGTTAAATTAAAGTGTCTGTCCAAATATATGATGTCTGTTTGTAGATGAATAAATGGTTGTTTGTTTTGTGTGCTGAATAAAGTGTCCGAATTAGTAAAATTTACTGTTATACCCTTTTATTTGAAATAAAGTTAAGAAGTGAGAGGGTAAACATGTAAAATTATGATAAAATGGATGGACTTAATTTGTAGACTCTCATCTCCTTGGCTTTTTCTAGAATGTAACATGTTAGTTTTAAACACTAAACAAACATCAATTTGATGACTTAATTGACTTACTATCAGTGTTTATTAAAGTCATTTTTTTCCTAGGTATCGTATATGTCGTAAAAACAATATTGTTCGACTATAAAAAAATATATTGAAAAACGAATATCTTCGGATAATACATACAAACGCTATTCATTCTACGAAAAAACTACCCTTGGTGGTGTTTTGACTCGTATTTTGAATATACGAAATAACAACGTTTATTGTCTAGGGCAAATAACCTATTTAAGCATCATACTTGTCACAAAAAGCAGTTCGACGTAGCGAATAAAAAAAATAGCCCTTTTGGCTACTAAACCCGACTAGTTTGTCCTTTATTGGGCATTTTACCTCCACCTCACCGGTTATTGCCACTTTGGCAGTTACTTTGCCACGTCATTTTTCCACCTATTAAATATATTAACTTTTTTTTTCTTTTCTGTACCACTTTTTCACCCGTTTAATATTAAACTGAAAGTGACACATACAGCTATCACATTGAAAAATCGACAATCATGAACCCCAATCACATTGATAGAGTACAGGGAGCTGATAATGTTTCCATTAATCATATAAACAATTTGGACACAGCAAAAGTAAAAATAACACATGATAATCGACTAAAAAAAAAAAAAAAAAAAGACACCCTTTGCAAATTTTCTCTTGTAACAAAACAAAAACAAGTTCAAACAGAGACTAGTGTAACAACAGTTGGCAGCTGCCCTGTGAACAACTTATATATTTATAACTTTATAACCCATTTCGAGTCCAAGATGCAAAAAGTCAATCGAAGAACAAAGAAAGAAAATGTCAAAGACAGTAATAACCATTAACAATCTGACCCTTCCCAACTCAAACAAACCGACTACAAGTCTACAACTACATCACAATCCCATCTCTTCACAGTCAAACAACACAACTATTAACAAACCCATTTCACACAACCACAACAAGACTAGAAGCTAAATACAAATACTAAACACGATCTCGGGTTTGGTCATATCAAGACAAAAGATCATTTAAGATCTATACAACAAACCCATCATTGATCTTTTGAAACTAAGAAACAAAAAATCAAAACGCACCTACCTGAGACCTTAATTAAAAGATCTTGAAGCCGAATCGAGACCTTAATTAAAAGATCTTGAAGCCGATGGTTCGAGTCTCGAGCAGAAACTAGGAGTTTGGATTATTTATGGTTCGGTCTTTGTGAAGATAGAATCAATTAAGGTTTTTGTTTGATGTTCGATTTTAGTTACGAATCGTTTTGAGCAACTAGAGAGAAAGGGACTTGATGTGTGTGTGTGTTCTGCAAGTGAAGAGTGTGGTTCTGTTTTTAAGAAAGGGGAAAGGGTTAGGTATAGTGAGTTGGAAAGAGGAAAAAAAAATAATTATATATTTAATAGGTGGAAAAGTGACTTGGCCAAGTAACCGGCACTAACCGGTTGAAAAGTGGTAAAATGACCAATAAAGGATAACATAGTCGGGTTTAGTAGTCAAAAGGGCTATTTTTTTTGTTCGCTACGTCGAACTGCTTTTTGTGACAAGTATGATGCTTAAATAGGTTATTTGCCCTATTGTCTATTTGTGTCAAACCACTCTTAAATCGTAGCGGAGTTAGGAAATTGTGAATACCATGTTAGAACATATTACTATGCGTAGTGACAATATTATGAGAATGATATAAAAAAAGTATTTACATTGCATCTAACGGGTGACTTAATTGCAAATTAGTGTTAAATATATGAGTTATGATGTATAGGCCTACATAATAAATCTACAAAAAACCTACACCATTCACATTTTTGATAACTTTTTTCTCTTTTCATATTAACCAATCAAATTTTCAATTTCACAATCATAGTTGTAGGTATATTTTTAGGCACACAATTTAGGTCTACAAATACAAAACCAAAATGGGCTAAGTTGGCTTGCCATTTGGGTTTTCGAAAAAACTCATCAAGAGCAAAATGATTGTGATAAAATATAAACATTCTTCTTTACCACGTTAAATTGTTCGGGTTTGATTTGTAACTTTAGAAGATTATTATATAAAATAATTTGTTAGAATCTCACATTTTTAAGATACATCAGTAGCAATATTGTTCTCATAAATTTAAAAGAAAACAAACAAACAAACAACCAAGAAGACAAGAAATGCAAAACTATTAACAAAAAACCAACAAATAGATAAATATTTTTTAAACTATTAGGATGGGGGTGTACAATGATCAAACCCATCATCCTTCATCATATTCATCACCAAACAACCGTAAGAACTACCAAACCAACCACTGAAAACCCATTTTTTTGTAAAAGTTTAATTTCATAAATAGTTTTACAAAAGATTACATTTTATATTAAGATTTTAAAGCGACCCCCAAAACCCACCAAATGACACAACAAAACCACACATGTCCTTCTTCTTTAGTTCGGTCAAGCAGATTAACAAACCAACTCAAAAGTGATCCTTGCACGCATGGATGGATGGAGGATCTGTGTAATAACTAATAAGGCAGCACGATGCTTTACTATGGGCAGTCTTAGCAAAAAAATATAACAATAAACTAAATAACATGTAAAGCGTGCTTTTTGTTTTAGAACCCTTGACCTTTGCTGCGTAGACAAGGTAACACAACCAATAAAGCTACACTTTAAATGTGGTCATGTTATGGTTTGTATTATATTTGAAGGTAAAATAAAGCACTCTTATATAGAAGAATATAATTTACTGCTCGATATGGTGTTACATTTTTAAAATAAGTTGTCTTCGCAATCTACGAGTCGTCCTTGTTGAACAATCAAAAGCTTTATGATGACCTTATTTGCTAATTGCTGTGTATAAATACAAACTAAAAAGAATGAAGCTTATTATTTATTTATTTATCTTTCAATAAAATTGATGTAAACTTAATTTGAGATATACGCAAATAGGTCTTTTTTCTTTATTCATTTTGTCGTAAAAACAACATTGTTTGACAAAAACAATATACGGTGAGTTGAGACGGTAAAAATTGCAAAAACAAAGGATGGATCATTTTTTGTCGAGTGCATGGGCTTATGCGTACATAAATTCCTGCGTTAGATAAAATTACTATGTTTTTTTTGGAACGGCAACATATTATAGAAAAAAAAAAAAAAAAAACTAACAAGACGCTAGCAATTATAAAGGCATTTTAAGCCAATTAGCCCAGCTAATGCAAATTTTGCCTCTAAATTTTAACCAGGAGAAAGAAAAAATACGGATGTTATCAAACAAGTCACTAATTCTCATAACTTGAGAATTGAAAACGACATTTTTCGTAAATCGCCAAAGGATCCAACATGTAGAAGTAAATATGACATACGCACGGTCTCGCTCATCCTTAGAAGCACGCCAAGAAGGGAACCAATTATCCCAGTTGTCACAGGAGATTAACAAAGGGAACTTTAAATCGCACCAACCTCGAATAAGCCTCCAAATATTTGATGCAACAGTGCACGAGAAGAAAATATGGGAGTTCGACTCGACGTGCCCGTAGCACACTGGACACATAATCGAGTCGATGTCTAAACCACGAGCAGAAAGATTGTAACGATGAGGGAGTTTATCAAGAAACAATCGCCACATAAATATGTTAACTTTTTGAAGGAGAGCCTTTAACCACCTTGTGCATGGAAGAGAGTGAGGTAAATTGTTGTCGTCAATATGTTTACGAGCAACACTCACTCAAAGTTACTATCCAAGGAGAGGGAGAAGACTACATAATCACTTCCAACCTCTATGATAAACAAACTAATATCAAACGAAAGGTTATTGAGATCAGCTTGAGATCTTCCCCTATTTACCGGTCTACACCAATCCCACGACCAAGATCCATTAACAATGCGATCACTTATTAAGCAATTTTGATTCTTCTTTAAATGAAACAACCGGTTGTAACGAACATAAAGAGGCGAATCTCCCAACCATAAGTCTTTCCAAAACCGAATCATAGAGCCATCTCCAACATTAAAACGAAAAGAATCTAGAGGAACACAACCGTTTGAATGCAACTGATAAATGGGCCCGACTATACGAACCCATAACCCGTTTGTTTGACATCCCGATAACTCAAAACCAGCTTCTTCTCCATGAATCGATTTTAATACTTTAACCCATAAAGTGTACGGGTTTTTAAGGAGGCGCCATCTCCATTTAAGCAAAAGCGAAATGTAGAAAGCTTTAAGACTACCAACACCTAATCTACCTTTATCAAGAGAGGCTAGAATACTAGACCATTTGATCCACGCTAATTTCCTTTTATCGACAGAAGCAACCCAAAAGAAAGAAGCACGAAGACTTTCTAGGACCTTAATAACCGCTTCAGGAGCTTTAAAAATAGACAAGCAGTAAATACCAAGGCTACCTAGCACCGATTTGATAAGGGTTAAACGACCTCGTGATGAAAGCAAGTTAGCTTTCTAACCTGATAACATGGTTTTAAAACGATCAACCAGGACTTTCCAATTCGAGATACGGTCCATGTTCGAAACTATAGGCTGACCAAGATAAGAGAAAGGAAGATAACTTGGCGAACATCCAGTACCTGCAGCCATGTTCTCAACTTCCGAATGGGAGACTCCCACTCCATAAAGATTCGACTACGTTTACCAATGTCTGTAAATAAGGATCTTTGTATGTCTAGTGCTAAAATTCTGAGCTCGAGTTTTGATATACTTGTACTAAACTCATGCCATTCCTCAACGGAAAACGATACACAAACTCCAATCTCCTTTGATGGAACAAATTTTGGTGGTAAAAAAGTTGTGCGAGACACTGAATAATTCATTTGTGATAGCTTAAAAAAACTAAAAAAACACTTTTGGCAAGTTACTGTTGAAAGATCCAAAAAAAAAAAAAAAAAAAAAATAGTATCAATAATGCGATTGATCAAGGCGCCAAGGACCCTTCAGTCACGATAAACTTGAATATAATTATGTAAGATATAAGACTACGACAGTTGCACATAGCTCAAATGGTCTAATCCGACACTGATGGCCTAATCTAGGGCTGAGCAGCCACTTGAACGGACCGGATCGACCGAGATCAGATCGGACCGGACCGACCATATTTGGTCCGGTCTTCGGTCTCGGTTTTGGGCTAATTTGGTCTTGGTCTTGGTCGGTCTGGTCCGGTCCAGACCACAAACCGACTATTTTGCCTTGTTGAACCGAACTGACCACATTCAGTCCAGTCCTCGGTCTCGACTTTTGGGCTAATTTGGTCTCTGTCTTGGTCGGTCCGGTCAGGTCCTCAGCCCTAGCCTAATCTTGACGATAATGAACACATGAACAAGGTGGTATAAAAAATTCATTTGTTCTCGCCAATTTTAACTCTAGTCCGAAGAGTTTTGGAGAGGTGTGCAATAACTGTCATTATACAGGACCTTACTTAAAAGAGTCACATTGTTATTAGTGTTGCATATAAATATACATATAATATTAAACATATATTAGGGGGTGTTTGGGATTGCTTATTGAAAATAGATTATTCGTTTTGAAAACGGATAATCAGATAATCAGCTGTTGTAAAACGTGGTTTTAAAATATAGTGTTTGGATTTGATTCTGTTGTTTGATATCGCAATAATCAGATAATCAATTTTTTTAGTGTTTGGCAAATCTGATTATGAATAACTTAATTTGTAAAATTACCAAAGTGGACATCCTTATATATTGTTGAATTACATAAACCTAACATGTTATTACTGTACTATTTTAAGGCATGCCAAAGTTTTTGTATTAGAAAGTTTCGAATAATACATGTATCACAATTGTATTTGTTAGTGGGCTTTTATAAGAAACATATGTATTGTCTTGGGCTTAATGGGAGTTTGCAAGTAAAGTAGGGTTATATATTTTACTACATGTCTTTACATAACAGCCACAACCACCCATCCACAGTTTCTTCCTTCCTCACAGCAGCCAAAAAAACAAATATATTCAGATGATGAAAATGGATGATTAGAGCACCAACAATAGAAACCAACAGCCAATAAGATACAATTTAAAGGTAAAGTGAAGGCAAATGAGTAATTTCAACATAAAAGCAAAACCACGTTTGCAAGCAGTAGCTCCACACATGCTTTTTGATAACCACGTTTTGGAGCCAACAAAACGCACATAATCAATTATCTGGTCATCTCATCCAAACACCTTTCATTAGATTATTGCGTTTTGCAAATGAGATAATCAGATAAGCTGCCCACAAACGCAATCCCAAACACCCTCTTAGTCATATAATTCAAGTTTATATGCAATTTCTTTTCAGTTTACAAGTGTAATAAAACATCTTTGTTGTTATTGCCAGGGGCCACTGAAAACCACGAAACAACCCTGACTCTAGTTTATTAGTTTATGTTTAATTTGTGTTTTCAATTTGTTACAATAAAAAAATAACATGTTAGAATCACATGTTTTACGTAACATCAGTATTAATCATCATAATAACACTATTTTGATAATTAAGAAAAGGGAAACAAGCAAACAATAAACTAAAGAGCATAAGAAATAAAGAACCAGTAACAAAGATAACTACAAAATGTGTTTCGAAACTATAAGCAAAAAAAGTCAACAAAATGAGGAAACGAAATAAAAATAGAAAAAATAAATACTTGAACAAAAATGAAAGACAAGAGTGATTAATGGTTTCGAACATTAGACCTTGGCTATCAAGGCAAAGTAACTCAACCATGAAGCCACCTTATCTCTGAAGTTATATATGTTTCTTATTGAAATATATTTGATACTTGTAGAATAAAGCTTGCTAAAGAATAAAACTGACAATATATAGTAGAACTGTATACAATTTACTGCTAAGTGTCAGATAAGGTGATATTCTTTTGAAATATGTTGTCTTTGTAATCGACGACTACTTGCTAAACAAATGAACAATCAAAATTATATGAAGCCTTATTTTATTTTACCATTCAATGATATTGTTTTTTGTTGAACAAGTGAACATGATAAATATGGAAAGCCATCCAGTGGGTCTTGGACGTGGGATTGGCTTAGACCGCAATGCTAGGAGGTCGCTAGCTAGCGGCGAGCCCAGGAGAAAATCTAAAGTGGTTCCTTCTACTTAGCCAAAACGATAAATTAAAGGGTCAATAAGTCAAATGGTCAATCGATCAGGTCAAGTTATACTTTTCAGATACATGTATATAAAAACGAGAAATTATGAATAAAATCGTGTCGCTTACAATGTCTTGCATATGAGCAGGACACGAAATATATACTATATCTATTTAACAATATGTATCTCACTAAGAAATGCATTTTCATTATGATAAAACTAAAGACACGTTTGCATTCTTTTGAATCTATTCACAACATATATTATATTAAAAGATTGAGTCCTTTTATAAATGTGGGGGCTTTATGTGTAAATACATTGGTTTAATATTAATGCTTAAAGGTAAGTACATAGGGCCTGCAATTAGTGATTATTTGGGACTGCATGAAGCAAAATTTAGGATTGCCAATAAATGTCAACAAGCAGAGTAATGTCAAGAAGTTCAGTTATACGCCAAAAGAATTCTAAGCAGCTTCGACCCTCTTCAATTATTGCTCGGAATGTAATGCAACGAGCATGTTAGAATGCAAACCATTCCTCACTTAATGCAGCGAGCATTCATCTTCTATACTAATAAAAGATTCAATGCAAATATTAAATGTGGATTTCTTTGAAGTATTTATACTCGCTTATGAATAGCAAATTCCAAACACACTCATAGCAGACCATTCCAGCGCCACAAACACCGGAACCGCTGCCAAAACCATCGGAACCGCTGCCAACATCAAATGTTTCAGCTGCCGACACCACCAAATCATAATTTAACAGGTGGTGTTTCGACCTTAGGTGGTTTCGTCGTTGTTTTAGAAGTCCCGATGGTGATTTTGTGGCTTTGGTGGTATTTTTGAGCTATTTTGTGGCCGATTCGAAGTAACTACATCAATCCCATCTCAAACCTACATCTAGACACAACTAAATACCATCGCAATCACTCATCAACTCACAATCTAAATCCTACTTTACCTCAAAACATCAAATAATAAAACAACCATATTTTCTCATAAATAGTCTATACTACTTTATAATGGATTTGGGACTTTCTATAAGAGGAAGTCTTAAAAAATAAGCCTACACACTTACTATAAAAAAATAGTTAATAAGCTTACATACACATAATTAAAAGTTGATTAAGGGTGCCCCTTGATTAATTGTCTTAAATTGTTAGAACTTGTAACATCAACCCATTTCAAAAACATGTAACAACCCACTTTATAATGGGTATTTATGTCTAGCTTTAGACTTTAAGTTGCAAACGTATTTATGATTTTAAAGTCAAAGTACTAACTCTCTTTTTAATAAGTACATTAATGTTCAAAAAAAGTATACCAAAAGTCCAATAATATTATGCATTGATACAGAAACATTTGATAGAAAAATATGTTCGATGTGTTGGTATAAGTGAGTTTGGGTTGAATTGGACACGACTTGACCCGACCTGACTCGTTAACTATTTGAGTTGTTGAAATTTTGCTAAAGATGAGAACCACTTTGGATTTACGGCTGAAATACTGTGCCATCGTAAAAAAGTACTTTGAAAAAGATTATCGCTAAAAGATATATAATCACACGGGTACCGCTACAACGCGCGGGTACCCGACTAGTATTGAAAAATGCATGCATGAGTCATACAATAATGAAATATCCCCTCTTATCATATTATGATGCATCTCGCGATGCTTATGGGTCATAACTCATAAGTTTCACTTTTGCTACTTAACTGTTAAATTTGGCAAGTTTAATATGTTCTCACATGCTACTTTATATGTTGCAATTTGTTGGGCATTGTCGTAGTTGGTTAATATGAATTACGGATGGGCCAAAATGTCAAATTAATGTTTGGTTCTAATATCATGTAAAGGTAGTTAGATTCACGCGTTACACAAGGTGTATAGGTAGTTAAAAAGTTGGCCAATGTAATTCTTTGTGAGCATTATAGATTATACAAAAAAAAGTTTAAGTATAGCCAACTCTCATCTTTGCTTATGATAAACTTGATAGATACATGCAATGCAATGTTGCAAAAGTCGTTAGGCGGTAGCCGAACGGTCGGGTATCGTTTAACGATTAATCGGTTATGCGGTGATTAATTGGTAATTAATTGGATTAAATTTTTTTTATATATAAAATAATAAAACTTTAAAACTACATGCTTGATTTGGTCTATCTAGCTGATTTTTTTCCGACTTGGCCGATTTCTATACGTAACGGAGTTGGCTGATTTATCTAATTTTTGTCCGATTTAGTCGATTTATGCCCGATTTAACCGATTTTTTCCGATTAATCGGTATATTGACCAACCCGATTAATAAGATCGATTAGTAAAAATCTGGACGGTTAATCCCCGCCTAGCAATTAATTACCGATTAATCGGCCGCCTAGGCCGACTTTTGCAACACTGGATATATGTTGCTAAAGTAATTATTAGCTTCTTAGAGATAAAGTGTGATCTTTTCATTAGGTATATTGACATCATGAGTGTAGCAAAATTTCTGCTAAATACACAAAGTCTAACTACTTAAGGTATATTATCTTTGACCATATGCATAATGGTCGCATTTTTGATCAATTAGTTAGCATTAAGCACTACTATTTACGTAAACATTAGGCGGCGTGCTTCGATGATGCAAGTATGCAACATCATACTTACAACTCAACGATTTACACAAATATTACGTAATGAACAATTAGATACAACATGTATGCATCGCACGGGTGATAGATTGTTGTATATCATACTTGCATCGTCTATGATACACTAAGTTGGATTCCAAAATTTCGCCGTAGAAAAAGAGTTGTTCATCAAGTGAATTTATTTATCAGATACATTATTTCTTAAACTAATATCGATCTTATTGCTCTACAATTTATTTAGTATATGAAACTTGACCAAGTCTCTAGCTCGCTTGTAAATTGAAATTACTAGCTCTCCATCAGCCATATCCATTTATCATTGTATCCTGCATAAACGTTTCCACACTTATGTTAGAAGAGATATAAGCAATATTTGAACGCGTCGTTTCTATATTTACTGTAAATGAAAAATGCATGCATAAATCATGTTTAGGGAAATTAATGGTATGAATGTATATACGCTGAGCAATCAGTTGTAGGGCTGATCTCATAAGGCAAGTTGACTCCGCATTTCCCTGGAAGGCTTCTAGCTTTCTCAAGGTTGAGATCCGGGAACTGAGAGGCGGACTGTTCAAGGCACCTGCAAGCCGCCTGGCGGTCAGGACTGGTTGAAGCGGCATTATTTAGTGAGTTAACACCGCTACAACAATCTGAGGGTACGGAATCCTCAGCACTTGTTAGGTAGGACACACACGGAGTCATGTTGCTCACCACCTGATCGCATGTCACCTCGCCTTCTACTACATGTAGCCCAGCCAACACAAGGAAGTACACTGCTACGATGACCAACGAAACCTTTCCAACCATTTCTCTGCTTGGTGGGTTAAGTTGAGGAAATATTAAGAGATGTTTTGGTAACTATAGAGGATTTATTAGTTGGTTTATATAGACTTGTTACATGCACAAAAAGTCTATAATCAACAAAACTTTAATTAAAATAACTGAATGTTATTTAAAAATGTAGCTCATAATTTTGGATTTCTTTTTTGCTCCTACATAATGCGTGTTTCGGTAATATGGGATATGGTTGGGCATACCCTTTTTCTCCTAGCACAACTTACATTACAACTAACTAAATAAAAAAATAGCAAGTTTATTTGTTTGTTTATTTATTGTTAGTGCCAACTAAGCAAGAATGCCAAAGATCATGTATTACCAACTAGTAGTACCACAACAGATGTGATTGTTAATTTAGAGAGAAAAAAAAATAAGGGTTTTGTTAACAAGTGGATTGTGGTTTAATTAAAAAATCAACAATTAATAAACACAAAACATATCATGTTTATAGTTATAGAATATATTAGTTCATTTATGTGGAAATGCATTAAACAATGATGATGTGGTTGTGTATTGAACTCTGTGTTGCACCCTGCATCGGAGATATTAAAAAAAAAATAACATTTGCATGAACGATACAGCTTACAACCAAAGTATGAGGTCGTGGACTCGCAGATTTTATAGACTTGACATTTAATTACTTGTCAAAATAACCCAACTTTAAATTTGGACACCTTCCCTTGACAAAATTGTCTAAATAACCCAACTTTAAATTGAACATCGTCATCAAGTCTTACTAGAAGTGTTTATTAAAGTCATCTTTTTGTCCTAAGTATCTTCTTATATGCATTTTTTGTCGTAAAAACAACATTGTTTGACAGAAAAATATACGACGAGTTGAAAAATGAATTACCTCGGATAATACATACAAACGCCATTCGTTCTGTTATGTTTCTTTTACGTGAAAACTACCCTTGCTGCTGTGCGGTATGAGGCCCTGTCATAAACCCGCCCTGTCATAAACCCTTACGTGATATGTAAATCACATGAGCAAACTAAAATTAAACATATAGTATAGTCCTAACTAGGTCTTTTCTTCTTATTCTTTTTGTCGAGTCAATATATACGGTGAGTTGCGCGAAACACTGAATAAAGAATATAGCTAAATAAAAACTAAAACACACTTTAGTCAACTTGATGTGGAAAGAACCAAAAAATAAAAATAAAAAAGTATTGATAATGTGATTGATCATGGACACCAAAGACTTTTAGTCACGGTAAACTTGAATATAAATGCGTTGGATATAAGTTGTCCCTGAAACTGAATAAAACGACGACAATTGCACATAGCTCAAACGGGCTATAGTAACAATTGAAAAACCATCAACCAAAGAGGACGAGATATAAAAAAAACCAGTAACAAAGATACCAACAAAATGTGTTTCGAAACTATAAGCACAAAAATCAACAACATAAGAAAACGAATAAAAAATCAAGAAAAAGAAATACCTGAATAAAAAATGATGTAAAGATGTACAAGGTTTCGAACTCTTGACCTTGGGTATCCAGGGGAAGTAACTCAACCTTGTAGCTAACTTATCATCACTACGCATATGTGTTTCTTTTTTATATATATTTGATACTTGTTGAATGAAGCTTGCTAAGAATAAAAGAACAATAGTTAGTGAAACTATACAATTTACTTCTAATTGTTTGATAAGGTGATATTCTTTTAAAATTATGTTGTCTTTGTAATCGACGAGTACCTGCTGAAAAACCAAAATTATGTGAAGCCTTATTTTATTTTTATTTCTTTTACCATTCAATGATATTGTTATAAATATCGGAAGCCATCAAAGTGTACACACAAACGATCTAAGACAGAGTTGGCATGATTTATCCGATAATTTATTAACCGAATGCTTAAACTTAAATGATTACACAAAAAATTACTAGACTAATTATTATCAATATGATAAAATGTCATACACCGAACACTTATTTAAATGATTACACAAAAAATTACTAGACTAAATTTATCAATATGATAAAATGTCACACGCATAAACAATAACCGAAAGATTAACAATAAGAAACCATAATGCGCTAGTGAGCTCCTGGTATGGGTTTTGGAAAAACGTCGTCAAGAGCAAAACGAACAAACAAAATGATGATGTGCTCAACAATAACAATACTCAATTTTGATGGAATGTAATATGAGAGAGGTGAGAAGTAGACAGTCACACCCTTACCTTACGGTAAATGGACTACTTCTAAAAAGACCTTCAACAAGTGCACGTATACAAACAAACAGACTAAATGATGATGTTTTCGAAACTATAAAAACATTAAGAAAATAAGAAAACAACCGATTCTTTACGGGTTTCGAACCTTGGACCTTGGCTACAAACACATGGTATCTTACCGGTAAAGAAACGTATGGATGTAATCTTAATATTTATTGAAACGTATTTGATAATGTTACAAACAACACTATCTAGGGGTGTTCACGGGGCGGTTCGGCTCGGTTCGATTAGAGATTTTAACTATCCATCGCGGGGCGGGTAGTTCATTTTACTATCCAAAACCGAATCGTACTAGGCGGGTAACCGGGCATGCGGGTATCCGAAATGAGCGGTTACCCGTGGTTCGGGTCACGGTTAACCATTTAAAAAAATTAATCGAATCGAATCGGGCGAACAATAACATAAATTAGAACGTAATATGTCATTTTAGTAAAATTAAATAACATTAAAGATATTAGAATAATAGTAATGTTGTTATGTCGTAATAGCAACATTCAAATTACCATATGTAACAAAATAACTAATACTAATTATTTGACGTTTATAGATTACGATCACATTAATCATATGTAATTCATGGACGTTAGTAAATGCTCACATTAGATTAGTAAAAATGCATTATATGATAAAAGTAGTGCAATAATATAGTTAATACTTGTACATTTTTTAATGAATGGTTTGTTAAAACCTACATGTATATTATACGCGGTTCGGTTCGGGTAACCACGGATAACTAAAAGTAAAAACCGAAACCGAACCGTGATAAGCGGGGGTTTTTTTTTCCGGGTTTTCTCGGTTTCGGTTTCTTCGGTTATCGGGTTTTTGCGGTTTCGGATTAACCGGATCGGCTCGGTTCTTCGGTTTCTCGAATTTTTTGAACGCCCCTAACACTATCATATATTCATATGGAACGATACAAGGTGTTTTCTTTTATCGTTTTCATAATACACTAACTAGGTTTTTTTTGTTTGTTTTTTTTTTGTTTGTTTGTTTTTGTTTTTTTTTTTTTTTTTTTTTAATAAATATTTTATCTGTCACCGAGGAGTCCATGTTGAACAATCAAAAGTTATATTAAGCCTAATTTGCAATGTATCAATACAAACTAATATAAAACATAGCTTTTGTGATTTCTTTTATCATTCTGTAATATTGTTGCAAAATGAATATGATAAATAAATACAGAAAGCAACATGTCTGTGCACTTTTTATCAGTGTTTATTAACGTCATTTTCTTGTCCTAGGTATTGTATATGTCGTAAAAACAACATTGTTTGTAAGAAAAAATATATTAAAAAACGAAAATCTTAAGATAATACACACAAACGCCATTCATTCTGTTAGAGCATATACAACAATAACACCGTAACACCAATAACACCGTCCACGTCAGCGCCACATCAGCTTTAACATTTCACCTTAACATCTCCAAAAAACACCCACAACAATACATCCCAATAACATCAATAACATTCCCAACAATTTACAAAAACAACCCCTTATTTAGGGGCATAAATGAAAAAAGAAAAGAAAAGAAAAAAAAAAACGGGCGTTGGGGCAATAACGCCGCCCCTTTAACACCCATTTAACACCATCCTTCCAACAATAACACCAAATAACGCCGGGTAACGCGGCAATAACGCCGGTTCCGGCGTTATTATTGTACATGCTCTAAGAGAATGAATGGCGTTTGTGTGTATTATCGTAGCGGAGTTAGAAAATGTTGACTCGTAAAGTATACGAAATTATAACGTTTATTGTGTATTCTTCTCACCCTATTTTTCTAATCAATAATCCTTTTAAATCGTAGCGGAGTTAGAAAATGTGAATTATGATGCAAGAAACTATTACAATTGCAATTTACTGTTATGTTGGGCCAAGTTCGAAAACCATAATGTGTTAGTGGGCTTGCCATTTGGGGGTTGGAAAAAAGTTAAAAACTCATCCAGATCATAATGATTGTGCTAAACAAAAACCAATGGAACGATGAAATAACAAAATAAGAAAACAAAAAACAAGATAAGTGTAAAATTATCAAGAAAAAGATGAAAATAAACAACCACAAAAATTAAAACAAATAATGTATCTCAATGGTCTAGAACTCTTGCCTTTGCTATGAAAGCAAAGTAATTCAACCATTAAGATACACTAGGTGAGTAGTCATATTATGGTTTGTATTTTATTTGAAGTTAAAAACAAAACAACATACTTATATTGAACAATACAGTTTACTACTCGATAAGGCGTTATATTTTTGAAATAAGTTGTTGTCTTTGTAATCTACGAGTCCTTGTTGAAACAATCAAAAGTTATATGATGACCTTATTTGCTAATTGTTGTGTATAATACAAACTAAAAAAAAAAAAAAAAAAAAAAAAAAAAAGCTTATTATTTATTTATCTAAAATTGTTGTAAACTTAATATGATATATACGCAAAGCCATCAGATAGTATAGTCCTAGGTCTTTTTTCCTAATTCATTTTGTCGTAAATTGTTTCGACAAAAACAATATACGGTGAGTTGAAAAACTGATATCCTTGCCTTAATTGCTCGTGTGCGGTGTGAAGTGTTATGTTGACTCATATTTGTGCATATGTTACGATCCCACATCGCCCAAGTATGAGATTGAGCGGTGGTTTATAATGTCTAAGTGTCCCCTCCTCATCAAGCTAGCTTTTTGAGTGAGTTCTACACTTGGACTTATGAACATCGATACGAGCCTAGTATGGGATAGGTTCATATCAAGCTAGCTTTTTGAGTGAGTTCTACACTTGGACTTATGAACATCGATACGAGCCTAGTAATGGATCCACTTAGACATTATAAACCACCGCTCAATCTCATACTTGGGCGATGTGGGATCGTAACAGCATACGAGATTACAACGTTTATTGTCTATTTGTCTCGCACCATTTTTCTAATCAGTAATCTAATTTTTAGTTTACGGTTTACACTATTAGTTTACTCTTGGACTTATGAACATCGATACGAGCCTAGTATGGGATAGGTTCATATCAAGCTAGCTTTTTGAGTGAGTTCTACACTTGGACTTATGAACATCGATACGAGCCTAGTAATGGATCCACTTAGACATTATAAACCACCGCTCAATCTCATACTTGGGCGATGTGGGATCGTAACAGCATACGAGATTACAACGTTTATTGTCTATTTGTCTCGCACCATTTTTCTAATCAGTAATCTAATTTTTAGTTTACGGTTTACACTATTAGTTTACTCTCTTAATTTTTAGTTTACAGTTTACACTATTAGTTTACTCTCTTAATTTTTAGTTTACAGTTTACCTTGCGTCCTCCATTTAGTCAAGTTAATGTTGAAAGAACAAAAAATGAAAAAAGTTATCAATAATAAGATTGATCAAGACACCAAGGACTTTCAGTCACGATAAACTTGAATATAACTACGTTAGGTATAAGTTGTCCCTGAAACTGAATAAGACGACGACAGTTGCACATAGCTGAAACGGGCTAATCCGACACTGATGGCCTAATATTAGGTTTTCTTGTTAGTCTTTGTTGGTTTTATGGATATAAATTAGTAGACGTGTGTTAGGATCGAACTCGAGACTATGGGATTGCACACTTTACGTATGAGAATTTAAAGTTAATAATTAAATATAAATGTTATATTTATTTATTTATTAAACAAAATAACTAACGGACGTTAAGTAATTAATGTAATGGATTAACGGTCGTTAAATGTTTATGGAAAAGGATTAAATTGCAAAGGTTTGGGAAGTTTCCGGAATCCCTTGGGGATGCCTACCAATGATCGGCCAAGGAGAAAAGGAAACAAAGCCAAACTTGTTCACCAAGTTTAGTTGGATATATAAACAAGGCTTGGGGTTTTATTTTTTCTAGATCTCTTGTGCACATTGCTTAAACCCTAAAATTGTTTTGTGTGTGTTGTTCTTAAACCGATCGTACATCCCTTTAGGGTGTCGATCCTCAAAACTTTTCCACATCAAGTTATTTGTTTGATAAAAACTAGCATTACTTTAATTCGGTTTAGTACGTGTGTACAAGAACATAGTAATAACATACTTTTGTTATTATCTTGGATTGAATTACAAAACGGTAAGGGGTAATTCTTATAATCCTATAAACCCTAATTAGGGTTCATCTAATTACTAGTTTGTGGATTTGATTCTTGTTCGGCTAGAATCAAGAAAGGTACGCATACTTTATTCTTTAGTTAATTAATTATTCATTATATGTTCTTATACGCTTCCGCACTTACTTTGATGTTTATTGTTTATATTTATGATTGTCATGTTATATAATTCCAACAGTGGCATCACGAGTCATTGGTTTTAATGAGTAATTAATTACTAAACACGTAAAAAACGGATATTGTATTGTGTTTGATATGATTTTTTCTAAGGTTTTGGTTATGATTATATAAACCCTAATTTTAGGGTTAAGGATTTTGCCCTAATTTGGTTTTAAAAATCTATTATGGATCGAAAAATTTTTTTTGGGTGGAAACCCTAAAATTTTTTTTAGTCGATTTCCTAAATTTTTTTTTAGGGTTTATATTAATTGTTATGTTATCAATATCGAAACCTAGATTTAATATATTTGTTACGTGATAAATTCATGAATAAAGTGTTATGTGACATGGAATTGTATGCGATCTTGTGACTTTATTGAATAATTGTTATGTTATATCCATGATGATACATGAATGTTTGTCATGGATAGTTGCTTGTATTATTATTTAATTGTTAAGATTGGATTAATTGTTAAGTTTTATACACATGTATATTTATGATAAATCTTGAATTGGGGATGACTCCAATTATATACATTAATGAATCAATTATGTGCAATTTGGTATATCATTAATTATGGGTTTACGCAATCGATTCGTCGATGTATGTGGCTCACTCTCAATTGAGAGAGTGAAAGCCCTAATTAATATATACGTTAATTTAACCTAGACATTGATTATTAATATGGTTTTATCGAATAAGTTGCATGTGGCTACTTGTTTACACGTATAAATTGTTTATTATGTGCGCATTGTTTTTTAGTAGTTTATTTTTTATTTATTACTTGTTTGTTTATTATGTTAGACAGTTTTAAGCAAAGGGTAATTTTGAATAGAAAAATAATACGGACTAAACAATGGCGAAATTTGATTTGTTTGGAAGAGTTAAGTTTTCAATAGTTTAATTGATTGGTGACTTTGGTACAATGACTGAACGGCTCACCCATTCGAATGAACTATAAAGGGGTTATTTAAGAAGTGCGCACAGTCACACTGAAAGGATGTCTAAGGTTATGCTTTTGTGCTTACCTGGTCCTCTGCCCTCTGTAAGTTCGAATGGAGCTACTTAGTAAGCCATAAAAGTACAAGCTCATCTTAAGGGAGAATTAGTTTTAATTCCATGCGCCACTTCGGTGGTAATTATCCGAAACACTAAGTGTTTACACTTATGCAAAAGTACGGTATAGTGGATGATAATTAACACTAAATTCCTTGATTGGTGAACCCAATACCTCAATCAAAACTTTGATAATTTGATCTTTATGAATTGGTAATAAAAAGTTTTTTATTAAAATTATGATACAAGATGAATGCATGACATCTTTGTACCTATTTGATTTAACCACATAAAATCAAAACTAGTACCCTTTTAAATTAAGGTATATGCCATCTAATTAAAAGGAACACTTGAAGTTGCAATTTAAGTCATGAGAGTACTTGGCTAGATTGTGATGGAGAGGTAAATCTCTATGTTAAGTGAGACCTTACATGGACATATTTGCAGTTCTTTAAGTTAGACACTTAAGTTGAGTAGGAAGTGAGATCTTGGACTCAATGGCATAAGATGGGATAAAACATGTTTATATTTGCAATAGCGTTGGAAAATATAAATCCCATAATGATCTAGGAGTTGGAAATTGTTTGCCAATTAATGTTCGACAGATTACCTTATTATATGCGTTCGTTGCTAGCAGATCAACTGATGTAATGAACCTATGATAATTTGGATCCTAGTTTTCGAGAAAATTCTATGGTTATATGGATATTACCTTGGGTATTTTATTTTCTTGAAAAGTTTAATTATCGAAAATACTAAAATTGAATTTTGTTAATTCTTTAAATGTATTAATGCAACATTAAACCGTAAACGTAGGTTATTCATGTATTGGTAAAATTGATCTACACCTGTAAGGGTTTTGGTAGAGTCAACTTTACTAAAAGAATAAACCTAGTCCTCTATTCTAAGAAAGAGTGAGATTCAACCCTATTCCTTTTCATGAATGAAGAAAGGTATGATAGGACAATTAGAATTGTCTAAATTCTAAATACATAACTCGTAAGCAAATTTTAATAGTTAAGAAAATTGCATATTTCTGAGTTATTAAATTAGAAGCTAGACTAATTACTGTATAATTGGTAAAAGACAAACTAGCATATTTTATCTAGTTGTTTTGTTTTGACCATTTAAAAGTACTACTTACAATTGTTGGAATAGTAGAACTATTAAGAAAGAAATTGCATGCCCAATTTTTCAAGTTAATAACAATGATGGATAAATTCATCATCTACATAGTAGAATACATTCTTTTAAGTACATAAGTAATTGTTATGTATGGACTTTTTCAAAGGTGTAGGGAAGTAAATATAACACTATTTTCTTTTACTGGTTAATGAAACACTTACAATGTTGTCAAATCCAGTTGGAGTATGTTGTTCTTATTACTGAATAAGGAATTAATGTAATGATCTCTTATTCAGTGGGAGTTACAAGCTTTGTCATCTTGGTAGTAACCCAGATTATCTCTAGAATGTCTTAAGATAATTACTTTCCACTTATAGACACTTATGTTTTCATGGATAGTCATGTACGTTTCCTTATTAGACAATGAAATGGTTCTACATCTACTAGTTATGCTAATATCAATGACACAATCATATTAGTCACATAAACAAACATATGTCGTGTTGTTTATCTGCTACATGATGTTGTTCCATGCACAAGTGGGAGAAATCTATATTGTGTGCAAGGTACAACATATAAGTATATGATTTAACGGATTCTCTTGACTGCAAGGAAAGAGACTAACGTTCTAATATAACTTGAACATATCTAATTCAAGAAACACTTGGTGTTACAATTTACGTCATGTGAGAACTTGGCGAGATTGCAACAACAAAGTAAATCTCTATGTAAAGTGAGATCTTGCATGGACATATTTACAGTTTCTAAATTAGACAAGTATTTAGAACATGTGTAAAAATGATATATAAGACTACTTCAAATTAGATTTTTATGTATTATTAGAATGACATAAATGAAGTAATCTAATACTACTTCAAATTTGTTTATTTATGTATTTTGGAATGACATAAATGAAAAATAATGTAGTCCTGCATTATTGTGAAGTAAAATAAATTAACTTGAAATTACTATTGAAACCAAGAGTTGTGTTCATAATTACTTTAGTTAAACATGTTTATGATTCATTGTAAAGACATAAACATAAAGTCTTTTAAGACTTATAATAAAGTAAGACGTTAACTTGTTATGTTTTTTAATTAAGACGTATACAAGAAGTCATTGAGTTGATCAATGATTTATAACGTATAATGGGATTATAACAGTTTATGTTTCTTGTTGAGACATGGATATGAAGTGACTTGGTTAAAAGGTACTTGTGTTATAAAGCATGTAATTGGCTTGGAAAGTCTATTATACCATTAAGTTGACTTAGTTGGTAAATAGGTAAGCCAAAAGGAATATGTTTATCTTATATATTGTTAGATTGTCTTACAATATTAATTCTAATAAATACCACAAGTTGATGGTATGTTCAGTTAGGAGAATCAAACTCTATTTGATTTGTTTGATTCATGGTAACCATAACTTCTTTCTTAAAAAGTAACAAGGTTAGAAAATTGAGTATGGATTGAATATACTCAATATGACTCCAATTTAGAAGATTGATAAAACACCATTTTATTATGGAATGTGATGAATCACATTAAGTTTTAAAATTGAAGACTCTGAATTTGTTAAACTACTTATGAATAGGTTATTAACAAACTAAAGTCAGGAATTATCAATGTGTATTTGTAATGTTCCAAATAGAGAACAATGTAGTTTTGCTCTAATTGCTAAGTATATATAGATAGTCTATATATTACAAAAGGCAAGTGGGAGTTTTTTATCTTGAAAGATAAAATTACAAGATACATAATCTTCTTAAACACACTAGTAAATATCATGATGAGGTTAGACATGTAATTGATGGACCTCATAATGATGGAATTTTCATTCATAGATCTACAAAGATATCTCAGATATTTGACTTATATGCTGAGAAATATGAGTTACAGGATTATAGTAAACCTGATAATCATTATGATGGATTACCAAATATTGAATTGGGAAAATTACTCATACTATGAATGTTAAAGATGCTGTCCATAAACATAATCAATTTTTAAAATTTGGTTTATCTTAATAGTTAGACTAGAGAATGAAAATGAGTTTCTTCAAAGAGATGAAAAACCATAGTGGTTTGAATTTCTATGTAGAAATCATATGGACAATATTCTACACATATTTAATGCATGTCTTATGACAAGATTATTAATCATACTTAAGCAATTAATTGTGATTGAATATTCTTTTCTAGACACATTAAATATATAAAGATGATAATTGTCATACTTGTTTTCATTAATATGAAATATGACAATGGAATATCAAAACTCTTTCTTGAGAAATTACTTGAGCGAGGACGGTAAGTAATCGAAAGGTTTTTTGAATTCATATAATCTTTGGAAGTGTACGAAGTGCAATAATTCATGAATGGATAAATGCATGCATCTATGAAATTATTCTTATGTTAAATTATTAAATCAATTTTCGATTTATAATTAAAATAAGATAAATTTTAAGTATTCCTGAAAGCTAGTGAGAGTATTATGTTAAGGTTTTAAATCTTATATGTTGTATAACATATGAGAAGTAACATTCCTTGTAAGCTAAATGTTAAGTCTTAGATTGGAATGAAACTTCACTTGTAAGATTTAAGAATTAAAACATACAACCTTGAAATATATGTTTATTATTAATAAACATGTGCTGTAAAAATAAATGATTCTAATAAAACATGATAAATGGATAAATATTTGACAAGATAGAACGTGAATGAAGTCTAAGTTTGACATGTAGATTCATCATGTACATCATGTAGTGTATTAAAATTGTTGTATCATTCTTGAAAAAGAAGTGATTTGACAACATTGATATCTAACTAAAAGTTATTAGATAACTTGTGTAATGAATATTCTAATAGAATTACATCCTCAAAACCTGGAATTGCTCCTAGATTCTATGGATGAACAATATGTCAATTGTTGTGCAAATTGTCATCAACTTTAAACTTGAAAGTTAGGAAAGCATCAAACATTACACAATAAGATATTAAAGTTTACGGAGTTTTAATGAGCATATTGTTGTTTGTATACAATGATGTTGGTTAATTGAGATGACACTCAATACTATTCATGGTAGGATTTCATCCTTGTTAATGACCATGTGAACTAGTTGTGCTACTAAGAGCACAGTTGCATTATACATTAAAAGAATAAGAATACTTTAAACTTAAAATTGTTTGGAAGTTTAATTATCATAAATTGGTGATAGAGGATGTCACACACTTTATGAATTATTATGTGAATTGGTGAATGCACACATACGAGGACTTCATTAATTGAATTCTTGAAATAAGTATTCTCAAAATTACGATAGATCATGTTGGTTGATTTATGCCTTGTCAACAAGTATGATTGTCATTACTTGAAGCATAATTCATCAACTGGAATTTTCATGCATTGATCTATTTGGTATTTGGATAAGGGATGTTAAACAATTGTTATAATATAAATCAAATACTTGGTATGTTTGATTTTATAATATATTGTATCCTATATTTGCATGTTTATTCCGTGAATAAATTTATTTATTCTAAATCGTCCATTGTCGATTAATGATATGGGAGTATCATTAAACTAAGACAAATCTGAGAGATGTGGTAGAATATACTTGAAAGTATATTGATGAGAATGCATACCATTTTCAGATGATATTCAATGAATTGAATATAGGACTTATCCCAACTACATAATTACTTTATGGATATTGTTGTTAAGTAAATTATGAATAGTTATCCTCAGACTTGAGATACCAGATAAGTGTCATGAATGTAGTGCACTTCTGTGGAACAACTTAACGCTATACGTAACTGGTAGTCATAAGTGTTGTTTCCTGAAGTGTTGCAAAGTTTGTGGGTTATTCTTGTAGTCAAGATAGAATTTGTTCATTCAAATTTATTTTGGAGTTTAATACTGCTGGGCCCCTCGTAGGGTTGACAAGATGTTTGCATGGCCATGCCCAAAGTTCTCCCCTGAATATGTTCAGAAGATTTGGTAATCTTGCTCAATTACTTATAACGAGAAACAGAATGGTTGAATAAAGAATGACTTAATTCCATATCTTTATTTAACATGGTATTAGAAACAAAAGGATAATAATAATGAGAAATCATTAAAAGGTTTTCCAGGAGCCTTGCTCGAGTTATACTAGAGGCATCGAAGTGTTGCTAGACGCTAACCGAATGTGATCACTCTATTAAGATATATCCAAGTGGGAGCTGTTGGTTTTATGGATATAAATTAGTAGACGTGTGTTAGGATCGAACTCGAGACTATGGGATTGCACACTTTACGTATGAGAATTTAAAGTTAATAATTAAATATAAATGTTATATTTATTTATTTATTAAACAAAATAACTAACGGACGTTAAGTAATTAATGTAATTGATTAACGGTCGTTAAATGTTTATGGAAAAGGATTAAATTGCAAAAGTTTGGGAAGTTTCCGGAATCCCTTGGGGATGCCTACCAATGATCGGCCAAGGAGAAAAGGAAACAAAGCCAAACTTGTTCACCAAGTTTAGTTGGATATATAAACAAGGCTTGGGGTTTTATTTTTTCTAGATCTCTTGTGCACATTGCTTAAACCCTAAAATTGTTTTGTGTGTGTTGTTCTTAAACCGATCGTACATCCCTTTAGGGTGTCGATCCTCAAACCTTTTCCACATCAAGTTATTTGTTTGATAAAAACTAGCATTACTTTAATTCGGTTTAGTACGTGTGTACAAGAACATAGTAATAACATACTTTTGTTATTATCTTGGATTGAATTACAAAACGGTAAGGGGTAATTCTTATAATCCTATAAACCCTAATTAGGGTTCATCTAATTACTAGTTTGTGGATTTGATTCTTGTTCGGCTAGAATCAAGAAAGGTACGCATACTTTATTCTTTAGTTAATTAATTATTCATTATATGTTCCTATACGCTTCCGCACTTACTTTGATGTTTATTGTTTATATTTATGATTGTCATGTTATATAATTCCAACAGTCTTTTCACCGTTCATGTCCTTGTCACACATTCGGGAAGTTGGGCAAGACTAGCTTTTTTATTCGCTAATGCTTATCGAATAAAAAGTTCTTAGATTTGATTTCGCTAAGCTTATTTTACAAGGTTATCAGAATAAAAACTATCAACCTCATGACTTTACAAGAATTCCCATGTCTAGCTAGTCGCAGGAAGTACGTATGTCGACTAGACGCTATATGAATTAGGCGACCTGTAACTATATATAAATACCATGATAATTAGAAAGAATACAGTAACATTGAATATTTCAACAAGTAGTTTAGATTATAATGTCATTTTGCATTACTAGTCGATCGACATGCTATTAAAAATTCAAATAATTGACATTAACTAAAGGTTGACAAAATAGGAGGTCGAGTTGCGTCATAGGTCTAGATGAGTTTGAGTCTAAACGAATTCGGGTCAACTCTTCACATAAGTGTACATGGGTCTGACTTATTTTGATTAAAAAGATGAAAAAAGTGAAAAAAAAATAAAATAAAAAGTTTTGGCCCGCTAGATCGCCTAGACACGTTAGGTAATTGTTATATAATTCTCTTTTTTATCAAATAATTGATTAGACACATCTATAATATTTAAGACGACCCTACTAAACGTATCTTGTGATAAATATTTATCTAATTTGACTCATGTTTTACGAATGAGTCTCAAATTGATACGTGTAACGTTAAACTTGATTGATTATTTTTCTAGTATTGGTTAGAACGTCAAAACTAGGTACAGTTAAAAACTGTATGAGTCTAACAATGATGCAAACGACAATCTTTGCATGTTTCTTTCACGAGAAAATTGCATAAAAATCCCTATCAAATTAAAACACCTTTTGGCTTAATGTATAAAGTCCACATGCAGACTATGTTTATCAAACTAGGTGAATTTTACAACCAGATTTATCAGTGATGACAAATTAATCAAATTATCATAAAGTTGATTAAGAAATAATGAAGTTGTATTATCGATCAATTTTATAAGAACTAATAAACAAATTATTTTACCAATTTTATTACTTCTTTCGTCTCAATTTATTAATTCAGTTTCAAATTACAAGCGGTTTAAGAAATTTTCATTAACTTGAGTTTATTTTGATTGGCTAAATTACTAAATTTAACAAGTATTTTAGGATAACTTAAAATAGAAATATGGACTAATAAATTAGGAGGGATGTTACTATTTAACATGAGAAGCTCCAATTTGTATTTCATAGCCATGGAGACCTAGGCTAAGCATGTGTTAGCAGGGACGGACTTAGCATGTAAGAGTGGGGGGCAGGCGCCCTTCATGGCTAGCCGAAAAAATTGATATCTTAGTGTTATTTTTATTTAATTTTGACCTTTTTTCGAAAGTGACCCTCACCAAAAATTCAAATTGCCCCCCACTCATATACTAAAATCAAAAATTTAACTCTTTAAAGCCTTATAAATCCTTCAGTCTAAGTAAAAATACTCGATTTATCATTACGTTTCTAGTTTTTTCTTTCGCATTTTGTTGCTATCGTAAAAAAAAAAAATTTGCCCCCCACATCCTATTTTTCTGGGTCCGTCACTGTGTGTTAGGATTCCCACATGTTACTGTCATTAAGCATCAGCCATCCATTTTATACCTATTAGACTCTAACTTGAATTCGATATACTTTAAATAAGTCGTTTTGTATTTTAGTCGATCAGTTACAAAATCACCATAAAAGATATATTTTGATCTGATATCTTTCGAATATATAGGTTGTTTTGCATTTAGTCACTTTTTCATCAACTTTTTGACCATCTCATTATAAGTACTTGGGATTCTCGTAAGGAATCGTTATAGCCATCGAGCTTGGATTCGGTTCTTTGCTCAAGTTTAATTTAATTAAAAAAAAAAAAAAAAAAAAAAAAACAAAACAAAAAAAACCCTTTAGTTATCATGATTGAAAGAGAATGTATACCTTTCCTACTTCAAACCGACAAAAATAACATCTCATGGTTATTCACTTATTTTTTTTTTAACTTGTTATTCACTTATTCAATACCATAAAGTCAAAGGTTTAGCTCGATTTATAATTACTTTTTTGTTATTGTAGTGGTTTATAATGCTTCTTTGCTTTTTGTTCGAACTTTTTTAGGACACTTATAGTGTGGTTCATGTATAAGATGCTAAAATTTATATGTTGGGCCAAGTTCCAACACCATAATGGGTTAGTGGGCTTGCCATTTTGGTTTTGGAAAAAACTCATCAAGATCATGATGATTTTGGTAAAAAAACTAGGGGTGAGCGAAAAACCGTAAAGACCGAATAAACCGAAAACCGAAACCGAACCCGAACCAAACCGAAAATAACCGAAGCGAACTAATAACCGAACCGAATTTGCTAAAACCGAACCGAACCGAACTACTAATTCGGTTTTCGGTTTGGATATGGGTTTGGCAGTTTGAACCGAAAACCGAATTCATATAAATATATATATTTTTTTTATATATTTATATATTTTTAAGTATATTCATATATAAATAAATACTATTAAAATGTTATCATAATATAATAAAACACTTTTTATGCTTGAAATATATTTTTTTGCTAAATATCTATGTAATTATTAATTTTTTTTAAAAAATAGTGAAACTCGGGTTATTCGGTTCAACCCAAGAACCGAACCGAATTAGAATTCAACCGAACCAAACCGAAAACCGAATTTGAATTTGGTTCGGTTCGGTTCTCGGGTTGACCTAAATTTTTTTTAACCGAATTAACCGAACCGAACTAACCGAACAACCCGATGACCGAACCGATCCTAAAAAAAACTCACCAATATAAATTTCAGGTTAAATTGTTCGGGTTTAATAACTGTTTTTAATTTGTTACTATCCAAAATTTTATAATCACATGTTTTATTAACAACAGTAATAATCATAAATTCATAACAATAATGTTCTCATAATTTAAGAAAAAAAAAAGTAAAAAGAAGCAAACATTTAAAAACCCATGAAACGATGCAAATAACAAAATAACAAAACAAAAAACAAGATAATGCATCTCACTGGTTTAGAACCCTTGACCATTGCTATGAAAACAAAGTATAGTAGTTCAACTACCGAGCTGCATAATAGTCATATGGGCTAGAGTTATACAGGCCCTTTACGGGGAAAATGGTAGGATCGGGGTGACTTCGAGAGGTGGTTCCAATTCCTGCTGGATAGTAATCATTCAAGAGCTAAATACATTGTTGAAGAAAGATTTTTTTTTTTTTTTTTTTTTTTTTCTTTTCTTTTGCTCAAGGTGAAAAATATATTACCACACAACAAAGATTACAAGGTTATAAACAGAATCTGTTTGAACATGCTCAAACAGACAATTCTACTAAATGCTATCATCCACTGCTACAAAGAAACAATGCCTCATAGCAACAATACAAAACAGCCTAAACATTACTGATACACTACAACATTAGCCAACATCAGAAGAACCTTGAAACCATAAGAACCAGGTTGCACTATATCTTGAACCATGCCAGCTTGATTCATTTTTTCACATTGATGCACCTACCATCTAGCTACATTTCCACATCACTCCCCATCAAAACCATTCAACCATCATCCACAATGGCAATGACAGAAGAAATGTGTGGCTTCACTAGGGACCCAAACCCATCCATTAGGGGGCTCTTCCAAACATCCTACATTTCCTTCTCTAGAAAGGCTTCAACTGTTTGGAAACACTCTCCCTCAATGATGACCAACCATTTCCTCCTTTGCCAATGTATAGGGAGGACCAAGCAGGATCATCTTACACTCCTCGCTATTCCACTCAACATACAAAGGCCGCCCCAACCATATACCCTTCACAATGGGATGCTCTACATTTTGGTACATTCAAAGGAATGAGACCTCTCATTTGATCATCAAAGCCTAACCCAGTACCCTCCCAAGGCCAAACTGGTTAGGAGAATGAAGACCCAATGAGAACAATCTCACCCAAAGAACTCCAAGGTACTAGACACATACCCACCGTTATGGTTTGCAACATAGATCATATATACTGTACTGACCCATCTCACTATACTGAGAGAATTTTGAAACTAACCACCTCATATCAGAATTGAAAACAAAACTAACTAAACACCCCTGAAATCAGAACCTTCCAAAAACACCCTGACTTTTTAACAAAAGTTCATTTGAATTTCCCAATCTTTACTTACTTTGGTGGTAGCTGCAGTTTTCCTCACTTTCAAGCACATAAGTTGCAGCTTTATACTATCCAATATCCCATTCAGAAGGCTTTGACTATCCCTTTGACTATTATTAAACAACCTCAAGTTTCTTTCACTCCAAATGAAGTAAACTGAAGTGGCCACCACTATTCTATGTAGCACACTGTATATAGAATTATTACAACTCCCATTAGCTAACACATTCACCACATCTCTCCAATCCCCATCCCAGTTCACCTTGTTGATCTTAGCTTTCACTTTGTTCCATACATCTTCAGAATAGGGACAATTGAAAAAGAGATGCTCATGAGAGTCATTAACAACTGTACACAGAGGGCACTTTAAGGAAGCATGAGTATTCCATGACATTAGTCTATCTTGAGTAGCAAGCTTACCAAGCATAGATAACCATAGAATAAATGCATGCCTTGGGTTACATTGGGAAAACCATACCACTTTATACCAGCTAACCTCATTATTCATATCTCTGAAATTTTCCCAAACATTTCTCATGGAGAACCTCCCTTTCTCCCCATTACTCAAAATCCACAAGATCTTATCTTCTTTCCTCAGTATCAAACTTGGAACCTTTAAACTAGTCAAAATCTGAAACTGTTGACACCATTGCTCAGGCCAAATCCATTTTCCATCAGCTATACCCTCATCAATAGTCAACTGCTTAGACAATCTAGCTTCATATCTCTTCCTAAAAGGAATGATGTCATACAAAGGACCATTCATATGCCACCAATCATGCCAAATATTAATTTTTTTACCATCACCAATTTCATAACACACCTTATTTCTAATTTTACTTCTGAGATTCATAATAGCCTTCCAAGTACCACTATCAGTCTTCTCCACATTAAAATTCCAAATACTTTTTCCTTTTAGCTTTACCACATTTACCCATTTCACCCAAAGACTTTCCTTCTGAATAATAATGTTCCATAGATGCTTACACAATAATGCTTCATTCCATTCGCCAAGGTTCTTAAGACCTAGACCACCTTGGCTTTTAGGAGTACAAACCTTCTTCCAAGAAACTTTTGCAGCTCATTTCTTTAAAGTACCTTGACTCCACAAAAAACCTTTTAACACTTTATCAATTTCTTTAACTGTAGTCTTTGGGATTAGGAAAATTGAAGCCCAATACACATGCATTGAAGCTAACACAGCTGATATGAGTTGAAGCCTTCCTGCATAGGATAAGGCTTTGTTTTTCCAATCATTTACTCTGTTCCTGACTTTCTCCACTAGCTGATTACATTCTGAGACTCCAATATTTTTAGTGATAAGAGGAACCCATAAATATTTCATAGGCAGCACCCCCACCTTAAATGGAAGGATCACTAGAATTTTTTGTTTTTCAGCATCCTTAACACTACCAAAGAAAACTGTACTCTTGCTCAGATTAGGCAGCAATCCAGAAATACCACTGAACTCTAACAACCCCTTCTTAAGCACCATCACAGAATTATGATCACCATTACACAGCATCAGTAAGTCATCAGCAAAACAAAGTTGAGTCAGTCTCAACTCCTTACATCCCCAGTGAAACGTAAAGGACTGACTTTTATTGACTGTTCTTTGCACCATCAGAGTAAGAACTTCCATTACTAGAGTAAATAAGTAGGGGGACATTGGATCTTCCTGCCTAAGTCTTCTCCCACTTTTAAAGTACCCATATCTTCCCCCATTGATACAAATTGAGAACTTAGCTCCAGTGACACAAGACATAATCCATCCTATCATCTTTTCATGGAAACCAAATTGCTCTAAAATTTGCTTAAGAAAATTCCAATTCACAGTGTCATATCCCTTAGCATTATCAATTTTTAAAGCACATCTTTGTGGACCAGCCTTCCTGCTATAACCCTTCAACAATTCCTGAGTAAGTAGAAGATTATCTTGGATCAATCTGCCTGGGACAAAAGCACTCTGATTTATACTAACCAAATTTTTCCAAACTCTCTTTCAGTCTATTAGTGATGATCTTACTAATGCATTTATACACAATGTTACAACATGCAATAGGTCTGTATTCTGATACTTTGTTAGGTTGCTGAACCTTTGGGACCAAAGTGATAAGAGTAGCATTGACTTCCCCTAGCAATCTATTAGTCTGAAAGAATTCTTTAATAGCATCACATACCTCATTCCCAATGATACCCCAACTTTTCTTAAAAAAAGCAGTTGTATACCCATCTGGACCTGGAGCTTTTCTATCATCCATTCCAAAAAAAACTTCTTTAATCTCTTCATTAGTGACTTGTCTAATCATGAAATCAGCTTCCATTTGACTTAGTCTATTAACAAAAAGATCTTCAGCATTAACAATAGGCTCAGTTTCGCCATTATTGCCTAAAAACTGTTCAAAATGTTTCACAAATTGCTCAGCCACTTTGTCTCCTTCCATCCAATTACCATTTTCATCACATATTCTTCTAATGCTATTATAATGCTTTCTACTCTTAATGATGTTATGAAAAAACTTAGTATTTCTATCACCCTTACTGATCCACTTGACCTTAGCATGTTGAGCTAACAACTTTTCCTCATCCACACAAGCTTCATTATACTCCTGAAGAATCTTTGACAATTTCTCTTTAACCATTTTGTTGTTAGGATCAGAACCAACCTCCAACTGAGTTTGTTTCAGAATATTTTCAAGTTGTTTCACCTTATCAAACAAATTCCCCTTTGACCAGGCCAACTTATTCAGATGATTTTTCATATTTTTCAATTTCTTCACCAGCTTAAACATATGATACCCTTCCACATGACAATCCCATTTCTTTTTCATTACTTCCAAAAATTCCTTTTTATCAGCAATGTAATTTGGGAACTTAAATGCTCTATATTTCATCTCCAGAGAATTAGGAATGCTCAATACTGCAAGACTGTGATCAGAGGTGAAGAAAGGAAGAAATTTCACAATAGCAGCACCATATAAGCAAATAAACTCCAAATTAGCCATGACTCTATCAAGCTTCTTCATTATACTAGTAGTAGGAGTTGATGGAGACTTGATCCATGTATAGAAGAGACCAGTTATGTTCACATCTTCTACTTCAATATCATTAACACACTCTAAGAATTCTTGCATGTCACAAGAAACTCTTGATCCTCCATTTGAATGCTCCTCTACTTTAAGAGTGACATTAAAATCTCCTAGAACAATCCAAGGGCAACCAGCAGAAACAATTTTGTGTCCTCTCAAATCATTCCATAAACTTCTTCTTTCCACACCTGTATTAGCAGCATAGACAGAACTACACAACATCTTTTTCTTAGAATGAATGACTTCATAGCAATTAACATGACCTGTTTAGTCATGTGAATCACCATTAAATCAATCTTATTTCTATCCCATCCTACTAAAATTCTACACCCAGAAGTACTATATGAGCTATTAGAAACCCAATCCCATCCACCAAAAGCACCATCAGCTACCTTCCTTAATGCTTCAGCTTTAATATGAGTTTCAATAATCCCACATATACTAAGCTTTTCTTCTCTAATAAAATTTAAAACATCTTTTTGTTTTTTCACTTTATTCATACTCCTAATATTCCACACAACAATGTTTAGATTAGTCATCATTAGACTTAGTTAAACATATCCACTATTGCTAATGTAAGACAGTAGAATCCTTACCTGATGTTTCATCTGCACTGATATCAATAGCAATGCCAGAAACTCCATCAATAACATCCTCTATATCACCATTCAAATCCTCAGCTTCTTTCATTCTATCAATCACTTCCTGCTCTTTAAAATATTTAACCATATCAGGAGTCCAATTTTTAATATCAAGCACACTTGGTTGTATTTTCTTGACAAGAAATCCATCCACAATCATTCTACCCTTTAACACTTGCAGCTGAGTATCTTCATCTTCTAAGTTTTCCAAAATACTATACTTATTGCTAACTTCACCCCCATTTCCTTTCCTTTGAGGCTGATTATTCTTCTTTTGCCCCTCATAAATTTTCTTTTCCCCTTTTCCATTATTTATAATCCCTTTATTCCCCACACCCTCCTTCTTACCCTTGTCATTATTATGCCTGAAATTTATTAGATGTCTACCCTCTTGAGATTGAAACTTTCCATTATGTCTTTTATTCATACCATCATAGGAACTACTTTGACCATTAACTTGCTCATTTCTCTTATTTTCTAACTCCCCTTTCCTTTTGTTTTCTTCATTTGTTTCTTCATTAATTTCCTCCACTGACTTAGTTCTCTTATGACACACTTTAAAGCAATGTCCAAATACATTGCAATGAGAACATATATCAGGCTTCCATTTATACTCAACATCAACATATTTAGCCCCAATCTTGTTATTATTCTTATCCCTATATTGAATCTCTATCTTATCTTTGAAACCCTTTGCCACCTCAAATTCCACCAAAACTCTAGCAAAATCCATCTGACCTTCACCATTATAGCATCTCTTAGCAGTCATACCATCCATAAGCAATGGCTTCCCCAAACTACTTGCCAAGGCACTAATACCCTCACTACTCCAAGCTTCAAGAGGTTTCTATCTTATGTTGAAGAAAGGTGTTGACGTCATGAAGTATATTCGGATCAAGTTGGGGAACGAGGAGAATACAAAATTCTGGGAGGATAATTGGTGTGCAGGGGGTACGCTCAAAAGATAGATTTCAACGTCTGTATGCGCTCGAATCTTGTAAGCATATCATGGTCGGAACAAAACTTTCTCAGCCTAATCTATCCTTCTCGTTTCGAAGGGACCCTAAAGGTGGTATTGAGATGGAATAGTTTGCTAAGGTGGTAGACTTGGTAAAGGAGGTTAATCTTACTTCCACAACTGATCGGTGGTGGTGATAGTTGGAGAACTCGGGGTAGTTTTCAGTGTCTTCAGTTCGGAATCTGATTGATGAAAAATTGTTACCAAAGGCGGATCTAGAAACTAGATGGAACAAGTATGTTCCGATCAAAGTTACTATACACACCTAGAAGATCATGACGAACTCGCTGCCAACCAGGTTCAATATCTCATGTCGTGGTATATGTATTGATTCTATTTTATGTGCCATTTGTGATAAGGGTGTGGAGACGTCGAGTCATCTCTTCTTCTCATGTCCGATGGCGCGGAATGTGGCCAATCTGATTACGCGCTGGTGGAGCCTACCTGATGTGGAGCTGGATTCATGTGAAGACTGGGCGTATTGGTTTGGAAACGTTCACCTACCTCTAAAGAATAAAAAGATGCTTGAAGGAGTTTTTTTCATAATGTCGTGGCTTTTATGGTCGTTCCGCAACAAGATTATCTTTGATGGTAAAGTTCCTAAGAAGGCGATGTTTTTTGACGATGTATTGTGTAAATCATTTTATTGATGTCGTTATGGAAGTAAAGCCTCGTTCGGTTGGAATGACTGGCTTAAAAACCCGAACCTCATTATGATGTAACTCTAACATCTTGCTAGCTCTCTTTTAATAAAACAGCCGTTTAAAAAAAAAAAAAAAAAAAAAAAAGTCATATTATTGTTTGCATTATATTTGAATCTAAAATAAAACAACACTCATATAGAACATTACAATTTGCCGCTCGATAAGTTGTTACATTTTTTAAATAAGTTGTCTTTGTAATCTACGAATCCTTGTTGAACAATCAAAAGTTATTTATCGTTCAATAAAATTGTTCTAAACTTAATACTCCGTATAATATATACGCAAAGTCATCAGTGTGTACCAATTTTATCAGTGAACATAAAAATTTATTCGGTCTAAAAGATTTAGCTTATATACTGAAGTCATTTTGCATTCATCTGGTCACATGAGCAAACCGAAATTAAACACTGAATAAGACGACGACAGTTGCACGTAGCTAAAACGGGCTAATCCGACACTGATGGCCTAATATTAGGTTTCGTTGTTAGTCTTTTCACCGTTCATGTCCTTGTCACACATACAGGAAGTTGGGCAAGACTAGCTTTATTATTCGTTAATGCTTATCGAATAAAAAGTTCTTAGATTTGATTTCGCTAAGTTTATTTTACAAGATTATCAGAATGAAAACGATCAACTCGACGACTTTACAAGAATTCCCATGTCTAGCTAGTCGCAGGAAGTACGTAAGTCGACTAGACGTTATATGAATTAGGTGACCTGTAACTATAAATACCATAACAGTTAAAATGTCATTTTCCATTACTAAGTCGATCGACATGCTATTAAAAGTTCAAATAATTGACATTAACTAAAGGGTGACAAAATAGGAGGTCGAGTTGGGTCATAGGTCTAGATGAGTTTGAGTCTAAACGAATTCGGGTCAAATCTTCTATAAACATAGGTATACACGGGTCTGACTTACATGTGTTTGGTCAAGTAGACACGTCCATTTTATTTTGAGTAAAATATAAAAAAAGTGGAAAAAAAAAGGTAAAAATATTTTGACTCGTTAGACCTGCCTAAACCCGTTAGTTATTTGTTATATAATTGTCTTTTCTATCAAATAATCAATTAGACACATCTATAATATTTAGAGAGACATACTAAACCCATCTCGTGATACATATTTATCTAATATGACCCATGTTTAATCAATGGGTTTGAAATTCAAATTGATACCTCTAACAATCTAACATTAACCTTGTTTGATTATTTTTCTAGTATTGGTTAGAACGTCAAAACTAGGTACAGTTAAAAACTGCATGAGTCTAACAATAATACTGCATGTTTCTTTCACGAGAAACCTATTTATCTATGTTTAAAATATTAAAATCCCTTTCAAAACCCTTTTGGTGTTATGTATAAAGTCCACTTTCAAATCAAGTTTATCAAACTGTAAGGTGAATTTTACCTATCAATGATGACAAATTATCATAAAGTTGTTAAGAAAATAATGAAATTGTACTATTGATCAATTATGGCTATGTTTGATAATGAGATTATGGAGAGATTATACTCATTTTTTTTAAGAATACGCTATTTAAAAAATAATCTTTATTTGACTGACATAACTTATTAGAGATTAAAAAAAAAAAAAAAAAAAACTTCTATAATCTCTGAAAATAAAAAGTTATAAAAATAATATTTTTTTTATAATTTTTTTCAGCAACGACACCAGCACCAGTATCAGCAACAGCACCAACACAATCTATTTTTGTCAAACATACCATATATCTATATTACTTATAAAGGGTTTAAGACCATATGTCTTATTAATTGTTTTAAAACTACCATAAATAGAATTTTGAAGCAAATACAAGTCCTCAAATATAATTTACATGTATGTAAAACACAAATCATTTTCATCTTAAAACATTATTTCTTACATACAATTAATACATTCCTGATTCCTTCACTAATAAATAAATTTTTCTAAACACAATGTACACAGTCATGTAGCACAATTATCACTCTGAAATCCACCAGCCCAAAACAAAATAACATTTGTTCACCGGAAAATTTAATCACAGGGTACCCGCCTTGGCATCGTTCGGGTACCCTTTTAGTATAAACTAATAAACAAATTATTTTACCAATTTTATTACTGTTTTAACAATTTTTATTCCATAGCCATGGAGACCTAGCTAAGCATGTGTTAGGTTTAATCAACATGTTACTCTCAATAAGCATTAGCCATCCATTTTCACCTACATTAGACTCTAATTTGAATTCGATATACTTTTAATTAATTCGTTTTGTTTATAGTCGATCATTTACAAAATCACCATAAAAAGTATTCTTTAATCTAATATCTTTTGAATATAGGTTGATTTGTATTTGGTCACTTTTTCATTAACTTTATGACCAGCTCATTGTAAGTACTTGGGATTCTTCGAAAGGAATCGTTATAGCCATCGAGCTTGGATTCGGTTCTTTGCTCAACCTTAGTCCATTGATTCAATTAATGAAAAGCAGCGTCGTTTAATGAATTTCTAAAACCATGTGCGATGACGATAAGTAAGCCTCTATGTTTGACGAATTTTATTGTAAAAAATAAAGAATGGTCTATTTTTCATTTTAAACATGCAACCACCACTTGATATTTTCTTAATATTATATTTTGGTTGTGATCACATAACATTATTCTATAATAAATTTAACGAAAGACTTAAATTAATGCATATATAACTTGATAATATATAAAAAGGAGACACATAGAATTGATGGCTGTTTGCAGCCGCCCACTTGCACAGAGTGTTCACCGGCACTCATAAAAAGTACTCTAGTTATCAACTTATCATAAGCGAAAGAGAATGTATACCTTTCCTACTTCAAACCGACAACAATACATCTAATGGTTATTCACTTATTCAATACCATAAAACCAAAGGCTTAGCTCGATTCATAATTACTTTTTTGTTATTTTTGTGGTTAATGGTGTTTCTTTCTTTTTGTTCGAACTTTTTTAAGATACTTATAGTGTGGCTCATGTGCTTCTTTCTTTTTGTTCGAACTTTTTTAAGACACTTAAAGTGTGGTTCATATATAAGATGCTTTGTCTGACTATGAATATACATGATTCGGTTTGGTTGGTTTAGATAGTTGTCAGGATCCCGATCCTGATCTTAGGATCTTACGATTTTACGATACTGCAAAGCAAAAACGATCCGGATCCTACATAGGATCTTTGCAAGTTTAAGATCTTATAGGATCCCGATCTTGACCATACGATCTTACGATCTAATCCGATCCGATCTTACTTTTCTCGGATTACAAACTAAAAAACTACAAATTTATGGGTTGTTTGTTTGTAGAATTCAAAAAACAACATGTTAATCTTTTTAAACATTTTATAATCATAATTTAGGATAACATTTATATGAAATATTCATAGTATTTTGTGGTTATAATGTATTAGAATTTGTAAATTTGTATAAAATTACATAAACTATTAAGAAATAACATTAGTATAGGATCTTAAGATCCCGATCCGATCTTACGATCACGATCTTGCAAAGACGAAAACGATCCTGGGTAAGATCCCGATCTTGACAACCTGTCCTTAAAATGTATATCAAAACTAGTAAAGCACTAAAGCTTGATTTGACAGCATCACAAGCCAAGCTAACAAGGTTAATGAGCTCGACTAAGGTTTAGAAAAAAAATTAGTTTTGGTCTATTAATAACTAGACCATTTGAAAATTTTGAAATAGTTGCATAGATATGCACAAAAATAACAATGATCCATTACAAAACATTGTGGAAATGTTTTTAACATAAGAATTCTCAAGAACTTGAACTTGATTTTATAACCACCATCGAATGGCCTAGTCTGGTAAGGTACTTGACATTTGAAAAAGGGGTCAATAGTTCAAACCTCGTTAGGTGTGTATATTTGGAGGTGGCTAAAAAAGGGTCGGAAATGTTCCCGATATTAATTCAATGAAGCCGCGTACATCTGAGTTAAAAAAGTTCGTCCTTTTCGGATAACCTGAACAAAGAAAACCTCGTTCGTTTACCCATTTGAATTTGATTTTAAATGAAACTCTTTGACACACTGGGTATGTTTGGCAAAACTAGCTGTAAACTGTAAGCTGTAAGCTGTAAACTGCAAAGCTGTTAACATGAGCTACAAGCTGTATCTTTTTTTTAATAAAAGTGTTTGGTAAATTAGTTGTTAAATGTAATTATAAGATGTAAAATGACATAAAAGGACAAATATATAATTGTAAATAAATGTTTGGATGGTATATTAGTAATTTAAAGTTTTAACAGCTCATAGACATTTAAAAAGCTTCATGAATCAGCTTTTCATTTTGGAGCTATTTGTTTGAAAAAAAAGCTTGTAGCTAATGCATTCAAACGAAGCTATTTAGTTTATAGGAGATTATTTTGTAACAAAAAGCTAATAGCTCATCCAAAAAGTCCCTGCCAAATAGTCCCACTATCTGCACCATATATCTAAAAGAGAGCTTATAAATCCAATAATTTGGTTAAACTGTGGAAGTGTGGAACCATGACTTTTGGTTGTAAACAATAAGAGAATATTCGAAAGACATATATCATTAGAGAGGTGATACTCACACCACTTTTTTTGATTCATTCACCACTTTTATGCATTACAGGGTTGTACTGTACAAACCTGTAATGCATAAAAAGTGGTGAATGAATCAAAAAAAGTGGTGTAAGTATCAATTCCCATATCATTACCATTTGAAAGATTCATACAATAGAATGAATGGTGTGTGTAAATTTCATTAAAAAGGAAACAGTAAGTTTGTTAAATACGCATTCACACAAGTGTCTAAAAGAGCACTTGTTAGACAACTTCCACAATACCTCAAGTACATAATAAGTCAATTTTGCCTCAAACTAAAAGTGAAAATAATGTGTACTTAAATACAACAGTATAAAGATAAAACATTCTATTTTTGGATACTGAAAGATATATAATTTTCTAAGGGAGGAGCCAGGAGGGAGTGGTACCCTAGTACCCTAATACTCTGGGAGTGCCACATCACCTCTATCCAATAAAAACCTTCCAACTCAAAACTACCCCAATACCTACGTGGAGGGAGTGGTACGCTAGTACCCGAATTCCATTTTTTTTTTTTTTAAATACATAAAATCACATACAATATTTAAAATAAAAACATACCATTTCATTAAAAAAATACATATTATTAAAAATAAAAACAAATTAGAAAAAGTAAAATATAAATATGTATATACTAGAAGGTTTGAAATGTAAACATGTACATACTACAAGGTATAATATATAAAATACTTATATATATTAAAAAGTTAAGGGAAAATGATAAAAAAATGCATCGAACTTGACACTTGTTGTCATTGTGTGTAGTCAACTATTTTTTTTTTCATTGTAACACAAACTTTTTGAATTTTTCTCATTGTATGTAGCCAGTTAGGTGAATTTGTGTTATTGTATGTACCCAGTCAGGCTTAGCGTTACATCGTTAGTCCTTATTTACTAACGGTCGTTAGTAAATAACTTAAAATTTCGTTCTCTTACGTTTTTATTCGTTTTCATCCGTTATTATACGTTTTCGTCCGTTTTTATACTTTTTCGTCCGTTTTATACATTTTGGTCCAATGCTTTCATTACATTTTCGTTTGTTTACTTACGTTTTCTTACGTTTTAGTCCGTTATTATACGTTTTCGTCCGTTTTTATATTTTTTCGTCTGTTTTATACATTTTGGTCCAATGCTTTCATCCGTTTTTTACATTTTCGTTTGTTTACTTACGTTTTCTTACGTTTTAGTCCGTTATTATACGTTTTCGTCCGTTTTTATACGTTTTCGTCTGTTTTCTTACGTTTTCATCCGTTTTTATGCGTTTTGTCCGTTTTTTTACGTTTTCATTCGTATTTATACGTTTTTCATCCGTTTTCCTACGTTTTCAACTGTTTTTATACATTTTCGTCTGTTTTTTTAAAGTTTTCGTCTGTTTTCTAACATTTTCATCTTTTTTTATACGCTTTCGTTGGTTTTCTTACTTTTTCGTTCATTTTCTTACTTTTTCGGACGAAAATGTATAAAACTTAAGAATACGGACAAAAACGTATAAAAAAAAATGAAGGTGTAAGAAAACAGATCAAAACTTAAAAAAAAGACGAAAACGTATAAAACAGATAAAAACAGACGAAAACATATAAAAACAGACGAAAACGTTAGAAAATCGACGAAGACATTTAAAAACTGACGAAAACGTATAAAAACGGACGAAAAAAATATAAAACGGATGAAAAACGATTGAAAACGTATAAAAACAGATGAAAACGAACGAAAACGGATGAAAACTTATAAAAACGGACTAAAACGTATAAAAGCGAATGAAAACGTATAAAAGCGGACGAAAACGTAAGAAAACGGACGAGAATGTAAGAAAACAGACGAAAACGTAAAAAACGGGAAAAAGCAACGGACGAAAAAGTATAAAAAACGGACAAAAACGTATAATAACGGATGAAAACGAATAAAAACGTAAGAGAACGAAATTTTAAGTTATTTACTAACGACCGTTAATATAAAAGGACTAACGATGTAACGCTAAGCCTGACTGGGTACATACAATAACACAAATTCACCTAACTGGCTACGTACAATGACAAAAATTCAAAAGGTTTGTGTTACAATGAAAAAAAAAATAGTTGGCTACACACAATGACAACAAGTGTCAAGTTCGATGCATTTTTTTGTCATTTTCCCAAAAGTTAAATCTAAAATACTACTAGCTCTTCTCCATCTCCATTTTAGCTCTTCTCCATCTCCCACCTGCAAAACCAAACCAAAAAAAAAGATAAAAGAAAAAAAAATACAAACACAAGACGGGTACCCTTGCGAGCTCGGAGCTCGAATTCCTTAATCGAACCTAGTACCCGAGATAGGCGGGGCGGTGTACCCGCTCGGGTACTTGGTACCCGGACCCCTACCCGCTCTCCACTCCGTCCACCCTAAGAGGAGAGGGTATGCATTGAATTTAACATGCTAAATGCTTATGTGTAAACCAATAACATGCCAATGATGGTATCTAGGAACATGCCATTCACAAGCCATTCATGTTTGAGTTGTTTCAGTGGCTCAAGTTATTGGTTAAATGTTGTGTTTTTATTTTTATTTTTTTAATGTATTGTGAGTAGGGGGTATTTATAGTGGGGTATTTTGTGGGACCTAGTAACATGTTAGTAGTATGTTAAGAGCGAGGGTGTTTTAGTTATTGGTGTGTTATTGGAAGGTGTATGATATAGCGCTGAGGTGGCATACCAATAACGTGTTAACGGTTCCTCCCATACCTTATGCTCTAAGGAAAAAATCATATGTTTCGTTTATGTGATTTACTCATTTACTTAAAATCACACTTAACGTCTATTTGATTTTAATTACATAAATAATCCATAATTTCATACTATTTGCATTGATAGTCCATATTTTGAATAATAAGGACTATCCGTGTAACGATAGAAACAACCTGTGTTATAAAAAAATATAGATTATTATATAGATGATCTTTATTTTTCAAAATAAGAACCATCGATGCAGCTACTTTAAAAATCATGTATCACTAGTGTGATTAAAATTGAATATGGACAATGAGGGTGTTTTCGAATAAACCACAAGAACTAAACATGTAATTTTCTATTCTAAAAGAGTAAGTGCTTGGTTGGGGGTGTCAAAAGGTGAAGAATAATAATGAAAATGAACAAAGTTGGTTGGTTAACTATAATGCAATGGATGATTAATTGATTCTAAGTAATGAAGCATTCTTCTCAATTTAATGGAATCTATATTTTGAATATTAATTTAAAAAAAATAATATATTTTCACAAGCTATCCAATATATATTTTCTATTATGATTTTTTATTTGAATCTACATTTTGAGTAGTGCATATTGCATAAAAAAGTATCAAACTTATGTTCAATTTCAATTTAAGGTATTAATCTTTTTTTTTTCTCAATTTAAGGTATCAAACTTTTTTTCCTTTGCAATCCCGGGCAATTAACAGGTTTCAGGTCATAGAAATATAGTCAGCAGGTCACACTCCAAACAATCTCTTATAGTCTTATCTTTTTATTACACCTAAATCCAAACACCATGATCACTTAAGTACATCTAAACCCAAACACCTTTCTTCTTCGGTATGTTTGGCAAAACTAGCTGTAAGCTGTAAACTGTAAGCTGTAAGCTGTTAACTGCAAAACTGTTAACATGAGCTACAAGCTGTATCTTTTTTTCAGAAAAAGTGTTTGGTAAGTTAGCTGTTAAATATAATTATAAGATGTAAAATGACGTAAAAGGACATATACATAATTATAAACAAATGTTTATAGGGTATATCAGTAATTTAAAGTTTTAACAGCTCCAAAATGTTTAAAAAGCTTCATGAATCAGCTTTTCATTTATGAGCTATTTGTTTGAAATAAAAGCTTGTAGCTAATGCATCCAAACGAAGCTACTTAGTTTATAGGAGATTATTTTGTAACAAAAAGCTAATAGCTCCTCCAAAAAGTCCCTGCCAAACAGGCCCTTAGGTTTAGTGACCGGTTACCGGACTAGTAGGTAAAAAAATCCTTAAGTTGTACAAGTTAAAAACTTTGATACCTTAAATTAAGAAGAAAAAAAAGTTTAATACCTTAAATTGATATTGAACATAAGTTTAGTACCTTTTTATGCCATTTGCCCTTTTGAGTATTATTTTAAAAAATTAAGACATTTAACAATAATTGTATGTATTTTATATATCACTTTTGGATCATACTTCTCTTCAATTATTTCTTTGAGAAATGATATGACTTTCCTTTTTCATTGATAATGCTAGGTCAAAAAGAGTATAGTAGTATATCATATTTCGCACTACTAATTAAAAGCCTGATAATTTACTTAATATGGATAGGAAATCAGCTACTCCTATAAGATAATCTGTTGGATGTCAAAGCTAATAAAAGAGTCCAATAATACATACTCCCTCCGTCTCATAATAATAGTCCATATTTCCCTTTTGGGATGTCTCTTTTTAATTGTCCACTTTCCATATTAAGTAAAAACAAGAGAATTTAGAGGAGGAATATTCTATTTGATTGGTTGAAAATGAAAGTGGTCCCACTTTTATTAAACTATGTGTTTTTTGTCCCCTGACAATAATTTTGAGACGGAGGGAGTATATATATAAAAAAGGATTTTTCTAACTTGTGCCCTAGGGGCACAAATTAAGCACACAATAAGTACATAAAGGCCCACGAAAAAGTACATAGGATTCCGCATAAAAGTACAGACAAATGTACTTGTATGTGGGTCCCCGTGTACTTTTTGTGTATTTAAGGGGCACTTGATTCATACACACTTTTGACTTGAACCATACACACTTATAGATATAATGATTATGTTTTATTGTTTTAAATATTTTTATTATTAAATAAACAATCATTAAATAATGATTACCCTCTCTTTCTTTTAAATAATAATAAATTAATGAAAAAGTAAAGTTTACAATATACTATTACCAGATGTCTTTCGATCGGTTAGAATAAAGTATACCATGACAATATTATGTAACCTAAATAAAACATAGAATGTATGTATCTATGTACAAAATCATACTGTCAATAAAATCAATTTATATTCTCTATTTTTTTATTTTAAAAGTAACAACATATCTATTACCATATAGAGTTGAAACAAGTATTGGACCAAGAGTTGAGATCCATATAGAACTCATATTTGTCATTAATGTGTTTTTTTAAGTATTACAATTTTTAATGCATAATGTACACAATACATAGTTTTTACTAATTTACCTTTTATAACATTTTAATGGTTCATTTATTATTTCTTTTTGAATTAGTATATAGTTTTAATGCAAAAATGCACATATAAATGAATATGATGTTAAAATGCATGCAAAACTACAAAGTTTCAAAACAATTATTATATCGTAAGAGTGTTTCGAGAACCAATCTAAATAAAATTTGAATTATTTTAAATAAAATTAACTACAAAAGTAAAAAAAAAAAAAAACGGGTACCCTACTATAATATACTAAATATGTAAAATATGCGACATGAAACTTTTGACATCCGCAAATTTATTATCACATAAAATGTTTCAGATTATAAAGCTTAGTTCATTGAAATTTTTTATTTCAGGGTACCTGCGTGCTAGTAAAATATAAATGACATATGAAAGATATTTACAATGAAATTATGTTTGAAACCCCTTGTGTAAAAAACTAAAAACGTGAAAATAAATTTTGAATATAATAAATGTATAAAATAAAATTAAAAAAAAAGAAATGTCACTCTATCACTTTTACGCCAATTAATGACTAAGTTTAGGAGTTAGGAGTCCTATTAAATTAGTACTATTTCTATGTTGCAAATTACAAGAGAAAAAGCAACATACTTATTTATAGTATTTATATTTTCAAAGCTAATTTAGGTCAAAGTGTGTATCCTTAAGTCAAAGTGTGTATGAAACTAAGGACCCTTTTTGTTTTGCTTAACTTGTGCCCCTAGGGCACAAGTTAGAAAAACCCAATAAAAAAAACTTAAATTACATTTTGTAACTTATCTTCTATTTTAGAGTAAACTTTGGTCTGTGTGAGCTTGGTCAACCGTTGACTTTTTGTGTATAAGAAGTATGGGTCCCCGACGTGTGCAATTGCTTCCCTCTGTATCAAAGATCTGACCCCCACACTTGTACAGTTAATGCACTTCAAATTATAAAGTCAAACAATTTCTCAAAATGGAAATAAACATGAAATGAACATAATTAGCTTTGATTTATGGGGTTATTTCTATGGATTGAAATCCATAAGATTGAGAAGTAATGTTTATTTTATTTTTTTTAGTGAAAATTAAACTTTAGTCATCTATTCTGAAACTTTTATTTTTTTAAATTAAATTTTCTCATATAACAAAACTAAAATAACCTCTCATGTTCAAATTAAACATGAGAGAATTCTCATCTTATTTTTATATATTATAAATCATTTACTAGGAGATTCAGTAATAAACGCTTATTGGAAAGATGCGTTAAATAATTTCTTTCTTCTTTTACTTCTTGTTTGTTGATGTAAAATACTGTCCCTTTTAATAGGAAACTTATTTTATTTAAAATAATCTACTTCTCGCCATTATGAGTTTAGGGTTAGAAACTGAGGATCATATAAAATCTGATAACGTAGTTTCTAATAATTCATTAAATATATTCGAATATTCCTACAATGATAAGTTGATGTGAGAGCTAAAAAAAATTTGTAATCATAATTGTAGAACCGTTTTTTGTAGTCATAAGAAAAGAATTTTATTAAAAGTTAACTAAATACTTACAAAAGTCAACTTTTTTACTCATGAAATGAATCTTAGTGTATCTCAATACCTCATCACTATTGAAGTCGTTATTACGAAAAACATGTAATTGAAAAATTATTTGCCACTTCATATGGCGAGTATTGTTCCATGATCAAAATGCAATTATAAATTTTATTGATTTTCTTCAATTTATCGTAACATAGATTATTGAAAACATTTATCTTCAATAATATGAATTTGCCAAATACACAAAGTATGGATGAGTTAAAATTGTGATAGCATATTAAACAAGGTAAATGACATTTTCTTCTCCTTTTCGTTTTCATATTGTTAGTACAAAGTTTAGGGGTTAAATTTAGGATGGGCTGGAGTTGCAAGAAACGTGGGTTTCTGGTAAACTCGTGGAACTCTCGATTAAGTTAGTATTTTATGGATCTCCTGTTAAGAAAATGAACATTTGTTAATCTCATCGTGGGAGGGGGATCCTACGATCAGTCTCATGTGTAAGAGTAAGATTCTATAGAGAATAAGTTTGTGTGTGTGTGTTTTGAGTGCAGTAGATCTACCCTTTGGTGGCATTTTACCTTGATATTTATAGGCAAGTAGTTTTTTGTCATGTTTTGGGGATCACGAGATGCGGCTCATCCTTTTAACCTATACGGCGTTTTTATATTAAGAAGATGATAATTAGAAAATACATGTTAGGTTATATTTATGTAGATAGAAGATAGTATGAATATGAATCGAAAAAATGATCTAGATGTTTACATTTATCTAGTAATAAAATTAAGGGTAATGTGCTAATAAGGGGAATTTGATCAAGCTCTCAAAGTTTTACCTATTAAGGGAAACTTCATTAGTTGAGGTCATAATCATGTTTTGTGACTCTTGTCATTGTTATTTGAACATTTTTAGTGTTTTCCATATGCCGTAATAGAAAATAGAGCATCGGTTTCCTTTATAATTCTTTTATGGCAAGTGTCATTGCTATCCATGTGTCATGCTAATTATATCCAAATAATACATCCCTTATTGGTGGCATCACATATTCACAAGCCCTTTATCATATTGTTTTCACTGCCGACTCTCATTAAAATATGAAAGTCAAACGTCTAAATTTAAGTGATATCACATTTATTATTCTCATATCCAATGTATGTATGTTTTTTAACTTATAAATACAGATAAAAAAATAAATTGTACATAAAACCAAATTTTATACAAGAAATGCTATACTCACATAAAAATTATATAAACAAATATATATCAGGGAGTGATTAGTCTAATTAAAAAAAAAATAAAACAATATATATATAGCAAAATAGACCAATCACTTCGTGACACATTATCATGTGATATTTTTTTATATATAATGATCATTATAGACAATATTCTTAATCACACATATTTCATTCTTGATTTTATAAGAGTAAACCTGCAAAAACGATGCAAGACCGAAATAGCCAAAAAAAAAAAAAAAAAAAAAAAAAAAAAAGGGAAAAAAAAGAAGAAAAAACCCGAGTATAACATGAATTTGAGAACTTAATATCAATCATAGTTAAGTCTACATTGAGATATCACATAGATCTGTAAAGCTCCACGGAATGGTATCGAGATCATGTTGTTAATTACGGATTTACACGTAAGATGATTGATACGTCATAGACGTGGCTTGACATATGCTAACAATGTGAAAATTGTTAGAAGTTTATCCATGCTTAGTGGTTTTATCTAGTTCGATCCGCTTCCAAACTAAGGTTGAACCCTTACTTCAACTTATCCAGCCTCCAATCTACACGAGCCTTTAATTTGTCTGTTTAAGTGCTTGATTCGGTCCTTAGTTTTTTTAAACGTCGATTTTTCCACACTTCAACATCACACAAATCACAATAGATCTCACAAATACCTCTAGCGAGACAAGAACCGATAGTTTTTTGATTAACGGACGCACTCATGTACTAATAGGCCAAAGGTTTTGGGTGGTGTTTCAGTTTTTAATGGGTAAGATCATTTTCAATGTTTCAGCATTGCAACTTAACCTTTAATAATATGATGTGGATTGTGGACAATGTTTAATTGCTGATTTTATTTTATTTTATTGCAATACATCTTATATTTAGGGCTAATAACCTACTAAAGCATCATACTTGTCACAAATGTTAGTTCGACGTAGCGAATAAAAAAAATACCCCCTTTGACCACCTTTCTCGTCCAACAATGCTTAAATCACACATTGACCACCTACAAGTCCCGGTTGTGTCCACCTAAGCAGTAAATAGTCCACATCAGTTTTCTCCCTCTTTCACTTTACCCTCTTTCCCTCTTTCACTTTACCAAATTAATTCCCAACATAAACCCTAATATTCATCTTTTGCAATTCAGTCTAAATTGAAAACTGATTCCATATTGCATCACGTTAAAAATCAATTTCTTAATTAAATGGCCTCGTCTTCTGCATCTTCACGTTACAATCGAAGGAAATATACGAAAGAAGAAATTGCACGTTTGAATCATTGTAAATGTATGCACCCAATCTATGAACAGGTGTCTTGGACGCCTGAGAATCCTGGTCGAAGATTCAAATCCTGTCCGACGCGTGTAAGTAGTAGACTCATAAACCTTTATTTTACTTGTTTTATGTTTTTTTGTTTCTGCTAATCATTAGTGTTTAATGTGTTTGTAAAGAACAAAGATACAAAATGTGAGGTGTATGGATTCCTTGATGATGAGTTACCATCACAGTACTACAAAGACCTCATGTATAGGCTCCATAAGGACAACCAGGTTTTGGAGTGCAACCTTGAAAGCTTAAATCATCCACAAAATAGTGACCATGTTGTTGAAAAGAATCAGAATGATGCTCTACCCGTGGAACTCATTTACAAAGAATTGAATGACCTGAAGATGAAGGGGAAAATGTACGACATGTTCTTGGGTGGTTGCATATGCTTCATGGTGCTGGTTTTGTTTTTCATTGTGGTTATGATGGTTGTTTCTGTAAGACACTAGATACAAACTAGTGCTTCTTGTTATGTAGTAAATTATGTAGGTTAGTGTATTTGTATTATGGACCAATTCAAGAAATGTTGGTTGTTTTGTATGATCAATGGCATGTTTTTGAACCAAAATGTCCAAACTGTGTTGTTGTATACTAGTATATGTTTCATGTCTATAGGATTGATGCTCACAAGTTTATGATTCGTGTGTATAGTATATGATTCATTTGTATACTAATATAGGCACATTCAAAAAGATATTTGCAGCACTAACACTACATGAATTTGGCATCATAAGCACATTCAAAATGATATTAGCTGCACAAAAACTGACACTTTATAAGGTAAAGTGTATGTGCAGAACACATTGGCTTTAAAAGCCTTATAGTAACTGATACATATACAGTTACATCCAACCTTTCAATTCACCAATTTCCTTTTGAACCAAGACATATCATATCTACACCACAAACCAATTCATATCATACCAGTTATAAGATAGCATAAACAGACACCAAATGTGTTCTTTCATAACATAATGTTTGTGCTTCAGCACCATAGACTGTTACATCCAGAACACATGCATATATTGTTTGTTAAAAAGCCCTTCTAGATACAAAATAAGGCTATGTAGTGGCATCAAAAGCAGCACTACATCAAATATGTTACACATCCAAATAGTGGCAATAATTGTTGCACTATTACAGTTTCAATTACTAAGTAAACTTGGCCCTTCCATGAACAAAATAGGGCATGCTAATTATACATACAATTAAGAGTTGTGGCCTTTTAAGGGTCTAGTCTAGGACTATTTCATTGTCCACACTAGAACCAGGCCCTTTTGCTGGTGCAGATAGCCTCTTACTAATAATTCTTTGACTAGGCAACCTTGGTGGTAGCATTTTAGCTGCATTTTTTTCTCTAGTTTGTTGCAATGGTTGGCCATCAGCTGACATTGTTTTTCTTCCAAGCAATGTTTTTGTTGCACCCACAACTGCTTTTGTCTTCTTTCCACTAGACATTGAGGCTGCACTTGTTCCACCTCTTCCACCCCTTGCTCCTCCCGGCATTCTTCGGATTTCAACAATCTCCGATGCTGCAACTTTCCTTGATCTTGTAACAACCTTACTTGGCAAATTGACTGACCACCCACTTGAGATTCTTGAGTAGCTATCATTAATAGATTACAAAAAAATTGTATATCAGGATAACCTGTTACATCAAATAAACGTAAGGCTTTACAAAATTATGTTTAGTCAGAAGTACCTGCTATGTTTGGATCATTACTAGCTCTCCCAGTTCTGCCAGGCATACCAGAATTCATACGTTGTTGATCCTCAATAGTATCTGAACTAGCACCATCCATAGCCAACCATGTTCCCATCCTTGCGACCCTCTGAGCTGGAATAAGTCTACCACTTTTGGTTCTACCTCCTCTCATTTTCAAGTGACCCCTATTGGAACTGCCACCCCTTTTGTTCTTTTGTTTTCCCAAGTAAAACAGTCTACCATCACCTAACACACCTCTCATATTTGTAGCTCCCATTTCAAACTCATTGATATCATTGTTAACAAACCTAGGAATGTCATGGTCATCTACCAACTGAGTTTCAGTGTTCTGTTTCTTGAATGGTCTTCCCGCTTTGCCTTTTTCCTTTGACGGAGCGGGTTTGGGCTGGTTTGAAAATCCTTTCCTATTATGCCCAGTTTCACCACAGTTTTGACAAGTCATAACAATCCCATCCCTACTGATCTTTGTTGTCGATTTCTTTTCATGGGATGCCCTAACCCTCTTCCGCTTAGGTCTACCAGGCATTGACTTAGGAATTGGTCCTAAAATCCTAGATAGATGACTAACGTCTGGCCAAAAATCAATGCCATCTACAGGTTTCATATACTGGCTATATGTTAGTAAGTACCTATCCTTCCTAAAACAATCCGACACATATTCCTCAACCTTCCTATTCAGCTTAAAAATACATGCTATTGCATGACAACAAGGCAAACCTGATATTTGCCACATTCTGCACGAGCATGTTCGGTTTGGCTCATCTACCTTGAAAGCATCATATCCTTTCCTAACTTCAAACTTGTTACCCCCACATGAGACCACATGCCAGAACTTGTTAATTTCAAGTGACTTCATAAACATTGCAATTGACATGATTCACAACAAAAAAAATATAATGATTCAATTTACCTTTGTTGATCCTTTGATTGTTCCAAGATGTTCTGAATATTTGGGCATATATCACCTTTCCACTTTTCCATAAGGAGCCTCATTGTATGCATCCTCTCCATAACTAGAACTCGCATTGACTCCAGCATTGTAATTATCGGTTTGTGCCTTAGACTTACCAACACAGCATTAAAGCATTCGATAAAGCCATTTTCTACAGCTTAACAGCAGACTCCTTCCTTGAAGAAATCCCTTCACCAACTCTTAGGATCTTTCTTGATTAAGAGTTCATGTGCTCTTGGATTAGCCCTTTTGATTTTCTCCATCACTTTGTTATGTAAAGGCGGATAAGATGCTTTTGAAGCAGCCCAGAAAAGTTGCCTAAACTCCACACCCGGGAACTGTTTCCGAAAGCCTTCGTAAATGTGACGAGCACATTGACGATGCTCTGCCAAGGGCATCACCTCTTTCACAGCCTCTATCAAACCCTGGTCCAAGTATAACAAGAAAATGTATGAGTATGCATATTACAAATCATAACATTTGAAGCAGATTATTATAAAGAGTAATCAAAGATACCTTGTGTTGGTCAGACATTAGAGTCAATCCTTGTCCACTTGGAATATCTAAATCGTCACCCAACAACTGTAAAAACCAACTCCAATTGTCTTTGTTCTCTACCGTCACCACAGCCCATGCCACGGGAAAAATGTAGTTATTCCCGTCTCTCCCAACTGCAGTTAGTATCTCCCCAGTGTTTGGTTTTTAAAAAAAACAACCATCCAAAGCTAATATTCTACGACAACCTATTTTTCAACCTTCTATCAACCCATTAAAACAAACGTAAAATCTGTCAAAATATGTCTTCTCATCAGGATTAACCGTGACACCTACCTTAACTGTGCTACCCTCATTTGAGTCAACTAATGCCTTAGCATATGATCTTAGTAAACCATAATGATCCTGGATAGTAGCATCTCTTTCATTAAGGGCATATGACCTAGCATTTCGACATTGTGTACGGCTAACATTGCATTTGTACTTCCTTAAGACTAGTTCATGTATATTGCTAATAGTAATATCCGGATTCATCCTAATCTTATCTCCAAATTGCTTACCAATCCATTTATAGTTAACTAGCCTACCATAATGGAAACTACGTACACACGTGTGGTTATCGTTCAAAGATATTATCTGAAAAGTAGCTTCTCCCCTTAGCATCTTGCCGTAACATCTCCATGGGCAGTCACAGTTTCCAGCAGTCTCTGAAGGATACTTGTTGTATGATGTCTGCTTTCCAAGGCTAGGATCCTTCAACGTCTCTTTTCGTTGTCCACATTTTGCAATAACCTTGGACCTTGTGCTCCTCTCATACCATAATGAAAAACCGTTGGCTAACGCATAGTATGTAAGGCACTCTTTGAAATTGTCAACGTCGGGAAACTTTTGTCCAAGCTAGTCAATGGCCAAAATATACAATCAAGTTAGTTATACATTATAGTAACCTGGTGAGCCACTGATTTGATAAACAAAGTGAAGTGTAAGAGATTGAAAAACTTACGCTTGGTTTCTTCAATCTCAAATGAGTTTCAGCATCATAGATAGGGTAAATGTCTTCTTTTTTGATTTTTGAACAGCTACAAAGGGGTCTGTTATCCCCTCTCCTTTACCCTTGATATGTTTCAACAAAGCTTGCATATACCTTTCATGCTCTCTAACTAATGGACCTAATCCAATTGGCCCTTCTAAAAGAACATCCTCGTGTGTATCCTCAGCATCATCATCATTTCCATCTTGTTCCTCCGGTTCATCAGACAAAGACTGATCCTCATTTAGAAGCATCTTTCTCAATTGGATTACCTCATCTTCTCCATTGCTTAGATAATCATAGGATTTTTCTGATTGTAGTGCAGAATCATACGACTCATAACCTGATGATTCATGACCATTATTATCTTTCTTTTTTCCTGCTTCACCTTCTGAATCTGAGTAGAGTGGATTGTCATTGTCGTCATCACTTTGACTATCAGAATCTGAGGATGCAGATGGATTTGTGTTGTCTCTAATGACAACACTTGATGCTCTACAAACATTACTCGTTGTCTTCCTTGCTATCTTCTTTTTCCGATTCATCACGGACTTCCCTTTATCTAACTTTCTTTGCCTAGCAAGCACCGCGTCTGACAAATTTCCATATGATTGACCATTAGAATGCAAATCATCAACATTGTCGACCTCTCTATCACTATCCACAACTCTGTCTGTGACATTCAAATCAGTCTCCACAAGCCTATCCTTCTCAAGAATCATATCAGGTTCGCCAACCGTATCATGCATCTCAACCCTGAAGCAAGTGTAACAACAAGATTTATGAGTAAGCATATGATATATAATATGGTCTTAAAGCATAATATTCTAAACAGTATAAACAAGTACCTATCAGTGAGCATATCGTTATCAACATCTTGATTGTCCTTACCCTTACCAGATTCATCCACAACGTTGTCCACTACTTTATCAACTACAACATTGTACTCCATAAACACCTCATCTTCAGTAAGCATAGGGTAATCATAAGTGAAATCGTCGTCTGCATTCCAAACTCTAGTAAAAGTAACCTTACCCTCAAAGTCCTTTCTTAGTGGTCTATCTTTTAGCGGAGGAGACCTTAAATAAGGCGACTGTGATTCTTCCTCAGCCCAAGCTATCAACTCCTCACAAGACATATTACCATCATCCTTTTTCAACTTGGTATTTTTTTTTCAGGACGTAACTTCTGAGTCAGAACTATCTAAACGTAGGTTCTTGTGGTAGTATGGTGCTGAGTTTTGAGGGGAATGAGCAACAAACAACTCCACTGTCTTATATTGTTTAGCTAGATCATATAAATACATTACATCTGCATCCCTTTCAATTATCTTTAAACCTCCACTGTCAATGTCTAATGTAGGAATGCACATGTATAAAGCCCATATATTATTCTTAATCTTGGCAACTAAGATATCTAAAAGAGGGCTACACATAATCCTATCTGATGAAGATGCCTCAATTATTATCTCCCTACCATAATCATACCTTAAGGGGTAAAACATAAATTCACTATTGTAGTGTATTTTGAAGACCACATCTAGTGGTACTTCCATAAGACCTGTATTAATCGAGATATTAAAAAAATAATCAAAACCCTAATTTAAAAAAACCCTAACTCAGAGATGAATTTATAATATAAATTAACACAATTGGGGTAATATAACATTAAAAACAAAGAAGGAATATACCTTTTGTCTTGCCAATTTGAGGAAACCGACACTCAACTGGTATTATTAAAGATTTAGGGTTTCAACGTTTTGGGGATCAAGACAGTGATGTATGAATGGATAAGGGAAATCGTTTGTGGTTATAAAGAACATAGTTGTACTTTTTTAATGTAAACCTCGTACTTGAATCCAAATAAGCAGGAAGTGTGGGGGACCATGAGATGAAGTGTGTTTAAGGTTGTCTGGTTTGTACGAGGTTTACACGGTGGAATCCAATTAGGATAAAAGTGGAAGAGAAAACAGGAAACCAGTTAAACAAGTAACAAAATATATGGTTTAAGACAAGCAATACAAGTTAAGGGGGCAAAGGGGATATTTTTTTTATTCGTTACGTCGAACTAACATTTGTGACAAGTATGATGCTTTAATAGGTTATTAGCCCTTATATTTATATGCCACTTGAAACAAAGTGGATAGTTAAGTGGATAGTTAGGCCAATAATAATGCCAATCATAAATATTGTGGTCACTCTCTGCCACATTAGCGTCACGTCCGCTTTCTTTTTTCAAGACTACACTCAATCACAATTTGCTAATAAGACGACCGCAATCACAACAAAAAACATACCTTACAAAAACTAATAAAAAATACACTCACACACACAAAAAAGAATGAAAGTCGCGGTTGGCTGACAAACCAAAACAATTAAAAGGTTGAGGGAGACCGGTCACCAATTCAATTGAGCTAGTGAGGATAATGTGGTCACCAATTCAGTTGGGGGTCAACCAATCATCGAACCATTAGCATTAGCTTTACAATAGTAACAATACTCAATCTTTTTATAGCAAAGTATGAAAAAAGTAAGATGTAAACATACAAACTCTTATCATAACGTAAAATTCTATTTCAAGAAAGACATCAGACAAGGAAACAACGATACCATTAACGATTTAAACCTGTAAAGGTACTCTTATGAGTCCTTATCAATGGCAATATATTATAATAAGTTTGAAAAAATAAATATTAATATTTAATTAATTAAATTATTATCATGAAGAAGCATATACGGTTAAATTTGATAATTGTTTGTGTATGGTACGTAAAGAATAAGTCGGGTAAGGACCCGGTGGAGGCTGCTAGAATTTTTCGTGTAAAACGGTAAGGACCATGTGAGAAGGAAGATATTTTTGTAATCGGGGTAACACTGACATCGTCCGGGTATCTTCGTCTTACCTCATAGGAGAGGGTGAAGAGAAGGGTTTTGTAGTGAAGAAGCCTAAGGAGGTTGTGTGGTGAAGTATGTGTGTTCCAACTTACCAACTTACCCTAACTTCCTATATCATGTGGTATATATAGGGTGGAACTAGGGCAAGGGGTGATGGGATGGGGGTCTTTGGCTTGTCTATGGTTTGGGCAATTATACGAATAATGAGATTTGTCTAAACATGGGGACTTAATTTATTGAGTGACATATACATACATAATCAAGCCCCTTAGTATTATGTCATGTACAAGCGAGATGATGCTGGACTTTGAAATGACTGACCTACTCTAGCCCTGTGCCAGGCAAATGGGGTTCGCGTATCAGGATTTGATTTTCCAGGCTGACTCATAAGTTTCCTTGTAATGATGACTTAGGTGTAAGTCGTGTTCCTCAAGTGATGTATATGGTGTACAGGTATCTTCGTCTCATCTCGTAGACGAGGATGATGAGAAGGATTTAATATGCCCTGCAAATTTTACATTTTTGCTAATGGCTTTCGTGTATTCTAGAAATCACGGGCTAGAACTGGGTTGATATATACGCATGTGGTGAATCCCCTAATCTAGCGTAGTATAATTCCTGTATTATGGTGTGCTAGACTGACATTTGTTGTGCAGGTCATAGTCGATTGCTTGCGTATGAGCCTCAAGGCGTTAAAGCCTGAAGGGGTCAGAGCCTAAGGAGTCTGAGCCTAAGGGCGTCAAAGCATGAATGACGTCTGAGCCTGAATGGCATTTGAGCCTGAGTGGCGTTAGATCCGAAGTTGTGTTAGAGACTGGATAACGTCTAAGCCCGTTGGCGTCAGATCCTGTTGGCGTCGGAGCCCGTTGGCGTTTGAGCCGGATGTAAGGCCATTCGGGGCCGAGATTGAGCCGTTTGAGGCTAATGTTAGGCACTTAGGGCCGATGTTGAGCCGTTTGAGGATGATGTGAGGTCGCGTAGGGCATACCATGTCGTTAGAGGCCTTATCAGGTCGCGTTAAAGCCGTACCAGGGTGTGTCAGGCCGTACTTGTCTACGTTCAGGTCATGTCAGGTCGTATCAGGCCTAGTTCAGGCCGTGTCAGGCCATACCAGGTCGGGTCAGGTAATGGTGGGACGCAAGGTTAGAGAGGTAGGTCGTCCACAACCCTTTTTCTTTAGTCCGGGACATGATTTATTGTAATTGATCTATTACTTCAATCAACTGATGTCAAGATATTCTTGGAGCAAGAAATTTAGTCATGATTAAATAATAAAACTATTTTAAATGAAATTTTTTTTATGATAAACAAATTCAGAAAACCACAAAGATGAGATTCTAGAACCTGAAAAAGTGGAGTATCACCGTTAATAGATCGAGACGATGAAGAGCGAAATGAGCTTATTTGTGCCTTGTCCTACGGATGGCGCCATGTTTGCGTATAGTACGTAAAGCGGGTATAAGTGGGGTAAGGAGCCGGTGGAGGTAGGATGCTCGGGTTTCTCGTGTAGAACGGTAAGGATCTCGTGAGAAGAAAAATGTTCCTGTAGTCGGGGTAACACTGACATCGACCGGGTACCTTCGTCTTACCTCGTAGGAGAGGGTGAAAAGAAGGGTTTTGTAGTGAAGGAGCCTAAGGAGGCTGTGTGGTGAAGTGTGTGTGTTACAGCTTACCAACTTACCCTAATTCCCTATATCATGTGGTATACATAGGGTGGAACTAGGGCAAGAGGTGATGAGATAAAAGTCTTTGTATCTGTCCATGGTTTAGGACATTATCTATACTACATATAATAGATGAATGAACCTCTCTCCTCATGGTTTTAATTTACAAGTCATAATACCTATTGTACAATACACAAAGCACAAATTAAACTAAAAAAACCACTACTCATTCATTTAATACAATTAATACACTATTAAAAATACATTTTCACCAAAAATTACAACTATTTAACCACAATTTATAATCTAATGAAGCTACTAAGCCAAATACTTAGTAAGTTTACAAGAAAAGAAGAATAATGTACAACACTTTAATGCACATAATTTTCAGAAGTACAAGTCAAGAAGCATAGTGTACACCACTTTAATGCACATATTAAAAAGATAACGCCACATTAATGTTATTTAATGTAGGCAATTAATACTGGTCAATAAATACAATTAATACCATTATTAAAACACCGCTTACATAATAAATACAAATTATCAAACATATTGTAAAACCAAATTAAACACAATTCATGCATTAAATGTCACTAATACAAATAATAAATCACAAATATTCAAACCCGAACGGGCAACGAGCCAAATGGGCTTGAGCCAGAACGAGGGCGAGCAAAACGGGCTCGAGCCCGAGCGGGCACATGCTAAACGAAATTCTTGAAATCCGTAAATTTATTATAAAAAAGAACATAATAAACTAAAATACATGATTCATCGGAAAACTTTATTTCAGGGTATCCGTGGCCGTAACACGCGAGAGCCCTGCATTAAATGCCACTAATACAAATAATAAAGCACATTATACATATATTTAAGCTCGAACGGTCAACGAAAAAAATGGCTTAAGCTCGAACTGACGCGGGAGAAACGCGCTCGAGCCCGAACGGGCACGGGCTAAATGAAATTCTTGATATCCGTAAATTTATTGTCAAAAATAACATAATAGACTAAAATACTTGACATCTTTACGTTACGAAATTATTCATTTTGTAGCTACATGATAAATTTGGTAACTGTTACTAATATATAATTAAATTGCATATTAAATTGAATTAAATATTATAATAAATATAGGAAGCTAAATAAGGTAATCATGTACTCTAATACGAGTAATTAATAATCCAATAGTCAAATATTACGACTGATAAAGAAACAGCACACTCAATCATTTTGTCTACACTTTTGTTAATTAAATAATTAAAGATAAGATTTTACTATTAGGGGTGACAATGGAAGTCGGTATGCATTCGGTTTGGACCATCCGATCGGCAACACCGCCGCAAGCTAATCGGTATGGCATTGAAACCGAACAAAATCGGTGAATAACCCCGAATTGGTGTGGACATTGGGTGGGAAAAAAAGAGCCGTTCAACGGCTATAATACCGTTGCAATTTAAAAAAAAAAAAAAAAAAAATTACTCCTCCTCTATAAATAAACAAATCCAATTCTATTTTTTTTTACCACAAATTCAATCACGACTCTTTACAATTCTTTACACTTTTAAAAGAAAGTCTAATGGATAAAAAAAAATCAAAAGGTGGTTCGTCGTCATCCAAAGGCCGTGGACGAGGTTCTCGTTCCATTCGTCCACAAATTCAATCACAACCCGCTCCCTACATTCCTCAAATGAGTCCCCCTCAATATTATCCTCAAATGACTTCTCCACCGTACTTCCAACAAGTAATTTTTAAAGTCTATATTTTTTACACTTTATAATTGTATACTTTTATTAATTTATACTTTTTACTTTTATAATTGTAGAAACGTCTTCGTGAGAGTGGGTGTAGCGATGTTAACGTGATGGCAAATGCCTTGACCGATTACAAGAAGAAAACTGGCAAGTCGTTTACTCATATTGATGCCTGGGACATTGTTAAGCAAGAAGACAAATGGTTGGAACAACCAGATGTAGCGCAAGGATCTTCGTCTCATTCAGACAAACGAAGAAAGTCGTCGGAATCCGCCCACTACGAGTCCGCAAGCAATGACAACACTGTGATTCCGGATCTGAATGACGACACAACTCTTATGCGGAAAAGAAAAGGCAAAAAGGCCGAAAGCGAGTCGTCGACAATGCATAGTGTAGCTGCGAGCTTTGACACATACACATCAAAGAAAACACAACTATTGCAGACGGCGGTGGAGAAAAAAGTTGCAAAGGATGAAATGGCCGAAAAGTTCTTGGCGACAAAAATCCGTATCCTTGAAGAAAAGCATATGTTTAGGGCGATGAAATTCTATAGGGAACCGCACGATAACATAACCGATCCAAATATACTAGCGTTCACTCTTGACAAAAAACGTGAGCTCGCGGCGAAATATGGATGGACTTGCGATTTTTAGATATGTGTTTTAGTTCGTTTTTTTTATTAATGCGATTTTTAGGATGTAATTTTCTTCTAAGTATTAATAAAATATTATGTTTTTATTAAATTGTTTAATATAATTATAAAAAAAAAACAAAAAATTAGATGAGGTATAGGTTAGGCATGGTTGCCACTAAAAATCTATAGTTAGGTATGGGATATGTATGAGATAAGATGGAAGGATATTATTGGTGAGTGATTCCACAAAAAAGGTGTAGATTGGCGGGAACACCCTGACCCCGGGTGCCTTTTGGCACCAGCCATTGTCCACCCCACAAGGAATAGCTTCGGCAACTTATTATTGGTGGGTGATTAGGTATGAGAAATTTTGTTAGGCATGACTGCCACCCCCTTATAGTCATTTTTCATAAAGGTTTTATATAACCAGTGTCTTGAGCGTATTGATTAAAATGTATTTATTTTTCAAAAACTTTTTCTTTTATATCAGAAAATGTAATTAACGCATGATAAATAGACGTACAAATTATCTTGAGTATATAAGATTTTCAATTTAGTCTAATGAAAGTTTTTTTTTTTTTTTTTTTTTTTTTTTTTTTTAAACCCGAGAGCATCTGTTAAACAATCAATTTGATAAGTTCATATAAGTAAATTTGAACAAAGTGACTAATAGATATCATATGGATTGTCTAAAATGTGCGCGTCACATGTTTAAGCAAATAAAAAAGTCAATTATACTAGTTCGTTGAATAGAAAATCATATGTAGTTACAGTAATTTGTAATTATAATTATTGTGCACTAATTGCATTTTGTAATTTTTATGGAAAGTATCAGTTTTATTATTACACATTAACATGTGCTAATACTCTAATACATAGTTATCATACTAGGGGTATGTTTGGCAAAATAGATGTTGTTGCATATGGTGATGCTAGTGCTGAATAAGATTAAAATTGTAGCTTTTTATTTGTAGTGGTGCTGGTACTGTTACTGAAAAAGATTAAAATCAGTTAATTTGTGAAAAATATTCTCTGCAATCTTTTAAAAACTAGTTTTGAAAACTTATTTTTCTAAAATAATTCACAATCTTAGTTTGTCAAACAAAGATTATTTTTTGATCAAATATTATTTTCCAAAAAAATAATTTTAAGTCTTTATAATCTTTCATAATATCTCGCGCCAAACATGCCCTAAATGTTCCGGCCATTTTCATAAAATAAGTGTTCATTTAAAAAATATACCAAGTCAAAGAAATGATCAATAACTAGATTATTCCCCCCAATAAAATGCCATATCTACTAATTAAAGTCTCTTTAGTTGATTTTAAAAATCAACCGGATAATTATTTTGACAACACAATATTAAAATGTGGACAATTAATTTGAGCCGAAAAACTTAATTGACAATAATATCATATAAAATCATCAATACCTATAACCATACCAAATCCCGTATGAAAAAGAGATAAGAGAGATGAAATGTCATTAGTCACGTTTTTACTCGTGAGTAAAAAGACAACTTTTTTGAAACACATTCGGAAAGAATATGCGTCGAGTCATATCACCCCAGAAATAAACTTAGGAAAGAACCGGGACACAGAGTCATCACATGCACTTAAAATAAACTAAACAATACTAAAAACAAAATTTTTAAGAACCGGGTGCCTATGAAAAAATCGAGGTTTTCTAACAAAATTAACACTACATCACAAAAATCCATGAGTGTCTCGAAACGCCCCAACCAGCCCTTGTTCTGCCACTAAATAAACCACAAAAAGGCTATAATGGTAATTTTATATTAAAAAGAGAAAAGAAAAAAAAAAGAGGTAACAAACTTTACGTCCCTTTGGTGTGATGTATATAAAAGGCGATTAGGCAGATACACAAAGAAGAACCTGAAGGAAACAAACTTTCTAAAAATGGCGCAAATATTTGATACTAATCCAAATAATAACGGGTTTAGGGTTTCACTTTGTGGTGGTGCACAAGAACTTGAACAAATGTCTAGAGATGGCAGTCAATATAGTCTCACTACTGCTATCTTACCTTCTCTTGGTGCTCGTAGTAATCGTCGTGTTAAGCTTCGTAATTTCATCATATCTCCTTACGATCGTCGTTACAGGTTTAACATATATGATTATGTTTAGTACGTAGTTTATATATGTACATTTGCATGATATGTAGTTCTTTATGTTAAACTTTTTTATTTGGTTGTATCTTTTGTTATATGTTTACTTTGTACAGTTTTGATCATGTTTACTAGGATGCGTTTATTTGATCATATCGATTTGGCTGTTGCGAATTTACTAGAATCGATTTGATTACTGTTTCCTATGAAAGTTTAATGTATGATGTTATGCTGTCGTGATCGTGTTCAAACTTTGCCATTTGATCAATCTTGTTAGGATAGTCGTAACAGCAGATTCACATCTTGATGTGTTCTTGAAGTTCATTTTTGATAATTTTATTTAATCACTTTTAATGTGACTTCAATCATACATAACAGTTCAGTCATTAGTTTAATCCTCTAGCTGTCGACTTTCTCCTTTTTCTATAATTTTATACCATATCAATCTCATAGATAGTCAATGAGCATATTTTAATATGGACTGCATAGCATGTACTTCTTTAGTTTATTGAAAATTTGAACGGAGATTTTGGAGTGATTGGATGATTCGCTTCGTTGTTCTACTAGTTGACTAGTTTATTGAAAATTTCTCATGATTCATGATGTGGGGTCTCTAAGAATGATTTTTTTCTTTAGTGTCTAGTTTTGACCCATTTTGAATTCACTGAACTGGAGAATGCCTGATTGAATCCTAAGACATATAACGTGATTTTGTGTAGACACGAATTTGATCAATAAAGCGTGTTCTTCTGGCGATATTCATTTTGATTTGTTCTGTTTATTGACTTATTGTGTATTTCAATATTCTTCCAAGATAATTAAATACTGACTTAACCTTCAATGGAATCACACGTTGATTCCATCGATATACTTAGATTATAGTCTATGGCATGAATGTTGGTCACTTAGACAAGGCAAAAGACAATTTATGCATCCACTGTATTATCGTTAAGGTCTTCCTTTGACTTTTACTGTGCTGTCTAAAATTTGCAAGTAATTAATAATTACTTATGTGCAGTTTTACCAAAATTAATCTTAATTTTCAGGGCATGGGAGACATATCTAGTAGTTTTGGTCCTGTATACTGCATGGGTATCCCCATTTGAATTCGGGTTTCTTAAAAAGCCACGACAACCACTCTCAATCATTGATAATGTGGTCAATGGGTTCTTTGCTATTGACATCGTTCTTACCTTCTTCTTAGCTTACCTTGATAGAAGTACTTACCTTCTTGTGGATGACCGAAAGAAGATTGCTTTGAGGTACGCAAGTACTTGGTTGGTGTTTGATGTCATTTCCACTATTCCATCTGAACTCATTCGGAAGATATTCAGTGGCACTTTTCAAAGCTATGGCTTATTTAACATGCTTAGACTCTGGCGGCTGCGCAGAGTTAGTTCCTTGTTTGCTAGGTATGCTGTTTTCACATGATGAACCTAGTCTTGGATAACGTGGTTAATAGTATCATTTTTGTTTTATGTTTCGGTCTTCTTGTTTTTGTAACAGATTGGAAAAAGATAGGAACTTTAACTACTTTTGGGTTCGATGCGCCAAGCTTATTGCTGTAAGTGTTTTTTATTCTGGGCGTTATTCACGTGGAAACTATGTATAAAGGACACTAATTGTGGTCGATAATTGGGCTAATATTATCCAATTTATTTTTATAGGTTACACTTTTTGCTGTACATAGTGCTGGGTGCTTCTACTATTATCTTGCTGCTCATTATCCTAATAAAGGCAAGACGTGGATAGGGTATGGCAATGAGGACTTTGAACAGGAGAGTTTGTGGATCCGTTATGTAACATCCATGTACTGGTCTATTACAACTCTTACGACTGTGGGATATGGTGACTTGCATGCTCAAAATAGAAGGGAAATGATATTCGTCATATGCTACATGCTTTTTAATCTTGGAATGACTTCATATTTGATAGGAAATATGACCAATTTGGTTGTCCACGGAACCAGCAAAACTAGACAGTTTGTAAGTACATTCATATATGAAATATTTATAAGTATCGTTTTGTGAGTTTAAGTTTACTCAAAGGTTGTTCTGTTAATAGAGAGATACCATTCAAGCTGCCTCAAGTTTCGCCCACAGAAATCAGTTGCCGGCCCGTTTGCAAGATCAGATGCTTGCACACTTGTGCTTGAAGTTCAGAACTGATTCAGAGGGGCTTCAGCAACAAGAGAGTCTTGATTCCCTTCCAAAAGCCATTCGGTCAAGCATATCTCATTTTCTTTTCTACTCGCTTCTAGATAAGGCCTACTTGTTTCGTGGTGTGTCCAACGACTTGCTTTTTCAGCTGGTATGTTTCATTACTTATCAACTAAGTATATTTGTTGGATTCAGTATATTTTCTGGAAACTTATAACTGGTACTGATATGTCTGAAGGTTTCGGAAATGAAAGCCGAATATTTTCCTCCTAAGGAAGATGTCATTTTGCAGAATGAAGCACCAACAGATTTCTATATTCTTGTTACAGGAGCAGTAGTGAGTATTAAATTTCATTATCTGGAATAATACATATTTATATTTTAGACACTCCTTTATTAAACGATGAATGATGTTAATTACTTGATCAGGAACTTGTGGTTACGAGAAACGGAGTTGAACAAGTAAGATTTCAGTCTAATATAATGTTGATATTAACTATACATTTCTTAAGATGGTAGGATTTATCAACGAAGTGTTATCTGATGTCTGCAGACTGTTGGAGAAGCTAAAACCGGTGAGCTTTGTGGTGAAATTGGGGTTCTTTGTTACAGACCACAGTTATTTACAGTTCGTACCAAGCGATTAAGTCAGTTACTTCGGTTGAACCGCACTACATTCTTGAACATCATTCAGGCCAATGTTGGTGATGGGACCGTTATCATGAACAATCTACTCCAGGTTTATAATCATATTATACACTTTGCATAGAAAAAGCGCGCCATAAATGAAACTGAGAATGCTCATTTTTTCTTGCTTGATGGAAACAGCATTTGAAGGACATAAATGATCCACTTATGGAAGGAGTTCTGATGGAGACAGAAAACATGCTGGCTCGCGGTAGGCTGGACTTGCCACTTAGCTTATGCTTTGCTACGCTCAGGGGAGACGATCTTTTACTGCAGAAACTGTTAAAACGTGGTCTTGATGCTAATGAATCTGACAACAATGGAAGAACAGCCCTGGTTCGTAATATTTTTTTACATTTAACTTACGCAAACCTATTATCCTAACTGATATCTTATCGTTTTTATGCAATTTGCAGCACATAGCAGCATCAAAAGGAAACACTAACTGCGTACTCCTGCTTCTAGATTTTGGAGCTGATCCTAATAGTAGAGGTAAGTTTTTTATTTAATTCCCAAAAAAAGGCGTACAAAGTCATTCCTATACGTTATTTTGTAAATTTTGTCATTTATTTGCTTCACACTCAAAGCGAATCCTTATTTTCAATCTCAACCGCTTATAGATCTTCTTTGACTTAAGCAACCAATTAACCGACAGTCCACCATAAAATAGTGTTTGGTTTGCATCATATCATTGCATGCCGCTTGCCATTCTTACTATTCGACCTTTTTTTAATCTCAAAATCCCATTTTTCTTCTAAACAACAACTACTTGTTTGTCAAATGATCTAAATTATTGACACCATGAATTATTACTAGCAATGTAGGGACTTACTTAGACTTTTTCTGTTAAAGACTATTCTGTTTTTGGATTGCATAATATGATATAATTCCTGATCCATCACCCCATCTAATCAAATTTTATATAATTGTATATGTTCTGAAATTAGCTTGCCGTAATCTTAGTAGCATGTTATGTACCATTGTGCAGTTACGCTGTACTTCATTTTCAACCTAAGAAAATGTAACTTATAAATTCTTTTCAATATCTGTCGATGTTATACATTTCCTTACTGTTTTTCTGTTTTAGCGAAGTTTTTTTTTTATAGAAAGTGTTACATGTGTTTTAAATTATATTGGTAAACAAATAAAAGTCTCGTTATCTTGGCATCATCAGTTCATCACCATCCATGTCTCCATAATTCTTTAATAGCAATAATGAAGCTGTTTAATCAATGACAGACTAATATTAAGTCAACTATCTTAGTTTCCACATTGCAATCAATCATCTTGACGTTAAGCTGTTTATAAAATAATATCAAGTAGCTTAATCAGTCTCTTGACCTTTTGCAGATTCAGAAGGTAATGTCCCAATGTGGGAGGCCATATTGGGAGGACATGACCCCGTTGTCAAAATCTTGAAAGACAACGGTGCTGATTTATTAAAGGGCGATGTTGGTAAATTTTCTTGCACAGCAGCTGAGGAAAACAAACTGGACCTACTAAAACAAATCGTGAAATACGGAGGTGATGTTACACTGCCTAAAAGTAACGGGTCAACTGCTCTTCATGTAGCCGTTTGTGAAGGTAACATAGAGATAGTGAAATACTTATTAAAAAAAGGAGCCAATATTGATAAACCAGATGATCACGGTTGGACGCCTAGAGATTTAGCTGAACAACAAGGTCACCATGAGATAAGAGACCTTTTCCTTTCGGTTAAGGCTGCTGATGACTATTCTCAACTAACTAAAACAGCATCTCTTATGCCCTTTCAACGTGCTGAGTCACGACATGTTCAGTTTCTTGGGAGGTTTAAAAGTGATCCTGCTTTGATAAGACCCGTTACACAAGATGAAAATGAGGGTTCAAGTCAACCTCGTCAAAGACGGAGGGCTAATAACTTTCATAATTCTTTGTTTGGGATAATGTCTAATAACCGTGATGGTGAGAATAATATTGATGACTTGGTGTCGCCTAAGCCACCAATATGGAAAGAGAGCCCGCGTCGGGTGATAGTTAGTTGTCCTAAAAAAGGTGATGTTCAAGGGAAGCTTGTACTATTACCACAAACATTTGAGGATTTACTCCAAGTTGGTGTAAAAAAGTTTGGTTTTTTGCCATCAAGAGTTTTGAACGTAGAAGGAGCGGAGATCGATGAAATAGAGCTAATTCGAGATGGTGATCATTTGGTTTTTGACACTGAAGATGGTGAGAATCTAAGATAACACCATTAGTGTACTTTTTTTATTCCTTGATTACAAATGTTGAAAGCAAAGAAAGCAATGCAAATATAATCATATAGATAAAAATTTCTAACATTTGGAAATATACTTTTTTTTTTCTTTTTCTTTTTGAAGACATAGTATATATATATTTAAGCCAAGCATGGTTGGATCAATTAGAAAAACCCATATCCTTTAGAGACAAACGTGAGGGTTCGGTCCTCACTTCTTGCAAAAAAGTCGGAGGTCCTCTAAAAGCAGTCTTTCTACTTTCGGGTAGGGTACCGTTTACTTTTTAGTACAATATATATTTAAGCCCAATTGATAGTTTTCACGTGGGTTTAGTACCATTTGGACAAGTCCAGGCCCAGAACTGAATTGCCCAAAATCCAAAATATTAGACATAAATACAAAATCCCAAGCTTCAAAGATTAGTCTATTTACAAGTGTTTATCCAATCAGTTTTTATCGATTTTTGGCTTATCCGATTTTATAGTTCGCGAAAAGGTAACTGATACCAAACAGATTAAGGTGCAACTAGACGAAATCAACCTATTGGTTTATTCAGATCAATGTAAATCTATGGGCACCAAGTAGAAATACCAACTTGATACATAAAAGGGTTAATGGCATGTAATAGCAACGTACTTTCTCATTTGTGCCATTATCAGATACGAACCCAAAAAAATACTACAGTACCCATCCAACTTTCAAATTTTGTTTAATTATCAGATACGAACCCAAATTTTGTTTCATTATCAGACATGGGTTGTTTGCACCTAGCAGAAATATAACTACACTTCTCTCACATTTGTCATGATGATATCACGATGATAGTTACAAGACTTTTGCCACTAGGCTACATACCCTGGCAGGTTAAAATTGTCATCATAGAGGTAAAGTAATTAATTTCATAAGCCTATGCTTCGTGTTTGGGTTAGCTTTGTTATTGTTAACGAGGTAAAATGACTAAAAAGTATGCGAGAAGGTTGCTTTGTTATTGGAACCCAACTACATCTCAGATCATTAATCTCCCTCCCATGAAGTATAGCAAATCAAAAGGGTGTGGTGATGATATGAGAGAATGTTGTTTGTCGGCCCCTCCCGAAGATCCCAATTCGGTTCTTTTGCTGATGAGATCCACAAAACCCAATATTGTGTACTGTAGGCTCGGGATGGATTCATTCTTCAGAAAAAAGTTAAGATGGACCAAAACGACATACACAATGTGAACCAATAATCTTTATCTTTATGCTTCTTATGTATTTATTATTAGACGAAGGACCAAGTACGCCAAATAGAAACATTATAACTGAAAAGCAGTTATCAAATGGCGGTTAGGAAAAACGGTTAGGACATAACCGTTGCATCGGTTAAACATACCGGTTAGATTAGTATATATACATTGTACAAGAATCGATTTATAGTTAATAGACAAAAATACTTATTCATTTACTTTACATTTTGCAATCTACATATTATTGATCTAGAGTTGGGACAACAATTGGCATCAAGAGCATAGGATTACACTTTCGTTTTTGATTACAACATACGCAAGAAGAAGAAGACCCAAGGAGAACACGCGCAGAAAACTTTCTGTTTTCATACGCAGTAAACAAAATCCCATACGCAAGGATTTTTTGTTTTCGACAAGTTTTTGTTTACTCTTTACTTCCAAGAGAAACAAAAGTGAATAAGGTTACGTAGAAGATAGTGCACGATCATTTACGTAGGGGATTGCAAACGTGGTACACCAAACGGATTGGTGGGGAAAAACTGTGTTGGCAACAACATAGGGAAGGAAGAATTCGAACACTACGTTTTGGTAATAGGAACGAGTGGGATAAAACTTTGTGAAACCGGGTTAAACAAGACACAAAGGGAGGAAGACGCGGGAAAGACGCGGGAAACGTTGTTGTTGAAAAAGGAAACGTACGTGAAAAGAAAAGGGAGCGCTCAAGGAATTGTGTGGAGAAGTGTCAAACGACACAAGGAGAACAACAACGAAAAGGAAGATCAGAAACATTTGTTTCGGAGTTATTTTTGGATACCTTCTCGGTACCAAAATTATTTTGTACGTGGGAAATTGATTTCGGACAATAGACATCAATAACGTACAAGGGAAAGAAGAAAAGAACGTGTAGTGTGGAGGAACAAGAAAGAAAAACAAGTTGTTTTTCAGACTTGTTGGAGAAGATATAACTCGACAAAGGGACTTGGTGTGTTGCAATTCGAAGGCAAAGGAGAAACCGAATCAAAACAACATCAAGGGTACGAGGCAAAGAAAAGGGGAACCAAAGCAACGTTGGTAAACGATTTACTAACGAAAACAAGAGAATACTCTAAGTATTCATCGGATACACGAGGTCACAAGTTAAACTCTTTCTGGATTTCGTTACTTTACATAGTATAGAATAGTATAGAATACTTTATTTCATACTATTAGGAAATCCCGAAAACTATTTATTGATCCCGTATTATTAGGATTCCCGGAAGATTAGAAATTTCCATACTTCATAGAAAACCACACTAGGAAGAAAATATCCCATTGAATTAGAAAGTGAAGATTCTAAACACTTTCAAAATGACAACTGACGATATAGCAACCACTGTAACTGTAACAAAACCCGTAACACCTACTGCACAATATCAATGCCCTAAGTTGAAAACCACAAACTACACAGTTTGGGCTATACAAATTAAGGTTATACTAGAGGCACATGGGCTATGGGAAGCAATAGAACCAAAATTAGATACACCAGTGGATGATAAGAAAGAAAAGGCAACGACTGCCTTCCTATATCAAGCATTGACGAAAGATGTGATCTTACAAGTAGCGGGTTGTAAGACGGCAAAAGATTTATGGGAATCACTGAAGAAAAGACACGTTGGAGAAGATAAAGTGCAGAAAGCACGATTAAAATCATTGATGATTGGGTTTAACTCACTTCAGATGAAAGAAGATGAGACGGTGGATGCATTTGCGGCTAAACTAAACGGCTATGCCACGAAGGCAGAAGAATTAGGGAAAACTTTGGATGAATCGCTTTTAGTTCGAAAACTATTAGACTCCACACCAGATAGGTTCATTCAGATAGTAGCATCCATAGAACAAACAACTGATCTCGACGAAATCAATTTAGATGAGATCATTGGAAGACTCAAGGTATTTGAGGAAAGGATAAAACTCCGGAAGGGAGGACATGTAGAAAGCCAGGAAAACCTATTATTCGCACATGGCGAACACTCAGGAAATAGGAAACGTTTTTACAAACGTGGAGGAAAAACAAATTTCTCACGAGGGAACTGGCAGAATAAAAATAGAAACAACCCACAGGAAGGGAACTCTAGTTATAAGGAGAGTTCGGATAAGAATAAAGGAGAGTGGGATGTGAGCAAGATAAAATGCTATAGGTGTCATAAAATGGGACACTTTAAAAGAAACTGTAGAGGAAAACCAGCAACTCAGGAACAATCAAACCTTATCTTAGAAGACGATGAACCATCACTGTTAATGACTATGCACGAAACTGAACACAAGGAAGTGTTGTTGAATGAAGAACAAATTCAACCAAAGAAATATGCTACAGCGGATACAAGCATATGGTATTTAGATAATGGTGCAAGTAACCATATGACTGGGATAAAGAGTCATTTTAGGGATATTGATGAAAGCGTAACAAGACGAGTACGTTTTGGAGATGGATCGTATGTACAGATAATGGGTAGAGGGTCTATACTGTTAGGTTGTAAGAACCAGGAACAGAAGGTAGTATCGGAAGTATACTACATACCAAACCTCAAGAGCAACATACTTAGTCTAGGACAACTTACGGAAATAGGTTGTAAAGTCATTATGGACGGAAACAAATTGACTTTGTATGATAAGAACAGGAAGTTGTTGATGAAAGTAGAAAGATCTAAGAATCGACTCTACAAGATACAATTACAGATAGAAGCACCTATATGTCTCTTAGCAAATATAGATAACCAAGCATGGTTATGGCATGCTAGATTAGGTCATCTGAACTTTGACGATATAAACAAGATGACTAGGAAAGGTCTAGTAGATGGAATTCCTAGGATAAATCATGCAGGGCAGATTTGTGAGGCATGTTTATTAGGAAAACACAGTAGAACACCATTTCCAAACCAAACTAAATTCAGATCAAATAACCCATTGGACTTAGTATACGGAGACCTTTGCGGTCCTATAAGTCCAGCAACACACTCAGGCAAGAAACTCATTTTCTTGTTAGTGGACGATTGTACACGTTTTATGTGGGCCTACTTTCTGACATCGAAAGATGAGGCGTTTAGTACATTCAAGGAATTTAGACAGAAGATAGAAATGGAAATGAAGTTGAAAATAAGGATGCTAAGAACGGATAGAGGTGGTGAATTCACATCAAATGAATTCACAAGGTACTGTAAGGAAAACGGAATAGCACGACAGTTGACAGCACCGTACTCCCCACAGCAGAATGGAGTAGTGGAGAGAAGGAATAGGACAATGTTATCAACCACTAGGAGTATGATGAAAGCGATGAAGTTACCTTTAACTTTTTGGGCGGAAGCAGTTAAACATGCTATATACATACTCAATAGGGTACCTACGAGGGCCCTGATAGATAAAACTCCATATGAGGCACTCTACAACAGAAAACCAAACTTGGAAAACCTAAGAATATTTGGATGCACAACTTATGCAAAAATAACGATACCTCACTTAAAGAAGTTGGACGATAGAAGCATACCATTGGTTTACTTAGGAGTAGAGGAAGGATCAAAAGCATGTAGGTTATATGACCCTATAACCAGGAAGAAACATGTTAGTAGGGACGTAAAATTCATGGAAACAAAGCCGTGGGTTTGGAACAAAGATGAAGAAGATACGGACACACAAGACTCATTTTGGGCTAGTTTTGTGGTAGACGGAGTTGACAACGAAAACCTTACACCAGTCAACACAGAAAACGATGATAACACGTATCATGAACAAGATCAGATTCCTGATCCAGTTTCACCAAACACACCACCGGCATATCATTACGACCCACACTCTGAAGAGGAAGAAGAAGCTACTACTAGTTCTGTAGAGAACTCAAGAGATAGATTTGATGATACACCCGTACGTGAATACAGAAACATGTCAGATATATACAGACATGCTCGAAGAGTTGAACCTCAAAGCTTGTTATTTACGGAAGAAGAACCCCGAAATTACAAAGAAGCATCAACAGATGAGAAATGGATTGAGGCCATGGAGATTGAATTGGATTCAATCAACAAGAATAAAACATGGACTCTTACTACATTACCAGAAAATCAGAAGGCAATAGGACTCAAATGGGTTTACAAGACCAAGAGGGATGCAAAAGGAAACATCATCAAATATAAAGCACGGTTAGTGGCAAAAGGTTATGTGCAAGAACAAGGGATAGACTTCGATGAAGTATTTGCACCGGTTGCTCGGATAGAGACAGTTCGGTTGATATTAGCATTAGCGGCATATCATGGATGGCAAGTACATCACTTAGATGTAAAATCAGCATTTTTACATGGAGATTTAAAGGAAGAAGTCTACGTTACACAACCTGAAGGATTCATACAACAAGGAAATACAGGAAAAGTATATAAGCTTACTAAAGCTTTATATGGCTTACGGCAAGCACCGAGAGCTTGGAATGTGAAGCTTGATCAAACGTTAAAGTCTTTAGACTTTAAGAAATGTAATCTCGAACAAGCAGTTTATACGAAGCGGAACAAGAATTCTACACTTATAGTTGGAGTCTACGTGGATGATCTGATAATCACAGGCACTCCAAAGAAAGAAATCGAAGAATTCAAATCCCAGATGAAGGAAATATTTGAAATGAGCGACTTAGGATTGTTAGCTTATTATCTTGGGATAGAAGTCACACAGACAGGAGGAGAGATTACAATCAAGCAAACAGGTTATATTAACAAGATCTTGAAGGAAACAAGTATGGCAGACAGCAATGACACGAAAATACCTATGGATACTGGTACTAAGTTGGTCAAGGCGGAAGAAGGAAACTCAGTTGACGCAACTTACTACAGAAGCTTAATAGGAAGTCTCAGGTACTTACTGCATACAAGACCAGATCTCAGTTACACAGTCGGACTACTCAGTAGATTCATGCAAGACCCGAAGGATCATCACCTGAAGGCGGTAAAGCAAGTAATCCGATATATCAAAGGAACAAAGGAGCATGGCATTATATACAAGCAAGAAGGCGGCTGCAAGATTACAGGTTACAGCGACAGTAGTTATGGAGTCAACACTGATCAAGGAAAAGGAACTACTGGGATCGTATTTTATTTCGGAGAGTCACCGATTACCTGGTGTACTCAGAAGCAACCAACAGTGGCACTATCATCATGTGAATCAGAATTCATGGCGGCTACTGCAGCAGCATGTCAAGCCTTATGGCTAAAGCGATTGCTTAGTGAACTAACTGGATGGGAAGAAAAAAGGATAACGCTAAAGGTCGATAACATTTCAGCAATAGCACTTGTGAAGAACCCAGTTTTTCATGGAAGAAGCAAGCACATCGATATTCGCTACCATTTCATTCGAGAATGCGTAGAGAATGGGCACATCAATGTGGAACATGTCAGCGGAGAACTACAGAGAGCAGATATTCTAACAAAGGCTCTACCAAGATTGAAGTTCGTAACTATGCGACAAATGCTCGGAGTTCAAGACTTAGGACGAAGCAACGATCAAGATTAAGGAGGAGAATGTGAACCAATAATCTTTATCTTTATGCTTCTTATGTATTTATTATTAGACGAAGGACCAAGTACGCCAAATAGAAACATTATAACTGAAAAGCAGTTATCAAATGGCGGTTAGGAAAAATGGTTAGGACATAACCGTTGCATCGGTTAAACATACCGGTTAGATTAGTATATATACATTGTACAAGAATCGATTTATAGTTAATAGACAAAAATACTTATTCATTTACTTTACATTTTGCAATCTACATATTATTGATCTAGAGTTGGGACAACACACAAAGCAAATAAAACAAAATGATAATGAAAAAAAATTGCGTATGATAATGAAAATTTGAAAAAATTTGATGATGAAAAAAAAATTGAAAGTTGGATGGGTATTGTGGTATTTTTTTTAAAGTTCGTATCTGATATTTGAACAAATGAGAAAGTACGTATCTGATAATTAAACAAAAATTGAAAGTTGGATGGGTACTGTAGTATTTTTTTGAGTTCGTATCTGATAATGGCACAAATGAGAAAATATGTTGTTATTACATGCCATTAACCCTAAATAAAATAGCAAAAGCTTTAAGTATTGTCACATCATCTCTAGTATTTGGGACTAACAACTATGTTGAAAAGTGAATACAAGGTCATTAAACTAGTTAAGTAGTAATCACTTTATCTTTGTCACAAGTCACAACAGCTCTAGCGACTTTAGGCGTTCCATATGCACTGGATCCAGTTCCTTAGGGGTAGTGTAACATCCGTTAAGATCCTCAACTACATATTCCTGCCACATAACATTTCGTGTAAATAGTGAGCGGTCATTTTACTGCGTTTTTAACTAAGCATGTGTAAAAAGTGTGCTTTACTAGTTAATAGTATACGCACAATTAATAGATACTATAAGTTGAATAGATCTTGTTTATGATGTACCGAAAATACCTTTGTAAGTTCTCTCTGGTGGTAGTGTCTCCACGGTGCAGCGATGGCAACTCCAAAAAAAGCACACAGACAACCAGGACCAATAAGCATGACATAAAGGATACAGAAAATGGGAAGACATGGCCCCATGGGATAAAGCAAGGAGCACATGTTTGTGCAACAACATTGACATATCATCACAATTAAGGTAAGTAACACCAAGAGAACAATCATTCCTGTCAAACAAAGCAAAAGTAAAAATATTTAAAACAGTAACAACAGATATTATGCGCCACTTAGTAATTATACAGGTATATTCAACAAACTGGAACAGCTTTGATCACTAGAATATCACTACCAAATCGGAGCAAAGGAATGTCAATTACCAAACAACCGAAGGATTTTCTTGTAGCTTGAATAACCATTTTAGGACATAAATAATAAAATTATGTTGCAAAACAACTTATGTTGCAAAACTTACCTGCACAATAGTATAATAGAACAGGATGCCTTAACAACAAATGGTCCAAATGATTGTTGAATAAATCCTTTAGGTACCCGTGTTTGTGATTAAAAAGATATACTAAACCTCCAAGCATTCCAATGACCTAAATAAACAACGAAACTTGTAGAATGAAAGGACCAAAATCATTAAGTATTAAAAAAATGGTAAGTGAAGTTAGAAGAATACTCAACTGTTTGTAGAACCAAAAACACAATAATAACATTTCTGGCACCAAATAGTATGAATTTTGTTTTGCGCCATAATTTCCCTTCTAACTCAACAACTCGAAGATGAAATTGGGCTTTGCAAGTTGTGCAATGTGAAAAGTCAAAACCTTCCTGTTGTTTTTACGGGTAATAATACATAGTTAATGTAGTGAACCACAAAAAATCTTAATTTGTATAATTGTAAGAATGGAGTAATATCGTTTAGGGGCATTCACTCACCTTGACAGATCGCCAATGATCAAGGCATGATCGATGCACAAACTGTTGGGTGCCTTTGCACATGCATGGTGATATCAGACCCTCATCTACAGAACAGGCAGTATGAAACTTGAGGAAAAAGTAATCTTAATCATGTACAAAAGACTTAAAACACACTATGTTATTGTTATGATACTAAACATATCTGTACAATATAGTTCAATGAAAACTAAACTCAAGTAAACAAATCAAACAATTTTTTGTGTTCTTGTTTGCTTGTCATGCAAATAAGGTTGTTCGTGTTTATTGATGCATACTTGTTCATTAGAACCATTAATTAATGAAGATATACAAATGTGCATACAATAGACATAATATTCTTACGCAGATGAACCGAACATAAGCAAAAAATTACCCAAAGTTCACAAACATAAACAGACATATGTTTATGCTCTTCTATTTTAACTAAACGAGCATCAAAAACCTATGTCCGTTAATTTAGTCAATGAAAAGAGCGAGACTAACTATCAGAATCAGAGTTAACAAAATAGTATGCTTCAACAGAAAACTTAAGAGCACTAATAATCGATCATGATCAACACCTTTAACTCCGTCACATTGCAAATGTGCATATCTTACGCACAGATAACTGAACATAAACAAAATTAAGTTTACCAGAAGTTCACAAATGTAAATAGACCTTGTTTGCGTTCGTTTATTTAACTAATTGAGCATCAAAACCTATATCCGTTAGTTTAGTAAATAAACAAACGAGATTAACTATTAGAATAAAAATTAAACAAACTAGTATGTTACAAGAGAATATTTAAGAGCACTAATCGATCATGATCATTACCTTTAACTCCGTCTGCACATTGCAAGCAAATACGACAAGTAGCTATCGAACCACCTTCAACATCTTTTTCATCTTTCATAATCTCACTCAAATTCTCAGCCATTGAAAATCAGAAAACCCTTGCAATATCAAGCAAATGTAAGGATGGTCAGTTTTTTTGACCAATCGCTAAGATTGAAACAAGTAACCAAAGTAAAGCTAACAAGCAAAAGCAAAAAAATATCGATAGACTATTGTTAATATATAGAGTTTATTTAACTTTATATATAGTAGTTTCCTAATAACCATTACTTACCATTTTAGTAGTTGTATATTATATATCTTACCTAATTAATAAACCCTATATAGTTTTATTCTCTTACCTTATATCAATCGTTTTTGTGGATTTCATCTAGAAATCCAAAATTTCGATTAGCTTGGATTGGTTGGTTAGGAAATCCTATTGACAATAACTCTCTTTTGTAATTGTTTTATTGTCTAGTTTTATATAAGCCGCCGTTCAAAAAAAAAAAAAAAAGTTTGGTTGTTATAAGGTTTCGGATTTTCGTCAGCACCGCTAGCTACATGTTGAAGCACATTCAAGTTATATTAATCATATCAAATTTATAGGGGGAATTACATACATCCCCACATACACACCAATATTTACATATTTCCCCAAATACAAGTTTTTGATGCATGATATACAAGCCTATTAAAGCAATGTTTGGGGAAATATGTAAATAGTGGTGTGTATGTGGGGATGTATGTAAATGCCCCAAATTTATATGTACCACATCTTGTTGCCAGCATAACCGTTAGTCGATGTATTACCATGATTGTTACTAGTTTTGTATGTGCATATTCTAGATCATTCCATGTAATTATGTAATGTGGCTTGATTAATAAATGACACAAGGATTTTACCAATCTAATATGGTAAAGATGCAAATCAATCTTCTCCTAAAAATTAAACTCTATAACAAAACACGGTATTCTTTTTCTTCTCCCTTCCTCATGAATCCAAACAATCGACCCCTTGCCCCCTCTTTTCTATCCCCAAATTTGGTTCTAACGGCCGGAGATACTACACCACCACCTCCACACCCCCTAATGACAAACTCATTCATTACACCAAATAACATCAATTAATGTTAATACAAGTATGCAACTGAATGAAAAGGAGAAAAGCCATTAATGTTTAACCAACGGTATGACGATGAATCCTATCATAGATTCATAGTATCATCACACCGTCTATGTAAATAAGGACTAACAATTTATTAAAAACAATGTAACTAAACAAGTAACCAAACAAAAGCTTTAGCTTCTTTAAGCGTTCCATGTGCTTTGGATCGAGTTTTGCAGGGGTGTATAACGTAAAGATCCTCAACTACATAGTCCAGCCAAAAACAAGCATCAACAACATCTCAAAGTAAATTGTTTATAGGTCATTTAACATATTTTAAACCAAAGATGTGTAAAAAGTGTATTTCACAAGAATTAACATAATGCACATAAGTTGCATTGTGATAGATTAACCAAGAGAAATTAACCACTTTATTTGCCTTTTAAGAAAAACCTCAAGCTAACAAAATTATCAATCTATAAGGTAACTTTTTTTGGCTTTCCTTTTTGATTACCCCTCATTATTTAACAGATTAAGAAATGAACATTTACCTAGACTTTTGAAGATTATAGCTCTTGTGTAAGTTCTTTATTGGCAAGAATGTGATATTGTCTCTTAGGGGGTGTTTACTTTTCTCTTAATAGAGAGAAAAGTGGGCCCAAAACCTTGAATGACTCTTAATTGGGAGAGGTATTCACTACAACATTGAAAGTAATCGAAGGGGACATTCTGAGACCTTCGCCGGGGACATGTCCCCTGCGAATGCTTTTGCCGGGGACATGTCCTCGGCGAAAGTGTCCCGCTAAAACCCTCTCGGGGATACTTTCCCCGGGGACTGATGACAACTTTCATCGGGGACAGGTGGGATCCACAACCATTTTGAGTCAGTCAAACTTGTCCAGCGTGGCACTACTTTCGTCGGGGACATGTCCCCGGGAAAAGTATTTTTCAATGCTAAGCTAATCAGCTAATTGCGCGATTAAATTAATTAATCTGATCTTTCGTCGGGGACATGTCCCTTGCGAAAGTGGTATTCACTGTTGAGTTTACCATTTTTGGCGTGAACATGTCCCCGGCGAAAGTAGTGTTCACTGTTGAGTTTACCCTCTTTGGCGTGAACATGTCCCCGTCGAAAGTAGTATTCATTGTTGAGTTTACCCTTTTTGGCGTGAACATGTCCCCGGCGAAAGTGAGATAATAAAATTATGTGATAGACTTTCTCCGGGGACATGTCCCCGGTGAAAGACTCTGACCCATTTTGCAGCATATTGTAGCAAAATGGGTAATTTTCAGATTTTTTTTGGAATTTTTTCGAAAAAAATCTACAATGTAACAACCTGTTTTATGCTACAACATCACACATTTGCTAAACATAATAGTATAATATCATATATAACCATCAATCGCTAAACATAATCATATGTTTTCAAATTCGTCAAAACGGTTCAAAAACCGTGAGCACATGATCATTTACAAAACTATACATAACCTAGCTATCCGCAAAACCTTTGACCACTCTTCTTCCGGCGCGTAACGAGTCATTGTTATGTGTGTTTTGTGGGAATTGACGATTGGGTTAGGTGTGTTTTACCGAATTAAGGATAAGAGAGTATATAATGTGTTTGTGAGGATAAGAGCAAATATTTTAGCTGTTATATACGGTAAAATAATAGAGTTTTTGGTGGGAAATTTTGGTGGCAACATTTTGGCGGCAATATTTTCCTGCAAATCTTTCCCCGGGGACATGTCCCCTCCAAATGTTTTGGCGGGAATAAAGGCGGGAAAAATTAGCACGCTTTGGCTTTGGTCAAATTTTGGTAAAAATGGAAAACACTTTCGCCGGGGACATGTCCCCGAAGAAAGTTTGCGTTGAATTTTTGGTAAACGGTCAGCGTATTTGTGTGCCACGTCAGCTGTTGTTTTGTCATTTAGCGACTTTCGCCGGGGACATGGTTGTCTCCGGCGAAAGTGTCCTCGCCCGTCTTACTGATTGTAGTAGTGATTAAAGCTTGCCTCTCTCTAATAAGAGGCTAATATACACTACTACATAAATAGGTTTTTCCCACGGTAAAATCCGTGGGAAATCTCGTGGAAAAAGTCCCTTTTTCACGGATTTCACACGGGATTATTCAGTTTGTAAATACCTTGTGGGTAAATATTTTCCCACTGACTTTCCCACGGGGCGTTGACTATTTCCCATGAATATCATTATGGTTAATACGTGGGTTTAATTTCCCACGGTTTTAAGTAGCCATTTTCCACACATATCTGTAGTTTTTTTGCCACGGATTTCCAACGATTTTCACACTACAATTCTCTCACAAATTTCTCACAGTTTTTAGTAGCCATTTTCCACTCATATCCGTGGTCTTTTTGCCACACTTTTTCAATGATTTTCACACTACAATTTACTCATATCCGTGGTTTTTTTGCCACTATTTTCCAATGATTTTCACACTACAATTTCCCCAAACAATTGTAGTGAGAATTTTGTGATTAATCCGTAGGAAACACGTGGCTAAATTCCATGATATTTGTATTATTATAAATTTTTCGAACCAGTAAATACAAAAAACTAATATCTAAAACAATAAAAACCATTAATAGATCACCAAAATAAACAAATCCATTACCCAAAATGACATTTGTAAAGAACATGTGGTCGTAATCTAAAATATTACATTCCATCAAAACACATATAAACTTACAAATATATTCAATTCATCAATTTTGACCTTAAACTACTACTAAAAAAAATGTGTGTAATCTATTTCTATCTTTTGGCCACAACCCTGTTTTTTTGTCTCTCTTCTATGATCTTTATATTTCTCTCATCTTTGCCATGAGTAGCTCTCCGCCTTGTGTTCACAAAGATACAAAACCAAATTAGTGCTTGTAACCAAAATAAAAGAACCTAATTATACACAAAATTAGAGCTATTTTAAATCTAAAAAAAGACAATATTATTAGATGTAACAAAAAATCAAAAACTCCTTGGATCTTGTTTGGCCATCATTTTCCACGAGCATTATATTATCCAAAAGACAACATTATTAAATCTAACGAAAGATATATTGTAAGATACCTTAATCATTTTCCACGAGCATTCTGTCATTAATATTCACTATACTTGTTTGACCATCATGTATCTCAGCTTCATTCTTTTGTATCATTCAAAGAAACATCAAGTGTTTCAATCTTCCCTTTGATTCGATTATAATAAAAGAACAAACGAAAGAAATAAAATCATCATAAATCCTTATTAAAGCTTATACTTCATTAATATCCAAACACTTAAAATAAAAATAAAAACAAGTGTTTCAATCTTCCTTTTGATTCGATTAAAATAAAACAACAAAATTAAAACCTACCCGAGACCACTCAAGGATCTTGAAGCCAAAACTTGTTTGATCTTTGTGATTTCTTTAGATAAAACTGAAGTAAAGGTGGGTTTGAGTTGTCTTCCTCACAGAGTTAAGCAAATGTGAATCGGACTGATCATAATATGATGATGGTTGATGAAATTAGATGAAGAGTTTAGCTGAGAGAAAGAGGCGGATCTATCAGAGGGTATGTTTTTTAGGTCAAATGTGGAATGAGTTAAAATGTGTTTAGGTTATATCTAAATAACCAGATATAATTCTCATTTGCATTAGACTGTGTTTTGTTTTGGGCCCGGTGATAACATCAAATAGTCCTGAATATTAAGTGTCAATTTTCCCCGATAATGCTCGTATTTTATATCATTTATATGGATTTAAGCTTGTTTTCCTCTATATTTCACTTTCAGGTAAATTACGAGCATTGGAGCTAAATAGACGCGGATTTGGAGAGTTTATTGAAGATATATCATAGTATGCTCATTTTGAAGAAGTTACGGCATAACTCCTCTCTCACATTACGCCGTAGCAGAAGCGTGGCTCAGAAAACCAACTCAACTAAAGATTACGGCGTAAATCTTCCAAAGATTACAACGTAACCAACTAGGTCAAATGAGGTTCTACGCCGCTGCAAGTTACGCTGTAACTATTGTCTCATTTACGGTGTAACCAAGATTTATTGAAGATACGGCGTCTCTCCTTCTAGATGTTACGCCGTAACCAACATTTTTAGTGCAAAATACGAAGAATTGGATGTTACGGCGTAACTCTTATCATTAGTTACGCCTTAACCAGATCTGGCCTATAAATACCCCTCGAATTTCAGCATTTGAAAGCATCCCATTTCACACACAACATCAAGTGAACGCGAGTAGAAGTCGAAGGCATATCTAAAGGAGCATACAGAGCTATCTCCAAGGGATAAATCACTCCTCTACGATAAGCATTAGCATTTTATCTTTTCTTTACTTTCAATTCATGTATTTCGTAATGCTAAACATTGAATCGATTGTTTTAGTTAATATGAGCGGCTAAGCACCTCTTGTGCTGGCCTAATTATGATTCCTTAATTATTTTGTTTATGTTTACATTGCTTCCGTATAATTATTTCTAAGTGTATGCATGCATAGTTTGTAGGTAGCTACCATTGTTTCGGTAATTTTGAATGGCGGTAGTGGCTAGTTACTTAGGAGATATGACCAACTGACCCTAAGTAGGTAGACTGAGTGGGAAGGGTAAAATATGACCAACTGACGACCCTTTCTGCTTGTGCGATTTGACCAACTGATCACCTACCGTTTGGATGAACCTAAGAAGTCGGGGATGAGTGTTTAAGTTGCTAGCGCCCGGACACTCATTGTTACAAATCTTGCTTGTACAGGTACTTAATGACTTGGCTTAGGGGACTAAGAACAACTGGACTTACGACGGGTCACCTGACTTCTCCAGTGGGACCCTTTGCTGATAGGTTAGGACGAACTGACCATATGCTGTCCTAGCGACTTTCACCCCACCTGAAGTAACTGGAAGTAATTAGACGTAAACATAACTAGTTAAGATGTGTAACTAGGTTAGCACCCCTCTCCTCTATTGATCACAACCCTCGCCTTTATTTGCTTTCATATTTTATTTTCTTGTCTTAGTAGTAATTAATCATTCCACCTTAAAATCTATTAAAATCTGTGACACCTAGACTTAGTTTAAATCCACACATATAGCTCTTGGGACGTCCTCGGTTTTACCGAATACTACATTATACACGACCGGATATACTGTCCGTTAGTGCATTAGGGTAGACCATAGGTATAACGAGAACTTATAAATATTAAAATCTGGTCAGTAAAACCTGCATCACCCGGGCATCTCAATTCACTCAACAAGTTGAAGTGCTATAATGTCTTTTTTAATACTCTTCATATTTTTCTTTTAATCCATTTCTTTTAACCAAATGTTATTTCATCGAGCAACAAGGGTGAGAGATTTCATCTTTCTTTATATCGCAGCAAAAAATTATATGTGCTTTCTCAGTCCCATGTGATACATGATTTCAAATTACTTTCTTAAATAAAAATGAAATTGGCATACTACATAAATTAATAAAAGTACTAATTATAAAACTTATACATTTGTTGAAGTATTGTTCACAGAAGCCTTCTGTGACCCGTTTCTTGTATTAGTAAGTCCAGGTCCGGATAAAAGAGTGTACCGGACCCGGACCATCCGTTCTTTTATATAATACATTATTTGGCCTTCTTAAAAAACTTTACTTATTTTTCAAATGGTAATGCTATTTAATTATCGTTGTAAATGTATAAAAACATTACATGATAGATGTTAACAACATGCTCCCGCCACATAGCGCGTGCATATATTCTTTGTATGTAAACATGTATATACAAAAAGTATGAAAATGTATATACAAAACCATTAATAGATCACCAAAATAAACATACTTCTAATTGGTAGGTAATCTGCGAGAAAGTACCCTTATATTTTCCACGAATATAATTGTTTTCTTTTACTTTTTTTTATATAGTTGCACGTTCACGTATATACATGTCCATATACCTAGATAGAAAACTGTTAATACAAATATCATCCAAAAACGTTATTTATATTTTACGATCTTTGCTATCTTTTGTTAACGACAATGATAAACTTTATTTTAGCAAAGTATAAATTTTTTCAAGTCTTTTATATAGCTACAAAGTTTTTCTTTAAAATAGATTTAAATATAAGTTACTTCTTAATTAACATCACTTAGCTAGCTACTATTTATATTTCACAAGTTTACTTTGTTAAATCTTTTAATCAAAATGTAAATACATTTTTACATCACTACATGGATCATCCTACTCTAAGATTATCTGAGATATCAAATCTATTAGGATCATAGAGAATATTTTGGAAAGATATGAACTAGATTTGCAAGATTTTGGAAGATCCGCTGTCAGAGTTCGATACAACCAAAATGGTACACGAACGGAACCATATTTTTGGTTTCGTCGGATCCGTGGCCTGCTGTGGCTTCTTACCTAAAAATTACAAGCCAAACTTAGTATTTTTCTCACACACTTACTGACTTACATACATAAGCATTGTATATTCTCTCCTACTTATTATTCCCTATATCTAACTCATTCATATTTATCTTTGTGAGCTTCTTAATTAGCAAGAAGATCAAAACATTATTGAAGACTTATAAGCTTCAACAAAGAGTTGTAATTCTTGTTTGTTCATCATAATTGTGTATTAGATTAGTTCATACATCATTGTTTGTACGAAACCATCATAAACGTTTCCTAGTGATCGGTTAGTATTTTAGTCCTCAAAATACATAGTGTGACAGGAGTGGTTGTACCCTTGTAAAAGAACTCGACATCTAGCTTTGTGTCAGAAATATTGTGTAAGCGACGTGTAAAGGTTTCTCCGCCGGATAAAGGAGCTTGTTGATTAGTGAAGAATACTCTCGAGTTGGAAACTCGGGGAGTGGAGTACGGCAAATAAAAAGAGTCATTGTAGAACGAACCACTATAAACTCTCGTGTTATGGTTTGATCGTTTCTATCCTTTCTTGCATTATACTTATTGTTACTTTGGTTGGTTTCACATAAACAAAACGATTTTTAAAAGAAAAACGGTAAGACTATTCAACCCCTCTTCTAGTTTTCTACAAAAACATGTATAGATACAATGAAGGTCATAAACAAATATATGTAACATATACGTGCAGATATCCACACATATACAACAGTTTGTTATAGAAAAATGTTATACTTAAGCCTACACATACACTTGTGATGCTGGCATAAATAGTTTCATTAATAGCAAAACACATATAATATGAAACTATAAACACATATAAGATATACTAAGTAATGTGGGAATGTGTAAGTAGGCAAAACGCAAAAATGATATTTTCTGCGGGAAATTCGTGGGTATTTACACACATATTTTATCAAACACTTGTGTTACAACTGCTAAAAATTTTCACTGAGGCATTTTATCAAACACTTGTGTTACAACTACTTATTTAACTTTCGATAACTAGGTCAAAATGCACAAAACTTACATAACAGTTAAATCATAAATATTGCAAATCACACTTAAAAAACAACACTTATCAACAACTAACTACACAACCTATCTATTTAAAACTTCTAATCCAATCGAATTAGGTCAAATTGATCAATCAAAAATAAAATGGGTGAAATTAGTGAAACTGATGAACTAATAGATCAACCTGATCAATTACAAATCGGTGGATGAAAGTTAGCGAAATTGATTTGAAGCAAATAAAAATAATGAAACTGATGAACTAATAGAGGTAAAAATAATGGAGATGACCTGTAAGATGAATGGTGAAGTTACATAGTACGAGGAGGGATAGAGGGAGAGGGATGGGTGGATAAATGAGTTTTTTTTTATAAGTAGTTGTTTGATTTTTATGAGTTTATAAGTAAATAATAAGTTAGAAATAATAAGCTAGAAGTAAATAATAGAGGTGAAAACAATAAAAATAATGTGACTTGTTTATAAGTAAATAATAAGTTAGAAATAGGGTATGTTAGGCGTAAGGGGCTGAGGCTGGGGCTGGAGCTGGGGTTAAGGCCGAGGCTTATATTATAAGCCGAAACTAAAAATTTTATTTTCATAAACTTGTTTGGCAAATTAGTTTAAGTTGGGCTTATTATTGTAAAATTACTAAAAAGCATATATAATAAAATTTACAAATGTATATATAAGATATTTTTTTTTTGGATAATTAAGTAATTTTGTACTAACGAGACTTATATTTATGGCTTATAAAAACTTTAGCCTCAATTTTTAGGCTGGGGCTGGGGCTTTGACTTATAATTTCAAAAGTCCTCCTATAAGCCTCTACGCCAAATGAGTCTTATAGGGAGCTTTTGAAATTTAAGCCCCTTAACCAAACACAGCCATAATGTGACTTGTTTTATTTTTGTTATTTAAGTTATTTTTTTCACTAGTTATACATATTATTTTTACATTCTTACATATAAACGGAAAATAATATTGTGTTTGAAAGTTTATATTTCAAATAATATGTTTAGGGGAGAATTGCAAAAAAAGTTAAATATTTGCCATTTTACATATTTCTCTATAATACAAACTTTGTATCCGCAGTGACCAAAATTTCGTCACTAATACTTAATGACGAAATTTCTCGTCACTATTCACGTAATTTAGTGACTAAATAGTGACCACTATAAGTTTCGTCACTGACTTTCTACTGATGACCAAAAATAATGACGAAAAATTATATCGTCACTATTTTCATCTAAATAGTGACCAAAATTTTTTTTCGTCACTGAATTCTCGTCACTAAAGGTACTTTTTCTTGTAGTGATTCGAAGTGTTGTGAAACGAATTCACTAAACGGGTAAGCAAACACATATAACTATACTTATCGCCGCCGCTGTCACCACCATCTTATCACATCACCACCTCAAAACATTTGTTCGCTACAAAATAGTCATCGGGTACCCGCCGCCGCATTGCGCGGGTACCCTTCTAGTACTAATAAAACCCGAAAACAAAATTCATCAAACCGACTCTCAGAAAGCTACCTTAACATGTAGTTTCTTAGCATCTGAATTGCCGATTAAGTCCACCAAACCGCCTTGCACTCCTATCTACAAACCATTAATCAACTAATCATCAACAACCTGTACCTCAAAAACAATTCCTGGATTCTTTTGTATTGTGTGTATGACCAATTAAGTTGTTTTCGCTGGATAAATTTAAAGTTGGATGTAGTATAAACAAACAATAAACCATAAATTTAAATGTATATAAGACATTAACAATAGCAAATTCAAAGGCAAAAAAACCTAAACTAACCTCTAGAGTGAAGTTCATTATACTCGATTCTCAGTAGCGATTCTTGTTAATGATTCAAACTTTCAATTCTTTTGATATAATCTGATAATTACATAAAATATACTGTAGATCTTTAGAAATGAAAGAATGGAGGGTGTAATTAACTAATTATAATTATATATAAGAAAGAATGTTTCCATATATATGGCTTCCCTGATCTAAGACAATGCCCATTAAGTATCAGCTCAATGGACTGGTTAATATTCCACGCATAAAATCACCTCTATATGTCATCATGATGTAATGGCTAATGTCAGCCTAACATGGGAAAAGTTGCACTACGTAACATCAATACAACACATTGAAAAGAAGAAAAGCAACTTAAAATACAGCTGTTCAACTAAATATTTGGGAACCATGAAGAAATTTAACTACCAAAATCAGGGTATCAAAGTGTATCATTACTAGCAATGCATCATCTCTGGGATTTCAGGCTAATAATTATGTCGAAAAGAATGTCATTAAGCAATCAATCACTTTCTCTCGTTACACTAGCTTTAGCTTCTTTAGGCGTTCCATATGCTCCGGATCAAGTTTAGCAGGGGTGTAACACCCGTTAAGATCCTCAACTACGTACTCCTGCCAAATAAATTGCTAAAGTATTAATCATCATTCCAGAGTAGATTGTAAGCTGTCGTTTTACAGATTTTTAGCAAAACATACGTAAAAAGTGTGTTTTATACGTTGATATAATGCACATAGATAAGCACGCAATTATAATTTATAAAAATGCTTATAAATCTCGAGGACGTAGTGTAGGTGTTGGAATTATATAACATGACTAATCATAAATATAAACAATAAACATCAAAGTAAGTGCGGAAGCGTATAGGAACATATAATGAATAATTAATTAACTAAAGAATAAAGTATGCGTACCTTACTTGATTCTAGCCGAACAAGAATCAAATCCACAAACTAGCAATTAGGATGAACCCTAATTAGGGTTTATAGGATTATATGAATTACCCCTTATCGTTTTGTAATTCAATCCAAGATAATAACAAAAGTATGTTATTACTATGTTCTTGTACACACGTACTAAACCGAATTAAAGTAATGCTAGTTTTTATCAAACAAATAACTTGATGTGGAAAAGGTTTGAAGATCGACACCCTAAAGGGATGTACGATCGGTTTAAGAACAAAACACACACAAAACAATTTTAGGGTTTAAGCAATGTGCACAAGAGATCTAGAAAAAATAAAACCCCAAGCCTTGTTTATATATCCAACTAAACTTGGTGAACAAGTTGGGTTTTTCTTTCCTTGTTTTGATCCTTGGCCGATCGGTGTAGGATTCCCCAAAGGGATTCCAGAACCTTCCCAACTTTTGCAATTTAGTCCTTTTCCATAAACATTTAACGCCCGTTAGTCCATTACATTAATTACTTAACATTCATTAGTTATTTCGTTTAATAAATAAATAAATACAACATTTATATTTAATTATTAACTTTAAATTCTCATACGTAAAGTGTGCAATCCCATAGTCTCGAGTTCGATCCTAACACACGTCTATTAATTTATTGTCCATAAAACCAACAGCTCCCACTTGGACATATCTTAATAGAGTGATCACATTCAGTTAGCGTCTAGCAACACTTCGATGCCTCTAGTACAACTCGAGCAAGGCTCCTGGAAAACCTTTTAATGATTTCTCATTATTATTATCCTTTTGTTTCTAATACCATGTTAAATAAAGATATGGAATTAAGTCATTCTTTATTCAACCATTCTGTTTCTCGTTATTAGTGATTGAACACGATTACCAAATCTTCTGAACATATTCAGGGGAGAACTTTGGGCATGGCCATGCAAACATCTTGTCAACCCTACGAGGGGCCCAGCAGTATTAAACTCCAAAATAAATTTGAAGGAACAAATTCTATCTTGACTACGAGAATAACCCATAAACTTTGCAACACTTCAGGAAACAACCCTTATGACTACCAGTTACGTATAGCGTTAAGTTGTTCCACAGAAGTGCACTACATTCATGACACTTATCTGGTATCTCAAGTCTGAGGATAACTATTCATAATTTACTTAACAACAATATCCATAAAGTAATTATGTAGTTGGGATAAGTCCTATATTCAATTCATTGAATATCATCTGAAATTGGTATGCATTCTCATCAATATACTTTCAAGTATATTCTACCATATCTCTCAGATTTGTCTTAGTTTAATGATACTCCCATATCATTAATCGACAACGGACGATTTAGAATAAATAAATTTATTCACGGATTAAACATGCAAATATAGGATACAATATATTATATTATAAAATCAATCATACCAAGTATTTGATTTATTATAACAATTGTTTAACATCCCTTATCCAAATACCAAATAGATCAATGCATGAAAATTCCAGTTGATGAATTATGCTTCAAGTAATGACAATCATACTTGTTGACAAGGCATAAATCAACCAACGTGATCTATCATAATTTTGAGAATACTTATTTCAAGAATTCAATTAATGAAGTCCTTGTATGTGTACATTCACCAATTCACATAATAATTCATAAATTGTGTGACATCCTCTTTCACCAATTTATAACAATTTAAACTTTCAAACATTTCAAAGTTTAAAGTATTCTTATTCTTTTAATGTATAATGCAACTGCGCTCTTAGATAAGCACAACTAGGTCACATGGTCATTAACAAAGATGAAATCCTACCATGACTAGTATTGAGTGTCATCTCAATTAAACCAGCATCATTGTATACAAACAACAATGTGCTCATTAAAACTCCGTAAACTTTAATATCTTGTTGTGTAATGTTTGATGCTTTCCTAACTTTCAAGTTTAAAGCTGATGACAATTTGCACAACATTTGACATATTGTTCATCCATAGAATCTAGGAGCAATTCCAGGCTTTAAGGATGTAATTCTATTAGAATATTCATTACACAAGTTATCTAATAACTTTTAGTTAGATATCAATGTTGTCAAATCACTTCTTATTCAAGAATGATACAACAATTTTAATACACTACATGATGTACATGATGAATCTACAGGTCAAACTTAGAATTCATTCATATTCTATCTTGTCAAAAGACATTTATCCATATATCATGTTTTATTAGAATCATTTATTTTACTGCACATGTTTATTAACAATAAACATATATTCCAAGGTTGTATGTTTTAATTCTTAAATCTTACAAGTGAAGTTTCATTCCAATCTAAGACTTAACATTTAGCTTACAAGGAATGTTACTTATCATATGTTATACAACATATAAGATTTAAAACCTTAACATAATACTCCCACTAGCTTTCAGGAATACTTAAAATTTATCTTATTTTAATTATAAATAAAAAATGGATTTAATAATTTTTAACATAAGAATAATTTCATAGATGCATGCATTTATCCATTCATGAATTATTGCACTTCGTACACTACCAAAGATTATATGAATTCAAAAAACCTTTCAATTACTTACCGTCCTCGCTCAAGTAATTTCTCAAGAAAGAGTTTTGATATTCCATTGTCATATTTCATATTACTGAAAACAAGTATGACAATTATCATCTTTATATATTTAATGTGTCTAGAAAAGAATATTCAATCACAATTAATTGCTTAAGTATGATTAATAATCTTGTCATAAGACATGCATTAAATATGTGTAGAATATTGTCCATATGATTTCTACATAGAAATTCAAACCACTAGGGTTTTTCATCTCTTTGAAGAAACTCATTTCCATTCTCTAGTCTAACTATTAAGATAAACCAAATTTCCAAAATTGATTATCTTTATGGACAGCATCTTTAACATTCATAGTATGAGTAATTTTCCCAATTCAATATTTGGTAATCTATCATAATGATTATCAGGTTTACTATAATCCTGTAACTCATATTTCTCAGCATATAAGTCAAATATCTGAGATATCTTTGCAGATCTATGAATGAAAATTCCATCATCATGAGGTGTATCATTTACATGTCTAACCTCATCATGATATTTACTAGTGTGTTTTAGAAGATTATGTATCTTGTAATTTTATCTTTCAAGATAGAAAAACTCCCACTTGCCTTTTGTAATATATAGACTATCTATATATACTTAGCAATTAGAGCAAAACTACATTGTTCTCTATTTGGGACATTACAAATACGCATTGATAATTCTTGACATTAGTTTGTTAATAACCTATTCACAAGTAGTTTAACAAATTCAGAATCTTCAACTTTAAAACTTAATGTGATTCATCACATTCCATAATGAAATGGTGTTTTATTAATCTTCTAGGTTGGAGTCATATTGAGTATATTCAATCCATACTCAATTTTCTAACCTTGTTACCTTTTAAGAAAGAAGTTATGATTATCTTGAATCAAACAAATCAAATAGAGTTTGATTCTCCTAACTGAACATACCATCAACTTGTCGTATTCATTAGAATTTAATATTGTAAGACAATCTAACAATATTTAAGATAAACATATTCCTTTTGACTTACCTATTTACCAACTAAGTCAACTTAATGGTATAATAGACTTTCCAAGCCAATTACATGCTTTATAACACAAGTACCTTTTAACCAAGTCACTTCATATCCATGTTTCAACAAGAAACATAAACTGTTATAATCCCATTATATGTTATAAATCATTGATCAACTCAATGACTTCTTGTATATGTCTTAATTAAAAAACATAACAAGTTAACGTCTTACTTTATTATAAGTCTTAAAAGACTTTATGCTTATGTCTTTACAATGAATCATAAACATGTTTAACTAAAGTAATTATGAACACAACTCTTGATTTCAATAGTAATTTCAAGTTAATCTATTTTACTTCACAATAATGCAGGACTACATTATTTTTCATTTATGTCATTCCAAAATACATAAATAAACAAATTTGAAGTATTATTAGATTACTTCATTTATGTCATTCTAATAATACATAAAAATCTAATTTGAAGTAGTCTTATATATCATTTTGACACATGTTCTAAATACTTGTCTAATTTTGGAAACTGTAAATATGTCCATGCAAGATCTCACTTTACATAGAGATTTACTTTGTTGTTGCAATCTCGCCAAGTTCTCACATGACGTAAATTGTAACACCAAGTGTATCTTGAATTAGATATGTACAAGTTATATTAGAACGTTAGTCTCTTACCTTGCAGTCAATAGAATCCGTTAAATCATATACTTATATGTTGTACCTTGCACACAATATAGATTTCTCCCACTTGTGCATGGAACAACATCATGTAGCAGATAAACAACACGACATATGTTTGTTTATGTGACTAATATGATTGTGTCATTGATATTAGCATAACTAGTAGATGTAGAACCACTTCATTTGTCCAATAAGGAAACGTACATGACTATCCTTGAAAACATAAGTGTCTATAAGGGGAAAGTAATTATCATAAGACATTCTAGAGATAATCTGGGTTACTACCAAGATGACAAAGCTTGTAACTCCCACTGAATAAGAGATCATTACATTAATTCCTTATTCAGTAATAAGAACAACATACTCCCACTGGATTTGACAACATTGTAAGTGTTTCATTAACCAGTAAAAGAAAATAGTGTTCTATTTACTTCCCTACACCTTTGAAAAAGTCCATACATAACAATTACTTATGTACTTAAAGAGTGTATTCTACTATGTAGATGATGAACTATCCATCAATGCTATTAACTTGAAAAATTGGGCATGCAATTTCTTTCTTAATAGTCTTACTATTCCAACAATTGTAAGTAGTACTTTTAAATGGTCAAAACAAAACAACTAGATAAAATATGCTAGTTTGTCTTTTACCAATTATACAGTAATTAGTCTAGCTTCTAATTTAATAACTCAGAAATATGCAATTTTCTTAACTATTAAAATTTGCTTACAAGTTACGTATTTAGAATTTAGACAATTCTAATTGTCCTATCATACCTTTCTTCATTCATGAAAAGGAATAGGATTGAATCTCACTCTTTCTTATGAAAAGAGGACTAGGTTTATTCTCTTAGCAAAGTTGACTCTACCAAAAACCCTTACAGGTGTAGATCAATTTACCAATACAAGAATAACCTACGTTTACGATTTAATGTTGCATTAATACATTTAAAGAATTAGCAAAATTCAATTTTAGTATTTTCGATAATTAAACTTTTCAAGAAAATAAAATACCCAAGGTAATAGTCATATAACCATAGAATTTTCTCGAAAACTAGGATCCAAATTATCATAGTTCCATTACATCAGTTGATCTGCTAGTAACGAAAGCATATAATAAGGTAATCTGTCGAACAATAATTGGCAAACAATTTCCAATTCCTAGATCATTATGGGATTTAGAGGTGAGATCCATGCAAAACCCAAGTTATCCAAAGAACAAATGAGAAGATCTCAACCATCCAACCTTCTTTCATCCAATGGTCCACATTCCATCTGAAAATAACAAGGAGGGGTATATTAGTAAAATCACATGTTACAATAAAAGCAAAAAAATATCCCAAATCCTCTCATTTAACACTCAACTTTCTCTCTCATATAAAAAACCCAATTCCAGATCTGAAAAACACCACGCCGGAAATCATTAACACCACCGCCGGAAATCATTAACACAACGCCGGAGAACATTGAAACCACACCGGAATAATGAAACCACCGCCGGATTCATTGAAACCACCGCCGGAATCAAATCAAACCACCAATCTCGCCATCACAGCAAACACATCACATCAAACCACCGCCGCCGGAATCAAACCGCCGGAATCAAATCTATTAAAACCGTCACCATCACATCAAACCGTACGAATCACCATTGAACCACCACCGATTAACCGGGAAATAATGCCGCCAGTAGACGAAACTGATTTAATTGAAGTTCCAGTGGATGAAAGTCAAGATAAAGAAGATGCTGTCAATGAAACCACTGGTAAATTCCTAAATCCAATTCTTGTTGTAAAAATCCCAAATCCCATGGGATTCCAGTGTTTATATGTTTTTAGATTCAAATCTTGTTGTAAAAATCCCAAATCCCATGGGATTTCAGTGTTTACATGATTTCAGATTCAAATGTTGTTGTAAAAATCCCAAATCCCATGGGATTTCAGTGTTTACATGTTTTTAGATTCAAATGTTGTTGTAAAAATCCCAAATCCCATGGGATTCCAGTGTTTACATGTTTTTAGATTCAAATGTTGTTGTAAAATTCCAAAATCCCATGGGATTCCAGTGTTTACATGTTTTTAGGTTCAAATGTTGTTGTAAAAATCCCAAATCCCATGGGATTCCAGTGTTTACATGTTTTTAGGTTCAAATGTTGTTGTAAAAATCCCAAATCCCATGGGATTCCAGTGCTTACATGTTTTTAGGTTCAAATGTTGTTGTAAAAATCCCAAATCCCATGGGATTCCAGTGCTTACATGTTTTTAGGTTCAAATGTTGTTGTAAAAATCCCAAATCCCATGGGATTCCAATGTTTACATGTTTTTAGGTTCAAATGTTGTTGTAAAAATCCCAAATCCCATGGGATTTCAGTGTTTACATGTTTTTAGGTTCAAATGTTGTTGTAAAAATCCCAAATCCCATGGGATTCCAGTGTTTACATGTTTTTAGGTTCAAATGTTGTTGTAAAAATCCCAAATCCCATGGGATTCCAGTGGTTTATATGTGATTAAATTCAATTATTTTTTAAAAAAGCAAATCCCATGGGATTCAAGTGATTTATATGTGAATCTTATGTGAATCCCATGGGATTTATATGTGAATCCCATGGGATTCAGCATGAAAATATAAAAGGTCTTCATTGTGAGTCCCATGGGATTTATAACAGAATCTTATGTGAATCCCATGGGATTTATATGTGAATCCCATGGGATTCAACATGAAAATATAAATCCCATGGGATTCACATATAAATCCCATGGGATTCACATATTAATCCCATGGGATTCACATTTTTTTAAAATCTTAATCCCTTAATATTTTTCTTTTTAAATGCAGATTCTATGAGATCACCAAGACCAACTTTATATGAACACACCGAGACACCGGGTGGATCGATATATTGGGAGCCTCATGTGGAAGGAATTGTTGTACCAGAAGAGGGGAAATACTATGATACTATAGAGGAAGCTATAGATATGTATAGTACCTATGCTGAAGCGGGAGGGTTTCAAATTAAAAAAGCAGGACAACGATTAACAAAATCTGGAATTGTACAAGCCAAGTACATCATGTGTAACAAAGAAGGAGCTCCGAGACATATTAATGTAGACACTTTGGATCCTAAGCACAGCGAGAAACAAAAAAGAAATACAACTCTACATGTAACAGGTTGTCAAGCTCGTATAAGGTTAGAATTGGATATCGTTTCTGGAAAATACAAGCTAATTAAGTTTATTGCAAAACATAATCATATGCTTATACCAAAAGAGTATAAACATTTTACAAAAAAGCAAAGAAAAATGACCGAAGCAGAAAAAATGTTTGTTGTTAAAGCAGCAACAAACAAAATAGGTGCAACACGGGCTCACAACTTGTTAACGAGTATGAAAGGTGGATATGAATATGTACATGGGACATCTTCTGATTTTAAGAATCATCAGCGGGATATTAATATGTTCATAGGCGAAAGTGACGCACAAATGCTTATAAATAAAATGGAAAACAGAAAGTTGTATGTGCCAAACTTTACATTTCAGTATAAGGTAGAAGAAAGTGAGTTAGTCGCAATGTTTTGGGCGGATGAAGTTGCAAAATGCAATTATAAGGAGTTCGGAGACATAGTATCTTTTGATGCAACATTCAGGAGTAATAAGTAAGTGTTTGTTTTTAATATAATTTATTTTGATGAAAAATCACATAAGATTCTGCAATAAATCCCATGGGATTCATACTGAATCCCATGGGATTCATTTAGAAATCCCATGGGATTCAGAGAAGAATCCCATGGGATTCTCTGTGAATCCCATGGGATTCTCTGTGAATCCCATGGATTGTTTTTAAATCACATAAAGATACTTGGCAAGTAAAATTATTAAAAGACATGGATCATATAGAATCCCATGGGATTCATTAATAACATTTGATTCTGTCACTAAAACTTATGTTATTTTTAGATACAACATGGTGTTTGTACCATTTACCGGTGTCGATAATCATAAAAAGTGTGTCACGCTTGGTTCGGGAATGCTTTTAAAAGAAGACACTGAATCCTACACATGGCTACTAAAGGCATTCATGACTGCTTTTTCTAAAGAACCAACGATGGTGGTGACGGATCAAGACGGGGCAATGAAAAGAGCCATTGAAGCTGTTTTCACTAAATCAAAACATAGACTTTGCATGTGGCATATTCACCAAAAAATTCCAGCAAAGGTAATTTATTGAATGTTTTTATCTGAATCTCATGGGATTCTTCTCTGAATCCCATGGGATTCTTCTCTGAATCCCATGGGATTCTTCTCTGAATCCCATGGGATTCTTCTGGGAATATGACAGTGGTTTACATGTGTTTATCATTTTATTTACAGATTTGCAAGGAAATATACAATGAGACTGATTTCAAAAAGCGTTTAAACAAGATAATTTGGAATATGTTCATGGAACCGATGGAATTTGAAGAGAAATGGGCTAAGTTGATTGAAGATTTTGGTTTGCAAAACCACAAATGGATGACCAAAATGTTTAAACTACGAGAAATGTGGATTCCGGCATATTTTATCACCTCGCCGTTGTTTGGATTGATGAGAACGACATCAAGGTCTGAGAGTGAAAACTCGTTCTTCAAAAGTTTCACAAGCCCAGGAGCGACACTGGTTAGTTTCATGATGTCCTATGAATCAGCAATGGAGAGACAACGTTATATTCAAGAACATTTGGACTTTAAAACACTAGACGCGGCTCCAAAATGTGAAACAAAGTTAGCAATAGAACGTCATGCAGCAAAAGTTTATACTAGGACAATATTTCTACTTGTTCAAACGGAAATAAAAGAGGCATGCTGGACTTGTGCGATACAGGAACTAAAAATAGAAGAACGTTGTGAGCGTGTCACTGTTAGAGACACAAATCCGGCAGCTTATAGAATCCTTAATAAGGAAGTTGCAAAAGAACTAGCAGATGAAGGCGAAACAGTAGCAACAGAAATATTTGTAGACTATAAGGTATATTACTTTCTGGTATAAACTAGGATTAAACAAGTAATCCCATGGGATTCATAATCAATCCCATGGGATTCATAATCAATCCCATAGTAATCCCATGGGATTCAGTATGAATCTCATGGGATTGTCTAATAGGATTGACTAATAATTATAGGTATTCACTGGGAATCCCATGGGATTTTTGTGAATCCCATGGGATTCTGTTTAAAATCCCATGGGATTCTGTTTAAAATCCCATGGGATTCTGTTTAAAATCCCATGGGATTGTCTAATGGGATTGGCTAATAATTATTGTGTTTTTAAAAAGGTACTGCGTAATACAGAAGATGGGTCGGTGGTGTGTAGTTGCAGACATTTTGTACGATTCGGTTTCCTATGCCGACACATATTCTGTGTTTTCAAGAATCGTGATATTAACTTCATTCCAAAACAATATATTTTGAGGCGTTGGACAAGAGATATCATACCACCTGATTTGAGAAGGAAAAGAAACAGATATGGTGAAACAGATGAAGAAATTCAAAGACTTACAAATGAGGCAACGTTTCTGGTGGATGAATGTTTGTTTCGGTTGAGCAAAGACAAAGTGAAGATGGGTGTTTTTGTAGAAAAGTTAAAGACATTGAAAACAGAAGTGGAGGCCGAGGTGCCAAATCCTCCTTCAAGAAATACAGGAGATGTAATTGGTGATCATTTTGCTATTTCTAACCCTGAGAAGAAAATAGTTAACAATCCAACAAAAGCAAGAAATAAAGGGAATATTTCAGAAGCAGAACGAAATGAAAGGCGAAAGAGTGAAAGAGAAAAAGCGCTTCAAGTTAAAAAGAAACAAATGAAGCCTTGTGGACATTGTGGAGAGAAGACAAACTTGCATACGAAAACAACTTGTCCGATGAACCCAAAGGCAAGGCGAAAGGCGAAACCAACTGATGTTTGAAAAAAATTAATTTACTTATTTTTTTTGTTGGTTCTTTTTTATTGTTTTCTTGAATATATAGATTGAATATTCGAATTATATTCTGTTTAATTCACATATTTGTTATTTATATTCTGTTTAAAAACTTACTCGTAACAGAGGGGAGAGATAATCTGAATGGATCACAATGAATCCCATGAGATTCAGTTAGAAATCCCATGGGATTCACAATAAATCCCATGGGATTCACAATAAATCCTATACTTACATTCTATTTAAAAAATTGTATGCATAATCTGCATGGATTCACAATGAATCCCATGGGATTCACAATGAATCCAATGGGATTCTGTATAATTCACATAAAAGATAAACAACAGTTAACATTATAAAACTCATCTAACATCAATTAACATTCTCAAAATGATCTACCGAAAAAGATTCACAACTGTTGTAACATTCTCAAAATGATCTACCATCTACCATCAATGCACATGTTTTCAAAAGAACATTCTCAAAACTTATCTAACATCAATTAACATGTTTTCTACAATCAACTGATCAACTATTGATAGCTTCAGTCTTTTCTGGAATCACTTTTCTGGATCAACGGCTAACTTTTCAGTCTTTTCTGGAATCACTTCGCGTTTTTCCCTATTCTTAATAGCTTCAACAATTATGTTCATCTTTTCTAGACGAGGAAGTTTATCAAACTCTTTTGCTAGATCATAAAGCTTACCAGCATGTATATTAATCTCATGTAACAAGATTTTGGTAGCAAACTTAAATCTCAGTCGCCTCAACAAATCACCCTGCGTCAACTTGTAACCATCCATTTCACAGCAGCCAAACTCGGAAAACAGCCCACAATCCCACTTTGTAGCAGGTTCACCATGGTAACATTCCATATGTAGCATTGTGAAAATACCACAATCACGGAAATTTTTCTTGGTTCTCCATTTTAGCTTTGGGATTCTTGGTTTAGCTTTAAGAATGTTAGCATGCTTTTTGTGACCATAGAGCTTCAAATGTCGGGAAAACATAGATTTTACCTGTATATGCAATTTAAAAGATCATGTTATGATTTGTATTGCTTTGGGGGTGTTTGCTAAGTAAGATAAGATGATAAGCACTTTATTAAACAAATAAGAAATTTACTAAAGCAAATCAAAAATAATACTTACAATACATCCTGTTGGAAAAAAGTGCCGTGATGGAGAACCATGTTCTTTAAATCTCTCTTCATAGTTTAAAATAGCACTCCAACAGTCAACAACATTTGAATCAATCCACAAACCGGGTGCTAACGTTTCCATTTGCAAACGAATGGAAAACACCGTGAACTCCGGAGATTCAGAATCAGATTCAAAAATGTTCTCACTATATGAGTAAACAAGAAAAAGAAAAACATCTTTCAGAGTCAGTTTGGAGTTTGTATGAATCCCATGGGATTCAGTACTGAATCCCATGAGATTCAATATAGAATCCCATGGGATTCAATACAGAATCCCATGGGATTCTGTACAGAATCCCATGGGATTTGATGTTTTTTTTTTATCAACTATATTAAAAATAAACATGTAAACTTACAATTTGTCGCCTTGCATTGCAAACAAACTATTTCCTAGAATAAACTCCAGCTTTGTGATTTTGGATACAACCTTTGTCTTCTTATTCATATACGGAGATAACAAGTACGAAGAAGGTTTCACCTCACGTTTTCCAGCTCGAGTAGCGATTCTTTCAGGAGTCATTGGAACCGGCATCATTGGATCCGGACCTCCGTTGAGCGATTCTTGCTGAATACAATAAAAAGATTTAATTAAAAAGAAACAAAATTTTCGTAAAAAAGAAAGAGCTTCAAGAATATTACATATGCGTGCTCAGCAGCTATACACATGATAATCTCATCAACATTATCTAAGTTATTTTCTATCCATTGTGTTAACCCCTCCGGTGTGCACGTGATCTCAGGCTCATCCTCATCCTTCTCAGCCTCATCAACTTCCTTCTCAGCCTCATCCTTCTTAGCATCAACTTCCTTCTCAGCCTCAACAACTTCCTTCTCAGCCTCATCAACTTCCTTCTCAGCCTCATCCTCTTTTTTATCAGATTCATCATTCTCAACCTCATCAACTTCCTTCTCAGCCTCATCCTTCTCAACCAAATCTTCATCTTGTTTCTCGGCCTCATAGGCCAAATCTTCTAAAGTTACCTTCTTCCCATTCTTATCATCGTCATCATCATCCTCCTCATCATCATTGTCATCCTTCCCACTACCATCAGCATCATCATCCTCTTCATCATCGTCATCCTCTTCATCATCATCATCCTCTTCATCATCCTTCCCATTACCATCAGCAACATCATCCTTATCATCGTCATCCTTCCCTTCATTGACATCCTCAATTAATAGCTTCGGTTGCTTGAAAATATTAGAATACTTTTTATATAGCTCCTCCAACTTTGCAACACCGGGGTAATCTGACATTGCTTTGGTGAAATAATCCTCTATAACAACTCTTTCATCACAAATCAACTCTAATTTTTTTTCAATTTTATTAAACAAGTCCTGAAATAAGAAACATTGTAATAGTCATAATAAAGCTCAATGCAATGAATCCCATGGGATTTCATTTCTAACTGAATTGCATGTGAATCCCATGGGATTCTCTGTGGTTGTAAACAAGAAAAAGAAAAACATCATTTCAGAAAAAACATTGGAGTTTGTATGAATCCCATGGGATTCATTACAGAATCTCATGGGATTCACTTCAAATCTCATGGGATTCATAATGAATTCAATAATATTTGAAGTGAATCCCATGGGATTCTGTATTGAATCCCATGGGATTCACACTGATATCATTTAATAACAATAAATGTAAAAACAAATAACAAAATTTTAAAAGGAACCTCAGAATCTTCCGAATCGCCACAAATAAACCCTTCAGCCTCTTGAACCTCAGATTCAGTCCATTCTGGTTGAAGTGGTAGCAAACCAAAACATTCTTCCTTGAGTTCTAGATCCTGTCGTTGGGACATTAAGTATGAAGACCAGCTTTTGATTGCAGGACGTGTCCGGACAACAGGAATCTTTTCATGCTTTGTGGAATCCAGATACAAAAGCTGAAAACAAAAAAGTGTAAAAGAAGGTTATAACAAATCTGTCACACAAACACATTTAATAATCAAAAAAATAGAGTTCAAAACTTAGAAACTTACAACAAGGAAGGTATATGGACCAGTATAATGATTAGATGTCGTTGTTGGGACTTTATGGCGTTTAAGGCAGGAAAAAATAAAGTCACACCAATCAATAGCCTTAACATCAGTATCTTCACGCAATCTTAACACAACATCCAAACATATCTTCCCCTTTAACCCATCAACCTCACCCATCAAGTTTGCAAAAAGGGTACAGAAGTTGACTTTAAAAAGGAAGTCAACTTCCCGAGACTCGATCAATTTATTAGCAATGTCATTAACACGGACATCCTTGAGTGGTTTAGGATGAAACTGACCGATCCAATTCCTCACAAAGTCATCATTTTCTGATCTAGCATCTAGAGAAAAGAGAGATAGACCACCAAATGGAACACCTAATATCTCATGAATTTTTGAACTAGTGACCTTGATTGACTCGCCATTCTCCAAAACCAACTCACAACTTTCTGCATGAAATCTAGAAACTACATACCTTCCCAACCTTGAAGGAATGTGATCTATGTTACACTTGTGTAACGAACTAAATCCGATGTCAGCCAAAAACTGCCTCATATCAACCTTAGCGTCACGGATGGCACCAAAAAGAGCTGTAGGTGTTGTCCGTGTTTTAAGAATCGGAAACATGGCAACATACTTTTCATGCGCTTCCTCTTCTGCCGTCAACTCCTTAACTTTCTTCTTCGACTTCCCCTCTTCATCATATTCTTCCTTCTTTACACGCTTCTTATCATCAACGTCATCAGAATTCTCCCTCTTTCTCTTAGCCAAACCCTTTCCCTTCAAAACCTTTTTCGCATCTGCAATGTCATCACAATCTACGTAAAAAAAAAAGACATTATAAATATGTTGGATCACAATGAATCCCATGGGATTCACAATGAATCCCATGGGATTCACATACAATCCCATGGGATTCAGGTAGAAATCCCATGGGATCCAGTTAGAAATAGGTAGCATACTGTGGTGCAGGGCATTACCTTTTGCCTGTTCCTTTACATTCTTATCCCCTCGCTCCTTACCAACCGCCTTCTTACCCTTCTTAGCCTTTTGCTCCTTCGCCTCTTCATCCTTCTCCGACACCTCCTTTTGAACAGGTGCCTTCTCCGACACCTTCTCCTTTTGGACCAAAACTGTTTATCAAAACCAAGTAAAACTACTTTATGACTTCTAAAATGCAATTCACTACTAAAATTAGAAGAACTTTTGTCTTAAACTGATTCAAAACTGATAATTAACAAAAATCTCAACATTAAAAATAGATTAAAACTATACCTTTTTGTTGCTTGACCTTCAGTTTTTTTCTGTCTTCTAATTCAGATAAAGACAAAATCCTTTTACGCTTCACTTCATCTTTGGACTGAACTGGGTCAACCGACTCCAGTTTGTCCAACTTAACAGCAGAATCTACATAAAAAAAGACATGATATAAATATATTGATCAAAAAATACCATGATACAATCCCATGGGATTCATTAGCTGATTTAGAACAGTTTGACAAACTAAAAAAAGGAGCATGCAAAACTTGTATGCATAACCTGCATGGATCACAATGAATCCCATGGGATTCAGGTAGAAATCCCATGGGATTCACAATGAATCCCATGGGATTCAGGTAGAAATCCCATGGGATTCAGGTAGAAATCCCATGGGATTCACAATGAATCCCATGGGATTCACAATGAATCCCATGGAATGCTAGATGTGCAACAATAAACTCAAGTACATATAACAGAAAAACAAATTTAAAACAGGTAGCATACTGTAGTGCAGGGTATTACCTTTTGCTTGTTCCTTTACATTCTTATCCCCTCGCTCCTTACCAACCGCCTTCTTACCCTTCTTACCCTTTTGCTCCTTCTCCGACACCTCCTTTTGAACAGGTGACTTCTCCGACACCTTCTCCTTTTGGACTAAAACTGTTTATCAAAACCAAGTAAAACTAGTTTATGACTTCTAAAATCCTCTTAATAAATCCCATGAGATAAAAAAATATACCTTTTTTCTGTTTTTTCTGATAGACCTTTAAACTCTTCTGTTTATCTTCAGTATCTTCAGTCTCAACTGGCTTAACCTTAGCCGACTTATCAACAGCCTTCTTATCAACAGCCTTCTTACCCTTATCCAACTTATCAACCTTAGCCGACTTATCAACAGCCTTCTTAACCTTCTTAGCCTCTGCATCCTTGGCTCCTTGGTCCTTGGCCTTATCCCCTTGCTCCTTGGACTCTGCATCCTTCTTCGACATAACCTTATCCGGCACCTTCTCTTTTGCAGCTTCAAGGATATCAGATTTTGTTAACCACTTCTTACGTGGGGAAACTGTGACAACACCTAACATAAAAAAAAAATAAAAATAAAAAAGTGAGATATACAATAATTTGCATTAATTTGCATTTTAATTTCATTTATGTCTCATTTGAAAAAGTGCCAATTTAGTTACTCCTTCTGTACCAGAATTATTACCTTCCACATTCAGCTACTAAACAAGCTGGTTTAGTAGCAAAAACGTACATATACCTAACTGATTACACAGCAAGCACGTACATTCTACATTACTAATTACACGTATTTAGCAAATGCTAGACTTGTCACGTGTCTCAATAAGCATACATATACCTAACTGATTACGCTACTTATCAAGTGCGTACATTCTACATTACTAATTTTTTCTTGAGTCACGCAATCAATTACAATAAGATTCATGTATTTCGTAGTATACATATACACACACATATCAATGCTAATAGCTAACTTAATTACACTGCTTAGCAAGCAACATACATTCTACATTACTAATTAAAGTATCTCGCAATCAGTTACAGTAAACTCGTACACAATCAACCACGCTCTGCTCAATCATCTACTCAATCAACTTATACTTTTCCTTACAACTTAGGTAGTCCCATACACATATATACCAAGCATGTACGTTCTGCATTACTCTACAAGCTACTAATCACACATATTTAGCAAACGCAAGTGTCTTAATATGCATACAGCCATACATATACCTAGCTGATTACGCTACTAAGCAATAGCTTATATTCTACATTACTAAACGTGAGAGTCTTAATAAGCATACATATACCTAACTGATTAGGCCACTCAGCAAGAGCTTATATTCTACATTACTCTGCAAGCTACTAATTACATGTATTTAGCAAACGCAAAACTAGTCGCGTGTCTCAATAAGCAAACGCAAACGCAAAACATAGCATTAACTTCATAACACCCCTCGTTTAGCAGTCTCCTCATAAACTCTAAAATAAGCTGCCAAATTAAGCTCTAAAATAAGCAATCTAATCACAAATTTCAGTCACAACTCTTCAATCACAAATTTCAGTCACAACTCTTCAATCACAAATTAAGCTATAAAATAAGCAAAATAATCTGATTCCTATAACACAAACTTTAAGCCATCACAAATTTCAGTCACAACTATTCAATCAAAAAATAAGCAACTGATGTTATTTAATCAAAAAATAATTAAAACAATGAATTTCGAAGCTTACTTTCATTAGGAACGTTAGATGAAGCACCTTTTGCCACTGAAACGCCTTTAGATAGGGCAATCTCTTCTCGAATATCCATTTTAATAGAATACTTATGGTTGCGCGGTGGTTTTGGGGGTGGTTTGGGGGCGGTTTGGCGGTGGTTGGCGGTGGTTGGCGGTGGTTAGGTTTTGAAGATAGATTGGGGATCTGAAAAGTTGAGAGGGTGAGCGTGAGTGAAACGTGTGTGTGTGTTTTCAAGTTTTGTGTTTTTGAGTATAATGAGATAATGAAATTACAAAAATGACCCCTTTAGTATAATTTTAGTTTCAAATGTAGATTAATCTAATCCGTTGGATTCAAATGGATGGATGGTTGAGATCTAACCATTTGTTCTTTAGATAAAACTTGTTCCGTATGGAACTTTTCTCATGGGATTTATATTTTCCAACGCTATTGCAAATATAAACATGTTTTATCCCATCTTATGCCATTGAGTCCAAGATCTCACTTCCTACTCAACTTAAGTGTCTAACTTAAAGAACTGCAAATATGTCCATGTAAGGTCTCACTTAGCATAGAGATTTACCTCTCCATCACAATCTAGCCAAGTACTCTCATGACTTAAATTGCAACTTCAAGTGTTCCTTTTAATTAGATGGCATATACCTTAATTTAAAAGGGTACTAGTTTTGATTTTATGTGGTCAAATCAAATATGTACAAAGATGTCATGCATTCATCTTGTAGCATAATTTTAATAAAAAAACTTTTTATTACCAATTAATAAAGATCAAATTATCAAAGTCTTGACTGAGGTATTGGGTTCACCAATCAAGGAATTTAGTGTTAATTATCGTCCATTATACCGTACTTTTGCATAAGTGTAAACACTTAGTGTTTCGGATAATTACCACCGAAGTGGCGCATGGAATTAAAACTAATTCGCCCTTAAGATGAGCTTGTACTTTTATGGCTTACTAAGTAGCTCCATTCAAACTTACAGAGGGCAGAGGACCAGGTAAGCGCAAACGCATAACCTTAGACATCCATTCAGTGTGACTGTGCGCACTTCTTAAATAACCCCTTTATAGTTCATTCGAATGGGTGAGCCGTTCAGTCATTGTACCAAAGTCACCAATCAATTAAACTATTGAAAACTTAACTCTTCCAAAACAAATCAAATTTCGCCATTGTTTAGTCCGTATTATTTTTCTATTCAAAATTACCCTTTGCTTAAAACTGTCTAACATAATAAACAAACAAGTAATACCAATAAAAAAATATAAACAACTAAAAACAATGCGCACATAATAAACAATTTATACGTGTAAACAAGTAGCCACATGCAACTTATTCGATAAAACCCTATTAATAATCAATGTCTAGGTTAAATTAATGTATATATTAATTTAGGGCTTTCACTCTCTCAATTGAAAGTGAGCCACATACATCGACGAATCGATTGCGTAAACCGCACATAATTGATTCATTAATGTATATAATTGGAGTCATCCCCAATTCAAGATTTATCATAAATATACATGTGTATAAAACTTAACAATTAATCCAATCTTAACAATTAAATAATAATACAAGCAACTATCCATGACAAACATGCATGTATCATCATGGATATAACATAACAATTATTCAATTAAGTCACAAGATCGCATACAATTCCATGTCACATAACACTTTATTCATGAATTTATCACGTAACAAATATATTAAATCTAGGTTTCGATATTGATAACATAACAATTAATATAAACCCTAAAAAAAATTTAGGAAATCGACTAAAAAATTTTAGGGTTTCCACCCAAAATTTTTTTTTTGATCCATAATAGATTTTTAAAACCAAATTAGGGCAAAATCCTTAACCCTAAAATTAGGGTTTATATAATCATAACCAAAACCCTAGAATAAATCATATCAAACACAATACAATATCCGTTTTTTACGTGTTTAGTAATTAATTACTCATTAAAAACCAATGACTCGTGATGCCACTGTTGGAATTATATAACATGACTAATCATAAATATAAACAATAAACATCAAAGTAAGTGCGGAAGCGTATAGGAACATATAATGAATAATTAATTAACTAAAGAATAAAGTATGCGTACCTTACTTGATTCTAGCCGAACAAGAATCAAATCCACAAACTAGCAATTAGGATGAACCCTAATTAGGGTTTATAGGATTATATGAATTACCCCTTATCGTTTTGTAATTCAATCCAAGATAATAACAAAAGTATGTTATTACTATGTTCTTGTACACACGTACTAAACCGAATTAAAGTAATGCTAGTTTTTATCAAACAAATAACTTGATGTGGAAAAGGTTTGAAGATCGACACCCTAAAGGGATGTACGATCGGTTTAAGAACAAAACACACACAAAACAATTTTAGGGTTTAAGCAATGTGCACAAGAGATCTAGAAAAAATAAAACCCCAAGCCTTGTTTATATATCCAACTAAACTTGGTGAACAAGTTGGGTTTTTCTTTCCTTGTTTTGATCCTTGGCCGATCGGTGTAGGATTTCCCAAAGGGATTCCAGAACCTTCCCAACTTTTGCAATTTAGTCCTTTTCCATAAACATTTAACGCCCGTTAGTCCATTACATTAATTACTTAACGTTCATTAGTTATTTCGTTTAATAAATAAATAAATACAACATTTATATTTAATTATTAACTTTAAATTCTCATACGTAAAGTGTGCAATCCCATAGTCTCGAGTTCGATCCTAACACACGTCTATTAATTTATTGTCCATAAAACCAACAGTAGGTTCATGCAATCATAGAACATTCCTTTTCATTATTCGAGTGATTAAAAAGTGAACATTTTCATTGACAGTGTTGTCAAATTATACCTGTGTAAGTTCTTTCTTGGCAAGGATGTGATAGTGTCTCTGCCAGATCCTCTGTATGACAACGGTGGCCGCAAAAAGACCATAAGCAATACCAATAATCATGAATAACACCACAAAAACTGTAAGCAGAGCTGAACATGGATTCACGCATCTGTCAGAAGAATGGGCATCGCCACCAGAGAAAGGGCAACCCCCAATACAGAAGTCGCAGCAGTCCCTCCTGTCCTTGTTATTACAGCGACAGCAGTGTATAATGATCCCAAAAAATGCAAAGAGCATAAAGAACACAAGGACTCCTGTGGATTAACAAAATTACAGGTTTAGAAGTAAATATAAATCACACTCAAAACTCATATATGTTGCAAACCTTACCAATACAATAGTAGAATGGAATAGGATGCCTTGACAATATACGGTCCTCATTGTCGTCAAATAAATTCCTTACCGACCCATTTTTGTCAGCAAGATATGCTAGACTTCCCAGCATTCCGATCACCTAAATAACAAAGTATTAGAATTACTCACAAGACGGGAACAACATACAATATAAAAGGATACACAGATCTCGTATGCAGCAACGTCAATTATGATCATTAAAACTTGTTGAATGCATGGACGGATCGTCAAGAAACCAAGTTTACATATAGAAAGTGAAGTTAAAATAGGACTCAACTGTTTGTAAAGCAAAAAACGCAAAGACAACATCTCTGGCAACAAATAGTCTGAACTTCTTTTTGCGCCACGGCTTTACTTCTTCAATCTCAGTTACTTGAAGATGAAATTGGACTTTGCAAATGTTGCAATGAGAAAAATCAAAACCTCCCTGTTGTTAACATTAACATTATATGTTTAAAGTATGTAAGTGTACTAGAATATAATCTCATATGTAACAATATTAGGTATCAGCTTAGGGGCACTTTCAAGACTTATCACCTTTACAGACCGCCAATGATCAAGGCATGATCGATGCACAAACTGGTGGGTGCCTTTGCACATGCACGGTGAAATCAAATCCTCGTCTACAGAAAAGAGAAACAATATGAAACTTAAAGAATTTAGTAGTAAAACGCAAAGATCCTTGAGTTCGATAAAAAATCACCACCAAAGTGGCCTAGCTAGTGGTTAGGCAAATGATGTCCTTATAATAATTTTAGGTTCAAACCTCGTACACATTTGGGTGACTAGGGAAAAACTCGCCCTCCTACGTAATCAACAGGGAAAACCTCATCAGTTTCCTATAGTTGAGATTACAATTAACACAAGTAAAATAGTTCAATGGGAACTGGTTAAACTTAAAGCACGTCTTGATATAATGGCTGCAACCATGATTTGTTAGTCAAACTGGTTTCCTCATGACTATAGAACGCCTAAAGCTTGTTCGTGTTTGTAAAAAACGAACTGATTTGTGTTCATGTTAGATCGTTTAGAATAAATGGATAAACGGATGAGGCTTTCCCGTTGATGTCACACTAAAAAGTAGAAAATTATTCATCACCTTCTTCCCCATCGCATTGAAAGCAAATACGACAAGTAACTATCGAGTCACGTTCTAGATCTTCCTCTATGATCTCTCTATAACTTGACGCCATCTTGTATAACTTAGACGTATGTTTAAACTCTTTTGTTCATAGAATCAAAGCAGAAGAAATTAAAATTATGTATAAATTAAATTGAATTAAGTTTGAGTTTCTTCACTAGCAAGTAAAAAATATCCGCATATATCAATACCTATTATATCACTCGTAGTATACTTGTTTAGCATTCTTTTAGTTTCCTAATATAACACAATCACTTAATCACCATGTTATTTTGCCTATATCCCTTTAGATTTTTATTTATTTATTTTTTTTAACATCTAGTTTTTTTAAACATGGAAATGTGTTAGTCTAATCTTCTATGAACAATCGAATATAAAGTATACTAAGTTTATTTGATATAATACAATCGTTGGTTACAGACTTTGATTTACATGGTATTTATAACTTTCTAAACGACACTATGAACCGACACAACCTTTCAAGTTTAACTGCCATGTAAATCAAAGTCTGTAACCAACGATTGTATTATATCAAATAAACTTAGTATACTTTATATTCGATTGTTCATAGAAGATTAGACTAACAATTGGTACCAGAGCATCAGATGTTCGAATCAAACCGGATGTTTCAGTTTGCGTTTCATACAAGAAACTAAACAGCAAGACACCAATCAGAGAGAAGAACAACTTGGTTCAGGGAATCAAGTTAAATAGCGATTCAGGGAATCGCTTTTAGAGAAGAAATACTAACGATTCAGGGAATCGTTCCAGAAAAAAGGAAGAGACAAATTGATTCAGGGAATCAATTAAGAAGAAAACCAATTCAGGGAATCGTTTCAATCAAGAGAAAGAAGTGGTTGATAGTACTAATGTAAAAGATCCAAAGAAAGAAGTGGTTGATAGTGCTATTGTAAAAGATCCAGAGAGACCGATTGATTCAGGGAATCAATCAAGAGAAGAGGAGAAACCGTGCGCATACCGGTTAATCAAGAAGAGAGATAGAGACCGATTGATTCAGGGAATCAATCAAGAGAAGAGCAGACTGTGAACAGCCCGGTCAGAACGGGTTAAAGAAACCCAAATTCAATTCAGAGAAGAGATAGAAACTGATAAGAGGATCAGTTGATTCAAAAAAAAGAAATTTGATCAAGGGATCAAGTTTGGAGATGAGACAAAGAGAACCAAAAGAAGAAAAGAAAACTTACCAGTTGTCTTACAACGCAACAGGTAGGAAGAAAGGAGACCTATTGCTGTCATTTAACGCGGCAATTTGGAAGAAGAAAGACGTCAAGAATAAGAGAAGACCTACTATTGCAACATAACGCAATACGTTGGAAGAGAAAAGAAGGTTGCTTGGTTTAAGAAAGGTATACCGAGAGAAAGGAGAAACAATCTAGGATTGTTTGGAGACACGCTAGCAATACAAGGACAACAACAACGAAAAAAAACAATCTGATCAATTGTTTTGAAAATACCGTGGGGTATTATTGTTGTGGTACATACGGTGTGGAACAAAGAAAAAAAATGAAGGAAGTATTGTGGAACGCGTTTAGAGATACAAGCAACCGCGAAGGAACAATCTGTGATAGATTGATCAAGAGAAGTGAAGAATGAAGTCAGATTTGATGTGGACATCAGCAGCAACACAGAATGATGATTCAAGGAAGAATGAAAAAACAGATTAAAGAGAGAAGAACAGAAGTTTGATGCATATGACAAAGAAACTAGAGAAAAGGAGATGAAAAGTGGATCAAAGAAAGGCTGATGTTGATAAACAAGATGCTGGAAATTGTGACATGAAGACGGATGCTGTTAAGAATGAAGATGGTATGAAGTCATCAAAGATTGTATTTGAAAGACGAGAAGACCTGCTACAACATGTTCAAAGATAGAGATGATCGAGTTGAAGACATGAAGATGTTGAAGACACGGATTAATAAATTAGGGAGGAATATTGGATGATAATTCATTAATCCATGTTTAGGGGTCATAATGTAATTAGTAGTTTATGTATTTAGAGTCGAGTTTGTAAAGTTTATAAGTTTAGGGGTCTAGAGTGTCAATAACAAAGTTAATAACCGAATAGTTAGTTATAGCAGTTATAGGTAGTTATTAACGAAGGGTCGCGATGGTTCATGGAACCTGTAGTATCTGTTCGTATAGTATATATAGATGTCAAGATGTATTGTAAAAAATTAACAGATTTCATTATATACAAAAGCATGAGTTTGTGTGTCATGAGTCTTGTTCAATAGTCATGTTTGATTTGATACATAAATGATCCAGATGGGACTAAAAATTGGTATCTGAAATACATGCTCTGATACCAATTATTCACAGGATGAGAGCGCTACTGTCGGTTGCTTCTGAGTACACCAAGTGATAGGTGACTCTCCAAAGTAAAATACTATTCCAGTAGTTCCTTTTCCTTGATCTGTATTGACTCCATAACTACTGTCGTTGTATCCTGTAATCTTGCAGCTTCCGTCTTTCTTGTATATTACTCCATGGTCTTTCGTTCCTTTGATGTATCGGATTACTTGTTTCACTGCCTTCAGGTGATGATCCTTTGGGTCTTGCATAAATCTGTTGAGTAGTCCGACTGAATAACTAAGATCTGGTCTTGTATGCAGTAAGTATCTGAGACTTCCAATTAAGCTTCGGTAATAAGTTGCGTCAACTGGGCTTCCATCTTCCGCCTTGACCAACTTAGTGCCGGGATCCATCGGTGCCTTTGTATCATTATTGTCCGTCATGCTTGTCTCTTTCAAGATCTTGTTAATGTATCCAGTTTGCTTGATCGTAATTTCTCTTCCTGTCTGTGTAACTTCTATCCCAAGGTAATATGCTAGCAACCCTAAGTCGCTAATTTCAAATTTATCTTTCATCTGGGATTTGAACAAGTCTACTTCCTTCTTTGGAGTGCCTGTGATTATCAAATCATCCACATATACTCCGACGATGAGTGTAGAAGTCTTGCTTCTCTTTGTGTAGACTGCTTGCTCGAGATTACATTTCTTAAAGTCTAATGACTTTAATGTTTGGTCAAGCTTCACGTTCCAAGCTCTAGGTGCTTGTCTTAAGCCATACAAAGCTTTAGTTAGCTTGTAGACTTTTCCTAGGTTTCCTTGTTGAATGAAACCTTCAGGTTGGGTGATATAGACTTCTTCTTTCTCGTGTTCCATTGATACATGCGTTTGGGTGTTTCCCTTAAAAGCTAACGCCCACTTTGGAATCCTGAAGTATGCTTGAACGTTGGCGTTTCCCACGGACCAGAGCCTTCGCTCTGATACCAATTATTCACAGGACTTCTGCCAACGTTTTTCTGTTTCAGTAAACGTGTCATGATTGGTTTTGACTGCGTATTGGGTGTTTGGTAATGTAACAGTAAATCGAGTAAACAATGCAATGTTAATAAGATACTTTGTATTGTAGATAGTAATTGTTTGTTGTGAATTTCCAACCTGTGGATAATCACAACAAACAATTACTATCTACAATACAAAGTATCTGATTAACATTGCATTGTTTACCCGATTTACTGTTACATTACCAAACACCCAATACGCAGTCACAACCAATCATGAAACGTTTACTGAAACAGAAAAACGTTGGCAGAAGTCCTGTGAATGATTGGTATCAGAGCGAAGGCCCTGGTCCGTGGGAAACGCCAACGTTCAAGCATACTTCAGGATTCCAAAGTGGGCGTTACCTTTTAAGGGAAACACCCAAACGCATGTATCAATGGAACACGAGAAAGAAGAAGTCTATATCACCGAAGGGAAAGCAATTACTGGTTCAAACAGTATTGGATAACGAAGTATTTAATGCCAAGAGCAAAACAGAGTGCGTGATTTAAAGAAAAAAGAAAACCGTTGCAAAGAAAAGGCCAAGAATGCGAAGTGCTATATTTGTAGAGAGAAAGGACACCCTTTTTGGGCGTGTGAAAGGAGGATGAAATTGGCAGGCGTCGAACTAGAACAGGAAGTGAATTTAACGAATCAGATAATTGATCAAGAAAGAATGTACCCCGAAAAAGTGTACATATACGGTGACTATACAGTGCAAGGGACGGATGAAGATGGCTGGAATGATATATGGTATGTAAGTAAACATTACAAGTTTCATATGTGCCCTAGGAGAATCATGTTTGATGATGTCAATTATAAGTTTAAGTTAATAGGCAAAGATGAACATGAGTGCAAATTCATATTTTCGTATGGAATTGGCACTACCACTATCAAAACAGAGTTGGGTGATTTAGTTGTAAAACAAGTACAATACACTCCTGAATTTCTCACAATATTCTTAGCCTAGAATTGTTAGAAAAGCAAGGATTTTCTGTGAAAATTAAGGATACTAGATGTAGCATATACCATATGTATTATGATGAGGAAACAGAATCGGATATGCCACTTGATGATGAGAAAGAAAAGGTTGGGCCGAAAGAAGTGGTACAGGAACACAACCAGTATTTGCAGAAATACTTTGAAGCAATTGATCCAGGGGACGAATGTTCATTGGTTAGAGGTATAGAAGAGTTGGATTGGAATAAAGAAGTGACTCAAGATTACATAGACAACGAGTACTTGAGTTTCAATGGAACCTTATACGCCTTAAAGGTCAATTCGTTTTCAAGGTTTATTTTATTCATGAACTTGTTGAAAAATGATAAATTGTTATATCAAAACTGGGAAGTGTTCAACAAAAGGTTTGTAGATATGTTAAGATGGTTTTACTTGGTGCATTTAAATTATAATGCACTCGATGAAATTCCACCCGTTGTCAAAGATGTTGAAGTGAACCTGCTATGTTTATTGAAAACTGTTGAAAGTTTGGGCGGCTATTTTCCCGTCACCATGGGTGATAAATGGGGAACCATAGCCCAGTTACAAGGCCTGGACATTGGAGATGGAGAAGCAATCAATAATTGTTACAAGAAGTATGTGGATCTAGTTGTAGTCTACCATGAAACCGCTAGTGTGCCTTGGGGTGAAACGTCAAAGAATGTAGGAGAAGCAAGCAATGCTGGCTTGGCCATGGATCTGCAAGACCAGAAGGACAAGAGGGTGAAGGATGGAGCAATAGAGTCCAGTCGAGACCATTTCGGTGTGAGGCTTGAAGACAATGATGAAGATCAAGATGATAGCAGTGAAGGAAGTAATGATTTCGAAGTCATTACTTGAAGTCAAAGAAAGCAGGATTCAAGAAGTTTGATGCTAAAACATTAGGGGGAAATTGTTAGCCCTATAATGTTGTTAGATCAAAAGTTTACATTATGTTTTATATATTAAGACTTTAGTTTATATTTGTGTATGTTCTGTAATACTGATATGGGTCGAATTTAGATGCTATGGGTAAAAAACTTGTTAACCCAAACAAGCCCATATGCATATAACGGTTATATAGGAAAACGGTTATCTCTCTAAACATCACAACGTTTGGGAATAACCTAGGTGTCGTTTCAGTATCTATATATTGTGAATTTCCAACCTGTGGATAATCACAACAAACAATTACTATCTACAATACAAAGTATCTTATTAACATTGCATTGTTTACCCGATTTACTGTTACATTACCAAACACCCAATACGCAGTCAAAACCAATCATGAAACGTTTACTGAAACAGAAAAACGTTGGCAGAAGTCCTGTGAATAGATTATCCGTTAGTATTTCAGATTTCTAAATCTCTTTGTTGTTATAATACGAGTTAAGTTCAAATGAGAAGAAAATTAATAAAAATAAGAAGGATAAAAATATCTATAATCACACATTTAAGATGCATAAATTTGATTTTGATGCATGTCTAGTTTTAGCTCTAGCCAGATCTATTTACATATATTAGATGCATTTATCCAAACTAGGTCATTTTTTGTCCTTTACATGTTAAATGTGTTACTACTAGTACTTTGTATCATTTTCACAACAAATCACTTGTGAAACTAATTGAAATGTATCCAAATGAATAGAAATACATTTAATTCAAGTCGATGAATCTATAATGTGTGGTTATAATTATTTCTTATCTTTATCTTTTTCAGTTTTCTTCTCACTAAATCTTCACCTATGCTGATACATAAAAAAACCTCCCAACATTTGATTATTTTTTAAAAGTAGTAAAATTTTAAACTATGGTTAAGTCCAGTTTAGCCTACTAAACCCAGGCACAGAGCATAGAAGCCCAAATCTAAATATAAAGGAAGTTGCACCAAACCAGATCAACTAGTGTGAATAAAACACATATCGATAGAGCAAAACCATCTTAAAATGTTTCCCATGTAAATGTATGGGTACCATGTAAAACATAAAAGGTTTAACCTAGCTAACACCATCATGAATCATCTCTAGGATTCAGAACTAATAGTTATGTTGAAACCATAACAATGTAATGAACCAATAACCACTTTATCTCGATCCCTAGAAAAGCTTTAGCATCTTTAGGCGTTTCATGTGTTCTGGATCCAATTCTGCGGGGGTGTAATGTCCTTTAAGATCCTCAACTACATACTCCTGTCAAATAATAAGCAACGGTATTACAAATTTCCATCGAAACATATGGTAAAATAAGTGCACTTACAAGTTAAGAATATGCACAATGAAGTTGTACATATCATATATCCATTGGTTTTTTTACATGTCTCAGCTCATTCTTAATTTTGATTTTCTACTGGGTTATCTTCGACCTTGTAAGTAAGAAAAAATAATTTTTAAGATCACTTAGATAAAGTCGACATGGTCAAAGTTAGTAATAGAGCATCGTCTTAATTATATAACTTATTTTTGACACTTCAAAAGGCTTTGTTAAAATAATCGGAAGCTTAATAATATCTCTTAGGAAAAGAAAAAAAAGATAGTTAACATGAATAGAAATTTGCATGGAATTGGTTATCTTCAATTCTTATACAGAAATTAGTCAATACATAATCCATTGACTTGTACTATATATCTTACAAATTAGAGTGTTCAAAGTTCAAACAATTCGGCTAACCCGACCAGTTTTGGTTTCGAGTTGGTTAACCAAATCATGAAATTTTTGTGCGCTTTCGTTATTCAAGTGATCAATTACTGTACATTCTTAATTTCATTGACAATGTCGAAAGATTATACGTAAAAAATACCTTTGTAAGTTCTCTTTTGGCACGGATGTGATAGTGTTTCTGCCAGATCCTTTGTAGAACGAAGATGGCAGCAAAAAGACCGTACGCGATACCTAGAATCCCGAATATGATCACACAAACTATTGCAAGAACAAAACATGAATCCCTATCAAAACATGGTTCCATGGGAAAAGGATCAGGACCACAATCAGAACAACAACCGGTGCAGCAACCCAAACTTCCATCATCACTCATGAAAAAACAATGTAGAATCATCCCCAAAAAACCAAGTATCACCAAAAACATAATGAGTCCTGTGGAACAACAACATATATAACAACTTTTTGAGAAAACCATTATAAGAATACAATTAGAACATGTCAAATTGGAGAATCTTGCATAGAACAATTAACAAACTTACCTACGCAATAGTATATTGGAATAGGATGCCTTGATAATATACGGTCCCAGCTATCGTTAAATAAATCCTTTAGGTACCCGTGTTTGTCGACAAGATATGCTAAACCTCCAAGCATTGCAATCACCTATTTGACATTGAAACTTGTAGAATGAAGGAACCACAATCATCAAGTTTATACAACAGTTTGAGTGAAGTTAGAAGAAGACTTAACTGTTTGTACAGCCAAAAATACAAAGACAATGTCTCTGGCAACAAAAAGTTTGAATTTTGTTTTGAGCCTTGATTCTAACTGAAAAACTCGAAGATGAAACTGGGCTTTGCATGTGGTGCAATGTGAAAAGTTAGACCCTTCCTGTTGTTGTTAAGAGTAAGAATAGTACTTAATTTATGTATAAGCAAATATAATATTACTTGTATGACAGTATTATAGAAACAATAGTATCAACTAGGGTCACTTGAGTCACCTTGGCAGATCGCCAATGATCGAGGCATGATCGATGCACAAACTGTTGGGTACCTTTGCACATGCATGGTGATATCAGATCCTCATCTACATGAGAGGGGTAAAAAGGAAACTTAATGAAATAGTAATAGATGATATATAACATATACGAGTATCTTTCAATGCGAGTAAGCGACTCATACATATACAAGGAATTGTTTGTGTTCATTCGTTCGTTTAGAAATAGAAAGTTGTTTGTATTTGTTTATACTCGATCCATTAAAAAGCTAAATAACAGACACACACAATGACACAACAACAACGGCAACAACAACGATACTCATACTCTACCTTTGAGTAAATCTGAGGGTAAAGAGACTGCTTCGAGTAAGACCTTTGGCAAAGTGAATATATAAGTGTACAAGTGATAAAACAAAATAAGAGAAAGCATGCAAATGAAAAGGAACAATATAAAGCAAAGAAACATTGTAGAGGAAGATAATAAAGCATATGACACAAGATAAAAGAAGCTATAAAAACAGGCAAAGACAAAAAAACATCAAAAAGAGAAAAAAACAAGAACGGACACAATAAGCATACAACGCATGACATACATAAGCAACAAATGAAATACATAAGCATACTTGGCAACAAATGAAATACAAAGCAAAAGACCAAGAGCTTGTAGAAAACCCCAAAATCTCAAATAAAAACGACAAGAAGCAAAAACGAAAAAGACATACATAAGATTTATCAAAAAAAAAAAGGCATACATAAGCAGGGGAACAAACGAGCAAAAGCACAGGAACAGGGCAAAAATAAAAAGGACATACGGGCACAACAAAGTAAGAAAAGGCATAAAGCAAAAGGCACCCTACCTAAAGCGAAGGTGAAGGCAAAAGAAAAGAACAACTACAACGCACCTATAAAAGTAAAAAAAGAACTAGCTAGACAACTCTATACCTACCATCTAACCTCCTAATCTAATTTGCCTTTCACTCGTTCCTATAAGAGGTCATGTCCTCGAAAAAGAGAAGCTCCTTCATGCCATACTTCGGTCTATCATCCTACCTAAGTTTCGATCTACTCCTTCTCCTCAAGCCGTCGACTACCAAAGCTTCCACTTTCCTAAATCGTACACACACAATGACACAAATAGGCATATGCATATTAGTCTTTGTTTCAAAAGTTTATAGTGAAAATCCACACAAACAAACTCAAAGTTACCCTTGAACATGAACAAACAAGCATATACGAACATACACATAAACAAGCATATAACAGTAAGGTACTACATTATTTTAATCTTGTGCACCTTTTGTTCGTTTAGTAGTACATAAACGATGTTATACACGATAAAAGCTTCCTAGAAATGAATCATGTAAAAATGGTGAGTCGTGTAAAAATAATGATGAGTCGTGTAAAAATATGACGATATGTTATGAGAAAAAAGTATTTCGTATTAATTAATCCTTACCCTCTAAACCGTTGCTTTGAAGGCAAATACGACAAGTAACAATCGAACCACCTTCAAAATCTTTTTCATCTTTCTTTACCCGATCACTTGAACTCACTGCCGCCATTTAACCTAATCAGGATCATTTAATCAGAAAACCCTAACAATGAATTTAAAACTCTTCTTTTAATTCGTAAATCAACAAAACATCAATGTATTACGGGATTGACTATAGAATACATGACAAGGTCAACATTTTAAAATATCTCCTGGATCATTTAATATATATCCACGTGTGTAAATAATGTGATTTGGTATTATTTGTTTTTAACATGGTTTTAAAAGTCGCGTAAAAGCTTGCAAACGTCTTATAAAAGCGTGAGGCTTAGTCATACCGTCACGTCATGTCTTATGTTGTCTTATGTCACGTCTTTTTGTAAACTCGATATATATGAAATATGATATAAATAAATAAATATTTTCATACTTTGTGCCGCCTTATGTCAGATCTTATAAATACAAAAGCTTCGCCTTGACCGCTAAGACGTAATGTTTGTTCATACCGTCACGCCACGTCACGCGCTATTTATAGCTTTGATTTTTAATATAATAACTAGTTTTTAACCACGTTAAATAAAGATTTTACTTTTTCTAAAATCTTATATAGTTATAATAGAATATATGTGCGCACACAGTTCTTTACGTAAAATTCTCATTATCTATTAATGTCGCTTAATAGATTTGACTTTATTTAACTAATAACATGGCGTTGGGCTTGATGTTGTTTATGTTTTAACTGGTGATATTATATTCTAGACATTATTCATGTTAAAAAACAGAAAGTATGACTCTTGTAAAAACATAATCTTAGATATCTTTATTTAAAATTTAATAAATGAGTTACATGCATCGTTACTTAATTTCACAAAGAGGGATAAAATGAATCATTCGTATATATACATTAACATGAGCCGTTATTTGAACGCGGATAGTAAGAAAAATACTCTTCTGGTTATCCTTACTTAATCTTATTAAATTTATGAAGTTATTAAAAACATGAGGTCTGAAAATTTACTTATGTCTACAACTGAAGTTTTATTAATAACCCTCTTTTTTTTTTTTTTTTTTTTTTTTTTTTTTTTTTTTTTTTTTAAATTGATACGTAAGTTTTTATACATATTTATTTTGGTGGACGAAATTTATTTCTTTTTAACCAAATTAAAGCCAATTTTGACTTTTCTTGCCCAATCAAAATGCTTGATTTCAAAATTGAGTTTTCCCATTAATCAATAAAATAACAAGTTCTCCCAATTTTAACTTCTCCTATTATATAAGAGATGATAATAGGAGAAATTTTTAAATTTATAAGTTTACATAAAAATAATAAAACCAAAACATTTTACATTTAAATACACGAGGTTAAATAAATTATTAATTTCTTATCTCAAGTTTTTCATTTAATTGTAAATTATATAGTATGAAATTTTAGACTTTAGGTATGTTTAGCAAAATTAATTGTTGCTTAACTGAAGATAAAGCTGTAGATTGAGATGAAAAGTGAGGTTATTTTTTCTAAGCTACACTATTTAACATTTGATTTTTATGAAAGATTATTTTTTTATAATTTTTTAGAAGTATTGTATGCCAAACAAAACTAGAGGGCGCTTGGTTGAAATTGAGGAATGGGAGAGGGAATGGTAATGGCAATGCAAAGGAATGCAATGTTTGTTCCTTTCCATATTGCTTGATCAAAATGTTGAGGAATGAACGTGATGTTTGTTTTATATGCTACTTCTTGGCCTTACATTTTTTCTTAGAAGAAACTTCATTAAGCAAAAATATAAGCTATCATCCAATGTTATTGTATTGTACGCAGTAGGCTACAACAATAAAATCATGCAACTTATTGGAAACGTAAACCCAATACGAGGCACGGGGTTGTAAAATAAGCCAAACAGAAGAAAAAAAAAACTAAAAGGTGTCGTTGCAGACAATATATCAAAACCAAACTTTGAGAGTTAGGCCATCTAAGAAAGGACAGACACTGCAACAATCAGGGCTCTCGCAGGAGAAATATCAGGGCTTTCGCAGGGGACATGTCCCATGTGAAACCTTTTCCCGGGGACATGTCCCCGGCGAAAGTCCCCCGCCAATACCCTCTCGGGAATACTTTCCCCGGGGACGTAAGTCCACTTTTACCGGGGACATGTGGGTCCCGCAGCCATTTCACGCCGGTCAAACACGTCCGACGTGGCACTCATTTTTGCCGGGGACAAGTCCCCGAGGAAAGTATTTTCAAATAATTAGCTAATTACGTGATTAAAATAATTAATCAGGACTTTTGCAGGGGACACGTCCCCGGGGAAAGTGAGGTAATAAATTAATGGTTTATACTTTCGCAGAGGACATGTCTCCGGTGAAACTTCTGACCCATTTTGCAGCAATTTGCTGCAAAATGGGTAATTTCTAGATTTTTTCTAGAATTTTTCCGGAAAAAATCTACAATGTAACAACATGTTTTCAGAACCTGTTTTATGCTACAACAACACAAATTCGCTAAACATAATATCATATATAACCATCAATCGCTAACATAATCATAAGTTTCCAAATTCGCCAAAAAGGTTCAAAAACCATGAACACATGATCATCTACAAAACTATACATAAGCTAGCTATCCGCAAAAAGAATTAAATTATGATTTCACTAGACAAAGAAAAAAGGAACCTAGCGAGCACTTCCTTTTGGCTTGCCATAAGTTTTCCCTAGTGCTCAGGGGCAGTGGCGGATCTAGGAATTCAAAGTAGGGTATGCACTATTTTATTAGAGTTAATATTTAATCCGGTTTTTCAGTTTGAGTTTCCGGGTCGGGTTTTTCGGGATCGGATTAGGCACGGTTGTTTGAGTTTTTCTATCCAAGTTATTAAAAGGTGATTTGGTATATCTAATGGATGGGTAATGTTAATGTTTTTGTGAGAGGAAAAAGAAAGTGGGCCATCGTTTTGAAGACTTTTATATTATTAGAAAACAAATGCTCACTCACACTACATTGAACGTGACCCCTCATGTTCAAAATATGAACATGTTCAAAATATGAACATGAGGTGATCCTAATCCTTATCAAATTGACTTCAATTTAGTCAAATTAATCTAAATTCTATATGTAAAAAAAACTTAAAAAAGGGGGTAATTTATAAAACTCGAATTGCTATTTAATTTCAAAACAAAGTTAGTAAAATGTGATTACCCGTTATACTATTTGGCTAATACCCGTGAGTGCACAGATCTTAAATTAGTTGAGTATTAAAAGAATAACATTGTCTCAATCTCCATTTATAATTCCTGTACATAACAAACTTGGAAACATGTATGAATTAATTTCCAAGTAAGTTTGTACCTCAAATCGTGACAAAGCTGACAAAACATATATCAAGAAAAATCTTAAGTACAACTAAAAAATGAATCGTATGAAATTTTGAAACACTTAACAATATAAGTAAAATGATACTAAACATTACAATGTTTACAGCAAGTGTTGAGTGAGTTGGGCTTTGGGAGGAGGAGTGGACTCAAAATTAAGTGTCTTATATTTAACTTTCCATTGGGCCTGAAAAAAACAAAGCATCTATTGACTATTTGACTTCAGTCTTCTTCCTCAAGACATTGACCTGCTACTCAATATTACCAAGCATGAAATCCTTTCCCTTTTCTTTCTTTTCTGAAATTTATGGGTATGCACTCAAAAATTTGAAGTATCCTAGAGGGTGTGCACCGGTAAACTTTTAGTGTATTTTGTAGTAACTTTTGATGAAATCAATTTTTTTTAACACTATTAAGATTTTTCACAGGGTATGCACGTGCATACCCTATGATCAAGCTAGATCCGGTTGACACCTCATTTCGCAGGTCTTGCATTTAAAACGAAGTGACAAGCCAAGAGAAAAGCACTTAGTGCTTTTCTCTTGGCTTGTCACTTCGTTTTAAATGCAAGACCTGCGAAATGAGGTGTCAAGTTGTAAGTAACGGGTCACAACCAGTTTAGTACACATGAACGTTATACAAAAATCATATATATTACTAGTGTGTCAAATATATTATTACAAAAGCTATGCTATCTTACTAATAGTTAATGAGGTTTTGATAAGGTTTTAAAATGTACCTTTTTGAGGGGTCGTTTAAGCCCTTATTTGATCACTTTTATATCCGTTATTACTTAATATCGTTCCTTTTTACTTTTTAGGTCTCTTGAAGGCAAATTGCTGTAATGGCACTTATTTGGACGAAAAGGCGCGGATATACGAAGAAAATGGCCAAAGTCAAGAATCGAGACACTCAAGCTGCTGAAATACAAGGTGACGACGTCACTGCTTAACTGCGACGCCGTCGGAGCATTTTGTGACGGCACAGAAGCCAAATTTTTTATTTTCAAGTGACGATTTCAGGCTTTAAAAGAGTAGGCCGTCGCAACTTAGACGGCCTAGATTTGATCCAGACGGCGTCAGAAGCTGAAGAGGACGGCGTCACAAGCACAAGGTGACACCGTCGCAAGACTAACGTGGCCAAGACGAAACCCTAATGACGGCGACCCGACGGCGTCACAAATCATAAGGTGACGCCGTCGCGATTGTAATATTATATATAGAATCCGAATTTTTCAGTTTTAGTGTGTAGTCTTTTGGAGTAAAAACCTAAACCGAACCAAGGTTGTCTTGTACAGTATTTTAGGGTTCCAAACCCTATATTACATCAAGATAAGTGTTTTACTTCATTAATTCAATTGTGTCTTCAATTGATTGTGTGTATGCTTGCATGTTTACCATGTCCGGCTAAATTACTTGTATGTTTGCTTAGATTTATGAAACCTAGTTGTTAATTATTGTTAGGTTGTCTCTTATCTTAATTGTAATTGGCTTAGGAGTGCGATTAGGCTATCGTTGTGTTTAATACTTGATAAATCTTTGATAGTTTATGAATGACTTAGTGGATTTCGTTTACTACACTTAAAGGTGACTTCAAAGAGTTAGGGAATGCACACCTTACGACCTTAGAAAACACAACGAGTTAAGAATAAGGACGTGACAATTCAACCATCAATAGGAGATAACTAGGGAGTAATAAAGCCTAAGCAAATATATTTTTAATCATCATACGAGCACACAACAATAGACATAGACTACCCTCACCTTAGCTTAGATAATTAGATAGTAGAAGTAATCGGTAGAAATACCAACTGTGACACACGGTAAATTTTCACCAAAATTTAACTGATAATTAGTAAATTATTATTACTAAGCCTGAGTCTTTAAGCATACACAAGCTTTGCCTGATTATTTGAGTAGTTAACTCGCATACGGTAGATAACTGCATCACTTTTTCATTCATAACATTTTATGAATACTTTATTTGTCTTACGATTTAAATTATAAGACGAGAGGGTATCTCGTTTTCCTCAGTGACCGACACCGAACGCGTACCGACACTATGATAAGGACCCGCTAAAACAATGACAAATGTCCGTGATATGAGATATTACAAAGCTAAAAATATTTCGGACTCGTAACAATAAGATACTACGTTATAAGGGTTGTCAAACAGTGATACTTTAGTCACAATTTAATATCGCCAGACACAAAATATTTAACACACTACCACCCAAACAATAACTTTTATAAGATTCAAATACAATTAAATACCTAAGTGAAGGTATACATTTACATCTCTACAAATTATACAACAAGTAAAAATACATATACATTTGTTAAAATAAAAGTCTTTTATAAAACTCAAGGTAGACACTCTTTTGTCCTTCTATCCCCATCCACGACAAAAATGAGAACAAAAGCAGGGAAATAGATTTCACAATCTCATCTTCAACCTTCCACCTACCCTAGACCTGCTCCTCCATCTTCACACGCCTCCCTGT
>BPTQ01000005.1:318617654-318636174 GCA_019973895.1 Chrysanthemum seticuspe
ATGTTTTTATATTCAAACATTTTAAACAATTTTACTAAAATGATCATTCATATGCTTCATAATGTCAAAATGAAAAGTATATATACTTCGTATACTTACTAGTAAAATCATTTTAACAAATTTTACAAACTTATATTTTTGTAATATCATCATTTTAAAAATCATTGAATTACTTTAAGTAAAGAATACTTAAAAACGACGAACTAAGACATTGCCCTCCTTATCTAGGTCGCGTGTCGGTGCCGCTCCACAACCATCACTAATCTCACATTTGGATTGCACTTTTGCTAAGGTGAGTTTCATAGCCCCACTTTTACTTGATAAATTGTTTTATACATTTTGGGGTGAGAAATATGCAAAACATTTTATGGACCAAAACTATTACATGATTACTATTACGTGGTTTAGCCTAAGCCCTTATGTCCCTAGAGAATGCCCTTTTTCATGAACCGTCAATTCCCCATTGGGAAACGCGAATGTTATAAATAGATCTATTGAGGGTGACTCCTCCGTTCGGTTGGCCATGCTTAGGCCAAGGTGAAACGTATACCATGTCGGAATCAAGTGTTGAGGGACAAAACACTTGCTATGGGCCCCCTATATTGTATGACATCTTTTAGCATACAGAAACTGTCGTAGTATCGGTTGCATGAACTTAGAGCTAACGTAATAGACTTTCATCCTTATATCATTATATTCTTGATAATGATTACATGCCTTTGCTTATGGTCCAAACTTACTATTTTAATCTAAACCTATGGACTCACCAGCTTATATCTGACCTTTTTAGCATATTTTTCTCAGGTGCTTAGTTGTGATCATTGATGCAAGGCAAGAGGCGGATAAATGGTCGTAGAAATTTCTAAGGAAGAGTTTTTACATATAAAAGATGTTTTTATATTGGGACCACTGAACTTATGGGATGTGCCCATTTATCTAAACAATGTTGTAAGAAAATGTTTAAAACTACTTTATGAAATCAAACGGAGTATGTATTCCGTTCTGTATTACTTGTGTTATGATTCACCAATTTCGTAACGCTCCCAGATAACACGTATGCTTCCGCTAAGCCAAATTTGGGGGTGTTACAGATTGGCATCAGAGCCTAAGTTATAGAGAACTAGGTACATATAAACCCTAAACTATAACTACTTTTTACAAAAACATCACTCTACGACCGCCAGTTACCGCTTGCCTTACTTGCCATATTACTTAGAGTCAATTTAGACATGACTACATGACTTAATGCCTATTACATGATTGCATGACATATTGCCTATTTATAAATTCACTACTCCATATCTATCATAAGTATATTTTTTACATATACTTACACATATGCACCGTCTTGTCACAGACCATGCCTTCCCCTCACTCTGAAGCTGGATGCGATGGCACAACAGAAGGTTTGTCACCTGCTGAACGCATCCCAGCCCCTTCCCAACTCACTCCTGACACTGGAAACCCATACAGGGTAGTGTATCAAGTTCACCAGGAGGGTACTACCCACACTCCACCTGCTCACTTCCAAATCATCACTACTGTCAGTACTATACCTACCAGTTCCACTACTCCTACACTCCCACCGAGACACCAAAGAGATCCACTCCCCAGTTGGGAGATACCTGCTAGCAAGAGAATCTGTCTCTCTGCATCATCACCATCATCTTCTAACGCATCACCTCCTAGTTCGTTCGAAGTTGGGGAAATTTCAGGAACAGCCACTGCTAGACCACCAACCCTCGACACAGTTATGGCGCGCCTAACACGCCATGAAGAACAAATAGAAGAAATGTCGGATCATCTGGGGATACTACCAGAAGAAAGGATTGGAGGAATCGAAGAAGTGGTAGGAGAACTACAAGCACTTGGCGAAACACTCAAGGAATGCTACAACGATGTTGGGACAGCAATAGAAGGAACCCGTGAGAAGTTAAATGAAGTAATTGCACGTCTCGAAGACCACATTGAAAGGTGTGCTCTGCAAAATCCAGGAGATACCCAGGGACGTCTCACAGAGATTGAAAGTAGGCTAACGCGATTGGAGACCGTTATTACAATAGCATTAACTGAGACAGGATACCTGGAGGGTGCCGTAGAATTTCAAAGACGTACTATGGAGAGTAGGACAAATGAGGTCAACAACAAATTTGCCAGAATGGAGACCCAACTCAGGGAGTTAGAAGAATGGAAGGCAACTCAACAAAGTCAACTCGGGACAACATCGGGAAATGCTTAAATTTCACCTTGCAATTGTGTTAGACGTTGTGATGAGTGGTTTCAATAAAAACGCTTGTAGTAGTTTTGTTGTATGACAAACTAGAGCGAGTCAATGAACGCATGTTATGTGTCGGCCCTATGAGCCATGAACCCCTTAGAATGTAATCAAGTTTATTATGACAAACAACTATGCATAATACACAACGACTTGTGGATTATAACCTTCTGTCAAACTCGCTTCAACCAGTCCCCGCTTTCTTAACGTTATCTTAATAGACTAAGATTACGCTATATTCAGTCAATACAACCGGGGAAATACTTGATTTAGAAGTAATATACGTTGTAACTTTACCTTCATCATGGTCCTCACACACATGGAGAACTCATTGTTGTCATTTCTTGTGGTTGAAGGAAAATGTTTCCAGTAAAGCAAAACATGAGCGCAACCACCACTGAGAAATCTGTTAGCGAACGAGTTGCTGCAAGAATTTCCAACTATCAAATCAATCACAACATCAACAACCTTATCCAGGGAAATAGGGAAGAAGAGGTTGGTAAGACGCTCACATCACGAAATTTATCTTACCAAGAATTCAGAAGCTATAACCCACCAGCATTTGAGGGGACTGAAGGAGCTAGAAGTTTGGCAAAATGGCTAGAAAGGATAGAGACAATTTTCCGCGAACAGAGTTGCGCGGACAATTGTAAGGTCAAGTATGCTACTTGCACCTTTCGACACCAAGCCCTCACATGGTGGGACATTTATGTCCGATTGGTGGGAATAGACACCGCTTACTCTCTTCAGTGGGACACTCTGAAGAAAATGATGATTGCAGAATACTGTTCAAGAAATGAACTGCGGATGATGGAAAGAGAACTCTGTGGGCTAACTATGATAGGGAATGACCTCGAGGGGTACACCAGTCGCTTTCGCGAATTAGCTCAAGTATGTCCTAATATGATAGGACCTGAGGAAAAGAGACTCGAGGCATACTCTTGGGGATGTCCCCCCGAAACTCGAAAGAACGTTGTTGCATTCGCGCCCACCGTCACTCAAGAAGCTACTGGTGCAACCCTTGGATTGACAAGGTCACTGCCTCAAGGCAAGACAATGGGGTACTGTGGTAGCAAGAGGAACTGGGATCATGATGGTGAGGAAGATCAAATGCAACAATCAAGCAAACGTCAAGGGACAGCTGAGTTTAAGGCTACTAAAAACAAGCGGGAAGTAAGGTATGCCGGGACAAAACCCAAGTGTAATATATGCCCATATTACCACTATGGAAAATGCCCTATACCTTGTGGGATTTGTAAAAGAGTTGGACATGAGATAGAAGATTGTAAGCAACTCTATAGGGAAACAATGACATGTCATGGATGTGGAAGGAAAGACCACATCAAAAGCATGTGCCCGGATAGGAAGGGTCAGCATGCAAGCAGCAACTGCCAAAACACTTTCCTGAAGAAAGTGTGAAGAATGGTTCAGACTCCCAACGGACACCATGGAAGAAACTAATTTAGCTAGAGATGCTGGTTGTAATAAAGCTTAGTTTAACTTCCAAGTTACAGTCTACTTTAAAGTACTTCTCTAGGAAATCTTAATGTACTGAAACCTTTCCCCTAGTAGTGTATCTGTTGTTGTTATCGTGTTATCTTGATATATGTCCTCTCCATGACCGTTTTCACCATATCATTAAGGACTTCAACTATCTTGTCTCAATGAAAAGTTCCTCCAAATACAAGAGAACATCATCTTGGATGTTCGACAAGTCTCGGTGCCAAATTAGTATCACCCAACGGGTTGTTTTAGAATGATCCACATTCCAGAATAATTGCGAGGGTATTATTACCAATACCGATAAGACCAACTCAAAATATTACCTCGCCAAAAATCACGAATCCAACATTCCATTTCTAACCGAGTTGTCATTTTTCACACATCTTGGTCAAACGAACTATAGGCCACACTGACGACATTGGTCGGCCTAGCAAATCTTATAATCTATCTTACCGAAACTTCGCACATGAACTTTTACCACATTTCCGCTGACCAAAGAATAAGTACACCAAGATTTGGATTATACCGAACAACACGTCACCGGTCCCCAATTATACATAGCCTGATCACCTATGTATAATTCGGGAGGGGTAACGTGCACAGGACATGGCTAAATTCTTGAAAATTCTTACCCGGTCATGTTAAAGGAAGTGTTTAACTCTCTATCACGAAATAGAAATATTCGTGTCTATATCTCATGTCGCCACCCTACCTTAAAATGCCATACTTTTCACATTACACGGGAAAAGAATAAACCGTGCCACCCGAGAGAAGAAATTTTCTATTAAGGAAACGAATATGAAACGTTTGCACCTTCGACAATGAATTAACACCCTATAGAACACTGGACGCAGAGACTGACGCCCCGGATATACCGGTTCATACATAGTATTTTACCACCAACCAAGAAAGGAATAGATCATCATACGCACTAGATCAACCCAACAAACACCTACTCACACCACGCAAAGAAATCGTGTGGTGCATCTGTTTTAGACATACCTGAGTATGAAAGAGACTCTACCATATATAGGAGACGCTTTACACCAGAGCTGAAAGCTATCCTGATTCAAAGAGGAAAATAATGGTACAGAATACTCGACATCCCAAAGATCCATGTGGAGCACAACGCAGTGTACAAATTAGAATCGAAATCTAACATGACCACACTAGGGAAACCTAGAAGTATTATCTCCACTACACAAGGGAGTACAGTGTACACCGACCACGATGTCTTACGGAGTGTACGGGAACGAAAAGGGAAGTTGACCATGTGACGACACCAACAATTGTAGTCGCAACGTGAGTTCAATTACAACGTTCGTACTCGCGCAAGGCAAGACCATCGTAACCACATATATTTCAAGCAACACCTAGCAAACAAAACCTTTTAAAGCCAGATCATTTCAAGTAGTATCACTCAACGAAAGAACCGACAAAATAAAACCCTTACGACATAACTGAAGGCGAAATGGAACTTGTAAAAGACGAAGGAATCTTATCCCCAAGGGCCAACGTTGAGACCCACGTCATGAAGGGATTGTAATCTCCTCATGTGGGAACCCCATTAAGGCCAGGAGTCTTACCCATCTAGTGTCCGGAAAGAATACACCCTGAACCAGAAGGCCATTATGAGTATCGAACAAGAAGGCTGGTAATTGACCTAAGTCAAACAATACTTAGCATGTTCGAGAGGAAGAATCCAAAAACAATCAGGAACCATCAAACCTACCTGTGCAAACCGTAAATTTCAGATAGAAATGGGAATGCATAACAATAAATTCTAGTCCTAAGACACCAAGAATCCTTAACGATTTTGACTCTATATGGGTACAAATTGATCATCCCCTCAAATTCACCTATTCCTACCAAACAAGGAGAACAACAACATGAACAAACTTGCAAGGATTGCTCAAAGCAAAGCGCTACAAGTCATAGTATTTCAATTCTCTCCATCCCAATTAGCGACAACCAGTCACATCGAACCTTCGAAGACCACTCCAAAAGTTCTTGAGAAGTTATCTCGAAATAAGTACCACCTACCGTCTTTCGACCGCTAGGCTGAATGAAAGTACCATTCAATCTATAGAAACTATACTTCGGACATGAGTAACTTGTTGAGAAATGAATGGAGCAGGAAAATTTCCTTAACCAAATCCCTTGCAACGAAACACCACCTCATGAGACACCGTAGGGTCTAGAGCGCAAATCAACCGTGTTCAGGATTGAGATTAGCAAGGAACCAGTCCAATGGCTCCAAGCTTCTATCAAGAACCATTGATAATAATATGCGTATCTGAGGTTGAGTACAAGCAACTCTGATCGTCAAAGTCAATAGAAATAGGACTGAATGACACATAAGGTTTGAGTCGACGAAAAGGATTGAGGTGTCGACTCAGAAGAGCGTAAACCATTTTAACCAAACGCAAAAGGGCTATACCTTGTTTCGTAAGATTTGTCGGATCCTCTCCAAGACCAAGCTGGTAGTTACCAACTCGGATTTTCATTTGGACTACACGTTATGCCCACACATTCTAGTACGCACAACTTCGAGAAAGCCAACTCACTGGCCCGGAACTAATTCAAGAAACTACTGAGAAAATTGTGCTAACCCAGAACCGTCTGCAAACAACATGTAATCATTAAAAGAGATACACGGACAGAAGGCGAAAGCCACTTGAGTTTCGAGTGGGAGATAGAGTCATGATAAGATTTTGCCACAGAAAGGCAAAGTCCGTTTTGGAAAAAGGTGGATAGTTGAATCTTCGTTACATTGGACCTTTCAAAAAAAAAATTTTCGCAAAAATAGGACCAGTAATCTACCAACCCGAAATTTCCACAAAAACTCAACTCTTTGCAGGATGTGTTTCACATGTGAAACTCGAAGAATTGCCCTTACAACGAAACTCTCGCCATTCCAATGAAAGAAATCCAAAATCGACAAGAGACCTAAATTTTATCAAGGAACCCAATTGAAATATTGAATTAAGAAATCTAACGGCTTAAACAAAGCCGCACTCCTATCGTTAAGATCTGTTGGAACTCTCAAAGAAGTCCAAAAATACACGTGAGAACGCGAAGACCAGTTCAAGCGTAGATACCCACACATTTTCCTTACTTCATCAAATAATTCTAACTGAAAACCGAGGTCTTCTAAGGCGGGGAGGATGTGACACACGGTAAATTTTCACCAAAATTTAACTGATAATTAGTAAATTATTATTACTAAGCCTGAGTCTTTAAGCATACACAAGCTTTGCCTGATTATTTGAGTAGTTAACTCGCATACGGTAGATAACTGCATCACTTTTTCATTCATAACATTTTATGAATACTTTATTTGTCTTACGATTTAAATTATAAGACGAGAGGGTATCTCGTTTTCCTCAGTGACCGACACCGAACGCGTACCGACACTATGATAAGGACCCGCTAAAACAATGACAAATGTCCGTGATATGAGATATTACAAAGCTAAAAATATTTCGGACTCGTAACAATAAGATACTACGTTATAAGGGTTGTCAAACAGTGATACTTTAGTCACAATTTAATATCGCCAGACACAAAATATTTAACACACTACCACCCAAACAATAACTTTTATAAGATTCAAATACAATTAAATACCTAAGTGAAGGTATACATTTACATCTCTACAAATTATACAACAAGTAAAAATACATATACATTTGTTAAAATAAAAGTCTTTTATAAAACTCAAGGTAGACACTCTTTTGTCCTTCTATCCCCATCCACGACAAAAATGAGAACAAAAGCAGGGAAATAGATTTCACAATCTCATCTTCAACCTTCCACCTACCCTAGACCTGCTCCTCCATCTTCACACGCCTCCTAGGCGAATCTCTCCAAAAGAAGGCAACCCGACATATTCTTCCATCCTACCTATCTTCCTTCATACCATATTCATGTAAATCTTACCTCCCAAATCTCCCTTGATGCACCGCTATTTTCGAAGGAATCCAAGGAAGATCAAAGTAAATCACAAGAGTGAAGCAAAATCCATTCACCAATCTAGCTCTTATGTTCAAGATTCGTTGGGTTTTGGAGGTTAGCTATTTTCGGCTTCAAAACAAATTGCAAGATGAGAGAGTTAGCCAAAAACTACTCTTGTGTTCTCCTTTTTATTCCTAGCCGAGACCACCCATGAGAGTCACACTCTAAATCCCACCACAAAAGGGTAAGAAAGCTCTAAGGTGTGAAGAAACCTTGCTTGTGCTACTTCGGATCATTTGGGTTTGTAAGTAGTGTTAGACTTTTGGGTGGCCTTCGACATCATCATCCTCTCCCTTCTTGTAAGATAAATCACTCAACCTTGTAATTGTTAAAGTTTATAAAATTTTGTTGTTGAAATAATGTAAAGATGATGATATTTTGTTTGGGTATTCGATTTTGTGAATCAAATGTTTGATGTACATAATCTTTGGTTACAATAAATGAGTTATATCACTTAAACCTTGAAGTTGGTCAATGATCTTTGATGAGTAGTTCCTGTCGAAAGTACAAAACAAAGAAACTGGGCAAAGGATGAGTTTTGATAAAACTACTAGTGGTTAAATAATTTGGTCTAGGAACTTGAAGTTATGTTGAGTTTTGTTTTGATTCTTTCTTGTTAAAATGTTTGTTGTCGAGAATTTAGATGTCAATTTGTGTTATGTTCGAGTTACTGTCGAGACATATAACCAAGAAAAGAATGTGAGCAGCTAAGTTTTTTTTACATAATATAACAATTGTGAAACAAACTATGTTAACTTAGGCTTAAGTGGTCATTTGCGAAAATGGGTCCGTTTAGTTTTCTGTCGAGTCAGGAACAGGAACAAGATAGATGAGTCAAGTTTTACAAGTCTACTAGTAACCCATGTCGAGACTCACATTTTTCGTCGACATTCATGTCATTTAAAAGTATGTCAAACCTTATTTTTTTACCTTGCTTGGACATGAGAAACGTGCTAGTCTTTCATGGTCTTGTGACTCAAATCTTAGAGGTGAACCATGTGTCTAAGCCTCTATGTTCGCCTAGGGAGAAACCCAAGTCAAGAGTGCTCATATGTTAAAATGTATTTCGAGAAATCTCCACTTGTCTAGTCCGTAAGAGTAAAATGGTTGACAAGTCGAGTAGTACTCTACTAACAAGAGGTACCTTCACCCCTTTTGCTCTCATGTCTTGGTTAACGATGTTAACCAAATCTCGTTCGAGTCAGGTCTCATACTTAGTCATCTTCCCTTGTTTAGCTCATCCTTAATAAGTACTTAGTAGTCATCGAAATAGATATGCTTGAGACTATGTAAACAAGTCGACAACTACATCTTGGTAGTACCATGGTGATGAATCGTATTCACTAGTCGAGAGATTCGACATCATAAGTTAGAGCATGAACAAACTAAGTACACCTCGAGTCATGTAGCTTATGCTAAACTTCTATAACTAAATTGGAAATCCTTTAGGCGACAACTCTAGCGTTATATTTTTGAATTGAATTATACCCATTTAAGAACTTGCTTAAGGTCCGTTTGATCAACCACTATGACGCCTGGTTACTTCTCATTTCGTCAAATTCCAAGTGTTAGTATCAAAAGTGAAATGAAACATGTTAGTATAACAAAGCAGAAAACTGTACAAAATCTTTTTAAGCCACTCTTGGGCCGCAGCCCAACTCAACTCCACATGCCCATTTCTTAAACTAACATTGGACCAACATTTAATACTTACAAGCACACCATTTCGGGCCTAAGCCCAACTCGTGTACACGCCACAAATGGCACCGGGCCACAGCCCACAAGTTTCCTAGCATCCGTTTGAATAATATAAACTAGCTCCCGAGATAAAGATGGAATCGCAAAATAACTGTTTAACAAGGTATGAGCATTATGTTACGCGTACATAAAAGGTACTACATAAGTTACATATAATACACGAGTCGACATATAAACAAGAACAATGTTTAAACACTTATATACGAGGCAAAAAGGGTTTTAAAAACATGATACATTTGATAATGTCTATACAATGATTTACGACAATATGTAGACATATATATATATATATATATATATATATATATATATATATATATATATATATATATATATATATTGTCAAGTAAAAATCCCTAGTTGAGAACTATATGAACAAATTTTGATAAATGAACGAGGATTTCTAAATCATTTTGTAACTAACGAACTTGAGAATGTCCAACCATAACTTAAATATTCTCTAGAAACCAGAAAATAAACCAACTAATGTTAGTTCGACAAAACCATTTTTGCGTCAACTTAACTAAGTATATACTCATTTATATACTTACTAGCGGAATGATATAATATCAAACTTCGGAGATTAAAACCATATTAATGTCAACAAAGAAAAGTATATATAAACCTTCATATACTTACTAGAAAAACCTTTCAATTATTTTTACAAACTAAAGTATAGTTTTCAATACAACTATAAAGACAATTAAACTATTTTTAAGTAAGCAATACTTAAAAATGATGAACTAAAACATTGCCCTCCTTATCTAGGTCGCGTGTCGATGCCGCTTCACAACAATCACTAAATCCCGCTCTCGGATTTGCACACTTGCTAAGGTGAGTTTCATAGCCCCACTTTTACTTGATAAATTGTTTTATACATTTTGGGGTGAGAAATATGCAAAACATTTCATGGGCCAAAACTATTATATGATTACTATTACGTGGTTTAGCCTAAGCCCTTATGTCCCTAGAGAATGCCCTTTTTCATGAACCGTCAATTCCCCATTGGGAAACGCGAATGTTATAAATAGATCTATTGAGGGTGACTCCTCCGTTCGGTTGGCCATGCTTAGGCCAAGGCGAAACGTATACCATGTCGGAAATCAAGTGTTGAGGGACAAAACACTTGCTATGGGCCCCTATATTGTATGACATCTTTTAGCATACAGGAACTGTCGTAGTATCGGTTGCATGAACTTAGAGCTAACATAATAGACTTTCATCCATATATCATTATATTCTTGATAATGATTATATGCCTTTGCTTATGGTCCAAACCTACTATTTTAATCTAAACCTATGAACTCACCAGCTTATAGCTGACCTTTTAGCATATTTTCTCAGGTGCTAGTTGTGAACATGGATGCAAGGCAAGAGGCGGATAAATGGTCGTAGAAATTTCTAAAGAAAAGTCTTTTACAAATAAAAAGATGTTTCTATAATGGGACCACAAAATTTTGGGATATGCCCATTTATCTAAACAATGTTGTAAGATATTGTTTCAAAATATTTTATGAAATTATACGGAGTATGTATTCCGTTCTGTATTACTTGTGTTATGATTTACCAATTTTGTAACGCTCCCAAATAACACGTATGCTTCCGCTAAACCAAATTTGGGGGTGTTACAGATTGGCATCAGAGCCTAAGTTATAGAGAACTAGGTACATATAAACCCTAAACTATAACTACTTTTTACAAAAAAAAAAAAAAAAAAAAAAAAACTCTACGACCGCCAGTTACCGCTTGCCTTACTTGCCATATTACTTAGAGTCAATTTAGACATGACTGCATGACATAATGCCTATTACATGATTGCATGACATATTACCTATTTATAAATTCACTACTCCATATCTATCATAAGTATATTTTTACACATACTTACACATATGCACCGTCTTGTCACAGACCATGCCTTCCCCTCACTCTGAAGCTGGATGCGATGGCACAACAGAAGGTTTGTCACCTGCTGAACGCATCCCAGCCCCTTCTCAACTCACTCCTGACACTGGAAACTCATACAGGGTAGTGTATCAAGTTCACCAGGAGGGTACTACCCACACTCCACCTGCTCACTTCCAAATCATCACTACTGTCAGTACTATACCTACCAGTTCCACTACTCCTACACTCTCAACAAGACACCAAAGAGATCCACTCCCCAGTTGGGAGATACCTGCTAGCAAGAGAATCTGTCTCTCTGCATCATCACCATCATCTTCTAATGCATCACCCCCTAGTTCGTTCGAAATTGGGGAGACTTCAGGAGCAGCCACTGCTAGACCACCAACCCTCGACACAGTTATGGCACGCCTAACACGCCATGAAGAACAAATAGAAGAAATGTCGGATCATCTGGGATACTACCAGAAGAAAGGATTGGAGGAATCGAAGAAGTGGTAGGAGAACTACAAGCACTTGGCGAAACACTCAAGGAATACTACAACGATGTTGGGACAGCAATAGAGGGAACCCGTGAGAAGTTAAACGAAGTAATTTCCCGTCTCGAAGACCACATCGAAAGGTGTGCTCTGCAAACTTCGAGAGATACCCAGGGACGTCTCACAGAGATTGAAAGTAGGCTAACGCGGTTGGAGACCGTTATTACAATAGCATTAACTGAGACAGGATACCTGGAGGGTGCCGTAGAATTTCAAAGACGTACTATGGAGAGTAGGGCAAATGAGATCAACAACAAATTTGCCAGAATGGAGACCCAACTTAGGGAGTTAGAAGAATGGAAGGCAACTCAACAAAGTCAACTCGGGACAACATCGGGAAATGCTTAAAATTCACTTTGCAATCGTGTTAGACGTTGTGATGAGTGGCTTCAATAAAAACGCTTGTAGTAGTTTTGTTGTATGACAAACTAGAGCGAGTCAATAAACGCATACTATGTAATCGGCCCTATGAGCCATGAATCTTCTTAGAATGAAATCAAGTTTATTGTGACGAACAACTATGCATAATAAACAACGACTTGTGTACTATAACCTTCTGTTAAACTTGCTTTAATCAGTCTCCGCTTTCTTAATGCCATCTTGATAGACTAAGACTACGTTATATTCAGTCAATACAACCTGGAAAATACTTGATTGAGATATAGTATACGTTGTAACCTTATGAATCTCCACCATGGCCCTCACACTCATAGAAAACTCATTGTTGTCATTTCTCGTGGTTGAAGGAAAATGTTTCCAGTAAAGCAGAACATGAACGCAACCACCACTGAGAAATCTGTTAGCGAACGAGTTGCTGCAAGAATTGCTAACTATCAAATAAATCACAACATCAACAACCTTATCCAGGGAAATAGGGAAGAAGAGGTTGGTAAGACGCTCACATCACGAAATTTATCTTACCAAGAATTCAGAAGCTGTAACCCACCAGCATTTGAGGGGACTGAAGGAGCTAGAAGTTTGGCAAAATGGCTAGAAAGGATAGAGACAATTTTCCGCGAACAAAGTTGCGCGGACGATTGTAAAGTCAAGTATGCTACTTGCACTTTTCGACACCAAGCCCTCACATGGTGGGACATTTATGTCCGATTAGTGGGAATAGACGCCGCTTACTCTCTTCAGTGGGACACTCTGAAGAAAATGATGATTGCAGAGTACTGCTCAAGAAATGAACTGCGGATGATGGAAAGAGAACTCTGTGGGCTAACTATGATAGAGAATGACCTCGAGGGGTACACCAATCGTTTTCGCGAATTAACTCAAGTATGTCCTAATATGATAGGACCTGAGGAAAAGAGACTCGAGGCATACTCTTGGGGATGTCCTCCCGAAACTCGAAAGAACGTTGTTACATTCGCGCCCACCGTCACTCAAGAAGCTACTAGTGCGACCCTTGGATTGACAAAGTCACTGCCTCAAGGCAAGACAATGGGGTACTGTGGTAGCAAGAGTAACTGGAATCATGATGGTGAGGAAGATCAAATGCAACAATCAAGCAAACGTCAAGGGACAGCTGAGTTTAAGGCTACTAAAAACAAGCGGGAAGTAAGGTATGCCGGGACAAAACCCAAGTGTAATATATGCCCATATTACCACTATGGAAAATGCCCTATACCTTGTGGGATTTGTAAAAGAGTTGGACATGAGATAGAAGATTGTAAGCAACTCTATAGGGAAACAATGACATGTCATGGATGTGGAAGGAAAGACCACATCAAAAGCATGTGCCCGGATAGGAAGGGTCAGCATGCAAGCAGCAACTGCCAAAACACTTTCCTGAAGAAAGTGTGAAGAATGGTTCAGACTCCCAACGGACACCATGGAAGAAACTAATTTAGCTAGAGATGCTGGTTGTAATAAAGCTTAGTTTAACTTCCAAGTTACAGTCTACTTTAAAGTACGTCTCTAGGAAATCTTAATGTACTGAAACCTTTCCCCTAGTAATGTATCTATTGTTGTTATCGTGTTGTCTCGATATATGTCCTCTCCATGACCGTTTTCACCATATCGTTAAGGACTTCAACTATCTTGTCACGATGAAAGGATTTCTCTGAAGACAAGAGAAAGTCATCCGGGGTATTCGACTAGTCTCTCTAACAGATTAGTATCACACAACGGGTTGATTCAGAAAAATACACATTCCATCAATGGCGAAGGCACTATTACCAATACCGATAAGACCAACTCAAACTAATACCTCGCAATCACAAATTCAACATTTCATTTCCAACCAAGTTGTCATTATTTCACACATCTTGGTCAAACGAACTATAGGCCACACTGACAACATTGGTCGGCCTAGCAAAATCTTATAAACTATCATACCGAAACCTCGCACATGAACTTTTACGACATTTCCGCTGACCAAAGAATAAGTACACCAAGATTTAGATTATACCGAACAACACGTCACCGGTCCCCAATTATACATAGCCTGATCACCTATGTATAATTCGGGAGGGGTAACGTGCACAGGACATGGCTAAATTCTTGAAAATTCTTACCCGGTCATGATAAAGGAAGTGTTTAACTCTCTATCACGAAATAGAAATTCGTGTCTATATCTCACGTCGACACCCTACCTTAAAATGACATACTTTTCACATTACACGGGAATAGAATAGACCGTGCCACCTGAGAGACGAAATTTTCTATTAAGGAAAACGAATATGAGACGTTCGCACCTTCGACAATGAATTAGCACCCTATAGAACACTGGACGCAGAGACTGACGCCCCGGATATACCGGTTCATACATAGTGTTTTGCCACCAATCAAGAAAGGAATAGATCATCATACACACTAGATCAACCTAACAAGCACCTACTCACACCACGCAAGGAAATCGTGTGGTGCACCTGTTTTAGGCAAATCTGAGTATGAAAGAGACTCTACCATTTATAGGAGACGCTTTACACCAGAGCTGAAAGCTATCCTGATTCAAAGAAGGAAATAATGGTACAGAATACTCAACACCCCAAAGATCCATGAGGAGCACAACGCAGTGTACAAATTAGAATCGGAACCTAATATGACCACACTAGGAAAACCTAGAAATATTATCTCCACTACACAAGGGAGTACAGTGTACACCGACCACGATGTCTTACGGAGTGCACGGGAACGAAAAGGGGAGTTGACCATGTGACGACACCAACAATTGTAGTCGCAACGTGAGTTCAATCCCAACGTTCGTACTCGCGCAAGGCAAGACCATCGTAACCACATGTACTTCAAGCAACACCTAGCAAACAAAACCTTTTAAAGCCAGATCATTTCAAGTAGTATCACTCAACGAAAGAACCGACAAAATAAAACCCTTACGACATAACTGAAGGCGAAATGGAACTTGTAAAAGACGAAGGAATCTTATCCCCAAGGGCCCACGTTGAGACCCACGTCATGAAGGGATTGTAATCTCCTCATGTGGGAACCTCATTAAGGCCAGGAGTCTTACCCATCTAGTGTCCGGAAAGGATGTACCCTGAACCAGAAAGCCATTATGAGTATCGAACAAGAAGGCTGGTAATTGACCTAAGTCAAACAATACTTAGCATGTTCGAGAGGAAGAATCCAAAAACAATCAGGAATCATCAAACCTACCTGTACAAGCCGGAAATTTCAGATAGAAATGGGAATGCATAACAATAAATTCTAGTCCCAAGACACCAAGAATCCTTAACGATTTTGACTCTATGTGGATACAAATTGATCATCCCCTCAAATTCACCTATTCCTACCAAACAAAGAGAACAACAACATGAACAAACTTGCAAGGATTGCTCAAAGCAAAGCGCTACAAGTCATAGTATTTCAATTCTCTCCATCCCAATTAGCGACAACCAGTCACATCGAACCTCCGAAGACCACTCCAAAAGTTCTTGAGAAGTTATCTCGAAATAAGTACCACCTACCGTCTTTCGACCGCTAGGCTGAATGAAAGTACCATTCAATCTATAGAAACTATACTTCGGACATGAGTAACTTGTTGAGAAATGAATGGAGCAGGAAAATTTCCTTAACCAAATCCCTTGCAACGAAAGACCACCTCATAAGACACCGTAGGGTCTGGAGCGCAAATCAATCGTGTTCAGGATTGAGAATAGCAAGGAACCAGTCCAATGGCTCCAAGCTTCTATCAAGGACCATTGATAATAGTATGCGTATCAGAGGTTAAGTACAGGCGGCTCTGATCGTCAAAGTCAATAAAAATAGGACTAAATGACACATAAGGTTTGAGTCGACGAAAAGGATTGAGGTGTCGACTCAGAAGAGCGTAAAACATTTTTAACCAAACGCAAAAGGGCTATACCTTGTTTCGTAAGATTTGTCGGATCCTCTCCAAGACCAAGCTGGTAGTTACCAACTCGGATTATCATTAGGACTACACGTTATGCCCACACATTCTAGTACGCACAACTTCGAGAAAGCCAACTCACTGGCCCAGAACTAATTCAAGAAACTACTGAGAAAATTGTGCTAACCCAGAACCGTCTGCAAACAACATGTAATCATTAAAAGAGATACACGGACAGAAGGCGAAAGCCACTTGAGTTTCAAGTGGGAGATAGAGCCATGATAAGATTTTGCCACAGAAAGGCAAAGCCCGTTTTGGAAAAAGGTGAATAGTTGAATCTTCGTTACATTGAACCTTTCAAAATTTTCGCAAAAATAGGACCAGTAATCTACCAACCCGAAATTTCCACAAAAACTCAACTCTTTGCAGGATGTGTTTCACATGTGAAACTCGAAGAATTGCCCTTACAACGAAACTCTCGCCATTCCAATGAAAGGAATCCAAAATCGACAAGAGACCTAAATTTTGTCAAGAGACCCAATTGAAACATTGAATTAAGAAATCTAACGGCTTAAACAAAGCCGCACTCCTATCGTTAAGATCTGTTGGAACTCTCAAAGAAGTCCAAAAATACACGTGAGAACGCGAAGACCAGTTCAAGCGTAGATAACCACACATTTTCTTTACTTCATCAAATAATTCTAACTGAAAACCGAGGACGGTTTTCTCTTCTAAGGCGGGGAGGATGTGACACACGGTAAATTTTCACCAAAATTTAACTGATAATTAGTAAATTATTATTACTAAGCCTGAGTCTTTAAGCATACACAAGCTTTGCCTGATTATTTGAGTAGTTAACTCGCATACGGTAGATAACTGCATCACTTTTTCATTCATAACATTTTATGAATACTTTATTTGTCTTACGATTTAAATTATAAGACGAGAGGCCTAAAACGAAGTGAGAACACTAAATGAAACTAGAAGGAACCTAAGGAAGCTTTTATCGCCGCGTAGTTCCCTCTAAACCCTCCATTCTAAATGTACTTATACCATACTTCCTTCTATACATCCTACCTTCTTATACAGCCCAACGGAAGAAAACCTCTCTAAGCGGATCCTCCGCACACTTCTACCTCCTCGTCCAGATCCCATCCACCTTCCAACTTCTACTCTAACACTTTAGATAAAGGGACGAAAACAAGAGTAAAAACAGCACCTACCCCTATATTCCTGTTTTCTCACAGATGGAACTCAAAATATTTTCTGAAAATAAAATTGTTTACATATACATAAAAATGAACAACATATTAAACATCTCTACATTTACATATGGAAGTGAATCCATAAATTAACATAAACTTAGAATATTTTCAATAACAAACCCACCATCACACAATTTATAAAACACAGACCGCTATAATTTAACACTGATTTCATAGTGACAAACTGTTGGGAATATTGCATCATAGAATAACAATGCTCAGGCTTTATAAAAATCGAAACATTATAGAGTATAGTGCCTGTAAACAGTAACAAAATCGCCCAGGAATAGTATCACAGCCATGCGCAAGCCACAGCCAGTGACTCCTTTTGCTCTATGGGAGAGCAGAATATTAAATTTAGCATTCTGTTTATTTCATAAGTATTTTACAATACTTACTTTTTCACTACGTCAATAGATGGCATACGCTCAATTGATGAGTTTATTAGTCCGTTTCGAACACATACGAATTTCTGAGTCCGAATCATTATTATTAAATGATTAATAGTCAATTTAAAACCACTTTTAAATGGCACACAGTGTAGGAGGGGCGGAATCTTCTCTTTTGGCAGGAGCCAAAAGTCAATCTTAATAAACTACTTCATTTCTTTTACACACCAATAGATGCGAACTTGACCAGAAGCGCAAGAGTGCACATAAAAACCTGAAGAAACTCTCAAGGTTGTCTAGAATTGCTATCCTCACGCCGAAACAAATTCGGCAATCTAAAGAATTAAGTTACAAAGTTAACCCAGAGAACTGTTTTAAATCCAGAGAACAGCTAAAACCTAAGGAAAGTAACCTTACCGCTCTCAAAGCAACATTCCCGTTAAGAAGCTCAAAGTGTACACTTTGTGTAGGACGTTTCTCAACTCAAAAACACCTTTAAAGCCCAACCATCTAATGACCAGGATAAAAACGCTTTTAAAACTTTCCAAGTTACA
>BPTQ01000005.1:318637433-319000419 GCA_019973895.1 Chrysanthemum seticuspe
GACATATATATATATATATATATATATATATATATATATATATATATATGTCAAGTAAAAATCCCTAGTTGAGAACTGTATGAACAAATTTTGATAAATGAAAGAGGATTTCTAAATCATTTTGTAACTAACGAACTTGAGAATGTCCAACCATAACTTAAATATTCTCTAGAGGCAACCAGAAAATAAACCAACTAATGTTAGTTCGACAAAACCATTTTTGCGTCAACTTAACTAAGTATATACTCATTTATATACTTACTAGCGGAATGATATAATATCAAACTTCGGAGATTAAAACCATATTAATGTCAACAAAGAAAAGTATATATAAACCTTCATATACTTACTAGAAAAACCTTTCAATTATTTTTACAAACTAAAGTATAGTTTTCAATACAACTATAAAAACAATTAAACTATTTTTAAGTAAGCAATACTTAAAAATGATGAACTAAAACATTGCCCTCCTTATCTAGGTCGCGTGTCGGTGCCGCTTCACAACAATCACTAAATCCCGCTCTCGGATTTGCACACTTGCTAAGGTGAGTTTCATAGCCCCACTTTTACTTGATAAATTGTTTTATACATTTTGGGGTGAGAAATATGCAAAACATTTCATGGACCAAAACTATTATATGATTACTATTACGTGGTTTAGCCTAAGCCCTTATGTCCCTAGAGAATGCCCTTTTTCATGAACCGTCAATTCCCCATTGGGAAACGCGAATGTTATAAATAGATCTATTGAGGGTGACTCCTCCGTTCGGTTGGCCATGCTTAGGCCAAGGCGAAACGTATACCATGTCGGAAATCAAGTGTTGAGGGAAAAAACACTTGCTATGGGCCCCTATATTGTATGACATCTTTTAGCATACAGGAACTGTCGTAGTATCGGTTGCATGAACTTAGAGCTAACGTAATAGACTTTCATCCATATATCATTATATTCTTGATAATGATTATATGCCTTTGCTTATGGTCCAAACCTACTATTTTAATCTAAACCTATGAACTCACCAGCTTATAGCTGACCTTTTAGCATATTTTCTCAGGTGCTAGTTGTGAACATGGATGCAAGGCAAGAGGCGGATAAATGGTCGTAGAAATTTCTAAAGAAAAGTCTTTTACAAATAAAAAGATGTTTCTATAATGGGACCACAAAATTTTGGGATATGCCCATTTATCTAAACAATGTTGTAAGATATTGTTTCAAAATATTTTATGAAATTATACGGAGTATGTATTCCGTTCTGTATTACTTGTGTTATGATTTACCAATTTCGTAACGCTCCCAAATAACACGTATGCTTCCGCTAAACCAAATTTGGGGGTGTTACACCAACCCCCAAATCCAAACCCCGAGATTCGTATCTTTCCATTTCCTAAAAAATATAAAAAGATAAAAAATAATCTTTCTCAACCCCAACCTTAGCGTAGTAACTTCTCACTAGCATTCCTATTCCCCTAGAGAACGATATCAATACCTGTGGCTTACCCTAATACTACACTACAACGATTAGGTTCACTGCCTAGGGTGTTACAAAACTTGCTCGAAGAAAAGGAAGCTCCTTTGACCCCGAACGACGCGTGTAGCGTTATCAAGTTTTTGGCGCCGCTGCCGGGGAATAGAATAGCTAGTTAGTAGTCCACCTCGTTTAGGTTTCTTTACTTGATTCCTATCAAGTAAAAATTTTTCTCATTTTTTTTAGCTTTCTCATAGTCTATCCCCCTTCTTCGTGTTCTTTGTTCGTAACCCCATCACTTTTCATCATGGAAGGTGATAACCCACCACCATTCATCAACCTACCACCAAATGACCCGCCAAGAGGCCGTACTCTTGGTGAATACTCGAGACCAAGCCACCTAGGCTATAGGAACACCATTGAGCTTCCCGACCAAGCCCAAACTACGGCCCTGCGATCCGACACCATCCGGTTGGTGCAAAACGGATGTGCATTCCATGGACTTCGTTCCGAAGATCCTAATCAGCATCTTAAGGATTTCCTTAAAATTGTCGATTCCATCGACCTCGATGCTACTACTCGGGAGACCACGCGTCTGCGTCTCTTCCAATTCTCTCTACGGGACCAAGCTAGTAATTGGCTTGACCGACTTCCCGCCGGATCCATCTCAAGCTGGGATGATCTAACCACTCGTTTCCTCGCCCAGTTTTTCCCACCGGAGAGAACTACCAAACTTAGGAATGACATCTTGATGTTCCAACAACATCAAGGCGAAACTCTGTACGACACGTGGACTCGATTTAAGGACTTGCTCCACAAAGTCCCTCATCACGGCATCGATCTTTGGCTTCAAGTCCAAATCTTTTACGATCACGTCAACTTCTCAACTAAGAAATCCATCGACCAAGCGGCCGGTGGTAAACTTAGTAAACTCACCGTGGAAGAATCGTGGGGTACAATAGAGGACCTTGACCTCTATGAAAACGAATGTTGAAATGACCCCCTTGAGTTGTCCAAAACTGATAAGGCAGTCTCTGTGCCTCCCATTGACTCACAACCTTCCAATCGTAGGATGCTCGAACTTGAATATCAAGTCAAATTCCTAATGAGCTCCTACGAGACTCCTAAGCTCGAGCTAAATAACTTAGGAAAATCCTACAACAACCCTCCAAACACCGGAACTTCTACTAGTCTTGAGGGAATGGTGTCCAAATTCATGTCATCTCAAGAAGCTCGATTGACGCAACTTGAAGCCGATTTCAAGCAACGACAAAGCGAGATGACAACCAAGCTCGACACCCTCTTAAAAGCCTTCAATGGACAAAGGGATGAAATACAGGAAAAAATGGCGGAGATGATGGACTTAGTGAAAGAGTACACTAAGACGAAGATTCCCGAGAAGGTGATAGTGAGGAACGATGAGCACGCCACCCCCACTTTGTCTGTTAACGCCATTTCCATTGCTTCCGATAAGGATGGAGCAGTTGAGAAGAAGGATCATGAGAGCAACAAGGATAGTGAGGATAAGAATGAGGCTCGGACTGATGATGAACCCAAATTCATCAAGCATTACCTTAAGCATGAGATCAATAAGAAAACAATTGTTAACCAAGTGAAAAACTTTAGGTGCAATGATGTTCTTAGGAAAGCCCTCTTAGGTGAAATAGGAGAGGAAGAGTATGACACCATGCCTATTGGACCTATGTACGAGTCGATTATGAGAAAGCCAGTAACTAAGAAGCAAGAGATCTCTGGGAACTTTGTAATTCCATGTAGCATAGGTGACTTAGAGAACCTAAATGCCTTGGCAGACCAGGGATCCGATGTAAACATAATGCCGTTGTCAGTCTATAATAAGCTGACTAAGGAGGAACCAACCAAGACCAATCTTAGACTTTCCTTAGCAAATCATTCATATGTTTATCCCATAGGAATAGCGGAGGATGTCTTAATTGAGATTGCCAATATTGTCTATCCGGTGGACTTCGCAATTGTAGACATTGAGGAAGATAAAAACCTGCCATTAATCCTGGGAACACCTTTCCTGACCATCGCCAAGGCAACCATTAAATGCGGTGAAGGGATTATGATACTCAAAAGTGGAAAAGGACAAGTTAGGATACATGTTGTTCCGAGATATCCTTTGAAGATTATGGAGAAGGTAAAAGATAAGAATTCGCAGGTCTCCAATAACGCCGTTAAGAGGAAAATGGCTGAATGGGAAAGAGATCTTAGAGAATTCATGGTTCAAGGGTTAAATGCGACATTGTGGAAATGTGATAAAAAGTTAGGAAATAACTATACCACAATACCACAAAATCAAAAGAACCCTAAGGAAATTTTGAATGGAGAAAAGGTACTTTTGTATAAATCAAGAATAAAAGCATTATGGGAAGAAATAAGCCAAGATGGTTTGGGCCTTATACGGTTAAAGAAACTAATCTAAAAAATAAAACCGTTATCATAATAGACGATGTTGGAAGAGACCTCACGGTGAGCATACAACGTCTACAACCTTATGATGAAGGCTTAATGGAAGAAAAGAAGGACGACAATGAAGTCACGTAGGGCCACGACTTCGAGTCTAGCTACAAGACTCATAAATAAAGAAAAGCACTTCGTGGGAGGCAACCCATGCTTAATTGTTTGCTTGTTAGTGTGTCGTATATCTTTTTAATTATTGTTTATTCTCATGTTTAAATTTGTAAAAATTCTTTATTTTGTCTTTAACCTCATCTTAATTACATATAAAGGTATTTTACATAAGGGATAAGTGTAGGGAGGATTACACTCGTTTTTAAAAGAAACGTGAACATGAGAATTTCAATTAATTCAAAGATATACATGTGTGTTTGTTCGAGTCAAATGCTTGTATCGAGTCATAATGGATGTTTTTGCAGGACTTTTTCCAGATTCTAAAGATATAAATTTTCCAGAATTTTTTCCAGAAAATCGCAGACCAGTTTCTGTCAGGATAACCTGACGGCGTCAGGATCGCAACTTGACGGCGTCAGGAGGAGTAGAAACAACTTATCTTACTTTCTCTCGTTTTCTGTGCCACTTATAAATTTTTGGAATTTTCCTGGTCTTAATTTTCCAGAAAATCTGCAAACATCCATTCCACAAGCATTATATCTTATTTAAGTCTGGAACTACATCTTGTTATGATTTTTCTTTGTTCGGTTTGATGCTTTGGGTTGTCTGTTTTCTTCAAGTGTGCAGGTTTTATTTATCAAGAAGAAGATACATAAGATTGGAAGGGGCTTTTCACGCATAACATTCTTCTTGAAGAAGGATTTAAGCACTACTTCACACACGGATCCTACCGAGCTAATCAGGGGAGTACTAGTTTCTTTCGTTTTTAATTACCTTCCATTATCATAACTTTGATACTTTCGGGGAACATTGGGGACAATGTTCAGTTTAAGTGTAGGGAGGGAAAATAAAACGGGAACTTTGAAACTATGTTTATCCTTGATTATTTGCTTTGTCCAATTGTATTTGTGTAATAAACCATGAGAAAATTTCGGTTAGGGTAATTTTGGCACCAAATTTAAAATTTTTCATGACATATAGGAGTGGGCCATTAGTCTTAACAAAAGCGTCTCACGGATAGGAAATTGCATGACTAGCACAAAAACCCTTTACCACCCAAATTCTACCCAAAATGTGAGGATCACCCTTAGATTAGTAGGAATTAAAGCATTCATCTTTAATGCTCAGAGTGTGAACCGATAGTATAATAGATTCTAGAACTTGTTTTGTGATGCATCCCGAGATTGCTAGTAAGACTACACTTGTGTAGTTAGGAATAACTAAATGATAAGAGGCATTAGGATAACCCTTGTTTGATACCCGTAATATAATTACTTCTTCCACATCGATTGAGTAATTCCCCCACACCTTTGCGTTGTACTCATCTTTAGTACACGATACCCCTAGTTAACCCCTCAAAGCTTATCCTTTTCGCGGTTCTCGTGATGTTTCGGTTTTTCCGAAATATCAATGAAGAGCATTGTTTACACCCCACCTCCAAATATACACCCAAATCGCCTTAGCCTACCTTGTATGCACTCACTTTTAGTGCATTATTTTTATCACCCTAAACCCTTAGTTCAATTATCTAGTTGCTTGCATGAGTTGATAAGTCGAGTCATATCTTTTGTACACAGTTTTGGGACGATTGGGACTCATGGGAAAAAGTTAAAGTTTATGAAATGACTTGAAGGGAACGTTAAATTCCCTTATTTGCGTAATAATGTACCCCAAGTGTTTTGATCTTTTCAATTCGGGTCAAATTAGTGTTAGAGTAATAAAAACTCAAGTGTAGGGATGTGCCTATAAATCCCTATCATTTTGATGTTACCATAGAGGATGGTAGAGTAAAAGTGTATGAAAAAAAAAAAAAAAAAAAAAAAAAAAAAAACATACGGGCTACCATCCTACATATATCCTTTAAATTTATGTTTGTTTGTTTCAGTTATCTAGAGTTTAGAGTGTCGAGTCTTGGCTTAGCAACGCCATTCTTCGTATGCTTGTAACATAGAGATTTTTTACTTGCCACCACTAAATAGCCTATCCCACCAAACCCTTTGTTTCCCTACCGTAAGCCTAACATTACAACCCTTTAAAGACCTCTTTGATAGTCTTTCCTAGGTGCTTACGCCAAAGCGATGGAGGTTTGATCTATTTTCAAGCCTATGGTAATCTATGTACTAGGACCGGTTAATGAGTGTTTATCTTCCATTTCCAACTTGTTTATTTCATATACACCCGAGAGATGTGAGTATCCAAACACCCGATGTGAGGTGCTAGTATGTAATTTCCGTGCTTGTTATGACTTTTGCGGGGCTTATATGTGTTGTGGACTGTTTTAAACCAATGCTTCATGACCCCTAACTTATACATTTATTGCCTAAAAGCACATTTGCTTGAGGACAAGCAAATACCAAGTGTAGGGATATTTGATAAGGTTTTAAAATGTACCTTTTTGAGGGGTCGTTTAAGCCCCTATTTAATTACTTTTGTATCCGTTATTACTTAATATCGTTCCTTTTCACTTTTTAGGTCTCTTGAAGGCAAATTGTTGTAATGGCACTTATTTGGACGAAAAGGCGCGGATATACGAAGAAAATGGCCAAAGTCAAGAATCGAGACACTCAAGCTGCTGAAATACAAGGTGACGGCGTCACTGCTTAACTGCGACGCCGTCGGAGCATTTTGTGACGGCACAGAAGCCAAATTTCTTATTTTCAAGTGACGGTGTCCGGCTTTAAAAGAGTAGGCCGTCGCAACTCAGACGGACTAGATTTGATCCAGATGGTGTCAGAAGCTGAAGAGGACGGCGTCACAAGACTAACGTGGCCAAGACGAAACCCTAATGACGGCGACCCGACGGCGTCACAAATCATAAGGTGACGCCGTCGCGATTGTAATATTATATATAGAATCCGAATTTTTCAGTTTTAGTGTGTAGTCTTTTGGAGTAAAAACCTAAACCGAACCAAGGCTGTCTTGTACAGTATTTTAGGGTTCCAAACCCTATCTTACATCAAGATAAGTGTTTTACTTCATTAATTCAATTATGTCTTCAATTGATTGTGTGTATGCTTGCATGTTTACCATGTCCGACTAAATTACTTGTGTGTTTGCTTAGATTTATGAAACCTAGTTGTTAATTATTGTTAGGTTGTCTCTTATCTTAATTGTAATTGGCTTAGGAGTGCGACTAGGCTATCGTTGTGTTTAATACTTGATAAATCTTTGATAGTTTATGAATGACTTAGTAGATTTCGTTTACTACACTTAAAGGTGACTTCAAAGAGTTAGGGAATGAACACCTTACGACCTTAGAAAACACAACGTGTTAAGAATAAGGACGTGACAATTCAACCATCAATAGGAGATAACTAGGGAGTAATAGAGCCTAAGCAAATACATTTTTAATCATCATACGAGCACACGACAATAGACATAGACTACCCTAACCTTAGCTTAGATAATTAGATAGTAGAAGTAATCGGTAGAAATACCAACCCCCAAATCCAAACCCCGAGATTCGTACCTTTCCATTTCCTAAAAAATATAAAAAGATAAAAAAAATAATCTTCCTCAACCCCAACCTTAGCGTAGTAACTTCTCACTAGCATTCCTATTCCCCTAGAGAACGATATCAATACCCGTGGCTTACCCTAATACTATATTACAACGATTAGGTTCACTGCCTAGGGTGTTATAAAACTTGCTCGAAGAAAAGGAAGTTCCTTTGACCCCGAACGACGCGTGTAGCGTTATCAGGTTTTATACATTCAAAACATACTTCAGACAATGTTCGACCCATTTGACCAATCTTCTTATTAAGTACCCTTTGATTTTAACATGTTTGACTGTTTTAAAATAAACTTGTATTGACATATTAATAAGTAAATTCAGAAACACCGCCCTTACCTGCAAGCATTATCGCCTCTGATGATCCCACAGTTCCCACACCAACAGCGGCATCGTCTTCTCCAACAGGAGCATGGAACAAATGTGCAATCATGTTTACGCAACGATTCTGAAATGTTAAGAAACATAAGCTAAGTACAGATAAACAAATCATCACACAATATTAGATTTTGATTCAGTCATCGTTTTAAGAAAATAACTAACTAGAAGTGGCAACATGGGCACATTTAAAATGTAAGAACATACTTCTTTTTAGCACGGCTCGGGTAAGATCGACTCCATAAGCAAACTAGTAAATAAGTATGTACAGTCGATATGCACAATATGTTTTTTTTGGTAATATTGACACAGTAGAATAAGATGAGCATTGATATAACCTGTAGTTCAGTGATGACAGGGTACTCATCCATGTCAACATAGTTTTTGTTGATCAATGACATGATAAGCTTATCGCACTCGAGCTCCATCCATGTGGTCACAAATTATGCCAGATTCAATCTCGGTTTACCATCGAGCATTAACTCGTCACTGATTATTTGATATGTCGCGTCCTTAGGTATAGGTTGGTCGGGCATCTTAAACCTGTGGTTATATCAACATAAGCTTACACATGAAATTCGCAAGCATATTAGAGTTACATAACAAGCGGTCTTTTAGGAGCAACACACCAAACAAATAACTATAAGCATAGAAAGCTAATTCGGTACACCAGATTAGTACACTTTAATTATTTTTTGTAAATTTATGTAGCTTCTACACTCAAAAACCTCAATTACCAGGTAAATACAAAAGAACCGGTGAACCTTTTAGAGGTTTGCCACAAGCAACATGGCGAAACCACCGAGGAGGTCCTCCGTCACTCTTACTCAAACCCAATTCCATTGTTTTGGCACAATCCCTCATGGTTAGAGTTCCATAACCGTCATCCCACATAGGTTTCAACTCTTCATTAACATCTTCCCCGCTCTTTAAATGACCCAAAAAGAATAAAAAACGGCAACATAGATACTGTACGAACAAAAATAAACAAAAAAAATTAAACAATTAAACAATTAACAATTAACAACAATTAACAATTAACAACAATTAAAACAAAAATTATCAAAATTAAAAAAAATAATGAAAATAAAAATTAACAATTAACAATTTTGGTCTCACCTGGGTTTTATTGGTATCAGTTTTTTCGTAAGAATAGAAAGAATCAAATGTCGAGAGAGATTGAGGATAGAATTAAATGAGAAGAGGGGAGGAGATGCATTGTGCACAGTGGTGCGAGTGTAGTTGTGGTGGTGTAGTGGTGGTGTTGTGGTGGTGAAGTTGTGGTGGTAGTGGAGATGAGTAGCTGTGGATGAAGCTGTGGTGGTGTAGTGGATGGAGCAGTGTTATAGTGGTTTTTTTTCTCTCAAAGTGAGACTACATCTGATTAATAATTGAGGTCCGGTTTAAGCTTTACTTTTGGCGGGGACATGCCCTCGGTGAAAGTTTTTATACCCAGTCAAAAAGGTTTGGCGGGATAAAGTAAATGAGAGGAGGGAAAAATAAAAAAATTCGCCAAAGCTTTTCCCGGGGACATGTTCCCGCCAAAATATGTATTTTTTCATTTTTCCCTTAATTTTTTTTTTTTTTTTTTTTTTTTTTTTTTTTTTTTTTTTTTTTTTAATCATTTTACGTAAATAAATTTAATAATAAATAAATTTAAATTTAACCTAAAAATTTTCTAATTCATATTTGAATAATTTAAGAAATCATAAAATTGTTTTAATTACTTTTAACTAATTTAAATTATTTAAAATTATTGTTAAATTATTTTAATTAATTTAAATTGCTTTTAACGAGTCTAGGTGCTATGATAATACATAACATGTTAAACGACCGAGTCTTGGTGCTATGATAATACGTAACATGTTAAACGACCGAGTCTAGGTGCTATGGTTATACGTAACATGTTAAACGACCAAGTCTAGGTGCTATGGTTATATGTAACATGTTAAACGACTGAGTATAGGTGTTATGGTATAAGTAACATGTTAAACGACCGAGTATAGGTGTTATGGTATACGCAACATGTTAAACGACCGAGTATAGGTGCTATGGTATACGTAACATGTTTAACGACCGAGTATAGGTGCTATGGTATACGTAACATGTTAAATGACCAAGTCTAAGTGATATGGTTATACGTAACATGTTAAACGACCGAGTCGAGGTGTTATTGTTATACGTAACATGTTAAACGACCGAGTCTAGATGCTATGGATATACGTAACATGTTAAACGACCAAGTATAGGTGCTATGTTATACGTAACATGTTAAACGACCAAGTCTAGGTGCTATGGTTATACATAACATGTTAAACGACCAAGTCTAGGTGTTATGGTATACATATCATGTTAAACGACCGAGTATAGGTGCTATGGTATACGTAACATGTTAAACTATTGAGTATAGGTGCTATGGTATACGTAACATGTTAAACGATCGAGTCGAGGTGCTATGGTATACGTAACATGTTAAACGACCAAGTCGAGGTGATATGGGTATACGTAACATGTTAAACGACCGAGTCGAGGTGCTATGATATATGTAACATGTCAAACGACCAAGTCGAGGTGCTATGGTATACATATCATATTAAACGACCGAGTCGAGGTGCTATGGTTATACGTAACATGTTAAACGACTAAGTCTAGGTGCTATGGTATACATATTATGGAAAACTAGAAGGGGGTTGAACAGTTTTACCAATTAAAACTTCCTTTTAAACTATTTAGATCGACTTATGTCAATCTATTTGGTTTTGTGTGTTGGATGTTGATAAACAAGCATATAAAGATATGTAATGAAAAGATAAGAGTAAGAAGCACAAAACCACAACGCGAGTATTTATAGTGGTTCGGCTACAAGGACACCTTCCTTGCCCTACTCTACTCCCCGAGTCACCTACTCGAGAGTTCGTAAACACTACACCAATCTCTTTATGGCGGAGAAGCCTTCACAACGTCGTTTAACCTTTTTCCGGTACAAAGCTAAATACCGAGTTCTTTCACACCAAGGCGAACCACACCTACACAACGTCGCCTACCCTTTATACGGTGCTAGGCTAACCACCGAGTTCTTTCATACCTTAGGTGAACTACACCTTCACAACGTCGCCTACCCTTTATTAGGTACTAGGCTAAGCACCTAGTTCCATTGCAATGGATGAACTACTACCACACAACACAAATGACTAATCCCAAAGGAGATCTACTCCTTTACAACATCATCAAGGACATCAATATCCTTGGATCTAATGCTAGTCTATCTAGTACATTGAAACACACCATATCGAATGTACATCTAAGGCACCTTTCACTAATGCCTTTGACTAGATCTACAAGACACCTTTCACTAATGTCTTGTGTCTTTACTTCGAAGCACCTTTCACTAATGCTTCAAGTCTTGACTTCTAAGCACCTTTCACTAATGCTTCTTGTCTTGACTTCTAAGCACCTACCACAAGTGCTTATCCTATAGACGATAGATACCTTTCACTAATATCTTCGTCTTGACATTTGAGACATCTTTCACTAATGTCTTCAACACTACACTTCTTTGAAGAAAGAAAGAGATCATCAACAAGAGGACTTTAGTAACCTTGATGATGAAGAAGCTTGGCAACTCATGGACTTGAGCTTGCTCGACTTCAAAGGTGGTGATCTTGCCTTTAAGAGGAACCTAAAAGATCAAACAAAAACAAGAATACAAACATAGATCTCTTGGATCTAAGGTTAGTGAGATTTAACTCAGGGGAGAAATTGTGTTAGAAAGGGGTGAGAAATAATGAAGAAATGGCTCACTATTTATAGAGAAAATTCTTTTCTGTTTCCCCGGATCCCACGGATCCCTTCCACTTGGGATCCGGCTAGCACAAAGCCAGGGATCCGTGGAACGCTCCTCTTTGACCATGGGTATTTTTGGTTATGGGTCATGGGTTATGGGTTGATCCATGGTTTTCTTTCGAGATAAAATGTATCTTAAGGATACAATGAACTTGGTTAAGTGGTATAAATAAAACCATGGGTTATGGGTCAAAACCATTTGCTAGTTTTTATCTATTTAGTATATACTTGTTTTTACCCATTTTAGTATATACTTGTTTTTACTCATTTTGGTATATACTTAGTTAAGTATATGTTATCCCAATATGTAAACACTAGTTGTTGTACATATGGATATCTTAAGCATAAAATCACTTATACTAGTTTTAGTGTTTTATGTTAAAGCGTAAGTGTGTTAGAAAACTAATAGTTCAAACCATTTACGTATTTTATTTGTTTCGTTAAAATGATCTTACTTTTGTTATCGACAAAACATTAGAAGATCGTAAAATATAAATAAACATTTTTACGGCTTATTTGTATTAACAACCTCCCCCTTTTTGTTGATGACAAAACATAAGATTATTTTAAGGAAAAGCTAAAATTCGTAAAAGTTTGAATTTGTAGTTTTTACTTTCTTCTCCCCCTTTTTGTCGAAACAAAAAGTGTTTGAAAGAAAGCAACACATCGTTTTTGAGAAAAACATGTGAAAGGAAAGAAAAAAAATAGAGAGCAAGTAACGGGAAAGGATCTCGTCGTTACTCCCCCTTTACGAGTCCAACCCTAAGTAAGGGCGTCAAGAAACTAATTCTAATCTAGTTCATTTGCAACTAACTTATGCAAAATATTACGTCTATGTGACGGGTGTGCTCCCCCTAGATGATTGCAATATTTGCAACGGGAAGTCATGAAATTTAAATCAAAGGTTGCAAGTAATTTTGCAACGTATTGTTTTGACACCAAGCTCCCCCTAGCTTTAGGATGTCAAATTCTTTATGTGTTAATTGAATAACTGCAAAACAAGGGTTAGAAAACAAGTATAATTCACAATTTCCTGCAAATGTGATTTAAGTTAGAAAAAAAACTTTCTGACTTCACGGATCCCATGGTTCCCTCCTAGTAGGGATCCGTCTAGGCAATACTGAGGGATTCGTCTGGCTGATGACTAAAATCAGCAAAGGTGATATAACAAGTAATGTTATCACATAAATGAGATATGAATACATATTCTCAGAAAAATAACAAGTAGCATGTAATTCCATTTAATAAAACAAGAGTTATGATATACATGACTCTAAAAATAAGAAAATAGACAATACATGACTAGGAATTTCTAGACTATCTAACGCTTGATGCTAGGACACCACTAAAATCTTCTAGCTCAAGTTTTGTTTAGGTTTGATCTCGTCGAAACGTTCGAGGAGATGATAGAACATGAAACGTTGGTCTTCTCGTACTTCATGTATCAAACTTTCAACATGTTGACAATGATAGCAATCTTTGTCATGGCTAGGTAGTGGTGGTGGAGGAAATAAAATGGCTTGATGCGAAAGATCAAGTGAAGCGGCTTGCGGAGCTTCAAACGATGGAGGAATTGGTTGAGGTGCATTTGAGAATGCCTCGACCAAGAATGATGGTGGTGGTAAGGAAGTGTCAACTTCCATATGGTCGGGTGGTTGATTTTAATGATTTCTCATAATCCATATAGGATTATATGATGGAGACGGCGAAAAGGAAGCCGGAGCAAGTGTTGACTCAACACCTTGATTTTGAACCATTATTCCTCCTAATGAGGAGAATGTTGTCGGCGGAAGCGGATGAGATGGCCTAGGAGGCAAGTCCTCTAAATTGTAGAGGTGTGGTGATGATAGTGGTGAAGTAAATGAGATATTTCTAGGAACCAATGGTGATGGTTTAGTGGAGACGATATTGTTTGGCCTAGGAGGTATGGTGGTGTTAGGCATAGGTAGTTTTGTGGGTACTATCCTTTTAGGAATTGGTTTGATTGGATGATGAAGGATTCTCTCATTTGTTGGTTTGACGGGAGATGATTCGGTTGAGGAGATTTCGTGTATAACACGAGCCTTTTTCATGGGTGGTTCTTTGGTGGATAAGTTACTACTTGGGGTTTTTCTCATGATGAAATGATTTCAAGAGCTGAAAGTTAGAGTGAGAGTGATGACTATGGAGGTCCTAACAAGGTGGTTTATAAACTAAGAGATTTTGCAAGTGCATTTAAGCTTTAAGCCACTAGGATTCATTGGAATGTGATGATTGACATGCACAAGAGTCAACTTCAGAGGTTGGACTGATCTAGGAACTCATTTAAGATGATATGGAGTGTTTGAGTTTAAGAAGATAAGTTGAAATGATTGTTTTAGCAAGATTTGACCTATACTGTCATCCGGATCCCACGGTTCCTTTCTCAGAGGGACCCGTCTAGGCTAATCCTAGGGATCCGGCTATCAGCAACTATGAAAGAATGGAAATGATGTTTCTAAAATCTAAGACCTATAACATCTTGAGTGTTTCAGTCTTCCTAAGTGTCTTAAATGAAGGGGTGCTTAAGTACTTGAAGGTGGTGAGTGATGTAGCTAATGATTGTCTTTATGGAAGGATTTGGAACTTTCATGAGTACCAATGAATGAGCAAGGATGACACCAAAGAAGAGAGTGTCAATTGAAGCTAAATGATCCTAGAGATGAGGTTGTGACTTAGGATTGTGTTTTGGAAAATATCCTAATTTTTGAGATGGGAAAACTAGGATTTGATCAACTTTGATCAATTTTGAGGTGAGATTGATTTATGATCAATTTTGTTATAAAATATTTTTAACCTAGATGTGAAGGGAAAAAAATGAAGTGTGAGTTTTGAGAGCGGAAGAGTGATGGATTAAAACAAAGTGATAGATCTATGAATATCTTAGAGTGTGTTCTATGTGAGTTGGAATGAGTATGAAAGATCAACCTATCTTAATAAAGTCTTAATCTACCTTAAGACACTATGTTTAGCTTAGTGTGAGGTGTTCTAAGGATGTGTTTGGCATACAATGCTTGCAATTGCATTTTCTGTTTTGCCGGATCCCACGGTTCCCTAGATGTAGGTATCCGTTTAGTACAACATTTGGGATCCGTCTATCTGCTAGACAGAACCTTTACTAAAGGTATGCAATGATCTTGACAATGCATTATATTCCAAGTTTTGTTTAAAGGAGTTCTAAAACTAAGATATCAAATGTAAGATGTTTTATTTCATGAAAGAAATAGGATTACATTGATAAATAATGAGTAGAGTAGAACTGATCCTATTTGACTATTCTAGGTTCCTTGAGTGTCTTCGCTAGGAGGATCATTATGTGATTGATGGGTATTGGTGGAATCAAGAATGAAGAAAGTCTTCATGAGAGATATGTTTAGCGGTTCCATCATCTTGTTCACAAGTACGTACAACGGACTTTGAAATTGAGGATGGAAGTGCATAACATTGTGATAGAGGCGTGTCAAGAACATTCCATAAGGATGAGTTTATTCTTGGAGCCTTGAAGATTTTCAATTCGCCTTGCGAAGAAGTAGGCGAGATTGTATGGTTGTTGTGTTAGCAAACAGTACAACATGTGAGCACAACAAGCGGGAAGAATATCTCGATTTCCCCTAAGACTCCAAACATTTTCACGTAGAATGAGAGCAAGAGGCTTGTACTCTTCTCGGATATCCCGTGTATGGATAATGTTTGGATTGGAGTAATATGGTCGAGGTTTGCATATTATGCGATTTAAATCTTCCGGAGAGGGTATGTGTGAACAATATCGACTATTTTCTTCACGAAAGTTGAAGAGAGAATCAAGAGACCAATATTTGGTGAAGGCACATTGTCCATGATTTGGAATCCGGAGGATGTGAGCAAAATGCCCAAGGGTTAAAGTGAACTTTTGGTTTTTGATATAAAACCAAAGAGATAAAGAGCGATCCTCGTTACAAACGAGTTCAACTTGACGGAAGAATTCCATTATGAACCTTGGACATATCTTCTCGTTGATTTCAAGAAGACATTCTAGTCCTATGGCTCGGAAGGAGGTATTGATACCTTCTTCAAATTGTAGAGAGGTGTCTACAATACGTCCTTCATAGAAGTGACGGTTTTCGAGATTATTGAACCCATGAACATGATTGCCAGGTGTGTTAGGCTCAAGAGAGATGTTCGGAGTGTAGACGCTAGTGAGTGAAAAATCAAACTCATATTCATGCGTAATAATTAAACCTATAGAAATGATAGGTTAAAGAAAGAACATGTTTGTGACCAACCTATGATAATCTAATGTTTTTACTAGATTTTATTAACAATGGTATTTAACACTTAACTAACTCATGGTTTTGAAATTCTAATGGATTATTACTTTTAGAAAGATAGTGGTTTTTAATCTTGCATGAAAACTGTTTTCCAGTAGGACGGATCCCACGGTTCCTTTACAAAAGGGATCCGGCTATTATATCTTCCGGGATCCGTGGATCTGTAGTAACAGACACAGATTTGATAAAAGGTTTTACAGTTTTATACCACGAGATATGTTTTATCCTACATTTTCTTTTAGCATGCATACATGACCTCTAATGTATCACAAAAATATAAAACATATAAATCAAAATAAATGATAAACACATAATAGTAACCTAGATAAACTAGATTAACAATATTGCATTTCAATACTAAGGATGATACAAAGGATTGGGTATATGACCCCCCAATATAGATTAACAACACAAAGTAAATGTCTCCGTATGTGAACTTCATCATAGGGAACACAAGTACGATGAGCACGAGTGCGATGTAAACCATGTTGATGACGGATCTTCTTGATTTCGATTGAGATGGAATGAGGAGGAAGATGAAGTTTTTGAATGAGAGGAAATTTTTGAAATTGGAAGATTTGAAAAAGTGAGGGTTTGATAAAGTGGTCGACGGTGGGAGTTTTTATGGGGAAGGAGGAACTTTTGAAATTCGTGTTTTGTTTTATTGGATTAAAAGAAACAAAACATAAGTTTTATATACCACGACTTTATATGAGAAATAAAACACGTATGTGAGAAAAAGGCTTCCTAATGAAGCTTCAAGTAAAACATGTAATTTGCACAAAAGATAATCATATAAATACCTAACTAGGTATACTTAATTATCAAGAAAAGTAAAAAGAAAATCATACCTTTAGCGCACTTAGGAATGTCTTTACAAATGACTCAGCAAATGCCACTTAGACTATTCCCGCTCCTTTGCGTTTAAGATACCTTCTTAAGGAAGGTATTCTTGTTACCAAGCAACTCCTAAAGCTTGGTGGGTATGAGCTTTGACTAATTAACATGACAAGAAAGATTAGTGCAATAATAAAAAATAAATAAGAAAAATGTTGTTATCAAATCAACATCCAAACAAATAGTTTTAAAAGACATGGTGTTTGTTTTTATAAAAAAAAAACCTTCTTTGTAGTTTTCAATTAACCATGGATCGTATCAAGTTTTTAAAGTACAATATACTTAAAGAAACTTGGTAACGAAGCTCTGATGCCAATTGTGGAAAACTAGAAGGGGGGGTTGAATAGTTTTATCAATTAAAACTTCCTTTTAAACTATTTAGATCGACTTATGTCAATATATTTGGTTGTGTGTGTTGGATGTTGATAAACAAGCATATAAAGATATGTAATGAAAAGATAAGAGTAAGAAGCACAAAACCACAACGCGAGTATTTATTGTGGTTCGGCTACAAGGACACCTTCCTTGCCCTACTCCACTCCCCGAGTCACCTACTCGAGAGTTCGTAAACACTACACCAATCTCCTTATGGCGGAGAAGCCTTCACAACGTCGCTTAACCTTTTTCCGGTAAAAGCTAAATACCGAGTTCTTTCACACCAAGGCGAACCACACCTACACAACGTCGCCTACCCTTTATACGGTGCTAGGCTAACCACCGAGTTCTTTCACACCTTAGGTGAACTACACCTTCACAACGTCGCCTACCCTTTATTAGGTACTAGGCTAAGCACCTAGTTCCATTGCAATGGAGGAACTACTACCACACTACACCAATAACTAATCCCAAAGGAGATCTACTCCTTTACAACATCATCAAGGACATCAATATCATTGGATCTAATGCTAGTCTATCTAGTACATCGAAACACACCATATCGAATGTACATCTAAGGCACCTTTCACTAATGCCTTTGACTAGATCTACAAGACACCTTTCACTAATGTCTTGTGTCTTTACTTCGAAGCACCTTTCACTAATGCTTCAAGTCTTGACTTCTAAGCACCTTTCACTAATGCTTCTTGTCTTGACTTCTAAGCACCTACCACAAGTGCTTATCCTATAGACGATAGATACCCTTCACTAATATCTTCGTCTTGACATTTGAGACATCTTTCACTAATGTCTTCAACACTACACTTCTTTGAAGAAAGAAAGAGATCATCAACAAGAGGACTTTAGTAACCTTGATGATGAAGAAGCTTGGCAACTCATGGACTTGAGCTTGCTCAACTTCAAAGGTGGTGATCTTGCCTTTAAGAGGAACCTAAAAGATCACACAAAAACAAGACTACAAACATAGATCTCTTGGATCTAAGGTTAGTGAGATTTAACTCAGGGGAGAAAGTGTGTTAGAAAGGGGTGAGAAATAATGAAGAAATGGCTCACTATTTATAGAGGAAATTCTCTTTTGTTTCCCCGGATCCCACGGATCCCTTCCACTTGGGATCCGGCTAGCACAAAGTCAGGGATCCGTGGAACGCTCCTCTTTGCCCATGGGTATTTTTGGTTATGGGTCATGGGTCATGGGTTATGGGTTGATCCATGGTTTTCTTTCTAGATACAATGTATCTTATGAATACAATGAACTTAATTAAGTGGTATAAATAAAACCATGGGTTATGGGTCAAAACCATTTGCTAGTTTTTATCTATTTAGTATATACTTGTTTTTACCCATTTTAGTATATACTTGTTTTTACCCATTTTGGTATATACTTAGTTAAGTATATGTTATCCCAATATGTAAATACTAGTTGTTGTACATATGTATATCTTAAGCATAAAATCACTTATACTAGTTTTAGTGTTTTATGTGAAAGCGTAAGTGTGTTAGAAAACTATTAGTTCAAACCATTTACGTATTTTATTTGTTTCGTTAAAATGATCTTACTTTTGTTATCGACAAAATATTAGAAGATCGTAAAATATAAATAAACGTTTTTACGACTTATTTGTATTAACACATATCATGTTAAACGACCGAGTCGAGGTGCTATGGTTATACGTAACATGTTAAACGACCAAGTCTAGGTGCTATGGATACCATATCATGTTAAACGACTGAGTCGAGGTGCTATGGTATACGTAACATGTTAAAGGACCGAGTATAGGTTCTATGGTATACGTAACATGTTAAATGACCGAGTCAAGGTGCTATGGTATATGTAACATGTTAAACGACCAAGTCGAGGTGCTATGGGTATACGTAACATGTTAAACGACCGAGTCGAGGTGCTATGGTATACGTAACATGTTAAACGACCAAGTCAAGGTGCTATGGGTATACGTAACATGTTAAACGACCAAGTCTAGGTTGTATGGTATACATATCATGTTAAACGACCGATTCGAGGTGTTATGGTTATACGTAACATGTTAAACGACCAAGTCTAGGTGTTATGGTATACATATCATGTTAAACGACCGAGTCGAGGTGCTATGGTTATACGTAACATGTTACGACTGAGTCGAGGTGCTATGGTATACGTAACATGTTAAACGACCAAGTCGAGGTGCTATGGGTATACGTAACATGTTAAACGACCGAGTCGAGGTGCTATGGTTAAGATTGCTAAGATCACAAAGGCTAGAATCCAGGTATACTTTTTACTTCTTGAATTTTGTCTATTTAAAAAAGTAAATTTCATAAATATTTATTGTTTATTGCTTCAAGGCAAAATGGCTTTAGTAGACAAGTGCAAGAATTTGGACTTTTACTTGTGGGTCTGAGGAAGACATGCCTGTCTGGTTTGCAACTGCTAGAGATGGGTCGGATCAAGTTTGTTCAAAGATGTTTGTGGTGGGAACGTTTCTTCACTAGTTCAAATCAAATCAACACCTTGGAATTTCTAGCTTATTTGTGTAAGATATGTCGTTTTAATTTTAAAATAGTTTAGGGTTTTACGTAATGAAAAGACTATTCAAGCATCCGAGTTTTAGTTGTGTAATAAATATTAATAGTTGGACTAAAGTTTGATTTTTGTAAATATTACTTTTGCAGGGGACATGTCTCCGGGGAAAGTTTTAGCGGGAATAAAGGCGGGAACAATTAGCTTGCTTTTAACTTTGGTCAAATTTTGGTAAAATGGATTACACTTTTGCAGGGGACATGTCCTCGGGGAAAGTTTCGCCGGGGACATGTCTCCGCCGAAAGTTTTCGTTAAATTTTTACTATCCGGTCAGCGTATTCGTTTGCCACGTCAGATTTTTTTTGTCGTTTAGTGACTTTCGCCGGGGACACAGCGTCCCCGGGGAAAGTCTCCTCGCCCGTCCATCCGATTGTTGTAGTGAGATATGAACAAATGACTGGAATGATTTTTTATTTTTTATTTTTTTTTGATTGATAAATTAAATGCAAGATAGATAAGAGATCTACAACAAAAAAATAATAAGGAGAAGACATGGGATAAAAAGATTGGCAAAGGGCAGTTGAGGAAGGAAGGAGGAAAAAAAAAAAAAAAAAAAAAAACTGGCTAAAGTGAGGAATAGAGTATTACCCACAATTATGCGTGATTGCATTATATCTAACCAACCATTACTTTTAATTATTTTTTGCATTCTTTAGGCTCTATAACCTCCAACTAAGCATGAAACTCGTTCATTTTTTTTCTTCAGTTTGTACCATGTGTTGGAACTCATAATACGAAATTACGAATGCTACTTTACATTCATCTCGTAATAATCATACTGGAGATGTCGACAGGCAAAAAGTATGAATGTTTTTGTTCATGGTTATGTTTTATAGATTTCATTTGAAACTATTTTAATTTAGTGAAATTTAGTATCTTGTGATTAGTGTATTTTTTAGCACCTGTTACAGTTGTTTGTTGGCTAAAGTTTTTGGGACATCCATATTCGAAAACAATGTCATTTCTTTCACTCTCTTGTGATTTTTAGTATTCTTTGGATATGTTGCTTTGCACCTCATAACATCCAATACAACACAATTTGAAAAACACACACACACACACACAAAAACATGAAACTTGTAAATATACTATCTTATCAAACAAAAATCAATGGATGTATCACACAATTGAAATATCTATTCTTTCTTGAAAAGGACCTACTCAGCTTCATAGAAACATTATCATAGCAGGTTTAAGAAACAAGATCTAGGAATGTGTTGAAAAGAGTGTGATAAACAACTTTACAGGCCGGCTATAAAAGGTTTAGCGTCTTTAGGCGCTCCAAGTGCTCTGGATCCAGTTTCGCAGGGGTGTAACAGCCGTGAAGATCCTCAACTATGTACTCCTACCAAATAAAAAGGTATACTGTTAAGAATGATTTCAAAAACTATCAACTAAAACATGTACAAAAGGTGTGCTTTACAAGTTCACTGTATGCACAAATGGGTGCTAATTTATTGACGATGTCGAAAGATATATATTATGGATATGAATATGAGTAATACCTTTGTAAGTTCCTTCTTGGCAAGGATATGATTATGCATCCAACACATCAACGGGATAAAAGAAAGGATAACAAGGGTGGTCACAAAAAGAACAAACATGATGCTAAGAATTCCAGAAATGACAAAAAATCCAAGACTCAAAAGAAAAACGTTATCCTTATTATAACCAGAACTCTTTATATAATCATAGGGTTCAACACGGAATTCCAACGTATAATCTCCCATGAACCAACATTGTATTATGATTAACCCAAGTAACACAAAGAACGTAAAGAACGCAAAAACTCCTGTCAAACAACAAAAAATTTACAAAATATAAACAAAACGATAATAATTGCAACACCTTACAAATATTAGAGAAAATCACATAAAATAGCAATGCGTTTTGCAATAGAGAAAACATAAAATAGCATAGCGCGGGTACCTTGCTAGTTATTTGTTTAAGAACGGTTACTCTCTAAGTTAAGTTTTGTCCCTTGCTGATCGCATCAGTACAAAACATAAAATTTTATAGTTTAAACAATCACTTTGGTATATGTTTAAGTTACAAAAAGAGAGAAACAAATATTTGTTATGCAAATAATATAAGTTTAGTTTTACTATTTTCCGCACTAGCAATTCTTTGATTAACGTCTAATAAGAATTATATACATAAAATTATTATGATGTGTTATTTTACTCTTATGTGTTTATTATGCGATATATCCGCCAAGTAATTAAACTAAAATATTTATCAAATTATTCGCCGTAACTTTGTTATAACTTATATATATATTGTTTCATTAACAAGGTTAGGAACAATAACATAAAGAAGGAATGATCGTCATGTTGTATTTTTTCTAGCTTCTTGCTAGTTTGTTATCAATAAAATGTCGTTCAAAAAATAAAAATGAAAATGCTTACCTATACCATAGTAGATTGGAATAGGATGCTGAGACAATATCTGGTCCCAACGATTGTTGATTAACAAATCCTTTAGGTACCCGTGTAAGTCGAGAAGATATGCTAAACCCCCAAGCATTCCAATCATCTATATTTAACAATGAAACTTATAGAATGAAGGGACAAATATCATTAAGTTAAAAAAATGGTTAAATGAAGTTAGAAGAAGACTCAACTGGTTGTAGAACTAAAAACAAAAGTAAAACATCTCTGGCAACATATAGTCCAACTTTTGTTTTGCGCCATATGTTCCATTTTAACTCAACTCGAAGATGAAATTGAGCTTTGCAAGTTGTGCAACGTGAAAAGTTGAAACCTTCCTATTGTAGATAAACGTGTAGATGAAAATCAATTAGGATATAATTAGGTATGGAACGATATTAGGAATTAGGAGCAATTGACTCACCTTGATGGATCGCCAATGATCGAGGCATGATCGATGCACAAACTGTTGGGAGCCTTTGCACATGCATGGTGATATCAGATCCTCATCTGCAAAAAAGTCAGACAATATGAAACTTGAGGAAGAAGTAAAAAATAAAGAAAAGACACACATGACAGAAAACATAGATTTATACAATAGTTCACAGAAACAAAATCAAATTAGAGCTAGTAAGCCTTGATCAAAGTCGCTGAAACCGTTATTTCTTACTCCCGCATGACAAGATACACAACGAACTAACAGTCTTTTCAATTATGTTAAAAGGAGCAAGGAAACGGGAAAGAAAATTTTAACTCTTTGATTAAAAGTATGTACCGTCTATACATCATCCAAACAATAACAAACAAGCATAAACTACATAATTTTTCTTTGAGTCCGTCGTCTTGTAAAGACAAACAAAATAGAATGTATTGAGAAAAATTAGAGTATTTGTCGCGCACCTGTCTCTCCGTTACACTTATAGCAAATACGACAAGTAGCTACAGAACCATCTTCAAAATCTTTTTCATCTTTTATCTCACTTGAACTCAGCTCCATATGTTCAAGCTACTAATATAATATCAAATAATAACCAATTCTCGGTTTTGAAAACAATCGTCAAGATAACAACCAGGTAAACTAAAGCAGTAAATATATGTCAAATTAACCTAGTTGGTTTGATACGGCATACATTAGAACCAAAGGTAAATATCTTCGTTATATACGGTTTATCATATTAATTAGTTTTCTTTTAACAGAAGGTCCTTCCATATTAGTATTCAAATAAAATATTTAATTACTGTTTATGTATCAAACTTTCGTTACATTTTCGGTTAAACCCTTTACCTTTATTTCACAACCTTTTACTAAGATATTTCGAATATTACAGCTAAACCCTTTAAGTGTTGCATTTAGGGTGTTGCATTTTGGTTTGTAGATAACGTTAGGTGTATTCTCTTCGCACATCAATCACAGAATACAATATTTGTTTGTGATTTTAGTGCCATCAAACATTTTGTCTAATTAAGATTACCTGAGAGTCCGAGACCACGGTTAAAAGTGTGTAATATTAAAGAGTCCATAGTTTTTTTATGTGTGGTAATAATAGGTGTGACAAATTTTTTTACATATATAAGTGCTGAGATATTATCAAAAATTTTATTGTTAAATGTGTGAAAATATTTTTTGAAAGTCAACACCTAAAAGTGTGGCAAAATTATAAAAAAATGTTTATAATAAAATGTGAGAAAATATTTGTGTCGAATATATGTATAACTTTATTGTAATTGTACACATTAATATATGTGGATTATTTTTTTTTAAATATTTGTGACAAATATATATGTAGCAAAATTATTATTCATATAAAAAAAAGTCCACAGTTGACCATACCGTGGCAAAATAAGTGTGAAAAATATAATTATCTTTTGTAGTGAGACCAAAGTGATTTCAAGTTAAGTTTTAATGCAAGTTAGGAGGTGCGAAATGCACACTTGTATAAACTAATTAGCTTGACTTTGGATACGATGAATGACAAAGTTTGTGACAGAAATTCGTCACTAGGACGTTGCAACCATTCAGTAGATGTCATTGTTGTAAATAGTAACAGAAAAATTGTCGCTCTTAAGTGTTGCTAAAATCCTATTGGAAAGAGGTTACTTTGAACCAAAAGGTGTGACTATTCTTGAAAGGGTGTGACTTTTCACCAAAAGTCATTTTGTTATGGTTTTGGTCTTTCATTCAAAACACAACATATACAAGAATTCTCTATGTTTTGCTCTCTTTCATTTGTCTAATAATTGTGTGTTAATTCTTGTCTTATCCCTATATAAATTTCTTGTAACCCAAGGAAATTAATAGGGTAAAAATATTGTATCAGGAAAGTGAGTTTTACACGGTTCAATAATTTATCCGGACAATCTTTGATTATCATGAAAGTGAGCTTTACACGGTTCAATAATATTGTATCAGGAAAATGAGCTTTACACGGTTCCATAATTTACTCGAATGTCAATCGTAAATGATTCATATTTTCTCACAGGAAATATTCATCTTTGTTGTATGAAGTGTAGGTCAGTCATGGTTGCAAAAATCGTGAATCGGTAGTGAGGCGGTCGACCCCCTTGTAGCTTGTAATCGGTCTAGGCGGGATTAATCGGTGATTAATCGGATTGACATTTTTGGTAAGTTTTGGGTATTTCATGCGAGTTTTGCATATTCCCGGAAAGATTTCCGTGAAAACATCTTGTAATATATATAAAAAAACGACTGTATGTGATTACATTTGTTTAGGTTTGCAAATATAGCGAATCAGTGATTAATCGTATTGGCATTTTTGACAAGTTTTGGGTATTTACAGGAATTTTTTTGTATTCTCGGCAAGATTTTCCATAAAAAAATCATCTTGTAATTGATATAAACCGTGACTATAAGTAATCAAAACTAGTTTACGGCGAGTTTAGGGTATTTCCGGCAAGATTTGCAAGTTTCGGCAAGCTTGACCATGGTTGACCGATTTGTTTGAACGATTTACACAAATCGGAAAGGTCGGTGGCCCAGTAGCACCTAATCGGCGATTAATCGGCCTTATAGACTTTTTTTGCAACATTGAGGTCAGTAGAAACCAGTCGTGACTGATCTCAAATATAAGGAAATAAGATTCTCAGTTGTGATGTAGAAATTCTTTTTACGATCTGATGTTTGTGTTGAGAGGAAATAAGAATTTCATCATCACAACAAAAATATAATCTTATTTCCTTTCGTTTGAAAACGGTCACGATGGGTTTCTACTTACCCACACTTCGTACAAAAACGACGAATATGAACCATTCATGAATGACTTACGAGTAGATAAGATAATTTGCAATAAGATAAGGTGTTGCTATTATAATTGTTTCAATAAAAATTTGTGAATTTTGTTGATTGACAGGAGTCTTTGGGTTCTTCGTGTTACTTGGGTTATTCTGCGTTGGTTGTCGTCCCATGAGTAGTTCTTGTTTTGAGTTGGGTTTGGTTTTGCTTATATGTGTACACATCACACACTCACACTCACACTCACTATTAAAGGAAATAGAACCACATGTAGTGTGTATTTAACATTAGAACATCAGAATGGCTTGTATGCATAAACGAGGTGTATATACCAATTACATATACCAAAGTGATGTAACCAAAAAGATTATAAGAAAAATAATTTAATACTTTAATTTTGGTTTAAAACTTGGACAAATTACTAGTGCTAATTTATGCAAACAACATACAGGAAAAATAATAATAACTTAATTATAAAAGATTATTGTCGGGTTAAGAAGGGGTCAAACTTTGATCGATTGAACGAGCCACACCGCTAGAAGGTTGTGTTAGGCCTTCCTAGTCTCTAGGAGAAGACATGGTGGGCAACATCCTGTGGCAACACAAGTTATATATCCATTGTCCCACAGACAGTCAAGCATAAGTTGCCCCTAGTTCTTAGCCCTTCCATATAACCTTAATGCCCCCACTCGGGTCACAAGCCCACGTTGCTGGACTCGGCAGCATGATGTGTCCAAATGGGCTGTAAAAGAAACACTTTGGTTTTATGTTTTGGCAATGTGGGAAAAGAGTTTTTTACATATCAGTTTTGACTCTTCATACACATTCCTGTATAAAACTAAATCATTTTAAAGAGGCATTTTTTTACCTTTGAAGTGATTTTTAACAGAGAGATGTTTACTCCTGTACTAGCTCTGAACCCGTGTTCAACACGGGCGATATATGTGTGCAAACGAGTAATACACACATCTAATTAAACATCCTCGTACTAAAAGTTAATGTTTCTTGCATTTGTTATTTACACAAGAAAAGAAACAAACGAAACTTAACGAAACAGTAACAATGTACAATAATCCATGAAAATTTTCTTGACCCAAAAATTTATAAATAATCAGAAGTATTCACACCTCCCATAACTCTCATTCATAATAGTAACACCGCAAATACGTGTACATATATAACTTCAACACCTTACCACAAAGTTGAGTTCTAATTAGCTCAGTTCAAGTTAAAAAACAGTGAATAGTACAATCATCAAAACGGATAACCAGGTGAGGTTTTCCCAAATCGGGTTACCCGGGGAGGGCGAGTCTTTAACTCAAATGTACGCAGCCTAACCGCAATAGCACAACCATCAAACATGTTCCCAATTTAGATTAGAATTACAAAGCACAAGCAAAGCATTAAATAACTGATCAAATGGCCTAAATGCTGTGTTCATATCTCAGTAGATACCACATGCAATCTGTATGCGCCCACTATATGCTATGCTTTTATGCGTTGTATGCTTATATTTATGTCGTTCGCCTTGTATGCTTTCCAAGTGTTATATGCTTACATAGTTTCCTTACTCGTGTAATTTCACACATACGCATATAGGGGGAGAGGAATACACAAGCATATAAGCATACAAGCATACGGGCATGGAAACAGATGTAAACTGGGCAGGGGCGGAGCCAAAAAGTGAGAAAGTTATGGTCGAGGGGCAAACTTTGATAATGTTTAGAAACTACACTGCAAATCGGTTCTTAGAGGGGGCAAAATACAAAAATAGCCAGATATTTTTAAAAAATTACAGTACAATTTTTCCCCTAGGAGGTACGTGCCTACCCTGCCCCCCTCGTGTCTCCACCTCTGAAACTAGGCCTATGATCAAATATAATTCTACATCCTAAGGATGCAGCGAAGTTGATGGGCTCAACGCTCAAAAGGCTACTAAAAAGTCTAAAGGTAACTAGCTATTACTCTATACACCGGGGTAAAATCGTCTACAACTAGTCAACTTAATTTGGCCATGAATTAACTTGCCGCATTACCTAGATAAGTTAGTGACACCGAAATCCGACTCCTAGATGACTTAATAATACAAGCAAAAAAAGCAACAGATAATCAAAATTTAGAAACCTAATTATTTCAATTAACGTAAAATAAAATAAAAACATGAATTAACAAATTAATCAACCTTCTTCACCGTCACATTCAAGACAGATACGACACGTGGCAATGGAACCTTCTTCTTCATCGTTAATCTCATTAGACGGTAACGGCTTTTGAGAATTAACGTTTTGATTATGAATAGGCAGAAGAGGATCTGTATCGGTAACAGGGTTTTCGGATGAAGGCAAGCTTCTTCTAGCTCTAATTCGCCTGCTTTCATTTTTTATATTTTTATAAAACTGATTGATTTTTTATTCAAGATTATGTTAGAGAATTTGTTTTGATTTCTTTGTTATAGGTAACACGTTTTTGTTTGTAAATTAATGATTCTTGATTTTAGCTTTAGGCTTGATGGGTTAAATTATTACGTAGTATTTAATTTCGTTTTCTACTGCTCGATTGGTTAATTTAAAAAAAGTAACCAGATTCTGGAAGTCTTTGATTATTTAATAATTTATGTTAAGTTGAATATTTAACTGAATATTGAGGTTATATACATTAATTGTTATGTAAAGATGAACAATTGTGAACGTTTTTGTTGATTTAGTTGTTAGTTTTGCTATGTGGTGAGGAACCAAGAGAAAAGTTTACTGTGGAGCAGACGCATGGTTTGCTGAAGTATATTGCAGTTGTTTAGTTTTTTTAGAGCCTGTTTGGCTAAACTTATTAGACGTAAGCCCATTTGGGCTTATTTTTTATAAGCTCCAATTTTACGGCTTATTTTGAGACTTGTCGGCTTATATAAGTTTATTATGATATGATAAACATATATAACCGACAAGTCTACAGTTGGTAACCTGGTATAGATATGTGAATTTTTTTTTTTATTGTTTTTTTTATTACGATTGCCTGTTTTACATTATATGTTAGTAATATAGGTGTATGAATGTATGATGCGAAGTGACATACCTTTACATGACTAATTTGCTTATAATTTGAACTTTTCTTTAGTTTATATTTCTAATATAGATTTAAATATTTAAATGCAAAGTTAAGTTATTTTTATAATCCATAAAGTTATATGTTAATTTTGGAATTAAATTATGCTCTATTTGACTTCATAAGTCAAAGTAAGTATCTTTAAATTAGTATCCAAGCACATCTTTATTGAATTATGAGGATAATGTTACTTAAGTTGCTAATCATGATAGATGGTTTAATTTTTGTACTTTGCAGATAAGAATCTTGGAAGGAGTAACGATCATTAATTTTGATCAAATTTTGGTCGTTTGATTCATCGAAATGGCGGTTAAGATAAATGAATTCATTGAAGAGACACAAATCTGAAGAACTGATGAAGTTACTTTTATCACTTTCTTCAAGCCAGGGAGATCTTTTCAATACAAGCTAACTAAAAGTTGTTCATTTAAGGGTAAGAGATTTATCTCTCATGTGTCGTTGAAAACCTTTTTATCTCACTTTAATAATTGTGTTACCTCATTACAACCTGAAGCTAACCAAAGTTATCAATTCTTTGGCAGAGGACGAGATAAAATGTTGTAGACTAGAGAGAAAACTCGATATTATCACTATTCACTAATAGTCTGTACATGGCCTTCGATAATATTCAAATTCTGATTGTTTCTTTTAAAGCTCCATTTTCACTCGTGTGAGTCACTAATCTGTTTCTCAATAAGTTTCAGCTATCACTTGTGCGAGGCAATCATATATACCCTTGAAGTACTCTAAATTAATATTATTTCTCATATCTTTAGATATAAGTGAATATAACCTATCAACCTTTGATGTACAGTATTAGATCGTTTAATAAGAGGGTATTTGATGACATTAATTTTTGGAATGGAGCAAGTGACATTTTCTTAAACTTTTCAGCCACCACCTACAAAAGCAATGAAAGCGAAACTGGCTAGGGAGAAAAAGCCCAAACTGGTTGCAGACTTTCAGACACATATGAATGAATTGTAAACTTCACTTGATCAGGAAAATATCCTTTTTACTAAAAGAAAGCAGGCATATGAAAAGATGAAAGCAGCCCTTGAACATCTTATGAGAGAGCTACATATGAGGACAGATAAAGAAATGATGCAAAGCGAACTCGATAGTGGGGCTCAGATTGAGGAAGTAGTGGCTGGACTGAACACAACAAGCGAAAGATTCAACTTGAAATCATAGAAAATTAAATTGATATGTTGGAAAAGGAGCTGTCACAAAGCGACCAGATTGTCGATTTTTGTAAATGATTTGCAGTATGGCAATGTGATGATTGAAGATGAAACAAGAACCATTACACGGTTTGGTTACTTATTAATCTTCATTTTTTTTTTATGTATTGGTGATTATATTGCATATATATGTACGTAAATAAATTTGAAGCTACAAAATAAAATAAAAATGGATTTCTTTATTTGCTCTATTTTACTAAAAGATGCTACAATAAATCTGCACACATAGATACGTCGCTTAAAACATTGCTGAGAGATATTATTATCTCTATAGTAAAGAGTTTTTTCAAACATAAATCATGTACTTTTAAGACATAGAAAATGACTAAAAAGCAAAGGGGATTAACATAGGGAGGTTCGTTATCCTCATTATGTAAAACCAAACACCCCCATAATAGTAACAAATGTTTGTTTAAAACTTTCAAAAGTCTGGCATGGGCATTATAATTGGAAGTGTATTGGTTCACGAACACTCAACACGCTGAAGATAGTGCATATCTTGGTGTCGATGAGTAAGCCTCTCAACTTGTGGGAAATTTACACATGACAATTTAATGAGAAAATAAAGTTCAACAGTCGAACTACATACCAAATAGTATAATGTTAACTTTGCTCGAAATTTTAAAGGGTTATGTACCTATTTAGTACAATATATATGGCTTCATAGGTTCTGACCTCTCCTGCCAATGAGGTTTCTGCACTCTTTGTGAGATGGTCACGTTCGAACTATGAAAAAACAATTAGTGTGTGCATGTAGGCTTTGTAGTTAGAATCTCTGAGACGTTATGTTTGTGTGACCCTTACAGCCTCTAACTGACCTTGGGTTGTTTTATGATATTAGCGTTATGTTGTAAGCTATGTATCAAGGCTTTTGAACTTAATTTGGTTTTATGGAATCAGTTTCTGTTTCATAATGTATGGTTTTTTGTGTATTATTAAGCACAAGTGTATCTTTCTTTACTAATTTTACCAAGTGATAAGGTTATGGTTTACTAGCTATAAAGGACTTGTGATGGCTCAAGGATGGTTCTCTTAACATTCAAGAGTTGATGCGTAACACTGTTTTGAGAGATATTTAAATGTGATTGTTCATATTCTAAATAAATGACCACTACTCTTTTGAACTTTGTTGGTTAGAAATAGGCATATTCCAAACTCAAATATGAGAATTTGCTACAAAGATTTGTTCAAACAAGATAATTATGACCATGTCTATTGATGTTTATTAGTCTTCTTAGTGTGGTCTATTTAAGGTTAAGTTTGGTTGTAACTTCATAGAGTTGAAATCAATGCTATAAAGTCTATTGATTTTGTAGAAGTGTAGTAGTTTAGAAGACCCATCTCCATATTTTGGTTTAACCATCATATTCCTCATTTATATGCTACCCTTTTTGCTTAAAAATGAGATATTTTTTTGTTATTTTTTGGACTTAATTTTACACTATTAGTTTTATTAGTTTTTCAATGGTAAGGATATGCAATCTTCACTTGGTTTTGTTTCTATTTTTTTTTTTTTTTTTTTTTTTTTTTTTTTTTAGTTTTTCATAACATTTATGCTTCTTACTATAAACTTACACATACACCAATAATTAAACCGAGTGCTGAAATCCAAAAAGGTATTTAAAGAGGCATTTGAATGTTAGTTAGTTGTATGATTTTCATATTTGATAATTATAAGAAAATACAAAATTTGTACAAACCCCGTGCGTGTACGGAACTTATAACTAGTTAGTATTCAAATAAAATATTTAATTACTGTTTATGTATCAAACTTTCGTTACTTTTTCAGTTAAACCCTCTACCTTTATTTCACAACCTTTTACTAAGATATTTCGAATATTACAGCTAAACCCTTGCATTTAGGGTGTTGCATTTTGGTTTGTAGATAACGTTAGGTGTATTCTCTTCGCACATCAATCACAGAATACAATATCTGTTTGTGATTTTAGTGCCATCAAGTATTTTGTACAATTAAGATTACGTGAGAGTCCGAGACCACGGTTAAGAGTGTGTAATGTTAAAATGTCTACACTTTCTCATGTGTGATAATAATAGGTGTGACAAATTTTTCTATATGTAAAAGTGCTGAGATATTATCTAAAATTTTATTGTTAAATGTGTGAAAATATTTTTTGAAAATCAAAACTTAAAAGTGCGGCAAAATTGCAAAAAAATGTTTATAATAAAAAGTGAGAAAATATTTGTGTTGCATATAAGTGTAACTTTATTGTAATTGTACACACTAATATATGTGGATTTTTTTTTTAATATTTGTGACACATATATATGCAGCAAAATTATTATTCATATAAAAAAAAATCCACGGTGACCATACCGTGGCAAAATAAGTGTAAAAAATAGAACTATCTTTTGTAGTGAGACCAAAGTGATTTCAAGTTAAGTTTTAATACAAGTTAGGAGGTGCGGAGTGCACGCTTGTATAAACTAATTAACTTGATTTTGGATACGATGAATGACAAAGTTTGTGACATAAATTCGCCACTAGGAAGTTGCCACCATTCAATAGATGTCACTGTTGTAAATAGTAACAGAAAAACTGTCGCTATTAAGTGTTGCTGAAATCCTATTGGAAAGAGGTTACTTTGAACCAAAAGGTGGGATTATTCTTGAAAGGGTGCGACTTTTCACCAAAAGTCATTTTGTTTACTGTCTAAACATAGTTTTGGTCTTTCATTCAAAACACAACATATACAAGAATTCTCTATGTTTTGCTCTCTTCATTTGTGTAACAATTGTGTGTTCATTTTTATCTTATCCCTATATAAATTTCTTGTAACTCGCGGCAATTAATAGGGTAAAAATATTGTATCATGAAAGTGAGTTTTTACACGGTTCAATAATTTATCCGGACAATCTTTGATTATCATGAAAGTGAGCTTTACACGGTTCAATAATATTGAATCAGGAAAATGAGCTTTACACGGTTAAATAATTTACTCGTATGTCAGTCGTAAATGATTCATATTTCCTCACAGGAAATATTCATCTTTGTTGTATGAAGTGTAGGTCAGTAGAAACAAGTCGTGACTGATCTCAAATATAAGGAAATAAGATTCTCAGTTGTGATGTAGAAATTCTTTTTACGATCTGATGTTTGTGTTGAGAGGAAATAAGAATTTCATCATCACAACGAAAATATAATCTTATTTCCTTTCGTTTGAAAATGGTCACGATGGGTTTCTACTTACCCACACTTCGTACAACAATGACGAATAGGAACCATTCATGAATGACTTACGAGTAGATAAGATAATTTGCAATAAGATAAGGTGTTGCTATTATAATTGTTTCAATAAAAATTTGTGAATTTTGTTGATTGACAAGAGTCTTTGGGTTCTTCGTGTTACTTGGGTTATTCTGCGTTGGTTGTCGTCCCATGAGTAGTTCTTGTTTTGAGTTGGGTTTGGTTTTGCTTATATGTGTACACATCACACACTCACACTCACACTCACACTCACTATTAAAGGATATAGAACCACATGTAGTGTGTATTTAACATTAGAACATCAGAATGGCTTGTATGCATAAACGAGGTGTATATACCAATTACATATACCAAAGTGATGTAACAAAAAAGATTATAAGAAAAATAATTTAATACTTTAATTTTGGTTTAAAACTTGGACAAATTACTAGTGCTAATTTATGCAAACAACATACAGGAAAAATAATAATAACTTAATTATAAAAGATTATTGTCGGGTTAAGAAGGGGTCAAACTTTGATCGATTGAACGAGCCACACCGCTAGAAGGTTGTGTTAGGCCTTCCTAGTCTCTAGGAGAAGACATGGTGGGCAACATCCTGTGGCAACACAAGTTATATATCTAATCCCACAGACAGTCAAGCATAAGTTGCCCCTAGTTCTTAGCCCTTCCATATAACCTTAATGCCCCCACTCGGGTCACAAGCCCACGTTGCTGGACTCGGCAGCATGATGTGTCCAAATGGGCTGTAAAAGAAACACTTTGGTTTTATGTTTTGGCAATGTGGGAAAAGAGTTTTTTACATATCAGTTTTGACTCTTCATACACATTCCTGTATAAAACTAAATCATTTTAAAGAGGCATTTTTTTACCTTTGAAGTGATTTTTAACAGAGAGATGTTTACTCCTGTACTAGCTCTGAACCCGTGTTCAACACGGGCGATATATGTGTGCAAACGAGTAATACACACATCTAATTAAACATCCTCGTACTAAAAGTTAATGTTTCTTGCATTTGTTATTTTCTACAATACACAAATCCTTGTGACAAGACACAAGCCTCATGACGTATTTGTACATTTTGACACGTCTCAAGACCTAATATTTATCGGTGTAGCATCACGAGTGAGTACACGGCAAAGGCTGTAAATCTCGTCTTTCAGTTCCTTCCATTGTTCAAACTTCGTAGTCCCTTTATCCTGGTGACCCTATAAGAAACGATAACGACCTTTCATGAAGCTTCATGTCCTTGTGGATATTAACAAATGCGGTCTTAATGACTTCATATTATGACCATTTGACTCGAAAATTAAATTGTGAAAAATTGGACATAAGTTTTCTGTATGTGTTTAGCATGATTGATCGAGATTATGATTCTTTTACATGATTGATCGAGATTATGGTTCTTAATAGGGCAAATCGCATAAAAAGGTACCCATCTTATGTTCAATTTCAATTAAAGGTACTGATCTTTTTTTTTCTCAATTTAAGGTACCCAACTTTTTTTTTGTACCGATTTAGGTTTTTTTCTAACTTCCGTTAACAATTTCGTTAGTAAATTACAAGTTTGGTCCTTAAGTTTGTATACACATTTCACGTTTGGTTTATTTTCGTCCGTTTTCGTCCGTTTTTATACGTTTTCGTCCGTTTTACACGTTTTTGTCCGTTTTACACATTTTGCACGTTTTGTCCGTATTTGCACGTTTTCATCCGCTTTTACACGTTTTCGTCTGTTTTTACACGTTTTTGTCCGTTTTTACACGTTTTCCTCTGTTTTTGCACGTTTCTGTCTGTTTTTGCCTGTTTCTGTTTGTTTTTACACGTTTTCGTCCGTTTTTACACGTTTCCGTCAGTTTTTACAAGTTTTCGTCCGGTTTTGCACGTTTCGGTCCATTTTTGCACGTTTTTGTCTGTTTTTACACGTTTTCGTATGTTTTACACGTTTTTGTTCGTTTTTGCACATTTTCGTCCGTTTTTACACCTTTTTTTTCTATTTTTACACGTTTTGTCTGTTTTACACATTTTTGCAGAAATGGACGAAAACGTGTAACAATAAACGAAAACGTGTAAAAACGGACGAAAACGTGCAAAAATGGACGGAAACGTGTAAAAACGGACGAGAACATGCAAAAACGAACGAAAACGTGTAAAAATAGACAGAAACGTGTAAAACGGGCAAAAACGTGTAAAATAGACAAAAACGTGTAAAAACGGACGAAAACGTGCAAAAATAAACGAAAACGTGTAAAAACGGACGAAAACGTGCAAAAACGGACGGAAACGTGTATGCTTTTAAGGTTTCGTGATGATTTGCTGCTGTTGTTTAATTTTATTGATCATAATTCGCTTATATGCAGAAAGTGATCGAGGCGTTTTTTAGACAATTTAATCCAATTATTTACCAAAACTGATGGAACAATATTGTTTCTCCTGTTACAACGATTATGCAGAAAAAGATTTGACACTTTTACCATTTGGTCTACAGTTGGACAAACCACCAGTATTGATTTATGCAAACAGCATATGAAACAATTAACTAAATTATACGGAGTAAAAGATTATTGTCGGAAAAAAAACCAAATTATAAAAGATTATTGTCGGGTTAAGAAGGGGTCAAACCTTGATCGAATGAACGAGCCACACCGCTAGAAGGTTGTGTTAGGCCTTCCTAGTCTCTAGGAGAAGACATGGCGGGCCACATCTGTGGCAACACAAAACCACCATATTCTCCCCACAGACACTCGAGCCGAAGTTGCCCCTAGCTCTTAGCACTTCATATAACCTTAATGCCCCCACTCGGGTCACAAGCCCACATTACTAGACTCGGCCGCAAGGTTTATCCAAATTGGCTATAAAAGAATCACTCGGGTTTTATGTTTTGGCAATGTGGGAAAACATTGTTTTTCTATATAATTATATAAGCTGCTGTATAACTCTTGTCTAAATCTATCTTTCTAAAAGGCAAAATTTCGAAATTCGGAATTTATTAGAACCACGAGATCTTTGCAGCTGTATGGTTTGACGTTATAAGGCATGTAACTTTTTAGCATTGATTCGTTTAAGTTTGATTGATCTACAAATTATACACTACTACAAATATGGGAATAGAGCCCCCTCCAAAGAGCCCATGTAATACAAAAAACGGGTTCAAGGGCTTCCGTCAAAAATAAAGGCATAAAGCCCGGTTATGAATTGAAAAAACCGGGGTCTAATTGAGCCAAAAATAGAGCCATGTTCTATAAATGAAACCCGGCTTTATTTGTTTCATTTTTTTTTCCTTTTGAGCGGGATTTCTCCCCCTTCTCTTCTTTACTTCAATTTTCCCTTCTTTCAATTCTCCCCCTTCTCTTCTATGACGTTTTTTGTAGTAGTGATACTTTCGTGTCTTTTTTTTTTTTAACCATGGTTTTCGACCTTATCGTCGACTAATCCACGGGGTTTGAATCTACCGCCACACAGATTCAAATTAGGTAAAACTCTTCTTTTTCAGAAGGTTGACGTGGCCACTTCAAAGTTGTTTGCACCTTGCAAGAATTGAACTTGAGACCTCACACATTTTAGAGTGATAGTCACAAGCCTTTTTGCTGTGTCAAATCTTTCAAGGTTACAATTGTAGATTTAATTAAGTTCAGGTAAGTTACATTAAATTTGCATATTCTTAAAAACTTAAATCTCTTTTCTTAAAAATTGTAAAGTGAATCCTCAAAATACACTTTAAAATAATTAACTTACATAAATCTTAAATATAAACTTTATTAATGGAAATTTTGGAGACCTAAAATAAATAACTTGGATAAAGCTTAAATGTGGCTCGCGGATGAACAACTACACGGTTTAAAGAATAATCAGTTGTATTGTCCATGCTTTAAAGGTTTTGTGGTTAACATTGATCTTTCTAATTAAGCCAATTATTTACCAAAACTGATGGTACAATATCGTTTCTCCTGTTACAACGAGTTTATGGAAATAAGATTTGACATCTCAACATGCTTTAATTAATACACATAGCCAATTATATACCAAAGTGATGGCACAAAAAAAATTATAAGAAAATAATTTGATACTTAAATTTTTGGTTTAAAAATTTGGAAATTATTAGTGTTAATTTATGCACACAATGTATAGAAATAAATAAATAATAATAACTTAATTATAAAAGATTACTGTCGGGTTAAGAAGGGGTCAAACCTTGCTCAAATGAACGAGCCACACCGCTTGAATTGAAGGTTGTGTTAGGCCTTACTAAGAAGGGGTCAAACCTTGCTCAAATGAACGAGCCACACCGCTTGAATTGAAGGTTGTGTTAGGCCTTACTAGTACTGTGGCAACACAAAACAACTTACCCCACAGACACTCGAGACAAGGCCGCCCCTATTTCTTAGCACTTCAATAACCTTAATGCCCCCACTCGGGTTTCAAGCTCGCTTTACTGAGCTCGACAACAAAATCAATCCAATTGGGTATTAAAAATAGCACTTTGGTTTTATGCTCTGGAGATGTGGGACAAAGTTGAGATTCTTAATATTTCTTTAAAAGCCCTCTTAAAACACTAATTAACAGTGTCCTTTTTCAAGGGCAAATCTTTTAACACTACTGAATTCTAAAAAGGGTTCTTCGGACCAGGCAATAATATAACCTTTCGTTGCTTTGAGCGGAAAATCGATGGGTTGGTTATGACTTGATAAACCATGTCATTTTTTGCCATATGATCAATAAATTGAGATTGTATAGTCTATAAACATTGTCTGAATGATCATGTCAAGAAGCAGCTTATGTATCCACGATTGCGCCTTAGCCAACTACGTTTGTGAGGTGCAAATATACGCAAGTAAAGAATACATGAATCATGCTTAGAATTTAACAAGAAAATGATTAATAATACTACTATTTGATAAAAGTAATATGTATATATAGTGTAACTACTACTGGTTGCTTGTCACAGTCATCAAATTCAAAAACTCTACTTGTTATAGAAAGTTATAATTGTTAGGCTTAGAAGGGGTCACTTTACTTGAGAGGGCACCATGGTGTGAAGTATCCCGTTGTACTGCACACCCGGACGACCTTGCCAGCACATGGGAAGTGCGGGCATGCCAGACACCTATCATATGCAAGCGCTTTTACGCCTATCTGCTTTGGGTGATGCTGGTTACCGGCATCCTTAATCGCTGTCTCACGTGAGACTCAACAAGCATATGTGCCCCTAGCTCTAGGCTCTTTATTAAACTTGAATGCCCCCACTTGGGTTACAGACTCAAGTAACTGAACCCGGCAAATGAATGGGTCGAAAGTGCTTTTTAGAAATATACTTTGGGTTCCAAGTTCTGACTATGTGGGATTGTTTATGATTTTAGTATTTAAGCATTAACCTCTTTCTAGCATTGTCAAATGAAGTATTTTTATGACTTTCTACCATTGTCAAAAAAAAATGCATATGACGTTTTGTTTTATCTGGCATAATACATTAAGATTATGATTGTTGTGGTCAAGAAAGTCTTATCTAAAGTGTCAAAGATATTTCAAATTTTAGCATAAGCATTAGCCTCTTAGGTTTAACAAACGAAATCTAACGATCGTGTTGAAAATAGTGTGACTAACCACATTACCTTTTCAAAATAGCTTTAGCTCCTTTAGGCGTTCCAGGTGCTCTGGATCCAGTTTCGTCGGAGTGTAACAACCATGAAGATCCTCAACCACGTACTCCTGCCATATAAAATGCCATATTAAAAACAATTATATCAAAAACTATGAATTGAAACAAGTGTAAGAAGTGTGTTTTACAATTTCACTAAACGAAAGTACTAGTACCGGTGCTAATTAATTTGTTGTATAGTGATTGCTTATAATATAACATCAAAGTTCATTATCTTATTATGCAATTAGCCTATAATTATGTTCACTTTTATTTCAAAGAGTATTCAAAACATCCTTGTTCATCTCTTTTAAGCTGGACGGGCTTGAGGCATGTACAAGCGATAACTCGATATTTGCAACTAGGTAATTTGGAAAAATGTTTATTAATTTGAAGGTGCAATTTAGGCTCATACTACATATTGGTTCTAGTTATTCATGTGATCAATATATGAATGAACATTCTTATTAACATTGTCGACAGATTATGTATATAATATACGAATGAACACTCTTATTAAATAATACCTTTGTAAGTTCTTTCTTGGCGAGGATGCTATTGTGTCTATTCGAGATCCACTGTATAAGTGTGTTGGCACCGTGAAGAGCACAGTAAAAACCAAGGCCCCCAGGTATGACAAAAGCACAAAAAGCCCAACCAACAAATAACCAAAAAAGTGGATTCATGTGACAGCGTGCGCAACAATTGATTCTTCCATTATCGTCTATGAGGCAAACTCCTACTATTAACGCAATTGACCCAAGTAACACAAAGAACACAATGACTCCTGTCAAACAACAAAATTAGAAATATAGTAAAATGATTTTAATAGCAATGCCTAACAAAAACCGTAGATAATCTCATAAAATAGCAATGTATCTTATAATATTGCCTATTTTCGTATGTCTTTTTTAAGTTTCAACATGGCAATCTGAATTTTTCAAAAGAATATTTGGGTAATTATAGTATAAAATAAATAAATAAATAAATAATAAAAAAAAAAATATATATATATATATATATATATATATATATATATATATATATATATATATAAAATAAAAAAGATAAAAAAAGAACCGTTTTTGTAGCAAAATATGGAATTAGCTACGACATATAAAAGCGATAATTACCATGTACCAATTTGCAGAGAAAAACTTATGTTACAATACTTACCTATACCATAGTAGATTACAATAGTATCGAAATAATCCTTCAGTAAATCCCTTAGGTATTCGTGTTTATCAGCAAGATATGCTATACCCCCAAGCATTCCGAAAACCTAAATAAACTATGAAACTTGTAGAATGAATGGTCCAAAATCATTAAAAGTTAAGTAAATTAAAATAACTCCCAATACCGTCTTCCACGGGTTATAGGTCCCAATACCGTCTTCCACGGTGTATGGGGGAGGTTGAATTGTAGACAGCCTGACCCCTATCTAAGGTAGAGAGACTGCTTCCGGTTCTACTTAAGGTAGAAAAGGACCTCCAAAATCATTAAGTTACTATAAAAATGGTTGAGTGAAGTTAATAGAGAATACTCAACTGTTTTGCAGAGCCAAAAAAGCAAAAATAACATCTCTGGCAATAAATAGTCTTATTTTTATTTTGCGCCATACGTTCTCTTCTACCACAACAACTCGAAGATGAAATTGGGCTTTGCAAGTTGTGCAATGCGAAAAGTCAAAACCTTCCTATTGTAGATAAATGTGTTGATGAAAATCAATTAGAATGTACTTAGGTATGGAGCGACATTAGGAATTAGGAGCAATTGACTCACCTTGATGGATCGCCAATGATCGAGGCATGATCGATGCACAAACTGTTGGGAGCCTTTGCACATGCATGGTGATATCAGATCCTCGTCTACTTACAGGAATGGAAAAAGCAATGAAACTTAAGGAAACGTAATCATGTACAAAAGCACCGAAAATAATATAGAACAGGATTTTGCTTTGCGGTTATGTTTGTTCCTTTTCGTCATATTTAGTATAACTTTTCTTTGTATTCGTTTTGTTTGATTAGATAAGCATAAAATCACGTATACGTTCATTCAATTCAAAACGGAGTTACAGAGATTTGAAGATAAGCAAAAATAAAACTATTTGTGGTAACCTTCCTCGTCGTCACATTGATAGCAAATTCGACAAGTAGCTATCAAACCAACTTCTAAATCTTCTTCATCTTTTATCTCACTAGAACTTCGCGCCATTTAATCTATACCCTGGAATCAGAAACCCTACAATGAACATCAAGTTATATATAACCGATATCAATACTGTAAAAAAATATAAGATTGATAACAAATTAACAAGTAGCTAATCTAAAGCAGAGAATGTTTATCAAACCTAGTACCCTAGGGAGTATATTATGGCGTGAGATACCAAAGATTTATTTCAACTCCTATTTTCGTATTTATATTAGAAATAGGGTTTAATAGAAGAAACTATGTAGAAAAATTCACCTCTTTATTGACTAATCAGAGTGCTTAAACTTGTGTAGAATTTATTTAGGTACTAGAGATTTTTTAGGAATAGATGATGTCAAATGATAAAGAAAATTTGATTTGCCAGAAACTAAAGAAATGTTAGGAATTATTTTCACCTTTTTTTAATAATAAAATATCTCTCGCAAAACAAGATTTATTGACCAATCAGAATGCTCAATTTTGTTGATCTAAGCCAATAGAAATGACCAACAATGAATGTCAATCCCACGAATCCCAACATTTAAATTCTAAGTGATAATCAGAAAATGCCGGAATGTGAAAATGTAACCAAAAGTGGTGGCATTGTGAAGATGATGTTAGGTTGTTGGTTTATGATTATAAGGCTTTGAGCAATGGTCGGTTGGGTATACTCGGTCGACCGACCATTTTCTCGGTTGAGGCCATTGTGGGGTGGGTTATGTTCGGTTGAGCAACAACAAACACACAAACTAGTTCGTTTGGGCGAACTAGTTTGCAACACACTAAAATCAAAAAAATTGTACCGTTTGGCCATTAAAAAAAAAAAAAAAAAACTTTTTTTTTTGGGGTTTTGCTAACAGCAGCCCTTATGGTTTGTTGTTAACACCTAGTTTTCGAAATTTTAGCTAAGACGATGCACCGTGTCTAAATAAAATCATTCAATATCATCTAAAATTACCAAATATCTCCTAAAATTTCACATACACAAATTCAAGTCACTCTTTTTATTGGTCATCTTAGCGAAAAATGCAGAGCATGTTTCTCACTATGTCTTAATATTAGCGAATTTTGTGAATTTTTTTTGTTATCAACAGCCCTTAGGGCTGTCGTTAGCATTTTTCTTTTTTTTTAAAAAAACTTTACCACTTTTACAACATTATAAATACCCCACTTTAAAAAGATTGAATTAAAAAAAATAAATAAATAAATAAAAAAATGTCACCATTGTGACAACTATGTCGTCGGAGAGAGAAAGCTGATGTGGAACAGGTGTAACAGGTGAAGATGCATTTGCCCCCTTCCTTGTTATCCGGTTAGGCTAGAGCTAGATACAAAACGGAACTGCCTAACATGTTAGATAAAGATGATGAACGTTAGCATGGCCATGAAGTCGAAATGGAACCAGGACCGGAGCAGATGAATTTTAGAAGATAGTAAAGGTACAAACCGCTTCGTTTCTAAGCCAGGACCATACTGTTTAGTGTTTATTAAAGATTAGAAAAACCGTTTTGGTCAAGTTTTGAACCTGACTGAACCAAGAACTTAATATGTAAAGAACTCAAACCAGGAATCAGACAAACCAGACCCCTAGATACTAATACAAAATTCAATATTAAACCGGTTTACTACACCTCTTTGAGCATAGGACCATCGCAGCTGTCGAAGCACATTAAAGAGGACCATATCACATTCATATGTACAGCATATTGTAGTGTGTTTAACATGGTCGAAGTTGCATCTCATAACATCCAATACAACAAAATCAAAACCATTAAAGCTGTACCCCATATAAATCCATGGGCACCATGTAAATACAAATTTATCAAACAAGATCAGTGTTATATAATACACAAGTGAAGTGTCGGTTTTTCGTGAATTGGACCTGCACAGCTTTTCATAAGCATTAGCCTCAGTTTTAACCTACAACATCAGAGCTATCATCACATCATCTCTCGGATTCAGGAGTACAACCGTGTTGAAAAGAGTGACTAATCACATCTCACTACAAAAGCTTTAGCATCTTTAGGCGTTCCAGGTGCTCTGGATCCAGTTTGGCAGGGGTGTAACACCCGTGAAGATCCTCCACTACATATTCCTGTCAAAAAAATGAGCAAATGCGTTACTAATGAAATAAGTGTTTTGTCAGTGGTCATTTTATACAATTACAACCAAGAGGGTGAGCAAAAAGTGTGTTCTACAAGTCACAGTATGCATAATGGGCACTGAGTTATACAATGACTGCTTATCATATAATTCTATAATCCTTTTTCAGGGGTAAATTGAACAAAATTACAAAAAATACTTTGTAACTAACTTTGATCCAGTTACTATTGCCAGTAACAAAATTTCTATCCCAGTGAAAAGCATACAAACGTTCAGAATTCTGATTAATGGTAATACCAACCTTGTCTGATCTAACAAGTTTCTCAGCACCACATCAAAAAAAGTCAACATGGTTGAATTTCCTAGCTCGTCATTATTTTGACTATGTGATCATAATCTTAAAAGTTTCGGGATGTAATAAAATATTAGAAAGTTGTAAGGGTTTTTTGGGCAAAATGAAGATGGTGGCCTGAAATAGGAACTGGACTAAAGTCAATTACCACATACAGCTGGCCTATAAGCAAACGTTTTTTTTACTATCTCGTAGATACTCTCTGCCAAGATGGGCAAGTCAAAAACTGTAGACTGTATCTCCATTTTCTATTGATTCTTAAGGGGACTTTGTGGATTCGATAGCACATGAAGAAGATGTATATTATACCTGTGTAAGTTCTCTCTTGGTGAGGATGTGGTAGTGTCTCTGCCAGATTCTCTGAATCGCCATGGTGGTAGCAAGAAACCCATACGCAATACCAAGAATCGCGAATATCACCACGAAAACTATAACCAGAGCAAAGCATGCCTCGACAGATGCTGGAAAACAGTCCAAGACCCCCCAACCGTAACAGCAGTTTTGGCAGCCAGCCATCCTTGGATCGCTATTGAAGGAAGAGCAGTGTAATATGATCCCAAAGAACCCAAGCAACACAAAGAAGACAAGGACCCCTGTTGAACAGAATACAACAGCTAAAGAAACCCGTATAGCAATGTACGCAGCAATTACCTATCTTACAAAGACATGGATGCTTGATACATGGTAACCACATAAATGTACTTTATGAAACAGCACATAGTTAAAGCTTAGGTTTCATCCTGTATTTGCTATTACTTCTATTTCATGTGACCATTATAGTCTATGTCTATGTCTAAACCATGAATTACCATAATTACTATTGTCTGTAGTATGGTATAAAGTGAAAACTTACCGATACAATAGTAGAATGGTATAGGATGCTTTGACAATATCTGGTCCCAACTATCATTAAATGAATCCCTGAAAGATCCGTCTTTGTCAGCAAAATATGCTAGGGCTCCCATCATTCCAATCACCTGTTTGGCAGAGTATTTAAATTACTCAGAAGTTAAAATAGCGTATATACGAGATAACGAGAATATGTAGAGACTATATATTCCAGATAAGAATGATACTGGTGGTAAATTAAGACAAGTAACCCCTTAACAATCAACTACACATGCACGCACTATCTACTCACAACTCGTGATACAGATGCATATGTGGGTGTTTACTTTGCTTGTTCAACCTACTTTTGCTATAAGGAGACGGGGTAGAGGCAAGGGGATATCAAGAACACAAGCATCGAAAGAGTAAAGGCCAATAACAGCTTTACAATGCTAACTTAAGAGCTTGCTTTTTGGATGGTTTCATCGTGCAATCAAATTCGAGTCTTAGTCAAGCTACTTAATAAGTATAAACGGTTCAACTTAAAGAATCCAGCAACCCAAATAAGAATCTGATAAACCAATGTAGACATTTAACAATGCAGACAAGAAAGTTCATAACCCAAACTTTACAACTCGCAACTTAATCACATATAGACAGACTAGAACTACCTGGGTCACAGCAACAATATTTATACACCCGATACATCTGATATTTTTTTTAGAGGGGGTTAAGCAGCAAAAAGTAATAAGGGCGAAACAAGAAGATAATAAAACACTTGACGGGTAAGCAAATTTATAATACTTACTGTTTGTATAACCAAAAATCCGAGGCAAACATCTCTGGCAACAAAAAGTCTGAATTTTATTTTGCGCCATGAGTTCTCTTCTAAGTCAACAACTCGAAGATGAAACTGCGCTTTGCAAGTCGTACAATGTGAAAACGCAAAACCTTCCTGCTGAGAAAAAGCAACTGTAAGAACATGTACAACGCATGTATCCCATATAAGGCAACGACAGAAACGAACGGCACTCACCTTGACAGAACGCCAATGATCAAGACACGATCGATGCACAAACTGCTGTGTGCCTTTGCACATGCATGGAGATATCAAATCGTCATCTACACAAAAAAGAAACAAATGAAACTTAACGAAACAGTAACCATGTACAATAATCCATGAAAATCTTTCTTAACCCAAAAATTTCAATAATTTGTAAATAATCAGAAGTATTAACATTAGCCACACCGCCCATAACTCTCAACCATAATAGTAACACCGCAAATACATGTACATATAACTTCAACACCTTACCACACAGTGGAGTTCTAATTTGCTCAGTTCAAGTTAAAAACAGTGAATACCACAATCATCAAAACGGGTAATTGGGTGAGGTTTTCCCTAATTGGGTTACCCGGGGAGGGTGAGTCTTTGACCATATGTACGCTACCTAACCACATCCACTAAACATGTTCCTAATTAAGATTAGAATTACAAAACTCTAACAAAGCATTAATTAATAAGTAGTCATCCCCCTATATGTTGTTTTCATATCCCAGGTCTCTATGTTATATGCTATGCTTCCATGCCTCTATTTTTCTAAGCTTTTAAGAGGGTATTTGTCGTTCGCCTTGTATGCTTGCTATGTGATGGTGTACCCCAACTAGGGCTGGAGCCTAGACGCAGTAGAGTTCCAAACCTCGCCTCGCTCTTGTGACATGCTATGTTTCTCCTCTCTATTCCCAAGTAAAGGGTGAGTCCCATGCGTCAGTTCCTCCGAGCAGTACACGTATAGCGCTCAACGTGATAATTGACGTAAACCTTACTACCGTAAGGGAATCCGCCAATGCACAAGAAGCCTGCATCACTGAGTCTTACTCTCTGAGGAGCTTGAAGCTCCGAAGAGTCTTAGGCTCCGAACTAAAGGACAATCACAGAGTATTGCGTAGGCCCTACCACAGGTGACGGGTTTCCAATATTCCCGCGTCCACGACAACTGCACATGGGCACATTTCCGACAAACAAGGGAAGGACACCGCAACCTACAGTCGGCATGGCCTAGAACTCTCCTTGCCTATAAATATCATTATCATTCTCTCATTTGAGGTATGTTCTCTCTCATACTCACTCTATCTGTCTAAACACATTCGACTCATAACCCGATGGCTTATTCTCACGCAGTAGCCGGTTTGCAGGGTCCATCCCTGCGCTCCGACTAATGTACCGTGTTTCTTTGTCTTATTTCAAATCACAGCAATCTAAGGCTCACGTAGGTTAGGTCCATGTGTTGTATGATCACCATGTATTTCACACATATGTATATAGGGGGAGAGGAATACATAAGCATAAACGCATACGGGATATGATCAAATATAATTCTATGTCCTAAGGATGCTCTATGCCCCATAGGCTACTAAAAGGAACTAGCTATTACTTTGTATAACCTAAAACTAAAACGCCGTCTAAAACTAGATTAACATATAACTCGTAAATTTACAAACCAACTAGTAATAAATTAAATTACGTGATGTAACAACCTTCTTCACCGTCACATTCAAGACAGATACGACACGTGGCAATGGAACCTTCTTCTTCATCGTTAATCTCACCAGACGGTGACGGTGATTGAGAATCAACGTTTTGAATATGATTAGGAAGAAGAGGATCTGAATCGGTTGGGTTTTCGGATGAAGGCGTAGCTTCTTCTAGCTCTAATTCGCCCGCTTTCATTTTTATTTTACAGAATTTATCGATTGATTCAAGATTATTTTGACAATTTGTTTTGATTTCTTTGTTATTGGGTAACACGTTTTTGTTTGTAAATTTCTTGGATTTGGACACGGTCCACCAACTCGGTTTTGGGTTTGGGTGTCAAGTTTAGGAGGTGTTTGGTTTGCAACTAGGAATCACTAATGGTTTGCAAAACATGAATGCATAGTTGTCAGGATCCCGATCCCGATCCTGATCTTAGGATCTTACGATTTTACGATACTGCAAAGCAAAAACGATCCGGATCCTACATAGGATCTTTGCAAGCTTAAGATCTTATAGGATCCCGATCTTTACAATACGATCTTACGATCTAATCCGATCCGATCTTACTTTTCTCGAATTACAAACTAAAAAACTACAAATTTATGGGTTGTTTGTTTGTAGAATTCAAAAAACAACATGTTAATCTTTTTAAACATTTTATAATCATAATTTAGGACAACATTTATATGAAACATTCATATATTTTATGGTTATAATATATTAGAATTTGTAGATTAGTATAAAATTACATAAACTATTAAGAAATAACATTATAGTAGGATCTTAAGATCCCGATCCGATCTTACGATCACGATCTTGCAAAGATGAAAACGATCCTGGGTAGGATCCCGATCTTGACAACCTTACATGAATGATTTTTAAAACCACCATTATAGGTTCGAATGGAAACCTTTATTTGTGAGTTTTAATCTCAATGTCAAAATCCATATTTCTCAACCAAACATCTTTTTAACATTTTCATTCTTATACCTTATTCCAAACCCATAAACCAAATGCACCTTTAATCTTAGAGCATAAAGGTATCATGACGTGGTAGCTCGTCAAATCCAACGTGGCCAGACTTTTGGCTTCGTTGAACTAGTGTCGTAACCTCAGATGCTTTTAACATGTTTAGCACACATGAAGTTATAAAAAGAGGGTGATAATCACACCACATTTTTTATGCATGCACCACAATTTGTGCATTACAGTATTATACGTTACGAATTGTAATGCACAAATTGTGTTGCATGCATCAAAAGATGTGGTGCAGATATCAATTCCCTATAAGAAGATTATACTTGTTTCTAGAAAAAATAAACACTAATTAAATTGAAGCTTTATTTAACATATATAACAATTATAACTTATAAAAGATTTGCAGGCTTGTTTTAGCTATGTCTTTCTTTTTTTTTTTTTCGTCTGTTTGTTTTCCTCATATGGCTTTATGACTTATGCATGTTTTTACTTTTATTTTTACTCTCGTATGCTTTTGCGTGTTTAATGTCTTTATATTGGATTGTTTGTGCGCTTTGCTTCTCTTCTTATATGTTGCCTCTGTGATATTTGATCTTATGTGCTTCTTGTCCGCTCCCTTGTTCATTCGTCTGTTTGCATTTATATAATTGCTTGCTTATATGTTTTTTCTTACTTTTTATGCTTCTGTTCTTGTCATTGTCTGTTTTTCTTCACTCCTTCCATATTGTCTGTTTGCTTGCACACATACACACACTTGCTAGAGGTCTCTCTGAACGAGTCTCTTTACCTCCGGGTAGGATTATGACTGTCTACATTTCACCTTTCTCATACCTCGCTCTGGCGGGATTGAGTATTGTTGTTGTAGTAACTTATATCCGATTATAAAAGAAATATTTCACAGTCTCTAAAAAAAATTATTTATCTTGTATAATATTCCTCTTTGTTTTCATCTACAACTCAATCTTCAGTTCCATCAACAATTATTTTTGTCAAACACAACTTAAACATGTTTATTGAAAAAGTTTAATGTGTCGACACGTTCAATATGTTTGTAGTTAGCATTGATCTTTCTAATTAACGTTGTTTGATTTTGTCTTCACACATATACAAACCAGGTAAAGTTCCTTCTAATCAACGTTGTTTTATTTTGAAGAAGTTGTTTGTCTTCACACAATGGTTTGATCACACACGAGGAAAAGAAACTCCTCGTTAGTCCTAGGACAGTCAAGGTGTTTGTTCAAATGTGTTGCACAAACCAAACTTGATCATAAACCATAACAACCAGAAGTCTTTTTCAGCCACAAGTAGTTTGTTGTGCTGAACTTCGGTTAACGCGCGTTAAGGCTTGTTAAAACCAATACATGATTTGCTTGTTTGTAAATAATTATACTTTCATTCATTGAATACTAGTTTTTTAGGGTGCGTTTGGTATACTATCCGGTATCACAATCGGTATGACATTCATTAGAGGGTAGTATGAGATTGAGAATAACGATTCCATTTTTATTGTTTGGTGTGAACTTTAGGCTATGGTTATCACATGCTTTTTTCTAGAAAGGCATAAGGTTTTTTTATGTTAATGGTGGGTCCTACGGGAATGAGTTAGCAAAGGTGCCTACTCGCTCTCCTATGAGTCTATGGGTATCAAATGATAATTTCATTCCCTAACTTAGTAACCAAACATTTGCAATAATAATCATTGTGATTGATGCATTCCGATAGTGGTGTACCAAACGCACCCTTATTGTATGTATTTATTTAGTCAATTAATAAGAGCCCGTTTGGTACCCGGGTTTTAAGAGGATTAGGATGATACCTTTCGAAAATAAGTTGTTTGGTACATCCATTTTACTCTGACACATAGGTTTGGTGGTAAATAATTAAATCCGACCCCCATAGGTGGGTTTTGTTAGTTTATGTCAAATCAAGTACATTTTATTTTATTTTATTAAATTTGTCAACAACACATGCTATTCTTTCTTCCTTTTGTACTTTCTATTTTGTAAAAATGCATTTTATTATAATTATCAATAAAATAAATGTATTTTTAAAATTAACAAATAATTCTCTTTCAATCATTTCTTTCAAACCAAATCCAAATCCAATTCTAAACCCCTACAAACCAAACGGACCCTAAATCTTTATACATAAAACTAATGAAACATAATTATATATATATACTATTAGGCGGGGAGGAAAACAGTAACCCAGCCCGCATTTAATGCCAACTTTGGCAAATTGGCAAAAACAGCCCCTGAGGTTCAAGTGTCGTTACGAAACAAGTCCCTTAGCATTAATTGCTATCTTTAGCAATTTGGCAAAAATAGTCCCTAAGGTTTAAGTGTCATTGCAAAGTAAGTCCAAACATTAAATGCAAAGTTTCACAACTTGGCAAAAACAGCCCATGAGGTTTAAGTGTCGCTACAAAGTAAGTCCTTTAAGGCCAATCCCGCTGCATCGCGCGGGTTTTCGACACTCGTTCATTCTATATATCAATATATGACAGTTGCTAACATTTTATCTCATTAGTCTTTTATAAACTGACAAATAAGTTGAGACATACGATAGGTCATAAAAGTGAGTCATTGCCGGCTTTGTGACATAGTCAGCCGCTCCAGGACACCTCTTAAACTTTATGAACCAAGTTTTAAGCTTAACTCCATAATGAAATGAACACAATATCCAGAATGTACATTATGCAATTGGAAATAAAATTGCAAGAATACAAGATCTTACAAAAAGCATAAAGGGCTAGAAAAACCTATAAAGTGTTCCGTGGTTTTCAGATCTCAGATCACCACGTCATGATAGAAGAACGGTAACACCTATTTCCAGAGCTTGCGAAGTGACATGTTTTTCTCAGTTTCCTTTTTCATGACCTTAGCCACTGCCATCTCGAAATCTTCTTGTGTCACATGAACTCTTCTTTCTCTCAATGCAAACATTCCCGCCTCAGTGCAAACCGCCTAGAAAAAACATACAATAATCAATCTAACAGCTATCAAGAATTTGGCACAAGTCATCAGTTTAGTAATGCTAGCTAACATCTTATTTATAAAACCCTTCAATATTCTCAGTTTGTGAATTCTAAGTTGCAGAGTAATCAACTATACAAAGACCAAATTTTTTCAGTAAAAATTAGTTTATTTAACCCAAACCGACCCATCACCCAACCTACCCATTTTTCACCTGTCGGGAAATGCTAAACTGAGTGGGGTTATTGGCCAACACAAAGAAGAAACTGTGCTCTCTAATTTTAAAGCAGGAACCTAAAGCTGCTAGTGGATATCAAGACAGCTTTATGCAAAAAAGTTATAGAGAATCATGTCCTGAACTGACCTTAAGTTCTGCACCTGAAGCACCGTTCATCTTCTCAGCAATCTTTTTCAGATCAATGCCACGCATTAAGTTCATTTTTCGTGAATGGATTCTCAAGATATCAGCCCTCGACTGTCAAGTAGATTACAAGAATTAGAAGACGGATAAATAATAACATTCAGCTTTTTTTGGTCATTAACGCTACCCCAAAAAAAAATGCTTTGGTAGAAGTAAAGAGAGGATAAATAATAAGATGCCAATATTGTCCAAATTACTCGTGAATGGGTCTATATGGCTTATGCAACATCTTTAACGGGTCAACTGGGTCAAATGACGCTGAAACTGTCTTTATAATGCATTAAACTTCTAATACATTCTATTAAATTAGTTGGATTATTATAATATTACCGTGACTACTTTATTTTCGTAACCAAATTTATCACATTCACACTATTATTGTTTTGGGCAGACCCAACTCGTTTTTCACCCGTACTATACTATTAACCGTTTTGACCCATTATCCGATCCGTCCCAATTTGCCTCCTTTAAGAGATATCGAAGATGTAATTTGCATGTTAGACTTAAGGATAGAAAGGTAAGAGGCGAAGATGCTAATACATACGTCTTCGTTAGGATTTGGGAATTCAATCTTCCTGTCAATTCTTCCTGGCCTGAGAAGAGCTTGGTCCAGAATATCAATACGATTTGTAGCCATCAAAACCTGTGAGTACAAAAGACGTGTAAAGATTACTTTATAACACAATATTTACATGGTTGAGTTAACATTGACTATATCGGATATTCTAGTTACACTTCCAGCCTGAATTGCAAAACATACCTTGATTTTGTTTGATGCCTCAAATCCATCCAGTTGATTAAGAAGTTCCAGCATGGTTCGTTGGACTTCACTGTCACCATTTCCACTTCCAGACTCCATTCTAGCAGATCCAATACTGTCGATTTCATCCATAAATATGATTGATGGTGCATGTTCCCTGCACAAGAAAAACAAACGCAAACTTAATAAGAAACTCATACTTTATTGGTGAAAAGAAAACTATGAGCATGTTATATCTGACCACTGAAAATACAGATCTATACAATAGTCATAGTACATGGGGTATCGTATATGAACAATAAATTTTTGACCCTGAGGTATAAATGAGCTTAAGAAGCATAACAGACATCTGCGCTAAAAAAAGGGTGTATTATTGAGTTCATTTTCGTCAAGAGTCTGACAAGTTGGGACTTAGGAGATGATACTTTATGTGCAAAGTAGTTGTAAAGTTTTTCCAATAGACTCGTATTCAGCACAAACAGTTGCTGTCCATTATGAAATTTTGACTAGCCGAACTTATATGCATAGAATGTTGAATGTTGTATAGGGACAAAATAGCCATAGTTGAATCATGCAAAGATAAGGAATCGAGAGTACAAACCTGGCCATAACAAAAAGTTCTCTAACCATTCTGGACCCTTCTCCGATATACTTTTGAACTAGTTCAGAACCAGAGACCCTAATGAAAGTACAATCAGTATGATGCGCCACAGCTCTGGCCAACAATGTCTTCCCAGTACCAGGTGGCCCATATAACAGAACTCCCTAAGAGAAGACCGATAGGAGTCAGTACAGCATTTAAACACAAAAGGGCAAAATAAAGATAGCACATGACAGCACCTTTGGTTGAGCAATACCCAAACTCTCAAATAACTCTGGATGTTTGATTGGAAGTTCAATAACCTGAAATTTGTTTACAAAAGGATAAGTAACTCGTAATCAACCAACACTATGAATTTAGATTTTGATATATTTGAGGTCAAATAGCAAAAAAGAAACGAATGAGAACCTCTTTGATCTCTTTAATTTGCTGGTCAAGCCCACCAATCATGTCATAAGTAGAATCAGGAACCTTCTCAACTTTCATAAGGTTCACCAGAGGATCTACTTTGCTTGGCAAAATCAAATGAAGGACATAGCTGTCATTTCGAAGCGCAACCCTGGTTGTTGGTGTAAGCTGAGTGATGTCAATGCTTTTGTCAATATCAACCACGTATTTACCCTCCGAGTTAACCTGGATATAACACAAGAAAAACTCAAAATTAAGTAAAAAGCAAAAACAAAGTGAATATGATTAGAATAGCATGCGCATGGAGGTTATGGCAAGAATAACTTAAAACGTAGTTGTCATGAAAAGTAAAGAGAAATAGCAGCACAAACCTTCACTAGAACTTTTGATTTTCCCATTACTTTAACAACTTCACCAACATAAGATCCAGGCTCTTGAAGCAGGTGTATCTCTTCCTTAAGAGTCCTCACTGCATGTTTGAGTGTTCGACATTAGATGACAACATCTCTGACCACCCCAATACTGAACTATAATAGGTGCAACATATAATACAAAGACATATTGACCCTCCGAATTATAAAACAGCTCAACAAAACATAGCCTTATTCTGAAACAAAATAATAAGTTTAAGAGCAACGGAGAGGTTAACATAATAGGTCCAATAACGACATAATAACAGTCGGAATTTAGGTACACTTCATAACTTCTTTCAGGATGCTTATAAAGGTTTGAATGTCCATTACATTACAAGTCAAGGAAGTACTAAGTAAGCAAAAACAAAGAAACCTTGAGCATAAGAGGTTTGGGTAGCCATAGTCCCTAACAATGGTAGCAAACTCCTGTAAAGCAATTGAATTTAAAGCCAAACTGTGCGCTTTGTCCAAACCGTATCTATTGGGGTTGGGATTAGACTCGGTTTTGGGCACTTCAACAAATCGTATCAGGAACTATATAATTGTCATTAACGTTTCAGGATTGGTATCCTTCTTGTTATATTTTGGGGTCAACTGGACAGGTCTATTGATGGTAGATTTTAAAGAGAGGACATATACAAAAACAGTGTTGGGACAAAACGAATAAAAACATGATTGTTCAGAACGTAAAAATATCAAGACAGCTAACTTTCAAGTCGATCCTAAAGATTTTGCTCATCTTTGTCGATGTATAGCACAACCATCTCCAAGGTAGTCTAGTGGTAAGATGGCCTAAAGGTCTCAAAAGTAAACATCTTGGAATGGCCAGGAAAGAGACTAAAAACGGCCACAGAATACCAGTTAGCACACCTGGCAATCTAGACCCAAATGGGTTTAGTTGGATATGGAAAAGTGGTAATTGTACGTTGATGTTAGTCTAACACACCCATTGGACCCAAAATACTTCTTCAACAATTTTGGAAGTGACCCAAGTAGACCCATGGGTATCAAGAGTTATGCTAATCCCGTTGGATAAAAAAGATGACCCATATAAATCCAACTAATGGGGTGTTTGGATTAGCTTATTTAGCCGGCTTATGGGCTTATTTAATTTTGGAAAAGCCGATAAGCTCACTTATTGAAGCTTATGACCTTATCAACTTCACCTTATTGGCTTAAGCCAATAAACTAAAGTTAATAAGCTCTCAAAAGTGAGCTTATCGGCTTTTCCAAAATCAAATAAGCCCATAAGCCGGCTAAATAAGCTAATCCAAACGCCCTATCTACGGTTAGGCAGCGTACAGGGTTTATAGATGTTTAGTACAAAAAAACTCCTAACCTTGAAACTCATATGGTCCTTACCTAAGGCGTAAAGTTTGTAATCACTCTCTATCATCTACGGGCTCTCAACTAAGCGTAAACATACGAATCGCAATTCATAAGCCATAATTCAACAATAAACAACAACCATCAAATAGAAAAAAGTAGATACCTTTATTGTTAAGCTCGTTACGCTGCGCCTCGAGTCTCGCAAGATCATTGGTCTTCTTACGACGCAGATTCTGAAGATGATAAATATGTTGTGTGTAGTACTGTTTCAAACCCACACCTACTTCTGAAGGTGTTGTTGATGAACAGAACATGGTTTCTTTGTTGTTGTTGTTGTTTGTGTCGGATGGTTTCATTGATATGTCTACTGTCGCCATTGTTGATGTGTTCTGTGTTTTGAGTTTTGAGTTTGGTTTTAAGGAAGGAAGGAAGGAATGGAGTGTTGTTCAAGAAAGTTAATTTGTGTTTGAGTTTGGTTTTGGTTTTGGTTTTGGTTTTAAAGAGGTTAGTTTGTGTTTGGGTGTTTCTTGTTTTATGTTGAATTGGTTTTAAGGTTTTTGGTCTTTCGGGTCCTTGAACGTTTGTTACTTTGTTATCTTAATCTTTTTTTTCTTTTTTTTTTTTGTCAAGTATGTGCCGCTTTGAGTTTTGCTACGCTTATAAGGGCGGAGGCGTAGGGTGTCATTCGGGCCGACTTGACCCGAACCCGACCTCAGTCAATTCAGATCGGGTCAATCCGGTTCAAAATTATATTTGAGTCAACCCGAATTGATTCGAGTTTTAAACAAGATCGGGTTCGGGTATGTTTTTTTAGCTTGACCCGAATTGACTCGAACCTAACCAACCCGACTCAATTGACACTAAATGTAGTGAAGTAAAATGGACCTAGACCCGAACCTGATCGGGTCAACCCAAATGACAAACCTAGCGGAGGGTGTGGTATGACTTTTGATACTCTTACGCTCAGTTCTTGAGTTTACTTTCCCTTTCCTTCCAAAAGTGGGAGGAAGATTTCATTAACTTAGGTGCCGTTTGGTTTGCTAGTTAGAATCACTATAGGTATGGGATTGATAAGATGATGGAATCGGTATAAGTATGATAGATAAAAAGTATTGTTTGGTTAATAAAATTGGGTTTCAATAATATTTAAATTGAAAGTAAATAAAATAGATAATCATGTTCTCTCTCTTTTGTTTTTTTATTTGAACATTGAAATTTTATGGTTGATTGTGACGTTTGATGATAAAAAAAAAATATTTAAATAACACAAAGTGGATGTATTAGTTAATAAATGGGGCCAGCGAGTGGGTCACCCAGGAATGGATTTTTCATTCTTACTTGATGAGCTTGGTATGACACAAGAACAATTATTTGGTATCCTCGTTATGATAGGTGTATACCAAATATATAAAATGATTGTCATTGTCATTCCTCCATTCCTATAGGTGTATACCAAACATATACTTAAAGTCTATTTGAGTGTTATGTCATCTTCTTACATTTACTTGGGTTACAATAACAGTTTATTTGTATTTTTCTATCTTTCACTAAATTTTATTCACTTTTTTAATTAAATAAACACACACACAAATTGACGCATTTCTCGCGAGGAAGTCTAGCCGTTGAGAAAGGGTTTCTTTTATTGTTTTTTGCTGGAAAAAGTTGAGGGGTGGTTTATCATAGGAAAGGCAGAGCGATGTAAAGAGGTTTGTTGCTGATAATTATAATCTCATCCTATGAAGCTTAAGAACACTAAAAGGTGATTATCTAACATTTAATTTAGTATATATAGTTTACATATCTAAACTAGACGAGCATAACTCCACTAATAGTAAAAACTTAAGTCATACAATACTACATAACCAGATATAAAAGACAAATAAATGTGAGTTATGGTTGTTAAGAGCCTGATCTTGATCTTAGAATTATATGATTTTACGATACTACAAAACAAAAACGATCACGATTATACGTAGGATCTTTGTGATATATGATCTTAATAGGATATTGATTTTGACCATAAGATCTTAAGATCTCGATTGATCCAATATAATTTGTGTATTAACGATTGTAGAATATAAAAAAATAAGAGGCTAATTGTATTAAACACTTCATAATCATAACTTTGACATACATTTTAATAATATATGATATACGGAGTATAATAAAATGTAGATTTGCATAACTTTTCAACACCTGTTAAAAAAAATGACGGTATCGTAGTGTTAATACAATTCTGGGCGCTCCCCTGATGAAGATTAGTGTATGCTAACTTCCCAGGAAATAGATCTTGTATTAAGTATGATTTTTAGTTTAAAGCTGCTAAGAAAGCAAACACCGTTAGTCTCACCGCGGAATGGGGTTTCGCGGTCAACCTCCAGCGTGAGAGTAAGTAATGGTTTTAGAGAGATAAAGTTAGTTCTAGAGAGAGGATGAATATGTGTTACCGTTTGAATAGTGGCGAGGCCTCTATTTATATGGTTGACCTTTCTGTCGTGTTCTCAAGGTCACGGGCCATGAGAGCGACAGTTTGTAAGTGGGGAGTGACGTAGGTCAACTCCAGAGCTTGTCTCATTGCTGTGACAGCGATGCTTTTAGGCGGGAGTTGTCCCGCTTTCCCTTTTTGGGGACTGCAGGCTGTAGTACTCTAAGCCTGTGCGAGATTCCCCACCCTTTATGTGGGACGCGGTTATGGCCATCCTCGGACGTGTCTCTTGTCCGTGGATTGGTCCTTCCTTGGTTTCCGAGCCGCGCGCCCCTTGGCAATGGTTGAGTGGCCTTCGGCGGGTTATGTTTGATCCGCGCCTAACCCGTACGGGTGCCGGGGGACTATACGCGATCAAGTCCCCCCAGTCTAGTATGCTTGTTGGTTCAGGACAAGCGTTCTAGACTAAATTCTTTTGTCTATCCACGGATTGGTGTCCTGCGTGTGCCCCTAGTCATTGCTGACTGTGCTTCCCACTTATACCATGGATAAGCGTTACAGCTGTCCTTTGGGAATCGCGAACGGTTCTTGACCGCGCGTTTTCTGACTGACGTGACGTTTTGGCTGCTTCAATCTCGTCCGTTGATCTAGGCAGATCTGGGCCGTAGAATAAAGGCTGGAAATGTGGCGACTTTTCGGCCCCACGATTAACCCGTTGGTTTTACTTTTAGGAGAGTATAAATACCCCTCCTTTTTTACCTTCTCGGCTACTGTTGTCATTTCTTCTTCGCGTGTAAAAAAGAAAAAAACCTACCAAGCCTTTTGTGTGCGTCCTTACTTCTCAGGTTAGGTTTTTCCTCCTTTATTATAGTACAATGGCTAAAAAACTCCTAGGCGATTTTACTTGTAAGCTATCACAGAAAGATCTTAATGATTTTTGCTCCAAATACCATATCCCCTATACTGTTCATCCTCTTCTCCCTGGTCCTGGTGATACCATAAGGGATGCCCCTCAGGGTAAGATATGCGTATACACTAGGTTTTTTGAGTTATGTAATTTTAGGATTCCCCTTTCCGCGTTCCTGTGTAGGGTTTTAGAATATTTTCAAATCCACTTTTCGCAATTGTCCGTATTAGCCGCTGCTAGGATTAGTCATTTTGAGATCCTCTGTCGCGTTCATGGTCGAAGCCCTACCGTACCTTTATTTAGGAAGTTTTATTATTCTGGGATGAAGGATGGGTGGATGACCCTAGAGAAGCATAAGGGTCCTAAGTCGTTGGTTATGCCGGTTTGTCATACCGCTCCCTTGGATTCTGTAAAGAATTGGAAGGAGTATTTCTTTTGGGTTGACGCGACCGTTTTTCCTTTGTCCATCCCGTGGAATGATAAGGTCTCTGTTGACCGTGATCCACCCCCCCCCCACCGATGACGATGTTGACCTGGAGTTAATGCGCCTCTTTGACACGCAGCGTGCTCTTTTTAAGAAGTTTCTGGAGCCTTTCCTTTGCGTGATTGGCCTTAGCCGTGCTTGGGATAATGCTACGGCGCGGCCCACTTTTATGGCTTCGGATACTGAGGTGGGTTCTTCTTTTAGGGTTTGTCGCGTCTTATTGTCTTCTTTCCCCTTTGTTTTTGTTATTAACACCTGTTTTCTTTTGTTTGCAGAGATGTCTCTTTTCGCCTTCATCAACTAGCCGGATCCCTTCGAAGTGACGTCCGGAGAAAGAACATTACAAGAGGGCGAGAAAACGCTGCAGGATGAAACGGCTGGGCGCGTCATAGAGCCTTCCGAGAACTTAATCACGCTGGTCCAAGAGACCATTGTAGAAAATATGGAGGCGGCCAAAGCCAGCAAAGCCACCGGGAAGAAGATAGTCCGGCTTGATGTCCCCGCCAAGCAGCTGGAGAAGAAAAGGATTACTCCCGCTCCGGGGCAAGGTTCCGGGTCTGCCGCTGGTAAGGGTCCTACCTTATTTATGCCGCTTCCTTTTATTTTTTGAATGGAGAAATGACCCAAGTGTTTCTTGGCTGTGTAGGTGATGCTACCGTGGGGCCTATTGCCGTTGTGGAGCTTCATGATGAGTCTGACTCTGGGCCTCAGCAACTGGACACTACCGTTGCTTCTTCTGAGGCTACCCCGCTTCCACAGTCAGATCCGGATGCTGCTTCGAAGACATCCACCAGCGCTCACCAGGAAAACTTGGATACTGAGATGTCCGATCCATCTCAGCCCCTACCTTTGTAGCAGGGGAGTGTTTTCGGGGCTGAGTCCCCGCCGTAGGACCAATCTGTCCATCGTCCTGCGGCTTCTGACAATGACTTTTATGAGTCTCTATCCGTGGAAACAGCGGAGGCCAACAATGTGTGTGTCCCAAAGTGGCTGCCTACCAATGATTTCCGCATGAACGATGCTTGGGTTTGTCAGAGTATGCTGGATAATCTTGCCACTCCCGGCTATCTGTCCACGCTGCGTAATATGCCGCACACAGACTTAATTTAGCAGTATAACATCATGACGATGCAACATACCTGCATGTCTTCTGAAGTGCGCCTACGGCTGGAGTTTGAGCTAAACCAGACCAACAAGCTGAACAAGAGGCTCGAAAGGAGGGATAGAAGGATTGAGGCTTTGAAGGGTAAAGTTCAGGAGTTGGAGGCCGAGGTTGCGGAGGCTAGGGGGCTCCGCGAGCGTGTTGGTTTGCTCGAGTCTGAGTCTGGGGAGGTTAAGAGGTTGCGGGAGCGCGTGGCGCAGTTGGAGGGCATGATTGCTCCCAAAGATGAACAGCTGGCTAATTTAACTGTTGAGAATGCGGAGTTGAAGGGTAAAGTTGCCGGACTTACCTCCGTTTGTGATGATCTTAAAGAGCAGGTTAAGGGGATTGGGTCACTTGAGGAGAAGCTGAAAGAGCGTGAGCAAGAGGTCCGAAGCACTTATGATACTCAGCTTGCGCAACTGGATCAGAGGCTATCGGAGTTGAACCGTGATTTCGATGAAGAGTTGTTCCCGAGCACTCTTCTTGCAATTGAAGGTAAGCGGTGGGTAATTGGGCATGGTTTCCGTAGGGCATGTATGACATTTAAACAGTCGGAGGAGTTGCAGACGCGGCTGGGAGATTGTATAAGTAAGGCCATTGCTGAAGGCCTAATGCAGGGTTTAGAGGCGGGGATTGTTCATGGTTCTAAGGGTTTGAAGTTGGAGCAGATCAAGGCCTACAATCCGCGGGCAAAAGAGGTTTACCGCGAGGCTGTTATTCGCCTTAGTGATGTTTCTTTCCCTTTTTTAGACTCCTTGGAGGCGTGCAAGGATTCTTCTTTGGAGTTCCTTATGTCCCAGCTGGTGTTGCAGGAGGAGCGAACCAGTGGTTTGGGGGACTTTGTGTTTAATGCCCCGTCGGCAGAGGAGGTTGCGCTTCCCAGTTCTTTAGTGCAAACCATTACCAGGCCCGCGTGCTATTGTCGCGTATAAGGAAAGGAAAAATCGGATGTACGGTAAGAAGTTTGATTTTTGGAACCCTGAGCTGATTGTTTCCGAGGTTGTGCACCAGGTTACTTCCACCGGGGAGCCTTCCATGGTGATAGTTCCCTTTGGTCCAACTCCTTCTGCTGCGGTCATTGGTCCTACCGGGGAGGATGACCTTGTAAAAATCGGTCCAGGCGGCCGATTAATCCCCGCATAATCGCTGATCGCTCACTAAGCGCATTGATTTATCATAATCGGCCTATTTAATCGGTTTGGTCAAAGATCGCTTAAAAATAGGTCAACAAACGGATTAATCGGAAAAAATCGGTCTAATCGGATTAATCAGACAAAATCGCTTAAAAATTGGTCAACAAAATTGCTTAAAAATCAGACAAAATCGCTTAAAAATGGGTCAAAAAACCGATTAATCGAACAAAATCGGTCAAAGATCCCTTAAAAATGGTCTACAAACCGAATAATATCTATGTTTGACTTTAAACTTTGAAGAATTATGTATTATGTTTATATTTAAACACTTGAAATATTTGAATTTTGATGCCCTATGCTTATCTCATACATATAATATAATATAGTATCTAATATTACAATTTTGTGTATAAAAATTCCAATCCGATTAATCCCCGCCTAACCGATTAATCGCTAGGCCCTACCCAACCGCCTCACTAACGCCTAGCGATTTTTACAACCTTGGAAAGAGGAGGAGGAACAGGTTACTCATGATGACATGTTCGACACGAGCATTCTTGATCGTGACGGGGATGTTTGAGGTATCTTTCCATGGGTGGCATTTAGACTATGCCGTCTCTCCAGTTTATGAGAATCTTAGTAACTTTGTCAGTTTGGTTAGGGCCGTGGTTGCCGCGGCGCCTTTATTTTGTAAGCCGGGGGTTGTAGAAAATCTTGTGTACTTAATGGAAATACTTTTGACTTTATATGCTTTTACTTGTTTGCCGGAGCTAGTTGTTCCGGGCTTTGGGTTGTACCTGTGGCCGTACTTTAGGAGTCCGGGGGTAGCATGGAATGGTCAATGGGCTTGCAATACCACTTATATGCCTGAGTCAATTTTGAGGTTGCTCGTCCTTTATGTGCAACACTGTTTGTCGCGGATGTGAGAGATATGCAAAAGATGCAAAAGTATAACATGTAAATGAATTTTTGTTTTGGAAAATTTGTAGAGCGGGCCAAGCTTCTACATTTCATTAATAATTAGGAAATATTACAATAAAAACGAAAAACATGAAAATTTGAAGCGGTTCCCCTGTTGTCCGGACCTGATCCGTGATCAACTTACAAGAGATGGGGAAAACCTACTTACAGTTAGACGTAACACTTCTTCAAGTTACGGATGTTCCATGTTCTTGGACGTATCTCCCCATCCACTCCTCTGAGCTTATACGCTCCATTCCCTAGTGCTTCCATCACTTCATACGGCCCTTCCCATTTTGGGCCAAGCTTTCCAGTGTCCTCCGCTCTACTAGCTTCGTTGCTGCGGTAGACGAATTCTCCGGGCCTGAATACCGTGCTTCGTACCTTGGCATTGTAGTACCTTTCCATCCTCGCCATGCTGCGCGCTTCTTCAATGGCAGCAGCTTCCCTTCTTTCTTACAGGATGTCTAAATTTAGGCGAAGGTTCTGGTCGTTGGAGATTAGGTTCACGGCTGTGCATCAGAGACTTGGCATTCCAATCTCGACTGGGATAACTGCCTCAGTGTCGTATGTAAGGGAAAATGAGGTTGCCCCGTTGCTTGTTTTGATCATGGTTCTGTGCGCCCAGAGCACATGCGACACTTCTTCTACCCAGTCTTTGCTTCCCTTCTCCAACCTTGCTTTAATGCCTTCTCCCAAACTTTTGTTCGCGCTTTTTACCAACCCATTTTCCTGCGGATGCTTGACTGAGGCGAAACGTTGTTTTATGTTGAGCTTCTCGCACCAGTCTTTAAATGCGTTGTCGCGAAACTGCTTTCCATTATCTGACACTATCTCTCCTGGCAAACCGAATCGATAGACTATGGTGTCCGAGACGAACTTCTTCACTTGTCTTCCTGTGATGGAGGCTAAAGGTTTAGCTTTGATCCATTTGGTGAAGTAATCTATCCCCACAATCATAAAATTTACTTTGCCGGGTCCCTCTGGGAAGGGTCCGCAGATGTCCAGGCCACACTTGTAGAAGGGCCAGGGAGAAGTGATTGGGGTTAGATTTTGCTGCAGATTCTTTGGCACTGGGCTGTGAACCTGGCAATCTTCACACTTATGTATTAGCTCACGAGCGTCCTTGTGCATTGTTGGCCAGTAGTATCCTGACCGGATTGCCTTGGCCACCACTGCCCTTGGCCCTGAGTGCATGCTACACGATCCTTCGTGAATCTCTCACAGCACATAGTTGGCTTGGACGAGGCCTACACACCGGAGCCACGGTTCTAGGAAAGACTTCTGGAATAGGATTCCATCTCTCAATGCGTACTACCTTGCCTTGATCCGCAGTTTTCTAGCCTTGTTGTCATCCGCGGGCAATGTGTCATCCCTTAGATATTCGATCAGGGGTGTCATCCATGTGTCTTTGTCTTCCTCCACGATTGCCTATACCTCCTTTTCTTCGATGGATTTTTCCTTCAAGACTTCCACGAGCACATGTTTTGTTATATGAGCAAAGCTAGTAGATGCAATCTTGCTCAGCGCATCTGCTTGCTTGTTCTGGCTCCGGGGAATCTGTTTGATGGAGAACGTCCGGAATCCTTCGATCAGTGCTTTAGCTTTTGCCAGGTAGCGTGTCATACTCTCCTCCTTAGCCTCATATGCTCCGTTTATCTGATTTGCCACGAAGTGGGAGTCAATGTTTGTCGATAGGTCTTTTACCTGAATCTGTTCCGCGATCCTCAATCCTGCAATCAGTGCCTCATACTCGGCTTCATTGTTGGATGCCTCGAATTCGAAACGCAGGGCGTATGTGAATTCTTTTCCATCATGATTTGTTAGGATTAGGCCTGCTCCGGAACCCTCCTGACATGAAGAGCCGTCCGTGAATAGATTCCACGGCTCTGAGTATGGCTGCTTCTTTTCTTTGTTGTCTGGGGTTCCTTCCTCTGGGATCTCTGCAATGAAGTCCGCTAGCACTTGCCCTTTGATGGCTATCCGAGGTCGGAAACTAATGTCGTGCTCGTCAAGCTCTATTGCCCATCCGGCCATTCTTCCACTCTTCTCCGTTTTTGTCAGGACTTGTTTTAGTGGTTGATCCGTGATTACCGCCACAGGGTGTGCTTGGAAGTATCGTCGCAGTCTGCGGGCCGCATACACCAATGCAAGGACAAGCTTTTTCATTGGGGGTAATTTACCTCTGGGCCCTTTAGGGCGTGGCTGACAAAATACACTGGCTGTTGCCGCGATTCCCTTTGTGCCAACAAAACCGCACTTACAGCTTCCTGGGACGCGGCTAGGTACATGATCAGTTCTTCTTTCGGGTGTGGTGCGATGACCATTGGTAGGTTGGCAATTTGCTGCTTCATCTCTTTGAATGCATGTTCTGCTTCGGCTGTCCAGTGGAAATCGCTCTTTTTGATGCACTTCTTCAGTGTCTTGAAGAATGGGAGCGATTTTTCTGCTGATTTAGACATGAAACGACTCAAACTGGCTAGCTTTCCATTCAAAGATTGCACCTCCTTCTTCGTTGTTGGGGATCTGAGCACGGTCACAGCCTTGGACTTATCCGGGCAGGCTCTGATCCCCTCCTTGCTTATCATATGTCCTAGGAACATTTCCTTGTTCTGCCCCGAATGTGCATTTCTTGGGGTTTAGTTTCATGTTGATATTCCGTAAGGTTCTGAAAGTTTCCTGTATGTCTCTGAGTACTTCTTCTTCTGAGTGGCTCTTGATGACTAGATCGTCAACGTACACTTCCAAATTTCTTCCAATCTGTTTCTCAAACGCTCTGTCCACGAACCTTTGGTATGTGGCGCCAGCATTCTTCAGACCGAAAGGCATTTTGGTGTAGCAGAAGATGCCTTGGTTTGTGTGGAATGCTGTTTTCTCCTCATCCCCGGCTGCCATTTGTATCTGGTGATACCCTTTATATGCGTCAAGGAAGCATTTAAATGGGTATCCGCAGAGGGATTCGACCTTCCAGTCGATCTCCGGCAAGGGATAGCAATCCTTTGGACATGCTTTGTTTAGATCTTTGAAGTCCACACACATTCTCCAGCTTCCGTCGCTCTTTTTGACGAGAACGGGGTTAGACAACCAGTCGTGGTAGTGTACTTCTTTCATGATTCCTGCTGCAACTAACTTGGTAACATCTTCATTGATGGCCTTGTTTCTTTCTGGGGCCTGCCCTCTCTTCTTTTGCCGTACGGGGTTATAACCATCTCTGACATTCAGCCTGTGTTCCGCGATTGTTCGCGGAACTCCGATCATGTCGGAGGGTTCCCAAGCAAAGATGTCCAAGTTATTCTTGAGCAGATCGCAGAGGCTCTTTTTCCCTTTTTCACTTAACCCCCCCCCCCCAATGGTGACTGTTTGGTCGGGGAATCTGGGGTTGATCGCGACTGCGACTCCTTCCTTCACCTCTGCCTCTGTGGTTGTATGATAGGGTTCTGGTTCCGCGACCATTCTGCATTCAACCGGGACTACCTTGTCACTGTGCAAAGTCACGACTCCGTCACAGGTAGGAAATTTAAACATCCCGTGTGCCGCGGATGGCACTATTCTCAACAACCTAATCCCCGGCCGTCCGATTATTCCATTGTAAGGAGAAGGAGATCGTACCACCATGAAGTTCATCCAAGCACTAGCTGACGTCTCCTCGTCTCCCAATGTCACCTCCAAGAGAATCTGCCCCAATGGCCACGAAAGCTCTCCACTGAAACCCAGTAATGGTGATGAAGCGGGGATCAGTCTTTTGCGGATGTCCGGGCTTAGCTTGTTGAAGCAATGCTTGTATAGAACTTCTGAAGCGCTTCCGTTATCCACGTACATCCTGTGGATTGTGCACCCCTCTACATCTGCCTTGATCACCAGCGGGTGGTCGTCCCAATCATCCCCGGATATGGGGGGAAAGGATATTTCCATGTTCAGGACCGCGTCTGCACCTAGTTTTGGTTTGACCGACCGCTGCCAAGTATGGACCATGTATATGGCGTGAGCTTTGTCCTTGGCCGCGGTGTCCTTTTTTCCACCTTTGGGACCACCATTCTTTTGGACTCCATTCTTGATTTCTTTGACCAGATGTGCGAGCTGTCCAGACCTGACTGCCTCTTCTATCTGTTTCTTCAACTGATAGCATTCGTCCGTGTTGTGCCCCTTTTCTCTGTGGAAGTCACAGTACTTGTCTTTATTCCTAGACTCGACCGGGCTGGACATTAGCGGAGGGGCTGTGAATTTGACCGTTTCCATGGCCAGGATTTCCTTCGGCGTCTTTGTGAGGGGAGTGAACCTGTCCCCCCTCTTCCTTTTCGGACTCAAGCGGGTCTTGAACTCCCAATTTCTTTCGAAGATCTGGATGTTTTTCTGTCCTCCATCATGGTTCTTCCACTGGGAGTGCTTCTTCTTTGTCTGGTTGGCCGCGACCAACTCACCTCTGAGGAATGCTTTTACTACCTTCCACATTTCATCCTGCGTCTGGGGAATGTTGTCATTGAGCCTTCTGATTAGTTACGGGTTTGTTATCCCATGCATGAAGCCTGATACTCTCATGCACTCTGGGGCTCCTTTTACATGCATGCTCTATGTTTTGAAGCGCTCTACAAACGCTTCCGTGGACTCCCCTTCCCGCTGTTTTATGTGGTGTAACTCAACAGGGTCTTTCGTATACTTCTTCTGCTGAAGGAAGTACGAGAGGAAACTTGATCTTAACTCTTCAAAGCTGTCAATGCTCTCCGGACGCAGCTCATCAAACCAGACGCGGGCGTGCCCTATTAGCGTGGAGTTGAACATGTGGCACCATGTGGGCATGGCCCATCTTTCCACTTTGGCCGTGGTCTGGAAAATCTTCAGATGATCTTCCGGATCTCCTATTCCGTCGTATGTTCTGATGTGAGCTGGCATTCTCGTTCTTTTTGGGAACTCAAAATTTCGTATACGGCGGGTGAAGGGGTATGTGTCAGCCACGTCATACGAGGAATAGAGTGCATCAGATTCTCTTCCTCCTTTGCTCTTCGGGGTGGACTTCCAATGTCCTCCCGTGCTTTCTTCGCTTTATGGAGGAGACACTTCTCTAGTTCTGCTGCGACATGAGTGATATGTTTCCCCTCTGCCAGACTTCGAGTGAGAAGCACTGCCGCGGGTCATGCTCCGGCTTCGTTGATGTCTATCGACCGAATCCTTTTCAGTCGTGTCCCCGTTTTCTTTGCTTCTCGGCTTCTCTTCTACGTTGCATGCGGGAAGATACCTTTGACTGAAGTCTGGAGAACACAGTTGGTTTTTGGTCACCAAGTCTCGTGGTCACATGCGGACGTTCTTTTTCCAGCCTTGAGAATACATCCGGTCGCGGCCTCTTGGTTTCCAACTGGCTCCTTTCTCTAGAACACCCATCGTCTTGACTGCTGAGTCTCGAGAAGACACTCCGCGACTTGGAATATTCCGAAGGGTCTGACCTGGCACTAGGACTGGCCCCGTGCCTCCTTTTAGATGCCCGTTTTCTTTCAGATTATGGGCGAGTATTCCAGGCGTGTTCTCGAGATCTCTCATTTTTAGTCTCATCATCGAAATCCAGACGGGTTTTGACCCGGTCCAGTTTTTCTTGATGGACCTTTTCTGCCATTAAGGGCAAGATCTGATGGTAGTGCCTTTCGCAGAACTCTCTTATTGAAGCGTCTGTCGCGGCATTAGGGCGGTATTGTTCTGCGTCTTGCACTTTTTCTTTCCCACCCGTGTTTCTGACCGTGGACGGTTCAGGAGACGGAGAAGGGTTTTCTGCCAAGTTACTCATTAGAGTTTTTTGGAAACGCAGTTATGTCACTGGTCCCACGGATGGCGCCAACTTGTTAATACAATTTTGGGCGCTCCCCTGATGAAGATTAGTGTATGCTAACTTCCCAGGAAATAGATCTTGTATTAAGTATGATTCTTGGTTTAAAGCTGCTAAGAAAGCAAACACCGTTAGTCTCACCGCGGAATGGGGTTCCGCGGTCAACCTCCGGCGTGAGAGTAAGTAATGGTTTTAGAGAGATAAAGTTAGTTCTAGAGAGAGGGTGAATATGTGTTACTGTTTGAATAGTGGCGAGGCCTCTATTTATATGGTTGACTTTTATGTCGTGTTCTCAAGGTCACGGGCCATGAGAGCGACAGTTTGTAAGTGAGGAGTGACGTAGGTCAACTCCAGAGCTTGTCCCATTGCTGTGACAGCGATGCTTTTAGGCGGGAGTTGTCCCGCTTTCCCTTTTTGGGGACTGCAGGCTGTAGTACTATAAGCCTGTGCGAGATTCCCTACCCTTTATGTGGGACGCGGTTATGGCCATCCTCGGACGTGTCTCTTGTCCGTGGATTGGTCCTTCCTTGGTGTCCGAGCCGCGCGCCCCTTGGCAATGGTTGAGTGGCCTTCGGCGGGTTATGTTTGATCCGCGCCTAACCCGTACAGGTGCCGGGGGACTATACGCGATCACGTAGAATCTTAAAATCCTTATCTGATATTACAATCATGATCTGGCAAAGACGAAAACGACCATACCTGCACAATCAAAATACATTAGGACCAAAAGTGTCCGAATCCAAATTTGAACAAAGTTAAAGCAAATCCATTCACTTTCTCCCCTTGTATATAAAAACACAACTCAACCCATTAATCCCACTTTACAAATTACAAACCTTAAAATTGTTTTTATCATCGATTGTTTGAAAAAACACCAACAAAAATGTCGGGCAAAGGAGCAAAAGGGCTGATCATGGGCAAGACGCCAGCCGCCTTAAACAAAGACAAAGATAAGAAGAAACAACCCACTTCTAGATCCTCTCGCGCTGGTCTTCAAGTAAGTCTTTTTCTTAAAAAGTCAATGTTTTGAAACCCGGTTCGACCCGGCCGAGTCAACCGGTTCCGGCCGGGTCAAACCGGGTTCAATACAATGATTATGTAAGTTTATCATATTAGATCATGTTGGGCTATATTAGATGATGTTGGGGGTGTTTGTTTAAGCTTATATGTGGGCTTACGAGCTTATTTGATTTCGGCTTATATTTCGTAAGATTTATGGTCTTATATAAGTTTATCATATCGTAATAAATTTATATAAGCTCAAAAGTCTCAGAATAAGCCGGTAAATTGAAACTTATGAAATATAAGCCGAAAAAACAAATAAGCTCATAAGTCCACATATAAGCTTAAACAAACACCCCCTTAATAAAAACTTTGAAAGGTAAATAATAATTCCAAATTTGCTAATTTGGTATTGCTTTTATAAAGTGTTTATCTGAATAAGTTTGTTTGTTTTAGAAGCAAAAAAGCAATGCCAAACACCTAAGGTAAGCAATGCCAAACACCTTCTTAGCTTGGCAATTTTCCTTAAAGACTAACGTTTACCCTATTTCTTATCTAAGAGTAACTGAATTAGTTATGACGAATACATGCCTTGTTGGAATTTGCACCTACCTCCATATTTATAAGTGTCTAGATGTTGCATTGTGGAAGAATAGGTAGGTCACACGTCTAGTAAATGTAATGCATAATAGTGATATAGTACTATAGTAGGTTGTATGCATTAAGAATACAAGCCCGACAACTTATATCGTTTGAACTATGTACCTCTTCAATGTTAAGTTTTAATGAACTTTTTGATGGTTGTGAATGTTTGCTTACATTTTATCATGATTTAATAACAAAAAATGTGTTAAAATCAAACTTTCCATGTTTTGATAAAATGTTCGATATGTGAAATACAGTTTCCAGTTGGACGAATCCATCGTTTACTGAAACAAAGGACCACGGCTCATGGTCGGGTTGGGGCCACGTCAGCCGTCTACACTGCAGCCATACTGGAATACTTGACCGCTGAGGTTCTAGAGCTGGCTGGAAACGCAAGTAAGGATCTTAAAGTGAAACGTATAACTCCAAGGCATCTGCAGCTTGCAATCAGAGGTGACGAAGAACTTGATACTCTGATCAAAGGAACCATTGCTGGTGGTGGAGTCATTCCTCATATCCACAAGTCCCTCATCAACAAAACGACTAAAGAGTAAAGTGGTTTGATTTGGAATGATGATTTGATTTCCGTCACTGTTTGAGGACCATTAATGAATTCTAGTTGATAGTTGGTGTCGATGGTTGAGTTTTATATATCTTAGAGGTTTGGCCTATTTGGTCTACGATTGTGATGAAACTGTTTGCTTCTGTTTTTGAGGCCGTTGATCTATCTAGTGGTTGGTTACTCTTGTGTTCGTGTTGGAAATGCTAATTGTCTGTTTGTCTCTACTTTGTTTGGATGAAATTTGCAATCAAAATCAAAGCTGAAATTAGATTTTTTTTTTACTGCTCGGTTGATTCACCAACCTGTTTTTCTGGTTTGAAACGTACATTTACTGTAAATGGGTTATACCATAAATAAGGTAAAAGATAGAAGATGAAAGCACACGACTGTTTTTACCACGAAAATCACTGTGTATTTCTAATTATATTGTAACAGAAATTATGATCAGTAGTAATTACAAGAAACGTGACTGGCGATATTGTACTGCCACAATATATCCATATTCAGGTTGTTTGTTTGTATGAGTGTTTGCTTGCAATTTTTCTATCATCAACTCTAAGCACATAAAGTCTTGCAGAGAGAACCTCAAAGCTGGTATCAATCACGGCCAACAAAACTAGTCCAATGTGAACTCCTCGAGCCAAATAAGAACCTCGTTCCTCTGCGTTTGAAAATTTAAATACAGAAATTATGATACAAGTTTATTACGAGCCATTTTCTGTTTTATAGTATCTGCAACTAAGTTTGGCTTTTCCCATCTGTTATTGGAATAACAATTCAGATATTGCAGTGAAGTTGAAATAGAAGATTGGTTGACCCAAACAATCAAACTGTAATTTTTTTATCCAGTTATATTTGGAATCTTAATGAGTAAAGATGGCAAGATGAGCGGCTGGGCTAATGAGTTTGGGTTCAAAATGAGTCATTTTTACGAATGGGTCAAAACGCGTCAGTTGACTTCGGGTTTGGGTTAAAATAGGTCATATTTAGTTTTTACACAAAATTTATGTGACAAATAAATAGGTATAGGAAATGTGACTTTGGGTGAGACCCATTTGACCAGTTCCCCCTTTATCTAATTTTTGTTATAACCTACCTATTGTAGTGTAGAAAAGCTTACCATCATAAAACTTTTCGTTCTACCAGGATCGTTGTACCGAGCCAGTAAACATCCATCTTTAGGTTTAAGACCATCAGAAAGGATACTAGACCTTAACAATTTTTCTTTCTCACGAACAATATCTTCCATAGGTTTGCCACTGAACTTTAATACAGCTGCAAACCCTCCTTGAACGCTCCTCAAACTAACATCTTCTTTGTTAGGATCTGGTAAACTGGAGAACATAAAATGCCTTTCAAGTACTATCCATAATAACATCATGAGATGCAAATTGACAAAAGTAATGCAAAATTACCTCTCCAAGTCTTTATCTGATGGAATGACTATCTGGATAGACATTTTGGACATATCGGGATCAAATGCTTGAGTGAAAACTGGAGTTGTCATAGGTATCTTTTCCTCCCTCGAGTTTTTCCCAAATATATACCTGAAAATTGTGTAATATTGCGTCTATTAGCATGGTCTAAGAGTAGTGGTGAGCAGCTAACACCTTGGTATCCAATCTGAGTCAGAAGAGGTAGGGTGGGTTGGTGAGCTGCTAACACTTCCGTATCCAATTTTCTTGAAGTTTACAAATAGTTTAAGTATTGAATATTATTACGTTTGGCGTATCCAACCATTGGAGCAAAAAAATAACCAAATCGACCCATTTTCAGGTAGATGGGTTGAAAGAAATGTTGTCAAATGCCTTGAATGCCGTCTGATAGTACTAGAGAAAGAAAAACTCACCCAGCTACATCATTAAATCCTGTTGAGCTAGCAAGCTTGTCGCTTTGTGTTTCAACGATGATGAAGGGGCTATATTTTCGTACCTAAACGAATGTGTTTGGTATATGTGATTAAACACCATAATATTTCTTAGATAAGCAAAAAATTTGAGTTAGCGTGATGCCATGATATACAAACCTCATAAGTTGCAGTTCTTTTAAGTATCTGATATTTAGGTGTTTCCAAATCAGGAGTCTTGTAAATCCGCAACTGCAACAAGACAAAATAGCACACGGCTAAATCTTTGAACATATTATTAATTAAACAGTCAAACATTGTACATACCTGTTTAACTAAATCCACAAGACCTTCTGAAGAAAAGTACTCGTTGTTCTTTAAAGAATCCCAATAATCCTGTGAAATTGATGAGCACAAGAAGTGAATGAAACACCATAAATCGTAAACATGATATGTGTTTGAGACTACGGGCGGAAACTAAGTGTACCACATGACTGCAAAATTTTCCATTTTCTGGATTGATGCCCATAACGGAAGTTCCTGTAAAGACCAAGACTGGTTTCCATGGAAGAAGAGAAAATGTCATTTCCATTGTCCACCTTGTCGTTATTTCATAAGTTCCTGTCTATTCAGAAAGATGAGAACTAAGTAACAAAGAGAGACTCAAGCATGAAGATAAACATGAAAAGGAAAGACGAACTACATGAAACTTTGAAAGTTTAGCCTTAATGACAAAATTCTATTAAATTGTGGAAACTTGTTCACTCTTACACTAGGCCTACAAGTAAGTTTTAAATCCTGCAACAGTTCAAAGTTAGGTCATCGGGTTCCCACGAAAACCAAGCAAAACCGCGCTAATCTTGAAGCAAAAAAGTTAACTTTTCGAGATCAGAAGAACAACACTGTATCTGTGCGCGACTGCTAGTAACAGGCGAGGCTATTACGAATTAATAAATTTTTACTTATATATATAACTCTTATTGTTAGTCCTTTGGCTTGGTGCATTTCAAATTTAGGCATCGTTATATAGTCATTTAAACAACATATACTAACACGCCAAGGAGAAAAAGGCACCTAAACAGAAACTCACTTTATAACAATATCAAGCACCACTTTTTTTTTTTCAAGTTCAAAATATATCTAATGTTTGAAACCGCAAAGGTGTAGCCTAATGGCGGGGGCTTGGGATTCTCCACCAGATACCCCAATTCAAACCCCACAGGCCCACACGCAGCAACTTTGGGGCCAGCCTTTAGGCACTTATTCCCCGGTGCAAACGTCCTTGTGGGGCCGAGAAAGGGAGGGCTTTTGGAAATAGGTCATAGGTTCAATTTCAATACCCCCGTCGAACCAACCTTTTTTGTGAACAATAACTACTGCCGCAAACCACCACCCTGGTAGCCTAGTGGTAAGGCGTCCCGATGTCCTCACAAGAGGTCTCAGGTTCAATCCTTGCTAGATACATCTTGAGGGTGGCCACGGGAAAGTTAGGTAACGGTCACGGGGACAGCCCTCCCTGGGAAAACCTCATCCGTTTACTAACTACTACCTCGAAAATTCCAACTAATTCGCTACACAACTAACACACAACATCAGCACTAACTAAGAAACAAAGCCAACTTATATTAATCAAACCAATTTACCTGTTTAACCCAATGAAGCTGAAACTGAGGCGAGAACACAAGCTTCAACATATTAATATTAAACAAATATCCACCAATACTATCATGCTTCGTTATGGGATCCCGAAACTTAACCTCTTCATCATACGCAGTGGCGGATCCAGGATTTTGAACCACGTGTAGCACGATTTTGACTTTTTTTCTCGGATAATTCTTAAATTTGGTTGTTCATATAATTGGGTAAAATTGATTGTTTTTGGCGGTTTAACTTTTATGATTTATTTGATTTTCATGTATACATCGATAATTGAAATAATCTAAATGACATAAAAAAAAAAGTGTAACCTGAAAATTGTATATTAGCTTTTTAGTTTTTTTTTCCTTCTGTAGGCATAGCTGATGTTTTGTTTTTAATCAAAAATTTTAAACTACAAACTTAATATTGAGGTAGATTTGACTAGTATTAAAGGTTAAAGGGACTAAACTAGAACTTTGTATATAAGTAGCGTTATAAATAAAAAAGTTTTTGGTGGTCAAACATATGATCAACACATGTTTTGGCTTGTCTGTTGCCAACACACAGTCTACACATGTTTTTGGTGGTCAAACATACTACTGTGCATCTTCCATCTCCACCATTTTCCTTTTTCTATCTTAAAACACAACTGAAACACATTTTTCACTTCAAATGGGTGTAGCACTTTCAAAAAACCACAAAAATTCACTTAAAACCTACAGTTCGTCGAGAACAATCATGTGTGGCACGTGCCACAGGTGGATCATATGTAGCTCCGCCCCTGATCATACGCAGTCCTATCAATCCCTTGATCATCAAACAAATGTGGCAAGTCCTCATACAAGAACTCCACCAGTTTTTCAACATTAACTTGTTTTGGCGGGACCTGTTGTTCTACTAAACTTGATCTTATTCTGTGAGTTTTAACTAGAGTTCTGTTGAAGAAGATGAAACTCTGAGGTGGTTTGAGTTTACGGAGAGTGACATGGGTGCCGGAAAGTGGGCGGATAATGGTGTTGGAGAGATGGGTGGTGGCCATTTGTGTGTGTTATGGTTGACAGAGTCACAGCCACACAACAAAAAGTGACTGGTGGAGGGAAATAACAGATTTCTTTCAAGGGGATAACTGGGTCTCATCAGTTATCATGGATATTGGGCTTAGGCAATACTTTGAGCCCAAAATGTTACCAAATATATCTATCTATATCTATATAACTAAAAACTACAACTTACACATTTAGATGAAAGCACTAGCTCATACATCACTTCTCCCACCATTTGTGCCGAACAAAAAACGTATCACAATGATAAAATAATTAAGACCTTAATGTAACATAACTAGTTCAATCACCATGTGCTGCAACTTAAAGACTAGTTGGTTGGTTCCAGAAAGACTTGTCCAAAAAATAAGTCATGTTTCCATTGTGGAGTCACTCTTGTGAAGTCCTTATGGAGCATACGCCTAACGTTGATTTCCACATGTTATCCTCAGAGTGGCCGGGACATGTGAACCAGTCATTGTATCCGATTATTAACATTTGCAAATCCTGAAAATTAATTGCAGAATTATCCAACTATCCATAACTTTAGTAACTGTCCATACTTATCAAAGGAGGACAGGCATTCAACTATGCAAGCTACTAAAACAAATCAATCAATGTCCAAATTAATCAAGTAAGCTTTCTTCATATGAATCAACAACATCTCCAAAATCGAATGTATATCCGACCATTGAGGGTGAGACCGATCTCCTGATGAAAACCCCCACACTTTACCACCAGCATCGATCACACTGCACCCGACTTCTTTTCTTGTTTTTTTTCTTCTCATCATTTCATGCACTCCTTCAACATCAACCCATCTCTTATCATTCGCATACAAATTCCTTAACGTAATGTAATTCCCATCGTTTTCAAACTCCTTTCCATAAGTTTTACTCATAACCCTCTCAGCGCGTTCAATATCCTTAGCATAGCCACACGCAGATAAAAATGAACTTAATATAATATCGTTAACTTCAAAAGGCATGCTATTCATCATCTTTTCTGCTTCATCTAAACAACCCGCTCTACCCAAAAGATCAATCATACAACCATAGTGTTCGATTCGTGGATTAATTCCAAATTCTTGCATTTTCCCAAACCATTCTTTACCTTCTTCCACAAGACCACTATGGGTACAAGCTGATAAAACAGCAGTCATGGTTATCTCGTTTGGTTTGATTTTCTTTCTGTTCATATCTAAGAATATGTCTATTGCTTCATTACCCTGGCCGTTAACTGCTAAACCATGTATTAAAGCATTCCAAGTGGCGGTTTCTTTTACTGGCAACGACTCAAATATTCTTCTTGCTTTTGTGAACTCACCACATTTAGCATACATATCGACTAACGAAGTACAAACATTAGTTGCTGTATTCATTTTCTTTCTTATAACATACTCGTGAACCCAATTACCTAATTCCAAAGCACCCATATCAGCAATCGCAGGAAGGATACTAACAATGGTGACATTATTAGGTTCAAGCGATGATTCCATTTGTAATTGTTGAAATAGCTTCAATGCCTCGTTCGGTTGTTTATTCTGATAATACCCTTTAATCATTGCATTCCAAGATACCAAATTCTTGTGTGGCATAGCATCAAAAAACGCCCTCGCCATAACTAAATTCCCACAACTACAATATCCATCAACCATACTAGTCCACGACACAACGTTCTTTTCAACCATTTCATTAAACAAAACATTAGCACCACTCATATCTCCTACCTTAACATAACCATCAATCATCGCATTAAACGCAGCAACATCCTTCTTAGGCATCTGATCAAAATACATCCGTGCATTATCTATCTCCCCACACCTCGCATAACCACCAACCAACGCCGTCCACGAAACTAAACTTCTCTCACCCATCTCATCAAAAACCCTCTTCGCACACTCCACTCGCCCCATCTTCGCATACATATCCACCAACGACGTCGCCACATACAAATCACCCCTAAACCCTTCTTTCACAACATGATCATGCACTTGCTCACCACCCCACACATCCAAACTCGCACCACACATTTTCGCCAACATTAAAAAAGTATACCCATCTGACCTAAACCCATCTTTTCGCCTCAAATCCTTATACAAACACCAACACTCATCAAACTGACCAACACCCATGTAACCTTTCATCATGGTATTGCTGATATACGTGTCTTTTCGTTCAGGTATTTTGTCGAACAGTTTACGCGCATGTTGGATGAGACCAGTTGTGGATTGCTGGATTGCAAGTGAGGAACATGTTGCTAAAAATTTTGCAATGAGGTTATTGTTGGTGGTTAAGGAGTTACGTAGCATGAATGCATGGATTTGAAAGATGTTGTGTTTGGTTTTGGTTTTGTGTTCTAGGATGTGTAGACATGTCCTTTCAGTTGATGTCCATAGGTTGTTTTTGTTCATTGTTGCTTTTGTGTTTAAGGAATAGGTCATATAAGAAGGGCGTATGTTTGGCGAAAATAGCAGTAGCAGAAATAGTAGTAATAAACAATAGCAGAAAACAGTAGTAGTATACTTGTAATTATTAAGTGTACATGCTAGAGCGTTTAGTAATATAGTTGTAAACTTGTAATTATTAAGTATAGATGCTATTTGTTAGTAAATGATACTTTGGCTGTGTTTGGCAGCGGGCTTATGAGGGGCTTATGGGGCTTGGGCTTCTAAAATAAGTCGGCTTATAAAATAAGTCTCGTTTGTCATGCGGGCTTATAAAATCATAATCCCCTAAAGGGGCTTAAAACTTTAGCCCCATAAAAGGGGCTAAAAACTTTAGCCCGGGGCTTATGAACCATAAATTACATATTTACCCACAAAATATCTAACATATACCATAAAACTCATTTAATTATATCATTTTTAGTAATTTTTCAATAATAAGCCCCAGCCCCAGCCCATTTGCCAAAAAAGTCAACAAAATACAAATTTCAACTTTGGCTTATAATAAAAGCCCTAGCCCCAGCCCCAGCCCAAGCTCAAGCCCCAGCCCATTGCGCCAAACATACCCTTTAAGTAGCATTTTGATTTGGAGCGTTTTGAAATTTTAAAAATGCTAGTTGCTTGTTGTCAAACAAGCATTATGAACAAAATGTTAAACGCTAATTGCGTCAAAACGCTGATTAACTACATATCCTGAGTAGTTATATGTTAATATTTTGTTTTACATGCATATAATCAGATAAAGTTACTTTTGCCGGGGACATTTCTCCGCCGAAAGTGTCCGTTGAATTTTCCGTAACAAGTCAGCGTATTTATGTGCCACGTTAGATTTTATTTTGTCGTTTAGTGACTCCATGTTCCCGGCGAAAGGCTCCTCGCCCGTCCATCCAATTGTTGTAATGTGTTGTAATAAAACATGTTAATCATTTTTCGTAAGGAATGACATGATGTTTAGTTTACTCGAGATGTACGCACTTTTGCCAGAATATTCCATGATTGTTTTGAACTCTTTTCGTGATATCCCATAAAGGGGTTTGATTTAAAACCACGTGTTAATTAAACTTGCTGAGAACTCGCGTTGCGCGGCGGAATGTTTTACGATAACATTTTATATCGATTTCGTACTTTAAAGATATGATAAACCATGATTGTTGAACATTCAGACCATGATTGATGAATATCAAATAAAAAAATGATGAATATCGATTACACGATGAACATTTATTGATGAACATTCAAAATATGATTAATGAACATTTGGTATTTGATGAACTTATGAGCGGACTATTGATGAATCTTTCTATGTAATGATCGTAGATTGACAAAGACAAAAGAAAAAAAAGGGAAAAAAAAAAAGAAAAAAAATGATAAACATTCTTTATTGATGAACATTTAGAATATTGATGAATATTCTGTATTGATGAACATAAAAAAAATTAATGAACTTTATATTGATGAACTTAACAAACATATTTATAATCTTTGATCACCATTTTTACCATATTCCACCACCGACAACTGCCATTTTTCTCTTATAAAACTTATCAAAAATTAAAGATTCAATATTTAACAAACACGCCTCTAACACATTTTTGAAAACCAAAATTCAAAGTATAAAAATATCATCATACCACCATTAATAATCTCTTAATTCGCGGAAGAAAAATACAAAGTCGTCTAAAAAACATAGCCATAATCATGACACATGGACGATTCTCTCAAGGCTAATTTTAAAAAATAAAATAAAAATATTTTATCGAGATAACTCTTTTAACAAAAATAAATAAATAAATAGATAAATAAATGCAACCTATCTCTCTTGGTCATCTAACATACCCTCCTTTATTTTCATATATGTTAGGGAAAAAGCAAAAAGAGGAGAATCAAAGACGATGGCATAGGCGGTCTCGGACATAGATCAGATATGATGGTCAGAGGTGCCAGAAGTAGCGGTTGGTGGAGGTCACCAAGAGTAAAGAGGAGGATCACATTTATGTGTATTTTGAGTGATAAGAAGAAAGTGAAGAGTGAGAGTGTTGGGCCCTCTCGATTTTTAATAGGGTAAATATCACTGTTGGTCCCTAAACTTTGTCCGATTCTCACATTTTGTCCCTCAATTTTTTTTAGTGGCGTACGTAATCCCCAACATTTCAATCATTAAATTCTGTTGTTAGTTGACTAGTGAAGGAGGTATTTTCGTCTTTTCATGTACTTTTATTTGGCGCCTTTGGTCCCTGCGTATACAATAAGTCTCACAACCCGATCATCACACTAGCTTGTTACTGTACTCGATCATCTTCCCACTTGTTACTGTACAACCTGATCATTTTCACATTTCGATCTGCTACCCTCATTCTTGCAATGGCAAATAAAGATTGGAGCAAAGTTACATTTACTAAATACATGGCAGAATATCTATATGAAAAGTATAAGAATATCTGGAAGGCAGACGATGATGTGTCAGATGAAATGTTAGATGACTTATGGAATTATGCTATGTTGAAAGGTTAGCACATTATTGCATTGTTCTTGTTTAGAATTAAATTTTGCCTTAATGACTTGAGTTGACCTTTTGTTGCTCATCTGCCCCTACCTTATTTCACAGTAATCTCAAATGGACCTAGTGAGCTTTTTCTAAGCCTTGATGCTGTGTTTGGTCAGACCAAAAAAACCATGGAGGAAACCAAGTAGAGGCGAATAAAGGTATGTATTTTGGTTTTTTTGTGAAATGACAAACCTTGAACATATGTTTAGACCCTTTTGATGTTGATTTGCCCTTTTTGTTTCCCTAATGAATGCCTTTTAGTTTTAGGTTAGTTTATTATTTGCATTACTAAAACTGCAACTTGTGTTTAGCAATTAAGGCCCATTACCCAATTTGACTTTAGCAAGTCAAACTTAAATACTCATAATGCAAATGGATTAGTTATACACTAAGCTGCTAGATGTTGATACAAGTCTGCATACATTTCATCAGCTGAGCTCTTGTCTTGTGTAGACCTTTAGGGGTTTTGGATTTCTGCACAGTTTGGTAGAAAGAGAGTTAGCAGAGTGTTTGGACTTGGACATGATTAGTCAAACTGCAATTTGACTTTAGCAAGTGAAACTGCAATGGGGCACACTATGATGTTGGTTTGGCCTTTTGTTTCTTATTTGCATATTTGATTTATGGGTTCTTTGTAAGTGTGTTATATATGTACATTTAACCCGTGCTAACCTATTAACTTGTAGATGAGCATCAGCAAAAGGTTTGTGAAAGCAAGATTCAAAACCTTGAAAAGAAGATAGAAATCCTTGAGAAAAAGATGAAAATCCTTGAGGATGTGTATTTTTACACAGAAGATGACCTTGATGTGATTAAAAAATTCAGTGATGAAGTTGTTTCCAGTGAAAAGAGGATTGAAAACCTTGAAATGAAGCTACAATGGCTTGAAAAGAGGATGCAAAACCTTGAGATGCAGAGCTCCCTAAATGCAAACGAGGATGAGGTGATTCATTTGGAAGATGATGAAGATGTTTCAAGTGAAGAGTATGTTTATGATGATGTCAAAGGTTCCAAGATATCCATAGCTCCCAAAAGCCAACCTGTTTCCACTTCAACTGCTCAAGCTTCTCCCAAAAGATCCAGAGCTTCCACATCAACTGCTGAAGCTGCTCCCACAAGATCCAGAGCTTCCACTTCAACTTCTCAAGCTGCTCCCAAAACATCCAGAGCTCCTTCAACTTCAAAAAGTAGTTGGTGAAAGGAAAATACTTCATTCACAAGCTCCTTCAACTTCAGCTCCGAGAGGCTGCAGGAAACCAGCCATCATTAGAATAATACTTGGTTTAAGAGCTCCTAATGCTCCAGAAGCGGGATCTACAAGCTTGAAGGGTAAGTCCAAGAAGCATTGACGACTTATTTCATGCTTGTTGTAATTGGATGTTTATAAACAATTATTTTTGTTGATACATGGGTATATTAACTAATATTTGGAAATGCTACTTTATTTTGTTGTAAAAATTAACAACTTAATCTAGTAATTTTAAATATGCAGGATTGGTATGTTTTTTGTGTTGTGTTAGCTTTCATTTGAGATCATTTGACTTATGTTTATTGCAAGTAGCAAGTCTCTGAATGCTCTGTATTTCAGCTGTGCTTGGACTCTCTTGTTGTGCTGAACTTGAAGGGGTGTTTGGCATAGCAGAGTTGTCATTACTTCCTTTATTTCCCCACCCCCCAAGTTGCCATTGTGTATGGGTCACAAATGCCCAACTTGGATAAACAACCATAATGTAGAGCTTTGCTAAGTCTTTTAGTTAGAATGTCTGCCAATTGAAGCTTTCATTTTAGATAATTTGACTTATGTTTGTTGCCAGTAGTAAGTATTATAACTTTAGTAATATAACAATTTGTAATTTGAGTGTTGTATGTAAGTTAAATTATAAAAGTCAATTCATGCCATGAGCATTTTCAGTTTGCAGTTTTATGGGTTGTTTGGAAATGCAATTGTAGATTGCATTTTCACACTCAAACAACTGTGTTTTTAAGTATAACACATATTCAATTGTAGACTGCAATTCCACACTCAGAATACAATATGGGTATATTTTTGCATGGTCCTTTTTTTGTAGAAAATAAAATTATTCAACACATAGAAAATAAGTGATTTTCATTAAGCATAACAACAAAGGTACAAAAGACATTATCCCAAACAACCCATACCAAGCACTGCCCAACACATATAAAGTTGAAATTAAAGACAAAACCACTCATTATTTGCCTTCTCAACATCATCCATCATTTTGGAAATATGCCTAATCCATCTTCTCAGCATACATCATTCTCCTCTTCAGTGGCCTTCCATTTCCTTCTACCTCTTCATCAGCTACAACTTCATCAACAACAACTACAACAAAAACAAGATCATCTTTTACTCTTGGCACATAAAGTGCACCATACATTAGTTTGACCAGTGTGATGTCTAAGGTTTGATTAAACTTTGCTCATGCCTTTATTGGACACCCTTTTTCCTGTATAATCTTGTATTTCAGCAAGTTAACTTCTTTCCTTAAGTCTGCTTTAATGGCATTCACAAGTTCATTGAACTTGGGTAGTTCAGAAATCCTCCTCAACCATAGTGTAGTGAACTTGAGTTGTTCGTCGCTGCCCTCATCAGACCATTCAAGGGTATGATCAATAACATCTTTTACAAAATCTAGCATTTTTGACCATTTGGTTCTTGTTTCATCCATTTGGGCGTTGTGGATGTCAACAAAAGTGCTTTTCATTTTGGCCATTTAGGTGTTGGATGCCAATTGTGGATGAAAATGGAAGGTGCTATGGGGATACAACATACTCATGTGGCTAGTTATATAGGTAAAAATGGAAGTTGTCAATGGAATGGTGGTTTGGCGGGAAAAAAGCCAAAGGACTAACATAGAAGGTGAAGTTAGTGTACTAACGTTAATACAAATGTGATAGTTCAGGGACTAAACAAGTAGTTTGTGCTTTAGGATTATTTGGCGGGAAAATTGAAACCCCGACAAAAACTACCTTGATGAGGAAACACATTTGAAATAATCGTCCCTGTCATAGTACCTTATGTGGAAGTACAGTTGCACGAATCATCCATGTCCTAGTCCGTTTAAAGAATGGTGTTTATGGCACTCACCAATACCAATTTAAACCACAATAGAAATTGGCAAAAAAAGGTTTTTGCTGCCACCAAATACCACAAGAAAATGAATGCACCCCCAGTTTTATCACAAAACCAAAACGTTGAAAATTCAACCTAAAAACCGGTCAGGATAATACTAGGTCCTGCGGGTATTTTTCAAAGGGCGAAGCTACGTAAATAGCGGGTACTCGGAAAGGTGGAGAGGCGTCTATAATTTCGACACATGAGTATATGAGGAAAGTTGTTGAGGATGTGGGTGAGAATGAGGATTTTACACGTGGGCCATGGCTTAGCGCCGTTGACTTTGTGAGTTCTAATGAGGGGGGGGGGGTTGTGATTGGATGTTTAGGTGATATTAAGAGCTTTATCAATAATGGAAAAGTTGATCAAGTTGCTGCAATAATCAAGTCGTGTACTCCAAATGCCTTTGGCGATATTACAGTAACTCTCAAAGATCTCTCAGGTTTAATATCTGGTACAATACATCACAAAATCATTAACGAGAGGGGGGGGGGGGTGTTATTGAAAGGATATTAATCTAGGAGCTTCTTTGATTCTTGATAACATTTCAGTGTTTTCTCCTAAATCATCAGGTCATTATCTTAACATTACAATGAAAAATTAGTTAAGGTATTCCACAAGGATACACTTCTTGGTGGTAGTGGAATTTTGGACGAAGAAGAACTAATTAAACTAGTAGTAGAAGAAGAAATGGATGAATTGGAGTTGCCGGTTGGTGAAAATGTTACTGTTGAGGAACATCAACTAAGAATGGATGAAGAAGCATTAAACCTTGCATTAGAAGAAGAAGCAAGGGAAGAAAGAGCTAAACAACAGTGGCTGGCCAAATGTAGGAAAAAAGAAGAGGAGGAGGAGGAGCATTATAACCAGATATTGGGCTTGTATGTGTAACATAACACAGTTTAATGGAATGAAATCAATTTTATAATTTCCTTCATTTTTCTACTATTCAGATGAATAAAATGTTTAGTTACTTTTTTATTTAGATGGATTAAATGTTCACAAGTCAAACCAAAATTCAAACTGTCTACAACTCACAAAGTTAACAACAATGTTCACAACTCAAACCAAAAGTCAAACTCTTTGTAATTAAATTGTTAGATTCTGCTTCAATTCTGTTGAAATGTTCATCATCACTATATAAACATAAACTGACAATACATGGACAAACTATCTAACAATTACACTTAGAGGATAATTGCCAAACACTCTGTACAACATGTTTAGAAGGAATGTGCAGCCTCAAGACAACAAATCTCTCCATACAAGATGATGGCCATGATGTTTAGAAGTCTGTATAGATGTTCACAGATGTAGTGTATATACTCTAGTAGATTGTAAAGCAGTAAGATTAGTTAGTTATAGTTTCCCGCTATTTTCTAATATTTTAATAGTTGTAACTAGAGGTGGCAAAACGGGCAGGCCAGGCGGGCACGGGCACGAGCTAGAATGGGCACGGGCTTAAATGGGCACGGGCTAAATGGGCACGGGCCAAACGGACACATGTTATACAAATCGCTTAATAAAAGACCTAAAACGATGAAATAAATTCCTTTAACGTAATATCTTATTTATATTAATAAACTTAATTATATTATATAAAAAAATATTTATTTAAAACGATCGTAATGTTCTCCAATTGAGAAAAAAAAGTGCCTGTTAGTGCCCATTTAAAAAAAAAGAGGGGGTTATATGTGCCAAAATCTTTTAAAAATTTGACCATTTAGCCCATCTTTTTGCTTTTGGGCACATTTTGACACCTCTAGTTGTAACCCTCACATTGTAATTAAGTTGATCAATAATACAATTTCACATTTCAAATATTTTCTCTCATTTCCTTACAATTTATGTCTAAAAAAAACTAGAAAACTTATGTTTGACTAATGCAAGTCAAACCGGTTACCTATATCTTTGTAGTCAAACACGCATTGAATGTGCCTTTGTATAAGTTTGACTAATGAAAGTCAAACCAGTTAAATACTATAAAAACAAGCTACATGGCCATTTAATCACACACTTGGGAAGAGTAAACACTAAACACTCATAGTAACATAACAAGATCAAACCCTAAAGATATTAAACACAAAATCAAGACAATGAAGTCCCCAAACCGTACAGGTATTTATAGGGATATTGTTATTTATGTGACAATTCGTATTTTCAGGTCATTCTCAAAACATTACTCATGTTTCATTATTTATCATTTATCGTGAACTAGGTTTACGAGCATCAAATTCACGTAACCGTAATGGTTTAGCTGTGAATTCATGATCATATCATCGAGGTCATTTCATATAGACTAAGTTTAGTCTACATTTCATTATCATCATTATCATCATATTAGTTCATGCATGGTTTTGCATTTTACATTAAACGTATAATTTTTATATTAAATAAACGTTATCGCGTAATTAATTATTTTGAACAATTGATCCATTACTTCCAAAAATTATTCCAATATATTTTTATACTCATATTAAGTTTATAAAATAATATTATGAGTTTACCTAGTGTTTTAAATTTATTTTGTAACTAAATTGTTGTATTTATATAATTACGACGTTTTTCTTAAATTCGACACGATTATTATTATATCACTCAAATTTTGCAAGGAATGTATTTTTATAATTTTTATGACCTAAAAATATTTTAACTTGACCCGTGAAAATTTATTTTTATTCAACGCTACCCTAAATATTTACAAATGCTACAACTTACCACTTAACTCATTTAAATTTTACAAAAATCTTACAATACTTACACTTATACAAGTAAAAAAAAAAATACATAAACAAAAGGTGACTAACACCCCTTGTCGACAAAAGGGGTGAGTCACAATGTGATTTACAAAATATCTCATTACAAGTAGTAAACAAATTTATTTTTCACTTCATTATTATCTCACTTTGCAAAAACAAAAGACTTATATCCATCTTCCTTTCTCTCAAAATATACGGCAGCCAAGGGACCAAGATAAAGGAGGATCATTCCAAGTTTTCAAGTCATTTATTTAAACACTAGTATCATTTGTTGCAAGGTTTTGTAATATAAACCTCAAGTGATTAGGAAAACCTTTTGTCCATTAAACCTCATCATATCACTAGTAAGCATTCATAGTCATATTTTTATTTCATATTCATTTTTGTGGTCATATCATTTTATTGGTGAAACATGCAAGTCTCATGATATTTATACCATTTTTAAGGTTTTTAAGGTTTTTATGTGCTAAATATATATAATCCATCCTATAATTACTCCTTGTTATATTTTAGTTTTGGTGATGTCTAGGAATCCATGACACCCTAAGAAGGTGTATGGTAGGATTAGAATAGCTTCGGAGTTGTTTTGAATGGGTTAGAATAGGTTTGGCGCGAGAAAAACTCATTTCGACACGTTTTGAAAAGGGTCTGTCCTTAAAATTTAATTCTGGAAAATCTGACAGTGAACAAAAATATTTGGCCTAGATATTTAGAAAATATACTTTAAAACGAAACCGTGGCCGCTTGAACGGATTAAAACGGAGCTATAACGAAGAAGTTATGAATTTTTCAATTTGGCGACGAAAAATATAAAATCCTGAAAATTTCAGCAAACTATATTTGTTTTGTACGAGTCAAAAATGAAGCTTGGACGTTGTAAATTATGTCGATTTGTTAAAAATATGTTAGTATACTTCGTTGCGAAGTTAAGGATCTTTAAAACGTAGAAAACGGATTTGTAACGACTAAATTACACATGTTTACAAAAGTTGCCGTAACTATTATCATATAAGAAAAATATAACTTGATTTCTAATAAACAAGTTTTGCGGCAAAAACTAGTACCAAGTAAAAGGTCGTTTTTAACATTGAATTAGAACTTTTTATGAAGAGAAGTCTTCTAGTAAAAGTGAAATTGCCAAGTATACTTTCCAAAATGTCCGATTGTTTGATTAGCGGAGTTGTAATGAATTAATTACGGTCGCTCAAACTTTGCCGAAAAACCATCCTTAAACTATATTTTGGACTAAAAGTACCATATTTAACCTCTATTATCTTTATGTTCGAGACCTCTAGGACGAAAACTCATGTACTAAAACTTTGAGATTATCATACGAGCTTCCCAAAACCGTTGAGTTCGTTTCCTAACGCTCGACGTGCACCATTTTACGACTAGCTTTTAGAGGCCATTTTTGTCATTTTCATGGAAATTTCAATAACATTATTTTACGACGAAAAGTAATATTTTCACAATAAATCACTAAATGATTATCGTCGGATATCATTTCAACGTAAATCCATGTGAAGTAATTTAAAAATGGTCAAGACGTTAAAAGATTATATTTTCGACGAGAAGTATTGTTTTCAAAAATTCATAAGTGGTATAAATATCATCCGAATTGCATGCATAACATTACATCATGACTTATTACATATCATATCATTCATAATAGGTCAGTTTCGAGATCACGCTACATTTCGGTGTACTCACTTTTGTCATCACTTCGATTCATCAAGTGAGTTTTCATAGCCCCGTTGTACACATTTAATACTTGTTTTCAAACTTACGGGGGAGAATACATTGCACATCATTTTTATTACGATACCAAGTATATCAAATTCATTACATTGCTTAAGTTATCTCATGCCAATTGAATGTCCCCATTATATTACATGAACCGTTAATTTCATAGAAGCGAGGGTGAGTGGATAAATCTATCGAGGGTGACTCCTCCATCCGGGTTGGTGGATCCCAACTAGTCATACGGATGCATATCATTTAATAACATTATTTGAGTTGTTTGGCAAACACTCTGTTGGGGCGAACATCATGGTCAGTCTAGTTTCGGTGTCATGGACTTATAGCAATTGTAACATTTTTGTGACGACATTGTCATACATTATCTATACTTGTGTAGTCGTATAATTCATTTTCATAAACCTATGATTTCTCACCAACATTATTGTTGACCGTTTTAGTAATGTATTTTCAGGTAACTAGACATACTCATCATGGCACGATAAGGAACCCTTTTAAAGTCGCGGCGTCGACTTATATCATTGTATATTATGGCATTTTCTTTCAAAACATCGTTTGGACTTGTAATATACTTATGTTTTCCGCAAACTTTATCAACTTTTGGGACCTATCTTGTAACTTTGGATGTTTTATATAAATGTCAAACGATGTGTTTTTAAACGACACTTTAGGTCATTCAATATAACTGTGATGATGATGCTATGACAGTCAATCCCCAAGGAATTCCAATCCGCTGCAAAACAGATAATTTGGGGGTGTGACAGATTGGTAATCAGAGCTTCAGTTATAGAGAACTAGGTTGCATCATTGACCCTAGACTATAACTACATTATCATAACATCTCATCATTTCATCACGAGTGCATATTCATTTTATATGCGGATTCATATACATTTGTTTATTCGAGTTATTTACTTTTATTTTACAACGGTTGTCACAGAGATGTCTTCAGATTCACATCCCATCACTATATCATCGGATACTAACACGGAAGATGTCCCAGCTGACCCTAACATGGATGATGCCTTATCGCACTCCACTGAGATCTTATCTTCGATTGGCTCTACTCCAGCCTTTCCACTTATTATGACTGACACGGAGACTGAACCCTTTGAGGAGGGCGAAGTCGCACCTACTCCACATGTTAGCCCTGCTCATGACCCGATACACCCACCATCACCACTACTATCATCATCATCATCCTCATCGTATTATCTTAGGGATCCTATGCCTACATCGGACTTGCCACTCAAAAAGCGTGCTCGTTTTGACATCCCTACACCACCCTCTACAGAACCCGAGCCACCTGTTAGGTTCGAGATAGGCGAGAGCTCTAAGGCTGCTGCTGCTAGACAGCCTTCCCCTGAGACGTTAGGAGCTCGTATAGATAGCCAGCAGATTCAGATAGATAGGATGTCGCGACAGTTGGAGGAACTGTCCTTAGATAGAGTAGGGGCCATTGAGGAGGAGGTCGAGGGCCTGGTGATAGGCAGGGTTTCTATTGATTTGGCACATCAGAGTTTACAGAATAGGCAGTTAGAGAACAGGGAGCGCATTGCTGAGTTGAGGCAGGAGATGCCTGAGTTATACGACAGGGCCGAGATGGCACAGGACGAGTTACAGCGTCAGGCACAGGAGTTGTCACTAGCTCGTGAGAGTATAGTTACCTTACAGGGTCAGATTGGAGAGTTGAGGAGTTTGGTTGCTAGCTTGACTACTCAGGTCCGTGATCTACAGGATCGAGCTGGAGGAGCACCAGGAGGTGCATAGTGTAGACCTTTATCATGTATAGTTTTTATTTACTGTTATCCTAGTCACAAGGTGTGTGACGTAGTTTAAAGAACTTGTTGTCTTTTGGTTGTTGTACAAACAAAATATCAAGTATTGACTCTACTATGTAGGAATGGTTTTATTATCTATGATATCGGTCCACGAAGGCCGAAATTTTCATGTATATTATCCACGTGTGTTGTGATTTTATTTGTGATATTTCGTGGTTGTTCCGTTGTGATTTCATTTATATTATACATGTTGTGGTTGTGGATATATATGTATAATGTTTGTTTCTACTTACGAGTTCTCATAATTGTTTCATCTTATGGTTTTGAAGAATTATGGCGCCAAAGAAAGCCACACCTGAGTTGACTCAAGCTGCTATGCAGAAGTATGTGAACGATAGTGTTAGTGCAAATATTACGATATTTAATCTATACAGTCTCGTTTGTTTTGATTGATGACAAACATGTAACTTGTAATACATAACGTAAAATGTACAAGTTACTTGTAATCACACGTTGTCTCAACATACATTCAACACCTCTCGATGTCTCAAGTCCTCGTATGTTACAACACAGGTTCGTACATGTTTGTTATGTGGCATTATGATCAAACCCATTAACAAATCATTTAGAATGTTTAAAATACGTTTAGAGTCACTAAGTATTTTAATAGGTTAACCATTCTATTTCGAACCTCATTTTACATTTTGCATTCACAAGTATTTCATACAAATACTAAAGTTTACTTACACTTGACAAAATATATTTTATTTTGACAAGCACTCTTTTACAAAAGGTAACTAGACATTTTATTAACTAGTTACATAATACATTTTACAAGTTTACCTTGATAAACTTTTTAATCTAAAAATGGAAATACATGTTACATCATGTCATGCATCATCTTTGAAATCCTTGGAAGATCACTTGAATATTTTGGTTAGATTGATACTCAATAAATCAAATGTGATCTTAGTAAGATTTGGTAATATCTTGCAAAGATTTGGAGAAAGATTTTTTAGATTTTATGTCAGGTACCCACGGTACCAAATTGCATAAAGGACGGAACCCTTTTAAGGGGTCCGTGGTCCGTGGACGCTCCTGTCCACTTTTGGCTATAAATAGAAGCCCATTGTTTTCCCATTTCTTCACCACTTGAAAGCACATCTTCTCCACCTTCTTGCATACATTTAGATCAATCATTAACAATGTAGTAACACACATTAAACACCCTAATGATCATGATCATAATGCTTCTAACATTCATCTTTGTTGTAAGCATACTCTTTGATCAACCAAGGAAATCTTGGAGATCTAGCCATCCCCACTCACCACAAGTTGAAGATCTATCACAAGAAGTTTAGGGAACTTGTGATCTTCATCATGAAGGCTTCCTATCAATGGAAGTTCATTTAGAAGTAGTTATTCATATCCATTAGACATTTGTGTCATGGATCATTAGTGTAAACATCATTGCATCATAACAACACTTTCACCAAACTAGATTAGATGGTTTATGTGTTTGTGCCATAAAACACAAGGTTTGTTATGTTGGGCCATAAAACATATTGGGAGTGGTTGTACCCTTGTAAAAGAACTCGACATCTAGCTTAGTGTCGGAAATATTGTATAGGCGACGTTAGGTTGGTTCTACCTCGAACTAGAACTCGGTATTTAGATTTGTACCGGAAAAAGTGTAAGCGACGATTGTAAGGTTTTCTCCGTCGAGAAGGGAGCTTGTTGATTTAGTGAAGTAACTCTCGAGTTGGGTACTCGGGGAGTGGAGTAGGGCGGAAAGGAGATCCGTGACCGAACCACTATAAATCCTCGTGTTCGGTTTGCACTTTCCTTTCTTTATCTCTTTACTTTTATACTTGCACTATACTATTGTTTATGATGTGGTTTGATGTTCATGATTGTGTGACAACTTGGTTTACCATGCTTTATATTAGTCACAAACAATAATTGGTACTTTCATATTATAACAAGCTTCATAAGCGATTTGATACTAAAGATCTAAAGTTTTTAAACGGTAACGTATTCACCCACCCTCTACGTTTCCACAATTGGTACCAGAGCCATGTAGCTCTTATTTTCAAAACAAATGGTTTTTAAAATAGAGTACGATCCATGTATCAAATTACCATTGAAGCGAAAAATAATATGAAAAATGCTTTGCTTGTTATACTTAGAAATTTTGTTGTTAAATGTAACTTTGTATACAAGCTTGAAGGTTTTCTTGAAAAATAAAATAAAAGTTTGTTGAAAGAACTAGTAAGTATTGTATTGTGTGCTTATAGAAAATTTACGAAAAAATATGATTTTAAAGGAGTGTTTGGGATAACTATAAATTTAGTTGAAAAATCACCTCCGTAAATGTTTAAGATAAGTTACATAAGTAGATATGTTGTTAAATATGTGTATTATATGTTTACTATGAAATCTAGTAAGTCACACACGTTTTCTCTATGTCAAATACTAGTTTTGGTGAATCTGTCTCAGAGGACCACGGCACCAAATCTTATAAAGGGCGGATCCCTTTATTTGGTTCCGTGGAATCCGTGTGTACAGTATGCAGTTTTTTGGGCAACTTCAAAAAAATCATAACTAATTAACCGTAAGTCCGTACGAGTCGAGCCACCTATCATTTTAAAGGGAATTGAGTCTACTTTCATTTAAAAAATACTCTCATGGCCTGAGTCTAATTTTAAATAAGTAAAATATACCAAATACTACAGTATGTCTAAAATATTGAGTTTCGCTTTAACATAAAAACTCAAAATTTTGAATCAAGCAATTTAAGTTGGTATTCTTAGAACTTTGATACAACTTCCTTTGAAACTAAATAATTTGGTAATATGTTAAAGGAAACTAATCAAGCTTGGTATACATCGTCATATTTAAACGCAAAATGACGAAAAGTGTCTTTTTTGTTATGCTATGCTAAATGACCACTTGTTTATGTTGTTTGCATATATGTTGCTTGCTTACTTTTCAAATTGTTGTTTACACTTGTTTGTTTGCATAATATAAGTGTCAATCTTGCCATGTTATTTATTCGCTTGTTTGACGATTTCTTGTTTATGCACAATAGGTTATTTGATAGATTTTGTGCACTAAGTTGGAAAATTGTTTTACCATCGCTTGTAGAATTAGATCACTTCATTTGCATAGGTTATACTAACATCTCGCATAACTTATGAAATGTCATAACTCACTTAGCAATAAGTACTAAGTAAATTAGTCAAGTACTTTGAAAAATGAAGGTTTTAAGAGAGTGTTTGGTACAAGGACAAAAACAATGTTGTATGATGTAATTTATGTGTTTTCGCTTCGTAGGATTATAAACTAACTTAAAACATTGATGTATGCTAACCGGTTCATGCAGGGGGATAACACACGGGTGTTATCAAGTTTTACCCATTTTCACTTATATGTGAAACTCGTTAGCCCTTGGTCAAAGTCTATGCTCCACTATGTTTGTATATGTGTTATTGACTTTTCCTAACTAGAAATGATTAATGTCACATGTTTTAAGCAAAAATTCAGGTTTCGGAAAACTCCCCGACACCTAAAAAATGGGTCTGTGAAGTTTTCTGGTGTCCACGGATTAGACGGCACCAAAAATTTGGTACCGTCTGTTATGCATTTTGGTACCGCCGTTCCTGTACAGGCGGACCAGGCGGCACCAAATTAAGGGTTCCGCCTGTGCTAAAAATTGGTGCCGTGGATTCTACAGGTAAGTTGTTTAATTTTACTAAATCTCGCAATCTAATTTACCAAATTTTGTTTCTAGGATAGTTGTTAATGCATATCTTTCATACCTCACTCAACACATCCTCAATGAATTAACTTAGGATGTTTGACATGATCTTAGACACTTCCATCTCATTAGAAACTAATATCTTTGTATGAATTAACATCAAATCCATGAATCCTTAGTTCCATAAATCGACAAATTCAAGATGATCATTTTCACACCTTCACTGTTACTTTTCCTCAAGCTTAGCATTTCTTAAAGCAAAGTCAAAATGACTAAATCCTTAACCTCAAATAAGCCACTTAAGAAAACCACTAGGATTAGCATTTGATCTTGTTGCTACATTAACTTGAACTCTTCATCCTTAGACTCATTACCTCTCAACATCTCATCACCCATTCAAGATGTGAACTTTCTAAACTTAAGTACTCCAACTCCACCACCAAAATCACCCACCATTGTGACTACTTCACAACCATCCAAAACACCTTCACTACCAAAGTCTCCAAAGCTTGTCTCTATCAAACTTTGTGCAACACCACCAACATCTCCTCACCCGTTTGCGGATGACTTAGATGACTTACCGAGACTAACAAATCTGGACTCATTATTTGCAAAGGTATCATACACAAATCTATCATATGACTATAGATATTGTTTTGTATCTACATGTATTGCCTCACTTGGTTAACATGAAAATAATGTGTCATCCTTCAAGACGATAAGTATTTACATAGAGTCATAACTCACATGTATGTTAAAGACATACTATCAAGTCTTGTTATCCTTGAGTTCAATCTAAGATTTATAATCTCAACAAATTAGGATTGACAACTTAAGTATTTCATCCGAAATATTCAAGTATATGTGACTTACGATTGTAGTCATTAAAAGTCACATCCGAAAAATCAACACCCAAGTATTTTAACAACACATGTTGAAACACTTATCCAAAACAAACAACCCACTGTGCCACTTATCCCTCTTTAACACCTACTATCCCTCTTCCATCTTTTGGCACCATTAAGCGTATTGCTCATGAACTTCCAAGAGCATCCTTTAAATCAAACGTGCCCTTTCAAGGTGAACCTATACCTCAACCCCTAAGCTTCATAGACATAACCTAAACGTCAAGCACTTCACCCACTAGTTGTAGCAACCAATGAACCATAAGAATTAGTATCCGTACTTTTTTCTATGGACAAATAATCAACTTAAGTACTCCCATAGCACAACAAACCCCTACATCACCACATTCTTATTTAGACACACTAGAAGACATACCACCTAGATAAACCAATCCACCATCCTTACCATCATTTGAATTCGTTGAGTGTATTGCTCAAAAAGCCTTTGTGTCCAACACTTGTACTGAATCAAATGCACGTTTGAACAAACTCAACCATCCTTTCCCATATATAAGGACTTAGATAATTCATTATGGCTAGAACCTCAACTATCACATAAGCATGGTGCTCTTGGTAATTGTTGTCAATATCCACTAGGTATAAGTAGTACTACCTTCACAAATTATCAAAGTATTAGTAATACTTTGTCGATAAACTTCTGCATAAATTTCGTTAAACCTCAAATCAACATTTTAACAACATATGTTAAAATGCAATCTCAAAGCCAACATCATACACCCCAAGCAACATTGACTTTTGAGGAGTATACATAAGAAACTCGAGTGAATTCCTTTTGTCATCATCTAGTGAATATAATCTTGAGGCCAAGTTTATTTAGATGGGACTATCCGATTCAAACACTTTGGCTTCATATCTTCATTTAGGAAAACATGATGTTTTGAAGAACATTATGACTAAGATTCATGCGTTAAGCTTTCATCTTGTTAAAAGGATATTGTATATCCTATGCATCATTCTTGCGACATAAATAGTTGTGTTACAAGAGATTTCATTACACCTCATTGGCTAAATGATCTTGAAACAAACACCTACAAGTTCTATGAACTAGCATATCCAATTCATCTTTTCATACTTATTTTCATAAGCATGATAACTTTATCCCATGGGATAATCTCATTTGTTGAAAGATACTATTTGTATCTATTTCCTTTCAAGCGTACATCATAACCTAACCTTGGTCAAACCGAGTACACATCCAAGGTTAAAACTACACATCTTTAGAGCATACACAAGATCTATTGAAGTTGGTAACCTCACTTAGATTCTTGTTAAATAATATTCCAAAGAGCTTTCTTGAGAACGTTCTTAGTTTAACATATTCCATTATCTAGTCTTAGATGATCAATTCACATTTAAAGTACATACTTCAACTCAAAAGATGTTATCCATTAGATCATACAATTAGCTGTGTAATTAGAACAACTTTAGATTCTAAACATAAGATACAAACACATTGTTTATCAAACACACCATTGTTAAAATTCATGTGTATAACATGACGTCTTCATCACCTTAGCTATATTGCATATTATCTAAGTCACATTAAGCCAAGTATTGGTAAACTATCATCTTTTATGCACTTTAATATGCAAAAGTAGGAGTTCCCATCTTTCTAACATGAGAATGACTACTGGAGAACCTATTGAACTAGAAACTCAATTTGACCTAACGGTTGAATTGCTTCTTGGAGAGAAGTTGGGTATGTGGAATCACCCGTAAAAATGGTCGTGTTTAGCCTTAATTGAGCACAGCTAGTAATAGTCTCATATTCATTCTCCAACTTGAAAAATCTGTATTCCTATACTTGCCTAAAGTAAGTGTTAAAACATTGATAGTTTGCCTCGCCTAAGGAATACTAATTAAACAAGTAGTATATATGACTTTTCTTTCAAAACCACTTGCATTGCACTTACATGTGATGATTACATGTTCTTGTTTGATACGATAAGTTGATTTGACATTATCTTAGTGTTTGATAACTAGTCAAATGTGTAAATCTTAGTAAAAGCACTTGCATTGCACTTACATGTGTTGATTACATGTTCTTGTTTAATACGATAAGTTGATTTGACATTATCTTAGTGTTTGATAACAAGTCATAATGTATAAACCTTGGTATGGTTTTATCTTCATAATGCTTGTATTCTTGTTTCATGCTACTAAACGTTTAAACGTAAACTTTATTTGCATGATTCTTACTTATGAATTATTTTTAGCATGATTAACATGTTACTTATGAACTCATAATATGCCATTTTGATACCTGATAATTTTGATATGATATATTTGTGTTTGAAAGCTATTAGTTGGCATTCATTATATCTATGTGTAGTACGATCCAAATGATACACGCTCCAAATTGTTATGTCTTAAACATGGCTTGCATGAATCTTTCATTTTGTCTCTTTTTCTTCTTGTCACACTATTTGTTTGTTACATGTGCACATATAATCTGTCAAAGTGCTTTTGGTATGACAAACTTTTAGAAGCCTTTTTATCTTACAAATTAATCACATAAGATTTGTATATCCAAGTATGCTTAAGTGTCTAAGTCTAAACGACAAAACAATCTCATAATGAAATGTCTTGAATAAAGTTGTATTCTAGCATAATATGATTGTTTTGATACTATCTTGTGCGGTGATTTCTTGTTTGCTAAGTGCAATGTGTTGTTTTTTCTTATATAATATGTTATCATTTGATTTCTATCATGTTAACATCTTTTGTCACTAACAAATTTGTTTTGTAGGTTGATAACAAATTATTTGTTATCTCACTTGGTTCTAACTTTTATATGCTCATTTTGCAAAATCCCCTTTATTGCTACGTAGATTAATACTATGCTTTATGGGACCCATACACTTGCATATAGTTTAAGAGCATATTTAATTAAGTTCTAGAGGGTTGGCTTTGCATTTTTTTCTTTCAACATACCTCTTTCCAAATCTCATTTTTGCTTCCGCTTTTCAAAAATCACCTCCATCATTATTTAGTTATAACAATACTCTAATCCTCTTCACTTCCTATTAGGAAACCACATGCCTCATCATACGATCATCTCGTATTAATTGAGAAGAGGTACGTGACTTTAAGGATGAAGTTCATTGTATGATAACCATCATCCAGAAAAACATCACTAAGCTCATCTATTTCGTTAACCCGAAAAACCTCCTAAACACTTCGTTGTCATTCCTTATTTGATACATTACACATTATGTTGGATGTCCACCAATTAAGGGGGAGAGAAATCCATTCACATAATTGTCTTTTGTCAAATTTTATGTCTCTTAGACTCTAAAATACCAACACATAGGCAAACACCACTTAGCTAAAACCGGTTCATGAAACCACAAATAGTTCAACCTCTTTTAACCTTATTCTTAGACTCTAAAATACCAACACATAGGCAAACACCACTTAACTAAAACCGGTTCACGAAACCACAACTAGTTCAACCTTTTTAATCCTTATATCACAAGTTTGCACCAATACCTCATCAAGTGAAAAACACATCATGTGTTTTACAAACTTCTTCATCTCCACAATCAACGAATCTAGGATTTTCCTTAAACTAGCACCTTACAACTTCACCATCTAGAACACCATCATAGGATCTTATCCTTTTCTCCATTATCATGCATGTCCTTGTCAGTGCAAACGATATATTAATCTAAACAGCCATCTCCAACACGTTGGTCCATCCAACTCTCACTCATATGATGTCATTCTCATCCTCATATAGGTACTCATTATTAGTATTTTCCATATTGTCTTCACTTCTTTTCAAAGTGATAACCATCCATGTCGGTCAAAACCATGCTAATACTACCTTTCCCATTGTCACCTAGAATAGGTCATTTTTATAATTCGTGTCAATCAATGAACGAATTTATCTTCATGTTATCACTTTTATACTTTTTGGTATCTTCATTATAATATTCTTAGATAGAACGCATTATTGATTACACTTGGGTTGAAGCATATGAGAACTTGCTTAAAACAATAGATTGTTAGCATCAATAAATCATTCAAATCATAACCCTTATGCATCATTGAAATGCAATGTCCATTCACATTTTTTTTCCTTATTCTTAGCTTTGGTCACTTGACATGACGAAAGGATTGCATGAGTCCATATTTTTATATTTGCTATACATACGAGTTTATAACTCCTTAATAGCTTTCTACCTAATCACCACCACCTTCCATCTCCACTTTCACTAATCATCACCACTATGGATTAGCGAAAACTTGCTTTTGTAAATCTCGAGTCATCTACCATCACCACATGAATCCTACTAGTAAACCGACACCAACACTAGCACCACTAGTGGCACACCCGGTGAAAGACTTCATATCTTCTTTCTAGGAACCATTTTGTAGGCTTTTATCATATTATATTCTCACTTTTCTTATGATTGTAATTAGGAGACTACACTTCATGAGATCTTTGATTATATCATTTATCACATATATACATCTTATTTTTTGTCAAAAAGATGAAATATATTGCACTAATGTTTTTCATTGTAGGTTCATCATCATATACACTAGATTGTATATAACTTACTCATCTAAGGATGAAGTTTGCATCAATTATTTTTCTTATTTTAGGTGCTTCTTGACACCCTCGAGCAAGGAGGAATATCCTTTAAGCACTCATATAGCATCGTCTATACACTTGGTTGTATATGGCATATTTGTCTAAAGACAAAGCTTCTATTATACTAATATTTATTTTGAAGGTTCATCTTGAAGCCCTAGAGCAAGGGGAGCTTCCGTCAAGAATTTACTGAATGCATCTTATACACACTTTCTTGTATAACACTTACTCGTCCAATGACGAATATAGTTTTGCACTAATATTTGTTTTGTAGGTTTTTAATCATACCCTGACGCCTCAAACAAGGGGGAGCAACCGTCAAGGGGGAGCATGCACGCATTTAGCATCATTCTCACTTTTCAACACGCATTTGTGCTTCGATAAAAAGTGGAGAAAATAGGCTAACATTGCTATGCATTTTTCTTTTACATATATTTCTCACAATTTTTGTTGCATAAAACTAACCTTGATGTAGGTTAAGCCTCTTTATTTGATCCATGGATCTGCTACCAAACAAGGGACAGATTGTAGTGGACGATTTAACTTCACTAGGGATGATGCAAGCTCGCCTTTTTGGGGAGAAATTAAGTTAAACTCCAAGGACACGCCCTTTTTGTTTCGACAAAAGGGGGAGAAGAGTGTAAACGGAGAAGGTAATGTAAAGGTAGTAAGGATACAAGTAACTTTTTACATTTTACTTTCTATTACGTTTACATATATTTGTTATCATCAAAAAGGGGGAGATTGTTAGTGCAAATATTACGATATTTAATCTATACAGTCTCGTTTGTTTTGATTGATGACAAACATGTAACTTGTAATACATAACGTAAAATGTACAAGTTACTTGTAATCACACGTTGTCTCAACATACATTCAACACCTCTCGATGTCTCAAGTCCTCGTATGTTACAACACAGGTTCGTACATGTTTGTTATGTGGCATTATGATCAAACCCATTAACAAATCATTTAGAATGTTTAAAATACGTTTAGAGTCACTAAGTATTTTAATAGGTTAACCATTCTATTTCGAACCTCATTTTACATTTTGCATTCACAAGTATTTCATACAAATACTAAAGTTTACTTACACTTGACAAAATATATTTTATTTTGACAAGCACTCTTTTACAAAAGGTAACTAGACATTTTATTAACTAGTTACATAATACATTTTACAAGTTTACCTTGATAAACTTTTTAATCTAAAAATGGAAATACATGTTACATCATGTCATGCATCATCTTTGAAATCCTTGGAAGATCACTTGAATATTTTGGTTAGATTGATACTCAATAAATCAAATGTGATCTTAGTAAGATTTGGTAATATCTTGCAAAGATTTGGAGAAAGATTTTTTAGATTTTATGTCAGGTACCCACGGTACCAAATTGCATAAAGGACGGAACCCTTTTAAGGGGTCCGTGGTCCGTGGACGCTCCTGTCCACTTTTGGCTATAAATAGAAGCCCATTGTTTTCCCATTTCTTCACCACTTGAAAGCACATCTTCTCCACCTTCTTGCATACATTTAGATCAATCATTAACAATGTAGTAACACACATTAAACACCCTAATGATCATGATCATAATGCTTCTAACATTCATCTTTGTTGTAAGCATACTCTTTGATCAACCAATGAAATCTTGGAGATCTAGCCATCCCCACTCACCACAAGTTGAAGATCTATCACAAGAAGTTTAGGGAACTTGTGATCTTCATCATGAAGGCTTCCTATCAATGGAAGTTCATTTAGAAGTAGTTATTCATATCCATTAGACATTTGTGTCATGGATCATTAGTGTAAACATCATTGCATCATAACAACACTTTCACCAAACTAGATTAGATGGTTTATGTGTTTGTGCCATAAAACACAAGGTTTGTTATGTTGGGCCATAAAACATATTGGGAGTGGTTGTACCCTTGTAAAAGAACTCGACATCTAGCTTAGTGTCGGAAATATTGTATAGGCGACGTTAGGTTGGTTCTACCTCGAACTAGAACTCGGTATTTAGCTTTGTACCGGAAAAAGTGTAAGCGACGATTGTAAGGTTTTCTCCGCCGAGAAGGGAGCTTGTTGATTTAGTGAAGTAACTCTCGAGTTGGGTACTCGGGGAGTGGAGTAGGGCGGAAAGGAGATCCGTGACCGAACCACTATAAATCCTCGTGTTCGGTTTGCACTTTCCTTTCTTTATCTCTTTACTTTTATACTTGCACTATACTATTGTTTATGATGTGGTTTGATGTTCATGATTGTGTGACAACTTGGTTTACCATGCTTTATATTAGTCACAAACAATAATTGGTACTTTCATATTATAACAAGCTTCATAAGCGATTTGATACTAAAGATCTAAAGTTTTTAAACGGTAACGTATTCACCCCCCCTCTACGTTTCCACAGATAGCATAGCTGAAGCACTAAGGATCGAGAGAGCATCGGTGGCGGCTGCTGCTGAGGCTGCGGCAACTGCCGAGGCCGCTAGACTAGCTGCTGCTGCAGGTAATGCAGGAGGTTCCTGAGTTAGAAGCTGTACGTATAAGGATTTCAAAAGTGGGGATCCTACTAAGTTCAAGGGTACTGAAGGGGCAACTGCCATGGTTAGATGGTTTGAGAAAATGGAATCTGTGTTTTTGTTATGTAATTGCCCGGAGGATAGCAAGGTTAAGTTTGCTACGAGTACACTACTGGACGGAGCAATGTCGTGGTGGAATTCATATGCTCAGCCGATGGGAATGGAGAATGCGTACAGGACAACATGGGTGCAATTCAAGAGTTTGCTAACAAGGAAGTATTGTCCACGTACCGAGGTGAAAAAGTTGGAGACCGAATTCTATGAGTTGATAACTATTGGGTATGATATTGATGCTTACGTTCGAAGGTTTCAAGAATTAGCAGCGTTATGTCCATCTATGGTTTCAGATAACGAGAAGCTACTGGAGGCTTTCATCGGGGGACTTCCCGAAGTTATTCAAGGAGATGTGATTTCGTTTGATCCACAAACGATTGAGGAATCCATTCGAGTGTCGCAAAAGCTCATGGCTCAAGTGGTAAAGAGAGGCAAAATTTCAAACATCAACCGAAACAACAACAATACCAACAATCGTTTCAATTACAACAATAACCGAAACAATTACAACAACAATAACAACAACAAACGAAAGTGGGACAACAACAACAGAGGTGGAAATGTCGCGCAACGACCACCTAAGAGACAGGAGATTGCAAAGGCCTATGTTGCAGGCCCAACGGAGAAAAAGGGGTACACTGGGATTCTACCGAAATGTGAGCAGTGTTCAAGTCATCACAAACAGGGACGTTGTCCAGATCCATGTGGGAATTGTAAAAAGACGGGACATCAAACTAGAGATTGCAAGCTGCCAACTACGGGGGAAAATCAGAAACAACAAGTAACATGTTTTGGTTGCGGAGAAAGGGGACATTACAAGAGTGAGTGTACAAAGGGAAGGAACCAAGGAAACAAGAATCAAGGCGGAATGGCACAAGGAAGAGCCTATGTCATAGGAGGTGGAGAAGCTAGGGAGGACCCGAATGTTGTAACGGGTACGTTCCTTATCAATAATCGTTATGCATCAGTTTTATTCGATTCGGGAGCAGATAAAAGTTTTGTGTCCACTGCATTTGCACCTTTACTCAATATCAAACCAACCACATTAGACACATCATACAACATTGAATTAGCTAATGGTAACTTAATTAGCACCAACACCATTGTCCGTGGTTGTACACTCAATTTTCTAAATCATCCCTTCAATATAGACCTTATGCCTGTAGAACTAGGTAGTTTCGACATCATCATAGGAATGGATTGGTTATCCAAACATCGTGCGAGAATCATTTGTGATGAAAAAGTTGTTCATCTTCCTTACAATGGCGAAACTTTGATCATTCGTGGGGAACGAAGTGGAACTAGACTCAGTATTATATCATGCATCAAAACGGAGAAGTACATAAAGAAAGGTTGTTTTGCTTTCTTAGCTCATATAACTGAGAAGAAGTCGGAGGAGAAGCGACTTGAGGATGTACCAATTGCTCGAGAATTTCCTGAAGTCTTTCCTGAAGACTTGCCAGGACTACCACCGGCACGTCAAGTAGAATTTCATATTGACTTAGTGCCTGGAGCTGCACCAATTGCACGAGCACCTTATCGATTAGCACCATCGGAGATGCAAGAGTTGTCTAATCAGTTGCAAGAACTTTTAGACAAAGGATTCATTAGGCCAAGTTCCTCGCCTTGGGGAGCACCGGTCTTGTTTGTAAAGAAGAAAGATGGATCTTTCAGAATGTGTATAGATTATAGAGAGCTGAACAAGTTAACGGTGAAGAACCGTTACCCACTTCCCAGAATCGACGATTTGTTTGATCAGTTGCAAGGCTCTAGTATCTATTCAAAGATTGACCTTAGATCAGGTTATCATCAACTTAGAGTGCGAGAGGAGGATATTCCGAAAACAGCGTTTAGAACACGTTATGGACATTATGAGTTTCAAGTAATGCCATTCGGATTAACTAATGCTCCTGCAGTATTCATGGATCTCATGAATAGGGTATGTAAACCGTTTTTGGACAAGTTTGTTATAGTATTTATCGACGACATATTGATTTACTCAAAGAGCAAAGAAGAGCATGAAGGGCATTTAAGAACGATTTTAGGACTACTCAAGAATGAGGAGTTGTATGCCAAATTTTCAAAGTGTGATTTTTGGAACCGTAAAGTACAATTTCTTGGTCATGTCATTGATAGTCAAGGATTACAAGTAGACCCTGCAAAGATTGAAGCCGTGAAAGATTGGGCTACTCCAACAAATCCTACAGAAATCCGACAATTTCTAGGACTTGCCGGGTATTACCGAAGATTCATCGAAGGTTTTTCAAAGATAGTTAAAGCTTTGACCAAGTTGACACAGAAAAACAAGAGGTACGAATGGGGAAAGAAACAAGAAGCTGCTTTTCAGTTGTTGAAGCAAAAGCTTTGCAGTGCGCCAGTTTTGGCACTACCAGAAGGAATTGAGAATTTCGTTGTATACTGCGATGCTTCACATAAAGGGCTTGGAGCTGTTTTAATGCAAAACGAGAAGGTGATAGCGTATGCTTCACGACAACTTAAGGTTCATGAGAAGAATTACACCACACATGATCTTGAGTTGGGAGCCGTAGTATTTGCACTTAAGATTTGGAGACACTACCTTTATGGTACAAAGTGCACAGTGTTTACTGACCACAAGAGTTTACAATATGTTCTTGATCAGAAGGAACTTAACATGAGGCAACGTCGTTGGTTGGAGTTACTCAGCGACTATGATTGTGAAATCAAGTATCACCCGGGAAAAGCCAATGTTGTGGCTGATGCTCTTAGCCGGAAAGAGAGGCCCAAACCTTTAAGAGTACGATCATTAGGAATGACGATCAATTCACCTTTACCATCAAAAATACTCGAAGCACAGATCGAGGCACTTAAGGAGGAAAACCGACCAAGTGAAAAGCTTTATGGTATGCCGGAAAACGCAAATGGTTTTGTAAAGAGAGCAGATGGAGTATTATGTTTCAAGGATAGAATGTGGGTTCCATTGTATGGCGGAATACGAGAATTGATTATGCATGAGTCGCATAAGTCAAAGTATTCTATTCACCCAGGATCTGATAAGATGTATCAAGATCTTAAGAAACTTTATTGGTGGCCGAACATGAAAGCAGAAATTGCCACGTACGTTAGCAAGTGCCTTACCTGCTCTAAGGTAAAAGTCGAATATCAGAAACCTTCAGGATTACTCCAACAACCAGAAATTGCTCAATGGAAATGGGAACGCATTACAATGGACTTTGTTACAAAACTTCCTAAGACATCGGGAGGTTACGACGCTATATGGGTAATTGTTGATCGCCTTACCAAATCAGCCCATTTCATACCAATTAGAGAGACTTATTCCATGGAACAACTCACTAGACTTTATGTCAAAGAAATAGTCTCGAGGCACGGTGCACCAATTTCTATCATTTCCGACAGAGATAGTCGATTCACTTCAAACTTCTGGAAATCATTACAAGATTCGTTTGGAACCAGATTAGAGATGAGCACAGCATATCACCCACAAACCGACGGTCAAAGTGAAAGGACAATTCAAACATTAGAAGATATGCTGAGAGCATGTGTGATTGATTTTGGAAATGGTTGGGCTAACCATTTGCCATTGATCGAATTCTCGTACAACAATAGTTACCACACCAGTATAAAGGCGGCACCATTCGAAGCACTTTATGGTCGAAAGTGTCGATCACCTGTTTGTTGGGCCGAGGTTGGAGACGCACAACTCACTGGTCCAGAAATGGTACGGGAAACAACAGAAAAGATAGTTCAAATTCGAGATAGACTCAGAACTGCCAGAAGCCGACAGAAAAGTTACGCAGATGTTAGGCGCAAACCATTGGAATTTCAAATTGGCGACAAAGTGATGTTGAAAGTATCGCCTTGGAAAGGCGTGGTACGATTTGGAAAACGCGTGAAGTTGAACCCGAGGTACATTGGACCATTCAAAATTTTGAGCAAAGTTGGTCCTATAGCATATCGACTTGATCTTCCATCAGAACTTAGTCATGTACACAACACGTTTCATGTTTCAAACCTGAAGAAATGTCTTTCGGACGAATCACTCATTATTCCATTGGAAGAAATTCAACTCGACGATAAACTAAATTTCGTGGAGGAACCGGTAGAAATTATGGACCGCGAGGTCAAGCAGTTGAAACAAAGTCGTATTCCTATTGTGAAGTTTCGCTGGAATTCTCGAAGAGGTCCTGAGTTTACTTGGGAACGGGAAGACCAGATTCGCCTCAAATATCCTCATCTTTTCACCAACAACACCGTAGGACCCAACAAGGACTGAATTCAGGGACTGAATTCCTTTTTGGTTGGGCGAATGTGACAATTCGTATTTTCAGGTCATTCTCAAAACATTACTCATGTTTCATTATTTATCATTTATCGTGAACTAGGTTTACGAGCATCAAATTCACGTAACCGTAATGGTTTAGCTGTGAATTCATGATCATATCATCGAGGTCATTTCATATAGACTAAGTTTAGTCTACATTTTATTATCATCATTATCATCATATTAGTTCATGCATGGTTTTGCATTTTACATTAAACGTATAATTTTTATATTAAATAAACGTTATCGCGTAATTAATTATTTTGAACAATTGATCCATTACTTCCAAAAATTATTCCAATATATTTTTATACTCATATTAAGTTTATAAAATAATATTATGAGTTTACCTAGTGTTTTAAATTTATTTTGTAACTAAATTGTTGTATTTATATAATTACGACGTTTTTCTTAAATTCGACACGATTATTATATCACTCAAATTTTGCAAGGAATGTATTTTTATAATTTTTATGACCTAAAAATATTTTAACTTGACCCGTGAAAATTTATTTTTATTCAACGCTACCCTAAATATTTACAAATGCTACAACTTACCACTTAACTCATTTAAATTTTACAAAAATCTTACAATACTTACACTTATACAAGTAAAAAAAAAAATACATAAACAAAAGGTGACTAACACCCCTTGTCGACACAAGGGGTGAGTCACAATGTGATTTACAAAATATCTCATTACAAGTAGTAAACAAATTTATTTTTCACTTCATTATTATCTCACTTTGCAAAAACAAAAGACTTATATCCATCTTCCTTTCTCTCAAAATATACGGCAGCCAAGGGACCAAGATAAAGGAGGATCATTCCAAGTTTTCAAGTCATTTATTTAAACACTAGTATCATTTGTTGCAAGGTTTTGTAATATAAACCTCAAGTGATTAGGAAAACCTTTTGTCCATTAAACCTCATCATATCACTAGTAAGCATTCATAGTCATATTTTTATTTCATATTCATTTTTGTGGTCATATCATTTTATTGGTGAAACATGCAAGTCTCATGATATTTATACCATTTTTAAGGTTTTTAAGGTTTTTATGTGCTAAATATATATAATCCATCCTATAATTACTCCTTGTTATATTTTAGTTTTGGTGATGTCTAGGAACCCATGACACCCTAAGAAGGTGTATGGTAGGATTAGAATAGCTTCGGAGTTGTTTTGAATGGGTTAGAATAGGTTTGGCGCGAGAAAAACTCATTTCGACACGTTTTGAAAAGGGTCTGTCCTTAAAATTTAATTCTAGAAAATCCGACAGTGAACAAAAATATTTGGCCTAGATATTTAGAAAATATACTTTAAAACGAAACCGTGGCCGCTTGAACGGATTAAAACGGAGCTATAACGAAGAAGTTATGAATTTTTCAATTTGGCGACGAAAAATATAAAATCCTGAAAATTTCAGCAAACTATATTTGTTTTGTACGAGTCAAAAATGAAGCTTGGACGTTGTAAATTATGTCGATTTGTTAAAAATATGTTAGTATACTTCGTTGCGAAGTTAAGGATCTTTAAAACGTAGAAAACGGATTTGTAACGACTAAATTACACATGTTTACAAAAGTTGCCGTAACTATTATCATATAAGAAAAATATAACTTGATTTCTAATAAACAAGTTTTGCGGCAAAAACTAGTACCAAGTAAAAGGTCGTTTTTAACATTGAATTAGAACTTTTTATGAAGAGAAGTCTTCTAGTAAAAGTGAAATTGCCAGGTATACTTTCCAAAATGTCCGATTGTTTGATTAGCGGAGTTGTAATGAATTAATTACGGTCGCTCAAACTTTGCCGAAAAACCATCCTTAAACTATATTTTGGACTAAAAGTACCATATTTAACCTCTATTATCTTTATGTTCGAGACCTCTAGGACGAAAACTCATGTACTAAAACTTTGAGATTATCATACGAGCTTCCCAAAACCGTTGAGTTCGTTTCCTAACGCTCGACGTGCACCATTTTACGACTAGCTTTTAGAGGCCATTTTTGTCATTTTCATGGAAATTTCAATAACATTATTTTACGACGAAAAGTAATATTTTCACAATAAATCACTAAATGATTATCGTCGGATATCATTTCAACGTAAATCCATGTGAAGTAATTTAAAAATGGTCAAGACGTTAAAAGATTATATTTTCGACGAGAAGTATTGTTTTCAAAAATTCATAAGTGGTATAAATATCATCCGAATTGCATGCATAACATTACATCATGACTTATTACATATCATATCATTCATAATAGGTCAGTTTCGAGATCACGCTACATTTCGGTGTACTCACTTTTGTCATCACTTCGATTCATCAAGTGAGTTTTCATAGCCCCGTTGTACACATTTAATACTTGTTTTCAAACTTACGGGGGAGAATACATTGCACATCATTTTTATTACGATACCAAGTATATCAAATTCATTACATTGCTTAAGTTACCTCATGCCAATTGAATGTCCCCATTATATTACATGAACCGTTAATTTCATAGAAGCGAGGGTGAGTGGATAGATCTATCGAGGGTGACTCCTCCATCCGGGTTGGTGGATCCCAACTAGTCATACGGATGCATATCATTTAATAACATTATTTGAGTTGTTTGGCAAACACTCTGTTGGGGCGAACATCATGGTCAGTCTAGTTTCGGTGTCATGGACTTATAGCAATTGTAACATTTTTGTGACGACATTGTCATACATTATCTATACTTGTGTAGTCGTATAATTCATTTTCATAAACCTATGATTTCTCACCAACATTATTGTTGACCGTTTTAGCAATGTATTTTCAGGTAACTAGACATACTCATCATGGCACGATAAGGAACCCTTTTAAAGTCGCGGCGTCGACTTATATCATTGTATATTATGGCATTTTCTTTCAAAACATCGTTTGGACTTGTAATATACTTATGTTTTCCGCAAACTTTATCAACTTTTGGGACCTATCTTGTAACTTTGGATGTTTTATATAAATGTCAAACGATGTGTTTTTAAACGACACTTTAGGTCGTTCAATATAACTGTGATGATGATGCTATGACAGTCAATCCCCAAGGAATTCCAATCCGCTGCAAAACAGATAATTTGGGGGTGTGACAATTTATCCTTTGATAAATCTTTTGGTACGTTTAATTGTAGTTTATCTTGTTTATGAGATTTGAGGTTGTTATATGTTACCAGTTTTGGGGTTTTTGTTATGCTTGTTATTATTTACTTAGATTAGAAAGAGCATTGTATTATCTTTTTAGACTCACATAATTAAACTCATGTGTTATTGTAGTTGCCCACTCATTGAATGTTACATAGATGGTCTACATTGATCTTTGTATACCTTGTAAAGTTTTGAGACATGCCTTATGCCTAGTTGAACCAAATGTAATGTGCCTAGAATGTAGTTTGATGCCTACCTTGGAACACTAACAGAACCAATTCTAATGTGACTAGTTATGTTTTTTGTGTTTGATATTTGTGGTGCCTGTTTGGGATTACATTGAGAGGACCAAATTAGAGAACACATTGGAGTCTTGAAAAGATTTTGTTTGTGCTTGGCCACCAAAGAGAGAACATTGCATCGTGTTTGGCCACCAAAGATAGAACCTTGCAACCTTATTTGTGATTGGCCACCAAAGTGAGTACCTCGCAACCCTGTTTGGGATAACAATGAGAGGACCAAATAAGAGAACACAATGGAACCTTGAAAAGCTTTTGTTTGTGCTTGGCCACCAAAGAGAGAACATTGCAGCCTTGTTTGTGCCTAGCCACCAAAGATAGAACCTTGCAACCTTATTTGTGTTTGGCCACCAAAGTGAGTACCTTGCAGCCCTGTTTGGGATAACAATGAGAGGACCAAATAAGAGAATATTGGATTCTTCTACATTGGTATACCTTCAAAAGCTTTTTGTTGGATATATCTTAACATTTTCATCAATCAAATTGACATAGAATTTGTTATTTTCATAAGTCATACCTATTAGCTCTGATTCAAGCACTTCCCAGTCAAGCATTAATGGTATTGGAATCCCACCCCAATTGCTTGCTTGGTATTATCCACAACAATCTGATACAAGCTCTGAGTATTTACTTGAATATTCTACAAGCTCTGATGATGTGATAGAAGATGTTCCTCTCCAAGTTATAATACCCCCTGAGCCTCTCCCACCTCCGAATCCTATCCTAGCTCTGCCTGCTCCAGTTCAGCAGCCTATCCCATCTTACAAACTCAAATTTGACTAGGATATAGTCCTTGGGCTGGCAACACAGAAAAACATGGATTTCTATTGGTGAATAGACTTTTGGGACTAAAAAACCAAAAGATTTAGGATCACCTGGATGCAGCCAATGGAAAGGCAAAAGGAAGATGTTGTAGGATTTGCAGCTTAAGCTTTTGTAAAACTTCTTAACTTTTGATGATGATTTTAAAACTTTCTTAATTTTTTATGAATGTAATTAATGATGGTAGTATTAATAGACATCATTGTTTGGAATGATGATAATGTATTTGACTTATTGGTAGCAGTTTAAGTGTCATACCGTCTTTTGAAATTTTGTTTTATTGATTTATGTTTAGGTTATGGATTTATGGAAATTATGGGTGCATGATTTCTGCAAATCATGGCCTCATGATTTACATGCTAGTATTTAACATATTTTCATCATGGTAGATTCATACTGTTTAGACCTTCTACTTAGCCAAACGTAGCTGTGCAATTCCCCCAAGGCCAAATTGGAACAACCTATGAGGTTAACATAGGTAGCTAGAGTCATACAGTTAGAACTCCAAGATACAAGGTCTCTTCCATTTGAATGGCCTGCAAAACAAGATAACAACAATTTTTTATTTATTTATTTATTATTTTTTTTAACGACTGTTGTTATCCAAGAAACCAAACAACCCTTTAACATTAGGGGAAACAAATAAAACCATTCCTCTTTGCCCATAAACCCTTAGCATTCATTTCACCACTTACCCTTATGCAATCTTTTATTTGTTGACTTCCTTAAATCAAACATATTTGATAATTCACAAGCAACCATAAAAAATAAATTAAAAACCAAAATTTTAATTGAAATGTTTAAAAGTTACAACCATTTGATACATCTAATTATCCAACCAAAAAACTAAAAACATACAAAAACCATCATCATAAACTACTTGAATCCATCTCATTCCAATTTGTTTGAACCAGAGCTCTCTCTCATGCTCTCCTTCCTTTCCTTTAGTCGTTGAAACAAAATTTTAAGACCCCTAATCCTGTTTTCCAAATCATAAACATCTTCCAAGCCGGTATCATTATCCACTTGATGCACCACCTCATTTTGTTGCTCCTTATTTTCCTACACCACCTCACTTTGCTGCACCATCTCACTTTGAACCTACTCATCATCACTTTGCTGCACCACTTCATTTTGATGCTCCACCTCACTTTGAATGTCCTCCTCTTCCTGTTGATCCTCATCCTCTTCTTCTTCTTCCTCCTCCACCTCATTAAGTCTTAAAATCTCATCCCAGTAGAAGTCTTTTGCCCGCTGCCAATTAAGTATCATGCTCCTCATCCACGCATCCACTTTCCTATATGACCCATATTCAACAATGGGTTCATCTCCAAGCATATAAGACTGCGTCAAAAAGCAAATAGTTGTTTAACACGAACTCATACTCTTCTTGATCATTTTGAAAGTTTTCATTTGCTGTCATTGTTTCAAGTTTTCTTTGTTTGGGATTTCTATGTTGGTGTGTGTTCTTAGGTATAAAATCGACTAAACTAGTATTAGGTATAAATAGGCGCGATCAATCACTTCACAAGTACATAAAGACAAAAATACGAAAATACCCCTTGAATAGTCAACTAACGCCAAAATTTAACGACCGTTAGCCAAAATAGGTAACGAGGGACCAACGGTAAAATTTCGTGAAATGTTAGGTACGCCACAAAAAAAATTAGAGGACGAAATGTGAGAATCGGGCGAAGTTCAGAGACCAACGGTGAATTTTACCCTTTTTAATAATTGAATGAATGAAATAGATGACTTTGATTACTTTTTATATTTTTTATTTTTTTCCTCTTTACATAGGATCGCAACCCATAAATAACATGATGTTTAGTTTCTTAATTAGCGAGCGTTTTTCATCATTTTATTGCAAATTGTCGTCTAACTATTTTACTTAATCATATAAATAGATGAAAGAAAAGGTTTTTCGTGTTTAGTTTACTCGAGATGTACGCAGTCATGCCAGAATATTTTATGACCGCTTCTAACTCTTTTCTTGGTCTCCAAGATATCGATGCGTTCATAAATGGGTTTGATTTAAAAGCAAATATTTAATTAAATATAGAGTTAACTGCAAAAATCCGTCCTTGTGGTTTATCCAAATTACAAAGTGCGGGTGCATGGAGTCCATTTAAGTAACTTTGGTTTGCAATTATAGCCTCTATCGTGTGATGCACTTTCGAAGTTTTATCTTTCTTATACTATAGACGATAATTGCACATCAAAGTTTCTCACATGAGATGTACCTGCACTTCGACGATGTAGATACTGCATTACAATTTGACCAAACCACAAGTAAGTTTAATTCTTTGCAATTTACTCTAAAAATGTAACTAGCAAATTATGTTTTGTTACACTTTATTTTCTTTTCTTTCCTTTATGAGTTTCTGACCCCACTCATGCACCAGGTGGGCATGTTCATTCTTATGCTTCACCACTAGTTTGCCACTAAGGCACACTCTTCACTTACAAATCCACACTTATACTCATGCATAGATGTGTTCCAAATGAGGCCATTCCACTTTTCGTACCCATAAGTATGGCTTCTAAGTTTCTAAACTTTCATATTCAAAACCATAACTTTATACACCAGCCAAAAACTCCAAGAAAATGTCTCACGTTAGCAAGACAATCGGACCTTGGTGGTGCACAACCCATGCAAACAAAGATAATGATCGTGATGATCATGGCTATGATTATGGACACCTGGCTAGATTAGAGGGAGATGGAGACGATTATTACTACGCTCCAGCAGCATAAATAGACTAATTAGTGAGCGTGTAACACTGACTCTAACGTTGAGAATGCAGTGAGCAGCAGGGCTGTTCATGGATCCTGCAGGTTTCTTCTTGTGTGAGAGGTTAAATTAGTCAACAGTTAAGAAGTAGTTAAATCTTTTAGGGTGTGTTCTGAGACATATTAATTAAGTTGATCTTTGAAGTTATCTTATCATATGTTTTTCTTCTTTTAGTATGATGTCTAGTATAGCATGTACCATAAAGGTGCTTAATTAATTATAAGCAACATATAGCATAAAAAAGTGTTAAGGATACATTTACAATGAAATGCACTCTGGCAATACTGATCAGGTAAACAAGAATTCTAGGATATATATAAGATTAAACACTAGTGACCTGAGAAAATTAGACAAGAACAATGTGAAAACAAAACCAACTAAAAATTAAGGTGAATTCAACAAGAATACATCTAAGCCATATATGATCCTCCTATCAGTTTATTATTACAGTCAAATGAGATCGCACTTAATGAACCACTATTCTTAATTTCAGTTTAAAACTGATATGTGTTTGTGAACCACTTAAGGGTGGCCTAGTGGTAAAAGGGCTTGTGACTATCACACTAAAATGTGTGAGGTCTCAAGTTCAATTCCTGCTACGTGCAAACAACTTTAAGTAACCACGCCAACCTTCTTGAAAAGGGAGGGTTTTACCTGGTTTGAATTTGTGTGGCGGTGGGTTCAAACCCCGTGGATTAGTCGGCCAAAAGGTCGGAAATCACGGTTACCAAAAAAAAAAAAAAAAAAAACTGATATGTGTTTGTGCACATACTTGTCTTCTGCATCCTTTAATATTTCCAATGAAATCAATTACTTCAATTCGTACTACATCCTGATATTTACATGTAGTACTAATAGAGAAAATACAATAGTTGGAGCCTTTGAGGTATGCAAAAGCAGCATTTGTCTTAGTGATATCCGATGTGAAGATAATTTGCCCCTGAACCAGGGTCAAGTTCAAGTTTCAATTTACTTGGAATCGAGGATCTCAGGTCAAGCTCAACTATGGGTTAGGATGCGGAGTCCATACTTGTGTGAGCTAACATGATTTAGCCACCCATGACGAATAGCAGGGCGCAAGGGGCCTGTGCCCTCTTGCAGGGAGCTATGGGGCAACGGAAACTGTTTTCATGTCACCGCCACTAACCAAATTCATGTTTATTGATATAACGAATTGAAGTGTTGCTATCTTAAACCATATAACAAACCTATCTGTTTTGCTCCGATTCATCGTGCCTAGAATCTGAGTGCATTTTTTGAATTATCTCACCATATATTTCGTGTAACCTAGGCCTAAGAAGGTTGGAATACTAATTTTGGAAAGCAAACTCAACACATTCAAAGGAATTATCCAAGCAAATCCCATATTATCATCAAACATTCAAACGCTTAACCAATATCTAACATGAGTTTGCCATAAGATAATAATATGTCATCTGCGTACAATGATACAAATTTTGCAATAATTGTTATGCAGTTTAACATATCGTAAGTATTTTTTTTAATATAAAAGATCTAACAGGATAGTCTCACATCCATATATACACACATTTATAGAACAACATATGATGTCACTAAATGAATCCAAATGCAGCATAATAAGATATGAAACATCAGGTAGTCATTTCAGAATCACATAAATATCCTTTTGGTCATGTAAAGATATTTGAAGAATTACTCCTGAATCAATCCAATCTTAATATTTGTGAATGCAAATGTGCCAAGAAAGCATCCACATGGAAAGATATGACGTACGTGCAGCACACTTCGGGGGCAGCAGGACACACATTCTCACGCGAATAACACAAACTGCCATGATCGCAACCTTCTTTCCTTTGTGTCGTCATCTTAAATAGAAAGTCAATTGCATTGTGTTTGTAAATGCAAGTGATTACAATGGAAGACAGATTCGCGATATATATATATATATATTTTTTTTTTGTGAACAGAAGTAAGAGATACTCGAACATTGTGGAAAAGATTGCGTCGAATGTATTCAAATGTCACTTCCATTTAGTTCCTGAGCCCTCTATATATTAGTTAATCTATCTACCCATATTCCCCAAACATAAACTCCTTTGAAAGTAAGGTTTATAGTGAAATACTTTCTATTACTTACCATTCATATCTCTCTTATATAAAGAAGAAATGCTTCAAGGTCTAAAGAAGGTGTATAACATGCATGATGATGAAAATGAATATCACGGTCATCATCATAATCCTATTTATGATCATGCTTACATGTTTGATAATGCTCATCCTAACGATGATGTCATTGATGGCGATGATGGAGATGATGACGATGATGATGATGGGGACTATGACTATGCTCCTGCTGCATCAATGGAAGACCATGGCAGCTATGATAGAAGTATCAATTAAGCTCTCATCCTGCTGACTGAATTGATCAGTAATCTTGATCAAATAAAATGAGAAACACTAGCTTTAGATACAGACACGTGGCTGATATACAAGATTTAGGAATATTTAGATATAGAATAATAGATGCATAAGGTTTATGTAGAGTACAAGGAAGAGTGAGTTGAAGCAGCCAACAATAGTACACAACCAAATAACACTGGCTGCTAACGGTGGCTTCATAAATGACAAATACTTGCACCGTTGTCATATTGTTATATCATGTCTCCCCTAGCTGATATACAATCATAATTTGTCTCAATTTTGGTTTAATTGTTAATTTGTTGTCTCTCTGTGGATTTGAAGCAGACTAGCAACTACTTTCGTGTTTTTGTGAAGTCCCATGAAGTTAACATTCAAACATCATTGATCCCGTTAACGCGCATATTACAAGTAATACGTAGTATCTAGTTATATTAGTTCAGTTAAGAAAGTTGAACGGGTAGAACCGTAGAGCAAAACTTATATAGTTATATATGTGCTAATAAAAGTGCCAAATGACGTGTACGGGTATTTACAGCCATGCTTGTCCCTTTTATAATTTGCTGCAAGTAAACATCTATATATCCTTTAAGTAAACTTTATTGGTATCAAACAAGTGAAAATAAGAAACTAAGTGCCATATAAAACACACAAAAATTATCCGATGACTTCTAAGAGAATACAACATGAGATTTCAGTCAAGTGTATCAGATTTCGTCTGTTGCATTAATCAGACTTTCTTATCATGCATATATATGTTCAGCAAGATCAAAGAAGTGTCCTTTGTTTGACGTACTCTTGTTGCAAGTCTAGATGGAAGTTTGAATTAGTCTCTTATACAAACATTGTAGGAAAGACCATGATAGTAGTATTTATTCCCATTGCCTGTTGCAATCTCCTATATAAAGTGATTAGGAAAATCCTCACTGGAAGAATCAAGATAGCACCGGCTAAGTTGGTAAATGAGAATCAAAGTGCATTTATTCCAGGCAAATCCAGGACAAATTAATTATTAATTACTCAGGTTTTGTTAAGAGGCTATAATAGGAAGAATGGAGCTAAACGATGAGCCATGAAAATTGATATTCATAAAGCGTATGATACTATTAATTGGGGGTTTTTAAAGTATATTCTAAATCAGTTTGGTTTTCATCCTAAAATGGTACTGTGGATTATGACATGTGTAACAACTTCCTCACTCACAATATGTATAAATGGTGCCTAAGACAAGGGGATCCCATATCACCTTACATCTTTACTCTTATAATGGAGGTGTTCACGTTGATTATGAGGAAGAATACAGTGACATACCATTATGGCTGCAAAAGGATGGAGCTTACTCACTTATGCTTTGCAGATGTGTAATGGTGACATTAAATCTGTGGCAGTCATTAAAAAAACTTTGGAGTTATTCAAAACAACTATTCTGGTTTGCATCAAAATTTGGGCAAGAGTGTTGGGACCATTAATGTTATAGAAGCAAAGTTAAGGGTATTTTAGTATATTTATGTTATGTATTAAGCAAATTTCGGTAGATACCGGAATTGTAATTGGGCGGGGTCCAAGGATAACAAATATAAGCAAATTTGAGAAGGCACCGATTCATAGGGTATAAACTAGCAGGGTACCCGAGCAATGCGGCGGCGGGTACCCGGTGACTAATTTTGTGGCGAGCAAAAGTTTTTCATTTATATCGCGCGTTGCAGCGAGGCTAATTTGTAGCCGACTTTTTTTATTTATTTTTTTATAGTATTTATTAAGCATTTGTTTTTTTAATCATTAGATGATTGTTATTGTTATATTTTTTATTGCTAAAAGTTTTACTGTTTAAAAAAAATATATATTTCTTTAAAAGTCCATTCTTATTGTTATACTCAATGTTACCAGACCAAACAATCGAAGCACAAAAAGTGTTAGTTCTAAAGTTGTCCACCAGCAGCCCAATATCGAAACGACATCAAATGGTACCGTTTTTTAACGCCTTTTAGTATTATGCTTAATGGTTGTTAAAACAAAATAAATTATCAATTCAATCATATTCTTTTCACATGATGTGAGAGAAACGCGAGTTTTTTTATTCAGATATACACGATAGTTATATCAACGAACCCAAAAATAATTCAACCCAAAAATTAAGTCAATCTCAGGTTATCGAAGCTCAATTAAAACAGCAGTCTAAAATTATAACAAAAAATTTAATTTTAATATTTCAACTTATCAAACCAACTTAATAGAATCACAACAATTATTATATACCAAAATAAGTTACTACATCTAACACAGCTTTTAAAATTCATTCGTTAGAAGATATAAAAAATGTCTAGGCCCACTTTTAAACCAACAAAAGCCCAAGACCAAAAACACTTAACCCTACTTACATACTCCGACCAAAAATCAAACTTTAACCTAAATAAACTCAGGCAGCCATGAAGTTATCTTTCTTTCTCATTGAATATCCGACCAAAAAAAAAAAAAAAAACAAAAACAAAAAAAACAAAAAAAACGTTCTTTCTTCTTAAATCCACAATAGAAGAACACAATATAACCTTTATTGTTGCTAACTTATCAACGGGAGTCTTACAAAATCAACTTTTTATCTACTCGTTCTACTCACAACCGAATACCAAAACAAATAATATTTGGTTTCATTCTTTACCAGGCTTCAAGATCTTGAATAAAGGTCTCCGGTAGGTATACATTTTTGGTATTCATTTCTTGTTTTTCTGTGACCGAATAAAAGAGAGGTTGAAATGGAGGTTTTAATCTTTCTTTCTATGTATTCGGATATTTAAAAAAAGTGTATTCTTCGAAAAAGATCTATGATGATACTTGTTCAAATAGTTATAATCTTTAAAAAGTGATTATTAGTAATGAACATAAAACTGAGATATTTTGTTTCTATCCTTTAATTCGAAACTGAGATCTTTTGGTTTCTAATATTAAAAAGAAGTTTAAGTTCAAAACAAACTATGATGGTTAGGCTCTTGTGGTTAAAAACTGATGGTGTTGGTGGCGGGATCTATTGATGTTAATCATGGTGGCGTAATGGTGGCGGTGGTATTAATAGGTGGTGGTGGTAAGCTTGTGGTATTCGTAAGATGATGGGTTGGTATTATGTTTATGTTTTTGTTATAGAGAGAAGAGAGGACAACGAATGTATCAGCGTATGTTTATGTTAGGTTATAAATATATGTTTTGAGATCAGGGTGAGTGGCAGTTTACTAACATGGTTTTAAATGGGTTGTTAAATGTTTTTAAATGGGTTGTATCAATATTAGGATGTTACAAGTCTATAATTTAAGACATTTAATTTATTTAAGAAGATTGTTATGGAAGATTACTATAAGATGTTGACTTATATTACAATGTGAGACTTCCTTATATTAGTAAGTGTGTTGGCTTATACTTTTTAAGACTTCTTTTTTAAGAAAGTCCTAAACGCATTATTAAGTAGTAAGATAGGTAAAGGTTCTAGTGTAAATTCAATACAATCGATCAATACAAGTTCATTAGTATAAATTATGTGTTTATACTCTTCGAATCATATTTAGTTTCTTTCGTTATACTTTGTATATTTGCTGCTGCAAATCATCTGTGTGACATTCAAAGTTGTTATATGTGTTTGTATTTGATATACTTTGTGTATATCTGCTGCAAGTCGACTGTCCCAAACACCCTTGTTCATCCAGACCGAATTCAAGAAGTTGTATAATCTGCGAAACAAGGTTTAATCAAAGGCCATTCAACAACAGTGGTATCAAAGCAAGCGTTAATTGATCCATGGAAGAATGAGTGCAAGTGGCCATCGATTGAAAAGCAAGAATAAAAGGTGATTGGTTGTTGTACAACCTTTGTGTGTAGCGACCACTAGAAGAAAGAAGATTATAAGTGACTGTTTTTCGAATAAGTGCTTCTCGCTTTCACTTTATATATTTCAATATTAGAATTAGAATTATATAATAAGTTAGAAAGTAAGAAAGTAAGAAACCGAACCCTTGTGGTTCACAAAGTACGGAGTAAGATCCGAACCATTGTTGGTTAATAGCAAGAAAACCCGAATCCTTTGTGGTTCATAGCAAGTTAAACCGAATCCTAGTGATTCTTAGCAAGTCATGTCCGAATCCTTAGGTTCATAGCAAGTTCCGAGCCTTAAGATTCAAATAGCAAGTTTCGAGCCTTTATCTTTGGTTTAAATAGCAAGTAGAACCCTTGATTCAAACCAACAAGAAAGTAGAATCATTGGGGTTTTAATATCAGCAAGAAAGGATTAATTATTTTGATCAAAACAAGCAAGAACTTGATTAGCCAGTGGGTCAGGAGGCATGAACTGATTAGCAAGTAGGTCAGATACGTGCAGTAAGAGCCAGATTAGCAAGTGGGTATGGAAAACACAATATTGATTAGCAAGTTGGTCAATATTGAGCAATTCTAGCAAGAAAACCTGGTTAGCAAGTTGGCCAGTAGCAAGTAAGAGTTTTGATCTTTTGATCAAACACAAGGGCAAGAAAACCAGAAACCATCTTGGTTCTTATCGTAAGAAGTAAGATAGTTAAAAGCAAGCAAGTAAGCAAGCATGGTAGGAAAAGAAGGTGACAAGCAGGATAACGCATCAAGAAGTGCATCAGTTTGAGAAAAAATAAATGTTTCACTACAATGTCCAAAATTGACCCAAAAAAACTACACTACGTGGGCATTGTTGATGGAAACAATATTGAAGGCCCATGGTCTATGGGAAACAATTAATGCCGAAGATACGATGGGTGAGAAGAAAGAACATACATCAAAGGCAATGATCTTTCAAACATTGCCTGAAGATGTCCTAATGTAGGTAGCACATTGTTCGACTACAAAGGAAGTTTGGGACACGATCAAAGTTCTGTTCATTGGAGTAGACTTAGTTCAGAAAGCACGTTCGCAAACTTTGAGGAGTGAACTAGAGTCTTTAAAGATGAATGAAAGTGAAACTGTAAGTGGTTTTGCAAGCAAATTGAGCAGTGTAAGGGCAAAATTTAGAAGTCTTGGAACTACACTCGAAAGCAAGATAATTGTGAGGAAACTACTCAATTCGGTCCCAAAGAAGTTTTTACCGATCGTGGCAACTATTGAACAATATCAAGATTTAGATAAGATGTCATTTGAAGAAGCTGTTGGAAGATTAATAGCCTTTAAGGAACAAATCAAAAGTCAAGACACGCTATAGGAAAATGATCAAAACAAACTTCTAATGGAAAGTTCAAACAACCAAAGTCATGGTAAAGGGCGAGGTAAAAATTTAAACAGTGAAGCCAAGGAAAGCATGAAATGGAAGGATAGTCCAAATGCACGTGGAACAAGTACGAGTCAAGGAACTAAAGATAAGAGCACTTACGTATGCTATGAATGTGTTGAATTATGTCATTTTTGCACGTGAATGCACCAAATGGAAGAAGAAAGACAAGGAGGAACAAGCAAATCTCATTTATGAAACTAACGATGAACATTGTTGTGAAGTCAAGTAAAGAAGACTCGATTGCTGTCTATAAAATTGGAGGAGGGGGGTTGAATGTTGGACCATTAATGTTATAGAAACAAAGTTATGGGTAGTTTAGTATATTTATGTTATGTATTAAGCAAATTTCGGTAGATACCGAAATTGTAATTGGGTTGGGTCCAAGGATAACAAATATAACCGTTTTAGGATAGTCATGTCATTTGGTCTATAGGAATTGGTATAAATCTTTGAGAAGACACCGATTCATAGGGTATAAATAGGTAAAGGTTCTGTTGTAAATTCAATACAATCGATCAATAAAAGCTCATTAGTATAAATTCTGTGTTTATACTCTCCGAATCATATTGAGTTTTCTTTCATTATACTTTGTATATTTGCTGTTGCAAATTGTCTGTGTGACATTCAAAGTTGTTATTTGTGTTTGTATTTGATATACTTTGTGTATATCTGCTGCAAGTCGACTGTCCCAAACACCCTTGTTCATCCAGATCGAATTCAAGAAGTTGTATAATCTGAGAAAAAAGGTTTAAGCGAAGGTCATTCAACAACAAAGAGTACTTTATTTTTTGAGAGTCTAAAGAAGGAGAAAAACAGTCTATACTACAAATTATGCACTTTGCTATAGTAAAACTTCCAATGAAATATTTGGGAGTACCTTTGCTTGCTAGAAGAATTAATGTGGAAGACTGCAAAGTTCTTGTTGATAAGGTGCAAAGTAAAGTGCAAGACTGGAAGAACAAGTCATTGTCATATGTTGGAAGACTCCAACTCATCTCATTTGTATTGGCTTCTATGCAAGTGTATTGGGTTGCTGTTTATATCATCCTTAAGACTGTTATAAAGAAGATTGGTTCTAATATCAAATGCTTCATGTGGAATCAAGGTGAGTACAAAAAAGGTAAAGCTAGAGTGGCCAATTGCTACATAGACCGAAAAATCAAGGTGGATTAGGGCTAAAACCATTGTAGTTATGAAATGAAGTCCTTCTATCCAAACACTTGTGAAACATTGCAGCTAAAAAAGACACTCTTTGGGTTAAATGGGTTAATGTAGTTAAACTTAAAGGAAGGAGCATTTCAAGCATTCCAATGGATAAGCAAGCTAGTTAGGGTTGGATTTTTTTGGGTAAAATGGTTACCCTGGTAAAATATTATTACCTCAAAAAAATAATTAAGTACAATGGATGTGGGTGAATCCTACACCTTAGCCCAAAAAGGCAAACTAAAAGCGCTTGCAGTGCTTGACCTAAACTAGCATAACAAATGACATGCCATACTTATGCAAAACAAAATAAAACAGAATATCTAAGCTGATCATGGAGACTAATATCATAAGCATTAGCAAATTTCAATTGAGCATCAGTCAGACCACAATCATCAAACTCATAATCGTCATAGGGGTTTTGGTCATATGTATCGTCCTTCCACTGCTCCAATAAGCTCTTCATGCCCGCTTCACTACCACATTTAGAACCGTCAAATTCCCTAAAACTAGTGGTTTCATTGTAGTCCTCAAGGACTTCATCATCATCACTATCCGAAATAACTAAATCCCCTACCTAAAAAAATGGATCACCTACCTTTTTTCCTTCTTTAACCTTGTCGAACATGCAATTAGATATAAAAGGAGGAGGAGCATTGGACGAACTTGGGATGCTTTCATAGTGTTCCACATGTCCTCCATCAACAGTAGGTGCAGTATACACGTTGCTTGAAGAAATGTTAGAACTAGGTTCTAACACTAGAACCCTCATCCAAATCACTAAGGACACCAACAACATTAGACATGTTCACCACATTAGCATCCTTAATTGGTTGTTTGGACTTAGATGCCTCATTTGTATTGTCTTTAGAAGGAGAAGCCTTGGTATTCTTAGTAGCAACCAGCCGATACTCTATTTTATTGGTCTTAGATACCCTAAACCCGCTTATAATTGGAACCCTTTTGCTTGACAGCGGTAAATCCATCATTCGACACCTCCTTAGTAGCACCCGAAATTGGACCTTTGCTTTTTCCAACTGCATTAACTACAAGTTTGGGTGTAGCTTTAGGACACTCAACAAGACAGTGACCATATAACAAACATGTACTACATCAAGGGGGTTCCCATTCATATTCAATACGAATATTTCATATATCCACTTCCCATGAGTTTAAGAACAACCAACACCAAATTATCACGAAAATCATTAGACACATTGATTTCAATTAAAGCTCTAGCATAACTACTCCTGCCCCATGATTCCAAACACATATTATTAGTATACGAGTTAAGAAGCATAGGAGTACCAATCTTAGAAGCGATCAAGCTAAACCCATCCGAAGTATAAGCAACCAATGGGACATCAAGGAACTTCACCCAAACAGGAACACAAGACAAGTCCTCTTTCAAAAGGTTTATCTCGGGAGACCACTTATTAAGGAATATTGGAATAGCATGAATCATCCATGGACCATTACGAATAACTGTCGCACCCTGAATAGACTATAGCTTAATGAAAAAGAAAGCATTCACGTTCATCGTAATTTTCTCAATACCATACTTTTCCCAATTGTTGCACACGAACCAATCAACAACGTGAAATGCAAGTATTTTACCAATAAAGTACCCATATAATGAATTTTTCAACCTCTCATTCACCTCTTGAACCGAATCAATAGGTAAACTTACATCATAATCAGCATCCTTAAGTATATTCTCATCCATTTTCCAAAAGTGAGCCATTTTAGAAGACGAAGGGCCGATTTTAAAAGCATAAGTCATGGGGGCATCCGCATTACAATAAGTCGATGGTGTCTTATCCAAATGGTCATTTGAAGGTATAAAAGCATTAGCATCAACAACACCACAAAATTCCTTTTCAAACACGCAACTTTGGTTATGGGATCCATAGTCCTAGCAACCTCATTCGTACCAGGATTTTGTGACACACCACTAGCAACATTCGTATCACTATTAAAAGCAACATCAAAAGATGTATAAGATGAGCCAGTGCCAAACGATACATCAACAAGTACTGTCTCATTATGTCCCACACACGTCTCAACACATGAAATCGGCTTTATATGTTCAACATCTTTGGTCGAGTTTTGCACATCAGTAGCATTATTCATGGCACCAAAATTACTACTAGGGACAACGCCAACATCACACTCACTAGTCACAACAGTCAAGTTTGAGGGAACACTAACCTGATGTTTCTCCTAATGCATGCTTTTAATAGGTTTAAGAGGCTTCCCATCATCCCCCATTAACACAAGTTTACCTTCGGCCATATTCTGTTCAATAATGCAAGGTTTTTCATCTAAAGGCGATGGGCATGGACCACCATACACACTCATCAAGCTTGGGAACTGACTCATATCCGACTCATTATCTGTACCTTTTGCTACATCATTAGCAAAATCATGTTGCTTCTCCTTCACATGTTTTTTCTTTTTCCTCTTTTCACCTCCTCTACCTGAATCTACTCGATTTTAGCATCACAAAGTCACTAAATAAGCATACAAGAAGAACTCGCAGTGCATTAACTTCTTTAAATGCAGAAAACCCTAAAACAATTATGGTTTTATCATCAAAAAATCACCGCCTCGTCACATGTTTTGGAATACAGGAGTAATGAGTAATAATAAATACGATAGCATACAATACTCCTATGAACGCAGCACAAACCTCATCAAGTAATATGAATTAATGAAGATCAAACAAAAGAATTAATGAACGTCAGACAAAGAAAGCGAATTGCGATAAAAACAAAAAGAAAACCCTACCGTGTGAATATAAAATAAGTCTTAAACCACAGACCCACTATGCAACTTAAAAATGTAAGAGAACACATAAGGAATCAAGTGAGAAAAGAAGTATATAACGATCAACCAATAAGTTTGAATCATCAAATAAATCTTATCACCACCCACCGACCCACGATGCAAACTTAAACAATTTAAGAAAACATTGAGGAACCAATAGAGAAAAGACTTATATCAACGTCGACCAGTAAGGGTTATTAACGAGTGAATTGCAGTTTTTTTGCCACCGGAGGTTTCTTAGGGTTTTTTTAGTCTTGTGCTATATGACATTCTTAGGTTGGAAAGTTTTAATGGAACTTAGAGACAAAACCCCATGTTATGTATCAGATTAGGAATATGAGAATAGCCTATGCTTGGTATGACGAATGAAGTATACATGGTCATCTATGTGAGTTTATATTAAAAAGGGATATATGAGGCAAGGCTAAAAAGGGATATATGAGGCAAGGCTAAGAAAGATAATATTGTTGGTGATTTGATTCAAGATGGGAGTTGGTCTTGGCGTGATGAATGGCAGACTAAATTTCCAATCCTAAATTCTACCCTAATCCTAAATGTGACAAAACAAAATGACAAACCTATTTAGATTTCTAATAGTGGGATAATACCTTTTAAAATGAAGAATATATGGAATCATTTGAGGAAAGATGGTCCTATTTTACAATGGAGCAAAACCGTTTGGTTTAGTCACTAAAATCCCAAATACTCCTTTATACTCAGACTGGCTATACAGAAGAGATTACAGACTCAAGAAAGAGTCAGATATGGAGTATTAAGGTGAATCTAAGTTGTCCTCTGTGTAATGGAAGCAATGACTCCTATGGACACCTATTTTTTTAGCGTGGTTATTCAAACAAGATTAGGATGTAAATAAAAAGATTATGTGTTGGAAACCTTTTAAGATCAATAAACCTTAAATCTTGTCTGAATCTAGGTTATATCAATATAGTTTATTATGTACTTTATAAGAACACTTGTAGGCATGTAAATATGTCAAAATAAGCCTTCATATTCGAATGGTTTGGCCAAAGGCCAACAAACCCACTAGATTATAGTTATTATTGTTATGAAACAGCTATTTACAATTATTAATGAAAGGTTGTGTCGTTTGGATCTGTTTGAACCAACACAAAGACACCCTTTGGTAATGTATATATAGGAATTTGTACAAGACAATTAATCATTCTAAGTTTTAGTCACAATTTATGTTTTATATACTTTTCTCTCCAAATATTATCTCTATCCATATTGAAACTCTGCATATTGCATACTACATCTACACTCTTGTCTATTCCAAACACTCTTCTGTCTAACACAATGGTCAACACCAATTCATACATAGAAAGGAGATGGTAATTTCTTTACCCAAAAGGAAATGGCCATATCGACAGTTGGCATCAAAGCAAAAGCTTGGGGAGACCATTAAGGAGAAGATTGCAAAACAGTCTCATTCAAAGACAGCAAAAGAGAGAAAGGGAAGAAAGGCTAGGAAAATGCATAAAACAGATCACTCAGGATTGTAAGGAAATGCTAAAGTAAAAACTAGAAGAAATTGAAGATTTCAATTCAACAATTCCACAAACTCAATCCTATGTTGTCTCAAAACAAAGAAGTTGAAAGCAAAAATGTTTCAAGTGCAAACATATAGGGCATATTATTAGGGACTGTCCCATAAGACACATGGAGGAGGAAGTGGGTGATCAGAATGTTCCTAGTGATTATGCAAACACATCAAGTGGACAACATAAGACACAAACTCCTACTGTAAGTATTAAATACCCTAAACTAATTCATTTTGAAACTAAATGCATAATCAAAGGCACAAATCAAGGTCATTGGGATAACATTTAGAACATCAGTGATAATATAAACATGCATTTGTGTTCAAAATTGAATTTGTTAGTAAAATAAAGGAGGAACTTACTGTTGGTAAAATAGAAGATCAAAAGAAATTTCTATTTACTTATGGTATAGGGGAGGTCATAGCTAGGAATGGTAATGGGAGATACCTCATTCCAGGGGTTCTTTATGCCCCTGAAGTCTCCTTAAACATTCTATCAATAACTTACTGGAAAAACAAGGAGTCGAAATCCTCTATGAGGATAACACATGCACACTACCCTACAAGTTTAAAAATCCCAAAAATCATAGTTTCAATGAGGATAGTCTAAGAATCAAACATAATGAATTCCTAGAAAATTACTTTGAATCATTGGATACAAGTATTAACTCTTCAAGTCATAACAGTGAAGATATTGAAATTAAGGGAGTAGTTTACTCAACAAAGGTTACCACTTTCAATGAATATGTTACTTTCTTGAATCTAATCAGTAATGATAAGTTAGTTGGTCAAAAATGAGACTTACTTAGGAAGAGATTTGTTAAAGTATTAAAATGGTTCTATGTGGAATACTTGGGAGGACCACTGCCTGGTCCAATACCACCAACAATAAATGGAATCACAATACACCTATTGGATCTCTACAAGGCTGTGGAATGTCTGGGAGGATATCTACAAGTCTATTTTTCAAAAAACTTTGGTCAAGTAGCATAAATATTGGGATTGTCACAAGCTAATGGTGAAGAATTGAAGAAATGCTACAACAATTACTTGGATGTTTTCAAAAGTTACTACAATACTGCAAGGATGCACAAGTTGGAATAAGAATCTGTCCCAAACAAGGCCACAACTAATGTGGTTCTAGGCATAGGATCAAACTGCCTTCAAAGTCACCATGAAGATCGGCATGATCAAGTTACAACATCTACCAGTCAAGTTAACATTCACAAAGTTGAGCATTTTGGAGTAAAGTTGGAAGAAGGTAATGAAGAAAAAGAAAATGACAGCAACCAAAACTTTGGGCGATCCAGTACCATAAAAGACCAAGTGAACAAGGAAGAGGCCAGCAGCAAATTCAAATGATGACTTTGTCACCATCAGTTTACTTTACCAAGAAAGCAAGGAAAGACAGATTTAAGGCCATTTGATCTTAGGAGGGAGACTGTTGGAAACCTTTTAAGATCAATAAACCTTAAATCTTGTCTGAATCTAGGTTATATCGATATAATTTATTATGTACTTTATAAAAACACTTGCATGCATGTAAATATGTCAAAATAAATCTGCATATTCGAATGGTTTGGACCAAAGGCCAACAAACCCACTAGATTACAGTTATTATTGTTAGGAAACAGTTATTTACAGTTATTAGTGAAAGGTTGTGTCGTTTGGATCTGTTCGAACCAACACAAAGACACCCTTTGGTAATGTATATATAGGAATCTGTACAAGACAATTAATCATTCTAAGTTTTAGTCACAGTTTATGTTTTATATACTCTTCCTTCCAAATCTTATCTCTATCCATATTGAAACTCTGCATATTGCATACTACATCTATACTCTTGTCTATTCCAAACACTCTTCTGGCTAACACAATGGTCAACACCAATTCATACATAGAAAGGAGATGGTCATTTCTTTACCCAAAAGGAAATGACCATATCGACATTTTGCAGTGCGAGAATATGTCAAATGATTGGGACTATATTGTTCATGAAATAAACTTTATCCCAAACATCAACAATATTGATAGCATACTGTATAAAGACTTGTCATTGCTTCCATAGTTATTATGTGTGGTATGAAAGAAATTGTAGACTACTTGAGAACAATAAGGAGAAGGAAGATTTAGTAAACAAGTACTTCTGCTATATCCATAATTGTCAATCTCTGGAATGTAAAGATGAATTATCAAGGATGAGGGATTTCAAAAAACAAATGTGGCTTCTAATTATGCTAGAATTGGTTTTGATGGATCTTGGAACGAAATGGGACCTGAGAAGTGTGTAGATGCATGGGATTATATTTAACTTTATGTGATCTTGATGTCTTTGATGATATTTCCCTGAGTAAACCTGCTATGTAGTCATTGGTGTGAGGATGTTATGCGCAAAATGGTTATATAGTGGACTAACTTAGTGAAGGAAATGCAGTCATGGCATTTAAGATATCCATAGAGTTAAGGTGGTTTTATGGTAAGGGTTCATATATATGGTGATGCCTGGTTTCTATATTCCTTGTTTCCATGAGGATGACTAGTGCAGTAATGAGGAGTATTACAACCAACTTATGGAAATGTATCAAGTCATGGAGGAACTAGCTTTAAGTGATCTTGAGTAGTAAATGTGAAAGGATTATGTACAAATAACAAAACAAACTTTCACACTTGCCTTCAAAAAAATGTCGAAGGGTCACACCGGTGCATACTAAACACATCATGCAAGCGGAAATAAGAAAAGAGATATGAAATAAAATGAGAATAATAAGGAAATGAAAATACATCATTATTTTCTTTTAGGGATTAAACGGTAGTTACCCAAAGTATATATTTATCCATGATAAATATTAAGGGGTAATAAATGACAAAAGATGAAATACGAATCCCTTAGGGATTGTGTGCGTCGACCGAATCCCTTAGGGGGTGAGTCTAACTCCATGTCAAATTTGAATACTTGTCCTACAAGTATTTTAGAATGTTCCCTAAGAGCCTATAAATACAAAGGCTTCCTAAGGCATTCTCATAACACACTACTAAACCCTAAAATTCCTTTCCTCATCTCCTCTCTAAACAACGGTCGACCAAAGGGTTTCTAACCCTTTTTCTACTTTAAACCGACCCTAAGTCAATTTATACCAATCGATCGACTTCTAGTTGATTGGTTTACCCCGGTTTCATAGCTCATGTAACTTGCGTAGGTTCAAAGCCCTGGTTCTACCTGTGCAGTTTTGGCAGATACCTGACGCAATCCAAGCTATGGTTTTCCTCCCGAAAACCCTAGATCGATCGCACAAGCAAGAAGAAGGTGCACCCGCGCATTGCAGCTAATCAAGAAGCTTAGACATCTGCAGGAAACAAGTAAGTCTTCTATAACACCCTATGTACGTGTTTAGGATTAGGGTATGTCTCTAATTAGGAAAAATATTGCTAGCTATGATTTGTCTGGCTGCATGGCCCCGTATGTATTTACTTTCGCTGCTGCATATTTTATTGGACATGTGGGAACTACCAGAACACTACAAAATGATGCTCTCATATTCCTGCTTCCATTTCTTCTTGTGTGAGAGGAAATACATAGGATTGAATATGATGTGTCTCGAATTATGAAGAAAATGTAGCCTGGCGCTTGAGATGTCCTTAGAGCTTGGTGAATATGGTGAATTTGGATGTAATGAATAGCCTGTATTACTTTGTTTTAGACAAGTTTTGTTAGTATGTTACTCCCTCCGTCCCAAGATTATAGTCACCTATTGACTTTTTCGGTCTTTCTTCTACAATTTTGACCTTAAATATTTTTGTTTGTGTTATATAATACTTGATGAAAAATATATGAATGGATTGGGTTTTAAATGTATTCTCATTGGTGTATCTTTCATCAATTATTGTATAACACAAATAAAAATATTTAAGGTCAAAGTTGAAAAGAAAAAACTGAAAAAATTGATAGAAGACTATAATTTTGAGACGGATGTAGTACTATTTTATACATACCTGCAAAGTATAGTGTTTGGGTCATGTCCATTCACATTTAATTTTGACAGGATTTATGTACATATATGGTTTGGATTTATATATATTCACCATTTAAAAAATAACGAGCATATTTGCCCGCGCGTTGCTGCGGGGATGCTAGTCGATGCATAAAACATTTGTGATAATACATATGTAGGTGCTTTTATTGTTGAATTAGTTTGTCGTTCTTAGTATTATTTAGCCGGGAGTTGATGTTATGAAAAGTTGATGCAAACTAAGATACAAAGTTAAGTATAGGCATTTTATTCTCTATCTCGTCAACCTGCTTTTCCTTGTTTGATCTATGCTTACAAAACTCACTATTTTAATTAAGAATGAATTTTGTAATAATGGAAATGCAATGAAAAAAAAAAAAAAAAACTAATAATTTATAACCTTTTGTTTGTAACATACTTATTCATGACACCAATACATGACAAATTTTATCTCAGCTAGTACTCCAATAGCTAGCACCACTTGGTATATTATTTACTCAAGTAGTACAGTAGTACAATACATGGCATAGTACATATGTAGTAGGTTACACGTGTGTGGCAAAGGTTTTGTAGTACATAAATTAGGTTGTTTATCAATAGCTGATGACATCTTGGGAGTATTACGTCTTGTATTAAGTAAAAACGGGAGTGAATAGTAATTTGGGCAACACGTTTCACCCAATAAGCGAGTAACACACATTGTACTACATCACTGTTGGGTCTCAGCATTCACTGTTTTCACTTTAATGGCTCAATGATATTGCAAATTAATAAGAAACGGACACCTTAAGAAAACGCTAATTGTCCCGTGCGATTTCCGTTTTTAAAATATATTATAATAATAATAGTGTTAGGTATTAACCCCGATATATATTGACGCCATTCTAAAAGATTAAATTAAGTATTAACCAATTTATTATTATTGGTACAAAGATAGTTTAACTTTAATATACAAAGAGGCATGTCGGCAGATGACACTAGAACTATATATATTTAAGGTATGTTTGGTATGCTGTCATAAATGACAATAAGTATGTGTTTGATAGTAGTGGTGGGTTCCTTACTAATGAAATATTCATTCCTATCTCTTTAGATGTATATGAAGTATGAATTATATCTATCATTCATTACCATAGTGATGAACCTTCTCATCTTAAACAAACACCTTTAATCACTTTCATAGTCATAATATCATTCCCATAAATACCTAACACACCCTTAGTTTCAACAAGAAGAGAGTCCAATTGCTGACCATTTCTTTATCTTTGACTAAGAATTGAAAGTCAAAGATAATAACAACTATAGTCTGAACATCTAAGGCAAGAGTCCAATTGCTGACCATTTCTTTATCTTTGACTAAGAATTGGAAGTCAAATATAATAACAACTATAGTCTGAAAACATCCGTACAATATTATACACTTATATACATAGAGCTACTTTAAAATAAACTAGCAAGTGCTATACAATCCAACACATATCAAACATGGCCACACATCCTGTTGTATATAGAAACATTTAATTCCTACCACCTTTTAATGCACTATCATCCTCTTTTACATGTGCCATTTAACTAATAAAACTTTTCTATAAGATAAGATAAATGTAATTAATTAAAACTCATAATCATTAAGGCATGCCATTATGTTAAAAGCACTTACGAGTCATTTAAACATTTTCTCACGTGACTTGCATTGAAAAGAAAACAAAAGAAACTATTGGTGAGCTGTTCCAAGTTTACGTATGACATGCACTAGCTATATGTCACATTTTCTTTGTGGAAAAAAAGATGTCCACTACACTTAACATGATCTTTTTGTCTGTGCTAGCTGCTTTACTTTTCAGCAGCTTATGTGACCCACAAATGGTCCATGTTAGACATGCATATAATGCTTCACCACTAGTACTTACACCTATACTAATAGTACACTGCTGACTTGTGCACTGCTATATATGTTAGACACACCCTATTCTCGTATCTCCACACTTTCACTTGTGGCTTATCGTGTGCTTAATCAAGCCCACCATGCTTCTAGTGCCCATAAATATGGCTTCAATCTCAACAGCTTATTTCATAACCAAAATCAAACCAAAACCATTTATAACATTTCACATATCATCGATAAGAAAATGTCTTGTCTTACCAAGAAGATATCGTTCAGGAGCCATGCAGATGGATACTACATCGATGCTAATGACGACTGTTGTGATATTCTGTCATTAGTTCGGTTAGAAGGTGATGGCGATGATGATGATGGAGACTATGACTATGCCCCCGCGGCATCAGAGGGAGATGGTGATGATGATGATGGAGATTACGACTATGCTCCAGCAGCATGAGTTAGCTAGTAAAAAGAATAGCATGAAGTCTTCTAACATTGACGCGATTAGTGGTGGGAATATGCGGGAGAAGAAGCCCCAATCATGGGAAATTTTTTAACTTTGAGTATGTATCGATAATTAGCTAGCTAGGTTTCTATATGGTCTAGTTAAATTAAGGGTTTACCATCTTAGTCATATATGTAGTACAATTTCTTGAACACTTTGTTTTTTGTTTTGAACGGCACATTTTCTTGAACACTTGTAATTGGCTTTTAAAGTACTCGTACATTCTAATTGTGCAAACTACCCGTGAGGCTGCGAAATGCCCATGATACCTAATACTACAACAACGACGATACCCAATCCCGCAAGAGCGGGGTATGGGACCTAATACCGAAGGCGAAATATAAAGATTTTAAAATAACAGCATATCAGAATATTAATGAGCTCAGCCGTGGTTGCAGTCAAACATGTGCAGTCAAACTAGCCATATATAGTACTCCGTAAGTTAAAATCTAACCACAGTCAATATAGAATGTTGGAAAATTGGTTGGCAAAAGTGACTTTTGACCAACTTTGGACACAATTATCTATATGTATGTGTCACATATATGAATAATAGTTTGTAGGTTCGCGTTCTCCTCGAAGAGAGCTTCGCAATAAGCCTTTATGTGTCCAAAATAGAGTTGATGTGAATGAGATATCGGGTCTCAAAGTTAGGCATTCGGTACCATGCCTAAAGAGGAAAAATGGTTTATTTTCAATCCCACATCGGTGGGATGAGTAAACTTAGAGGGAGTCTATTGTGTATAAATAGAGGCCCTAATTCCACAAGTTTTTCACACATCAAATCAATAGTTATTATTGATTTCCAACATATGGAATACGCATCTCTTAAGATGAAATTCCAGGTAGTTTAGTTAAGTCCGACAGTACAACTTACTGTTTTGGTTGTTGTACCCTGGGAAACAGACGGCGAATCTGTTTTAAGGGAAGCGTGTCAAACACGTGCCTCGGCTTTTAGTGCTTCTTTGTTGATCTCTGTTGGTGATCAAGTAAGTCTTTTGACTATTTTATTATTTTATTTAATTATCGTTTATCTGCTTACATTCTGTTTGTATTTAATTTTCTGTTATTTATTTACTGTTAATTTTATTTATTGTAATTTAGATTTTATTAATAAAAGTGTAACCGTTTCCCTACAGAATTATGATAAACAAAGACTCCTAAGTAGATAACTGATACAGTACACAATATGATACATATACATACATTTACTCAAAGAATTAAACTTACACGAAACAGAAGTCGCTTATATACGTTTTGGAATGGCTCGAAAGTTAAAATGCTTCTGTCTTTTTCCCATTTCCACAGATATACACTCAAAACATATGCTTCTTGACTCGTGTGCTAAAAAAACTAGTCCTTACCCGACAGCTGAAAGTCTTATGTGGCTAGATGACTTGTCAACCTTAGTATGTTATGCGCGCACAGCCTTCTACTCATGGATTAACTTGCGCTAAAAATGAGTTCAGCACTAATAGTTTAATTTTTGTAAAATATAGAGATGGGTTATCCGTTTCTCACTTCCATATTCAACAAAGACCCTTGATGGCTTTTGTATAACAGTATCAAAGAAAAAACAATGCACGAACCTAGCTTATTTTTGACTTTTGCGGTCAAACGACCTTTAGGATTGAGACTATTTTGTATAAGAGATGGGCATTGTGTAATTAGATTAGAACATACAAAAGTGCTAAAAACTATTGAATTTAAAACTATAAATGGCTGCAATAAAACTCAAATGCATCCCTCGAAAAGATAATTCATATATAAAGCAAACAATCATATTCATATAAACAAGTTTAGGAAAACATTCTTGTATGTGTCCACATCAATTAAAAATAATAGAGCCTGACATAGTAGTCCTCTTTATTTAGAAAGAGACAAATTTCAAGTTGTTAACACTAGTACTTTCAGAAAGAGAGCTTTCCTTTTTATTACTCCCTAATAGCATTAACATTCTAAAGATATATTTAATGGATTTTTCTAACATGTGCCCCCGGGGCACATGTTAAGCACACCAAAAGGACGGCCGGACCCACGAAAAAGTACGTCCGGACCCACATATTTCATTTAAAAAGTGTATTTTTTATGGGTCCGGCCGTCCTTTTTCGTGGGTCCGACCGTCTTTTGGTGTGCTTAACGTGTGCCCCTGGGGCACACGTTAGAAAAACCCATATTTAATAAGATGCAAATTGTTTAGATAATATAGTTTAAATTACACCAACTAGACTTTTGAGACTATATATGCTTTGTGTGTAAAGCAAATTAAACAAGATATGATTCTATTTGGGAGCATGTGGGTGGTTAATGCCATGCATCCTGCTGACCTGTCACCCAAATGTCCTATGTGGCTAGATGACCTGTCAAGGGTCAAGCATAGTAAGTCATGCACTTTGCTACTACCTACAAAGTTTCAGTTGTGGTTTATAAAAAGAATCTAAGAATATATTTTTGGGTTTTCTAGCACCTATATATACACATGTGTGTGTGCTCGCAATCATAATTACGATGTCATCAATGTTGACAATAATGATTGAAACATAATCTTCATCGGCACTGAATATGCCCTTAATGAAACTATTGGAAACATAGCATTATTAAGATAAGTATAATTTACTACTAACACGAATCAAACAATGGCTAGAAATCCCAAAATTCTACTCCATTGCTAATACTGTACAGTGAACTCTGGAGGCCATAGTTTGTAAATGGCTTGCCAAATCTAAGTTACAGGGCTGATTTTAGAGACAGAGACAAAGTTATATGCGTTCACTTTATAGCACAAGATGAACTAGGTAAAAATATAGGCCTCATTATTAGTATCTAATATCTTGCACTATGCCATCGTCACTTGATGACTGTGACTCGATTAACTAGAACTAATTCTAACCCACAATGATCAAGTTAGCATATGGAACAACTACATAAGATCAAGTTTGCATATGACAATAGGACACTTTTCTGTGTCCAACGTACACTTGTGAAAAAATAAATAAATAATGCTTTACGTATTTTCAGTGCTGCTTTACTTTTAAGCAGCTTATGACCCACAACTAGTACTTACAGTACATTGATGACATGTACACTAATATATGCAAGTCTCATCCTATAAGTGTATTTCCACACTTCTGCTCGCGGCTTATCGTGTGTTAAAACAAGCCCAACATGTTTCTGGTGCGTATAAATACAGCTTCTAACTCATCAGTTACATTCATAATAAAAATCAACCTAAAAGCATATATATTCACATATCAGCACTAAGAAAATGTCTTGTGTTACCAAGAAGATATCATTCAGATGCCATGCAGATGGATACAACAATGATGATAATGACTACGTCTACTATTATTATCTTCCATTGGCTCAGTTAGAAGGTGATGGCGATGATGATGATGCAGATTATGACTATGCTCCAGCAGCATCCGAGGGAGATGGTGACGATGATGATGCAGATTATGATTATGCTCCGGCAGCATGAATTAGCTAGTTGACGGGATAACTTGAAACCTTTTAACATCAAAGGGATTACTAGAGAGAATATAAGAGAGAAGAAACCCTAATCACAGGACATTTTTAACTTTCGGAATGTATTTGATTAGCTAGCTAGGTTACTATATATTATTATATATAGTCTTATTGTATGACTATAGTAGTGCTTATGAGATTTAGTGTCTAATCAAAGGTATACCAGCCCATTCATGTACTGCATTTCTTGAATAATAATTGGTTTTTGAGGATAAAATGTGCAAATTATTAGTGACTGAAGTTGGTTGCTGATTATTTACAGCAACCACTATTAATTAGCTGCAAATTAAATAACAGCGTATCAGAAATGCATTGAGTTCATCAAGGCGTTTAATAATACCAGTCATTTCACATTTTGCACAGGTTTATAGCGAATTTCCACAGGATCGAATGACAATAATGACAAGAATTAATTCATTATATTTATTTACAACATAAACTGTTACATTGTATTTTCAAACACACTTTACAAATGAACATATGACGCGTATTTATAAGGTTCCAAACGACATGTTTGAACCATCATGTCTTTTCGGTAATAACCGAAAATAACTACCTAGCTTGTAACTAACTTCCATAACCGCTAGTAACTACCCATAACCGATATTCGGTTATTTAACTAACTTTAACCGCTATTCGGTTATAAACTATTTATCTAACAAGTTTGGCCCTTAGGCTTTCGTATGTTACATATTGAACCAACAAGTTTATCCAACAAGACTTATGCAATTACGGTGAAACAATTCCTCCCTAATTGTTTAAGTCTTGTTCTTCGAATCTTCATGCTCTTCTTCCTTTCTTGTCGGTCTTCAAACCTCGATACCCCTCACGGTATCCTTCACCAAAACAAACGATATGTTCGTTTTTGCTTCCTTATCGTTGTTGTTGTAACGTTGTGTCTTCCTACTTTGACACCGTCTCTTGCAGTCTTGCTTTTCTTCCTTGGAGTTCCATCTAGTGCATCCCCTACTTCGACACTTATCCCTACAAAACCAAATGGTTCCTTTTGCCCGACCATTTATTTCCTTGGCTTCCCTGCTTGGATCTCTGTGCTCCCTCGTAGCATTTCTTCACCATCCCTATGTACTCCTTATTGCATTCCTTGACTGCCTCTTTCTATTTCTTGATTATGTTCCAAACCTTTTCCACAACAACCTTCAATCCTCGCGTATTCCTCTCTTTGTGTCTTGTTTAACCCGGTTTCACAAAGCCTTTTATCCTACTCGTTTTCCTTGAACCAAAACGATGTGTTTGTTCCTTCCTTTCCTGTGTCGCGTTAACAACAAAAACAAAAGAATCCTTAGTGCTTTTCTACTCTTGTTCCACGCTTCCTCGTCCATGTCAAGAGTTTCCTACTTCTTCCCTTCGTTGTTACCAACAAAGTTTTAACCCACCAATTCGTTTAATGTCAACGTTTGTACCTTCAATCGATTCGTGTTTCTCTTCTTCTTCAAGAGTGGATTAAAGTCGTTGCTATCTTGCAACTTCCATTGGTTCTGATCGTGCACTATCTTCTTCCAACGTCCTTGGTGTCTCTTCCCTTCTAAGTCTTTTGATCTTCTTGATCAAAAACTTGAATCAAAACTTGAATCTTGTAACCCGCTCTGATACCAATTTTGCACAGGTTTATAGCGAATTTCTACAGGATCGAATGACAAGAATTAATTCATTATATTTATTTACAACATAGACTGTTACATTGTATTTTCAGACACACTTTACAAATGAACATATGACGCGTATTTATAAGGTTCCAAACGACATGTTTGAACCATCATGTCTTTTCGGTAATAACCGAAAATAACTACCTTGTAACTAACTTCCATAACCGCTAGTAACTACCCATAACCGCTATTCGGTTATTTAACTAACTTTAACCGCTACTCGGTTATAAACTATCTATCTAACAAGTTTAGCCCTTAGGCTTTCGTATGTTACATATTGAACCAACAAGTTTATCCAACAAGACTTATGCAATTACGGTGCAACAATTCCTCCCTAATTGTTTAAGTCTTGTTCTTCGAATCTTCATGCTCTTCTTCCTTTCTTGTCGGTCTTCAAACCTCGATACCCCTCACCAAAACAAACGATATGTTTGTTTTTGCTTCCTTATCGTTGTTTTTGTAACGTTGTGTCTTCCTACTTTGACACCGTCTCTTGCGGTCTTGCTTTTCTTCCTTGGAGTTCCATCTAGTGCATCCCCTACTTCAACACTTATCCCTACAAAACCAAATGGTCCTTTTGCCCGATCATTTCTTTCCTTGGCTTCCCTGCTTGGATCTCTGTGCTCCCTCTTAGCATTTCTTCACCATCCTTATGTACTCCTTAGCCTTCCTTGACTTCCTCTTTCTCTTTCTTGGTTATGTTCCAAACCTTTTCCACAACAACCTTCAATCCTCTCGTTTTACCCCACGTATTCCTCTCTTTGTGTCTTCTTTAACCCGGTTTCACAAAGTATTTGTCCCACTTGCTCTCTAATCCGAACAAAATGTGTTCCTTCCTTCCCTTTGTTGTTACCAACAAAGTTTTAACCCACCAATTCGTTTGATGTCAACGTTTGTTCCTTCAATCGGTTTGTGTTCCTCTTCTTCTTCAAAAGTGGATTGAAGTCATTGCTATCTTGCAAATTCCGTTGGTTCTGATCGTGCACTATCTTCTTCCAACGTCCTTGGTGTCTCTTCCCTTCTAAGTCTTTTGATCTTCTTGATCAAAAACTTGAATCAAAACTTGAATCATGTAACCCTATCTGATTTTGCACAGGTTTAAAGCGAATTTCCAAAGGATCGAATGACACGAATGACAAGAATTAATTCATTATATTTATTTACAACATAAACTGTTACATTGTATTTTCAGACACACTTTACAAATGAACATATGACGCATATTTATAAGGTTCCAAACAACATGTTTGAACCATCATGTCTTTTCGGTAATAACCGAAAATAACTACCTTGTAACTAACTTCCATAACCGCTAGTAACTACCTATAACCGCTATTTGGTTATTTAACTAACTTTAACCGCTATTCGGTTATAAACTATCTATCTAACAAGTTTAGCCCTTAGCCTTTCGTATGTTACATATTGAACCAACAAGTTTATCCAACAAGACTTATGCAATTACGGTGCAACATCACAAACTACAGGTATATGTTCTCATGTAGTCAGCCTGGTCAGTCATCTAGTCTCCTGTCAATAAGAATTTCTTTCTAAGAAGACGAGTTTGTTGTGTTAATTAAACTCTATATTATTGCTGAAATTAGGCTATTTGTAGATAAAATTATGTCAATATGGATGTTGCTAGGTCACAAATTGCGACCGCAGTTAATATAAGTTACAACATAAATCATCTTTATTTTGGATATAGATCACATTCAATGACTTGTGATTTTTATTTTTCTCATTGCCAACTAGTGCATTAATGTTAACTGCTTTTTCAAAGATCGAGTGGCCATGACTTGGCACCTGAAAGTCTTATGTGGCTGGATGACCTGTCACACATAGAATGTCACTCACACCCTTCTACTCGTGGATTGACTTGTGCTAAACATCAGTTCAATAGCGATAGCTTAAGTTTTTGAACATCTAGATATTTATTATCCGTTTCTCACTTCTATACCCAATATAAACCGACCTCTAGAGGCTTACCGTACAAGATCTCGATAAAAAAAAACAAGTAATGCACTAACATTCTTTTGGACTTTCATGGCCAAAAGATATTTAGGATAATCAAGACTATTTTTATAACACAAATGGGCATTGTGTTAGATCAGGTAATACAGAAGCACAAGAAACTTTTGGATATAAATCTTGTCAAAATCTTGTCAATTCGGAATTAAAAAGTATGAATGGTTAATTACCAAAATAATCAAAATGCAGCCTAATGAAAAGATAAAATCATAAAGCAAGCAATCATAATCTTGTAAACTCAAATATTCTAGTATCAATTTTAGAAAAAGAACTTGGTACAGCATTCATCCTTAAACAACAAATCTTAAGAAAGCTAACTTATAAGACTAAATATGCATTCAATGTAAAGAGAACTAGATTCTACATGGGAACATTTGGTTGGTTAATACAAAGATAAGCTATATCACGTGAAGGCGTGAGTGAGTGTGTGTGCGTGCGCAAAGAACACGAAAGAGAAAAATTAAGGGATGTCCCATAAGCTTTCAACATAGAATGCAGAAAATTGATCCCTTTTTCTCCTCGTCAACATTTATAATCAGAACAAAGCACGCACCCTGCTGATCGACATATTACCAGTAGTCCTGTGTGGATAGATGACCTGTCAAGCAAATTATGTCATGCGCATCCTTTGCTAATACCTACATGCTTTCGCAAATAAACAGAGTTTAAGAATATGTTTTCTCATCTTTTAACACCTACATAGACGTGTGTGTACGCGGGTGAGTGCATGTTCGTTCTATCATCAGGGTTGAAAATTAACTATAAGCAATGATCATCATTGGCACTGCAGATGCCCTCAATGAAACTATTTGAAACATAGCATTATTGAGCTAAGTATAACTTGCAAACCAATTTATACATCAAACAATGGCTGGGAATCCTCAAATTCTACTCCATTTTCGCTAATATCCTTTAGGTGAATCCGGAGGCTAATTTCTAAATCCCTTGCGTAATCTAAGTTACAAGACTTTAGTAACAAACCACATCAATCATTTAGTAAGGAAGCTAGTATGACACTTTTTCTTTGTTTCCACTACACTTGTGACAAAATAAATTAATAACACATCACCTTTTTCAAGTGCTGCTCTACTTTTCAGCAGCTTATGTGACCCACCTACGGACCAGAGAGACATGCACAATGCTTCTCCACCAGTACTTACAGCTATACCGACTGTACGCTAATAATGACATGTACTAATATATGCAAGACGCATCCTGTAATTGTATGTCCACACTTATGCTTGCGGCTTATCGTGTGTTAAAACAAGTCCATCATGTTTCTGGTGCGTATAAATACGGCTTCTAACTCATCAGTTTCATTCATAATCAAAATCAACCTAAAAACATATATATTCACATATCATCTATCACTAAGAAAATGTCTTGTGTTACCAAGAAAATATCATTCAAGAGCCACGCAGATGGATACAACAATGATGATAACGATGTCTACTATTATTATCTGCCATTGGCTCAGTTAGAAGGTGATGGGGATGATGATGATGCAGATTATGACTATGCTCCAGCAGCATCCGAGGGAGATGGTGACGACGATGATGCAGATTATGATTATGCTCCGGCAGCATAATTTAATCAGTTAACATATAACATGAAGTCTTCTAACATTGGCCTGATTACTAGTGAGATGCGGGAGAAGAAACCCTAACCGTGGGGACTTTTTAACATTAATAATGTATTTTTATTATCTATGTATGGTTTTACTATATAACTGTGTAACAGGGTTAGAAAATATAGGAGTCTAATTAGAAGTTTAACAGCCAATAATGTAGTACACTTTCTTATACAAGAATTGGTTTTGAAGGAGTTTCTAATTGCGCAAACTAGACATACTTTATATTCACGACGAAATATAAAGAATTACTAGACTGTATCATTAACAAATATGTGAAGATATTAACCAATAAATTTTGTTGCATAATAATAACATATCAGGATTCAATGAGCTCAACTGTGGCTCTAGTCAAAATGCAACTACATTCAATATAAATTCCTGATAAATAATTAAGGGATCCTAATTATATAAACTAATATACAATATGATTGCCAACACCTACATCGATATATCCAACTTACACAACACATGAGTCATCTTTGTTTTGTAAAGACAAGAGTCAAAATACTTGTGTTTTTTTATCAGAGCCCACATTTATCAACTAGTGCAGTTGATGAACTGGTTTTGAGGAGTGGACCTAGCTAGCCCTGGCCAGGCACATGAGAGTAAATGTGGCTGGATGACCTTCGATCATAGCTAGTTTATGTCACGCACACTCATGGATCTTGTGGAAGTCTTTCGTTATAACATGAGTCTCAAAAAATAAATGATGCAGTTGCCTTCTTATTAACCTTTGCAGTCAATTAACATTTAGAGCTCAGACACTATATTGTAAACAAGATGGGCATCGTGTTAGATTAGATTATACAGAAGTGCTATAAATCTATGGATTTAAATCTTGTTAATTTGGAATTAGAGAAAGTATAAATGGTTGACCATAAAACTTAAATTGCAGCCTCAATTATAAGATAGACCATAAAAGCATGCAATCATAATCATATAAACAGATAAAGAAAAACATGCTAGCACTTGTCTTCTTAAAAAATAATTAATAAAGGCACAATTTCATGTATATCCTTGTAAATTTCAAAAATTACATATATATCTTTTTTACCAGTTTTTTATGCATAAAGTACAATGCTTTTAATGCATCAAAAGGATATATTTGTAATTTTTGAATTTTGCAAGGATATATATGTAAATGCCCCTTAATAATAATAACAATATTAAAAAAAAAAAAAAAAAAAAAAAAAAAAAAAAAAAAAAAAAACATGGCACTGGTGTCATCTATATTTGGAAAGAGAGAATCAAATTGGTTATACTTTAAGATTAGCTTTTAGGAAAGATGAATAAGGTATACAAGATATGATTCTATTTCGGAGCATGTGGGTGGTTAATGCCATGCAGCCTGCTGACCTGTCACCCATAAGTCCTATGTGGCTAGACGACCTATCAAAGCTCAAGCATATTAAGTCATGTACAACCTTTGCTACTACCTACAATGTTTGAGTTGTGGTTTATAAAAAGAGTCTAAGAATATGTTTTCTGGTTTAATTTCTAGCAACTATATATACACACGTGTGTGTGCGCACAATCATAATTACGATGTCATCAATGTTGTTAATAATGAAGAAAAAAAAATCATCATCGGCACTAAATCTGCCCTTAATGAAACTATCGGAAATATAGCATTATTGAGCTAACACTACAACCATGGGCACTTTTGGTGACAAGGGGTCCCGTTGCAAGGCGGACTTTTGACGTCGCTAAAACCTATGGCGACGACATGTTATAGCCAAAAGCTCGTCTCCAAAGGTTCGTCGCAAAGATTTTGACGACGACCTTTTAACATCTCATGAGTATCTGTATCATCTCGACTTATCCCTTTAATATCTCATGTGTATCTATATCATCTCGACTCATCCAGAGCTTACAACTATGCGGTCAATACTCTTACTGACTTTGAAAATACTTTACAAAACTTGACAAAACATAGTAAACGACCAAAACATTACTGACTTTGACCAAAACTTTATTGATTTTGAATTTTAATGATTTTTCATTTTCATTTACATTTGGCTCATAAATTTCCCGCCGAAACTTTCTCGCTAAACATTTGGTTCTAAAATTTCCCACTAAACATTTGGTTGCAAACTTTTCTGCTAAACTTTTTCGCTCTCATCTTTTACTATAAAAGCAAGCTCACAAACTATTATTCTTACAGCAACCTTACAAACTCTTATCTTCAAACCAACCTTACAAACTCAAATAGAGCGAAATAATCATTTTAGGTGTTCTTGTGGAAAAGAAAATATAGTGATAAGAAAATCATGTCAGCTCGATAGTTATGGTTGACCTTCTTATGCATGTCCTCGTTTAAAGGTGAACAATCATACATTTCTTATTTACGTAAATATATAAATAATTTGGTTGTTAAAAAGAAATTTATTATGATTTTCTTACTATGTAACAACCAAGAAAAAGTTATTATAGATGTGGATATTTTATGTGGGGGGATGTTTTTTATCTCAGCTTCTGTGTAAGCTCTTCTTCAACATCTCAAGGTTCTTCTAGATCTACACAAACACATATAAGTTATTCTTCGGGACGTTACGAATCTGCATCAACACACCTACATTATTCTCCGGGACCTTGTAGATCCGAACCAACAGAGTGCTTAAACTGCAAGGTCAAAGATCTTACGATAAGCATGTCGGAGACACAAATAAAGATGCTAGAGACAAGAATAAAGATGTTGGAGGCAACACTGGAATTGAAAAGATATTTCGAGGATCACTCATGTCAGTAGGGTGCAATAGTCAGAGCTTTTAGATAACATGGAAAATCTTCGTATGAATAGTAGTTGTTTAATGTGTTGTTGTTGTTATGGTTGTTGTTGTTTAGTGTGTTATATATTGTTGTTGTTATTGTTATTGTTGTTGTTTAATTTGTTAATGTTCAGACTTATGGGTTTAACATCTCATGTATATCAATATCATCTTGAATCATCCGTTTAACATAACTTGTATATCAATATCATCTCAACTCATCTATTTAACATAACTTGTATATCCATATCATCTCGACCCATCTGTTTAACATAACTTGTATATCCATATCATCTCATGTATATCAATATTGACGATGCATAATTAACTATCTTTACAAGTTAAACACACTTCAACTAGTTAATCTATTTATAAAAAAAAAGTTTGTAACCCTAATCGTTTCTCTCTCAAGTGGCGAATAAACAAAACCGACTATACATCATTGCATGTTATTGATAATTGGTTTTGCTTTCTCAAAGCTTTGTTTGTGACTACTAGCAATCTTCATTGTCCTTTACTACTTGATTATTCAATTCACGTAAGCCTTTACTAATTTAATAATCACTTTTGTCGGATTGCTTTTGGGTCAGTGGTGGTTGATTATTTATATAATCGATTTTACTATTGATCAAGTCCACCTATTGATATTGATTGATCGTTTATTTATTTACAATTGGTATAACATATATTACATAACGATAATTATGATGGGTTACGGTAAGTGATTGGATCTTAATGTGTATAAACCCTAATCGTGCGATTAGGGTTTTTTTTCTCTAATTGTTGGTGCTGCATGCTGGCTTTCTTTTGGTGTTATTTGCTATTGGGTTTCGCTTTGTTTGTCGGTTTCGAGAGATGGATAAAGATAAGGGTTCGAAGTCTGATGTTAGGAATCAACCACCTAATCAACCATGTTCGGCTACTACTTCATTTGCGGATATGTTTAAGGATAAGCCTAAGAAGATTGTAAAGATTTCAGAGATGAGGAATGAACAATGTGTGGCAGGTGCTAATGTTGCTATTCCTTTGTAAGCAGTCGATGAGGTAAGGTCTAGATTCGCTAATACTTTGTATGGTTATTTGATTGGTAAGAGACTCACTTTCCCGATTGTTGAAAATTATGTGAGAAATACATGGGCAAAGGGCGACTCTGATGAATAATCGGGACCGCTTTAAACTTCTTATTGGGGCTATTTCCGCACTACTTTCATTAATGTAAACATAATGTTTTCAAATAATGAGTTTTAATCTAAATGAATGAAATAAAAACCATTCTTTTTACCTTATGTTGTGATACCATGATAGTAGCACCCCAAGGTTCTCAGGCTTCCGCTAGACCATAATTTAGGGGTGTTACATTAAGACCTAAACTAGCATAACAAATGACATGCCATACTTATGCAAAACAAAATAAAACAACATATCTAAGCTGACCATGAAGACTAATGTCATAAGCATTAGCAAACTTCAATTGAGCATCTGTCAGACCACAATCATCAAACTCATAATCATCATAGGGGTTTTGGTCATATGTATCGTCCTTCCACTTCTCTAATAATTTCTTCATGCCCACTTCACTACCACCTTTAGAACCGTCAAATTCCCTAAAACTAGTGGTTTTATTGTAGTCCTCAAGGACTTCATCATCATCACTATCCGAAATAACTAAATCCTCTACCTCAAAAATTGGATCACCTGTCTTTTTTCCTTCTTTAACCTTGTCGAACATGCAATTCGATATAAAAGGAGGAGGAGCATTGGACGAACTTGGGATGCTTTCATAGTTTTCCACATGTCCTCCATAAACAGTAGGTGCAGTATACACGTTGCTTGAAGAAACGTTAGCACTAGGTTCTACATGAACACTAGAACCCTCATCCAAATCACTAAGAACACCAACAACATTAGACGTGTTCACTACATTAGCATCCTTAATTGGTTGTTTGGACGTAGATGCCTCCTTTGTATTGTCTTTAGAAGGAGAAGCCTTGGTATTCTTAGGAGCAACCAGCCGATACTTCATTTTCTTGGTCTTAGATACCCCAAAAACCCGCTTATAATTGGAACCCTTTTGCTTGACAGTGGTAAATCCATCATTCGACACCTCCTTAGTAGCACCCGAAATTGGACCTTTGCTTTTTCCAACTGCGTTAACTACATGTTTGGGTGTAGCTTTAGGACACTCAGCAAGACGGTGACCATATAACAAACATGTATTACATCAAGGGGGTTCCCATTCATATTCAATACGAATATTTCATATATCCACTTCCCATGAGTTTAAGAACAACCAACACCAAATTATCACGAAACTCATTAGACACATTGATTTCAATTAAAGCTCTAGCATAACTACTCCTGCCCCATGATTCCAAACACATATTATTAGCATACGAGTTAAGAAGCATAGGAATACCAATCTTAGAAGCAATCAAGCTAAACCCATCCGAAGTATAAGCAACCAATGGGACAACAAGGAACTTCACCCAAACAGGAACACAAGATAAGTCCTCTTTCAAATGGTTTATCTCGGGAGACCACTTATTAAGGAATATTGGAATCCCATGAATCATCCATGGACCATCACGGAGAACTTCCGCACCCTGAATAGACGAGAACTTAATGAAAAAGAAAGCATTCACGTTCATCGTAATTTTCTCAATACCATACTTTTTCGAATTGTTGTACACGAACCAATCAACAATGGGAAATGCAAGTCTTTTACCAATAAAGTACCCATATAATGAATTTTTCAACCTCCCATTCACCTCCTGAACCGAATCAATAGGTAAAATTACATCATAATCAGCATCCTTAAGTACATTCTCATCCATTTTCCAAAAGTGAGCCATTTTAGAAGACGAATGGCCGATTTTAAAAGCATAAGTCAAGGGGGCATCCACATTACAATCAGTCGTGGGTGTCTTATCCAAATTCTCATTTGAAGGTATAAAAGCATTAGCATCAGCAACACCACAAAATGCCTCTTCAAACACGCAGCTTTGGTTATAGGTTCCATAGTACTAGCAACCTCATTCGTACCAGAATTTTGTGACACACCACTAGCAACATTCGTATCACTATTAAAAGCAACATCAAAAGATGTATAAGACGAGCCAGTGCCAAACGATACATCAACATGTACTGTCTCATTATGTTCCACATACATCTCAACACATGAAATTGGCTTTATATGTTCAACATCTTTGGTCGAGTTTTGCACATTAGTAGCATTATTCATGGCACCAAAATTACTACCAGGGACAATGCCAACATCACACTCACTAGTCACAACAGTCAAGTTTGAGGGAACACTAACCTGATGTTTCTCCTAATGCATGCTTCTGGTAGGTTTAAGAGGCTTCCCATCATCCCCCATTAACACAAGTGTACCTTCGGCCATATTCTGTTCAATAATGCGAAGTTTTTCATCTAAAGACGATGGGCATGGACCACCATACACACTCACCAAGCTTGGGAACTGGCTCATATCCGACTCATTATATGTACCTTTTGCTACATCATTAGAAAAATCATGTTGCTTCTCCTTCACATCTTTTTTCTTTTTCCTCTTTTCACCTCCTCTACCTGAATCTACCCGATTTCGGCATCACAAAGTCACTAAAAAAGCATACAAGAAGAACTAGCAGTACATTAACTTCTTTAAACCCAGAAAACCCTAAAACAATTAGGGTTTTATCATCAAAAAATCACCACCTCGTCACTTGTTTTGGAATACAGGAGTAATGAGTAATAATAAATACGATAGCATACAATACTCCTATGAACGCAACAAAAACCTCATCAAGTAATATGAATTAATGAAGATCAGACAAAAGAGTTAATGAACGTCAGACAAAGAAAGCTAGGGGTGAAAATGAGCCGAGCCGAGCTCGAGCTCGTTTAGGCTCGAGCTCAGCTCGTTTATATATAAAAAGCTCGAGCTCGAGCTCGTTTCGAGCCTCACATTTCGAGCTCGAGCTCGGCTCGTGAAATTTTTCACAAGCTCGAGCTCGGCTCGTTAACAAAAAGCTCGACTCGTTAACACAAGGCTCGAGCTCGTTAACACGGTTATACGTATAGAAAATATATATACGTATATATTTCTAGGGCTCGTTTAGGCTCGCGAGCCTAAACGAGCCTTTTGTATAGAGCTTGGGCTTGAGCTTGATTATTAAATGAGCCCAAATTTATGCTCGAGCTCGGGCTCGAGCTCGTTTAGGCTCGGCTCATTCGAGCTTTTTACCGATCCGATCCCGATCTTTTCACGAGCGGCTCGGCTCGTTTCCACCCCTAAAGAAAGCCAATAGCGATTGAAATGAAAAGAAAACCCTACCTTATGAATATAAAATAAGTCTTAAACCACAGACCCACTATGCAACTTAAAAATGTAAGAGAACAAAGAAGGAATCAAGTGAGAAAAGAAGTATATAACGATCAACCAATAAGTTTGAATCATCAAATAAATCTTAACACCACCCACCGACCCACGATGTAAACTTAAACAATTTAAGAAAACATTGAGGAACCAATAGAGAAAATACTTGTATGAACGTCGATTAGTAAGGGTTATTAACGAGTGAATCGCAGTTTTTTGCCACGGGAGGTTTCTTAGGATTGTTTTAGTCTTGTGCTATATGACAGTCTTGGGTTGGAAAATTTTAATGGCACTTGGAGACAAAACCCCATGTTATGTATTAGATTACGAATAGGAGAATAGCCTCTGCTTGGTATGACAAATGAAGTATACATGGTCGTCTATGCGAGTTTATATTAAAAAAGGGATATATACATATATATATATATATATATATATATATATATATATATATATATATATATATATATATATATGAGGCAAGGCTAAGAAATATAATATTGTTGGTGATTTGATTCAAGATGGGAGTTGGTCTTAGCGTGATGAATGGCAGACTAAATTTCCAATCCTAAATTCTACCCTAATCCTAAATGTGACAAAACAAAATGACAAACCTATTTAGATTGCTAATAATGGATAAGACCTTTTAAAATGAAGAATGTATGAAATCATTTGAGGAAAGATGGTCCTATCGTACAATGGAGCAAAACAGTTTGGTTTAGTCACTAAAATCCCAAACACTCCTTTATACTCAGACTGGCTATACAGAAGAGATTACAAACTCAAGAAAAAGTCAGAGATGGAGTATTAAGGTGAATCTAAGTTGTCCTCTGTGTAATGGAAGCAATGACTCCTATGAACACCTATTTTTTTAGCGTGGTTATTCAAACAAGATTTTGATGTAAATGAAACGATTGTTGTGTTGGAAACCTTTTAAGATCAATAAACCTTAAATCTTGTCTGAATCTAGGTTATATCAATATAGTTTATTATGTACTTTATAAGAACACTTGCAGGCATGTAAATATGTCAAAATAAGCCTGCATATTCGAATGGTTTGGGCCAAAGGCCAACAAAGATTACAGTTATTATTGTTAGGAAACAATTATTTACAGTTATTAGTGAAAGGTTGTGTCGTTTGGATCTGTTTGAACCAACACAAAGACACCCTTTGGTAATGTATATAAAGGAATTTGTACAAGACAATTAATCATTCTAAGTTTTAGTCACAAATTATGTTTTATATACTTTTCCCTCCAAATCTTATCTTTATCCATATTGAAAATCTGCATATTGCATACTATATCTATACTCTTGTCTATTCCAAACACTCTTCTGTCTAACACAATGGTCAACACCAATTCATACATAGAAAGGAGATGGTAATTTCTTTACCCAAAAAGAAATGGCCATATTGACAGTTGGCATAAGAGCAAAAGCTTGGGGAGACCATTAAGAAGAAGATTGCAAAACAGTCTCATTCAAAGACAACAAAAGAGAGAAAGGGAAGAAAGGCTAGGAAACTGCATAAAACAGATCACTCAGGATTGTAAGAAAATGCTAAATAAAAAACTAGAAGAAATTGAAGATTTTAATTCAACAATTCCACAAACTCAATCCTATGGTGTCTCACAACACAGAAGTAGAAAGCAGAAATGTTTCAAGTGCAAACAGATGGGGCATATCATTAGGGACTGTCCCATAAGACACATGGAGGAGGAAGTGGGTGATCAGAATGTTCCTAGTGATTATGCAGACACATCAAGTGGACAACATAAGACACAAAATCCTACTGTAAGTATTAAATACCCTGAACTAATTCATTTTGAAACTAAATGCATGATCAAAGGCACATATCAAGGTCATTGGGATAACATTTAGTACATCAATGATAATATAAACATGCATTTGTTCAAAATTGAATTTGTTCTGTAAAATAAAGGAGGAACTTACTGTTGGTAAAATAGAAGATCAAAAGAAATTTATGTTTACTTATGGTTTGGGCGAGGTCATAGTTAGGAATGGTAATGAGAGATACCTCATTCCAGGGGTTCTTTATGCCCCTGAAGTCTCCTTAAACATTCTATCAATAGACTTACTTGAAAAACAAGGAGTCGAAATCCTCTATGAGGATAACATATGCACACTATCCTACATGTTTAAAAATACCAAAAATCATAGTTTCAATGAGGATAGTCTAAGAATCAATCACAATGAATTCCTAGAAAATTACTTTGAATCATTGGATACAAGTGTTAACTCTTCAAGTCATAACAGTGAAAAAATTGAAATTAAGGGAGTAGTTTACTCAACAAAGGTTACCACTTTCAATGAATATGTTACTTTCTTGAATCTAATCAGTAATGATAAGTTAGTTGGTCAAAAATAGGACTTCTTTAGGAAGAGATTTGTTAAAGTATTAAAATGGTTTTATGTGGAATACTTGGGAGGACCACTGCGTGGTCCAATACCACCCACAATAAATGGAATCACAATACGCCTATTGGATCTCTACAAGGCTGTGGAATGTCTGGGAGGATATCTACAAGTCCACTTTTCAAAAAAATTTGGTCAAGTAGTAGAAATATTGGGATTATCACAAGCTAATGGTGAAGAATTGAAGAAATGCTACAACAATTACTTGGATGTTTTTAAAAGTTACTACAATACTGCAAGGATGCACAAGTTGGAACAAGAATCTGTCCCAAACAAGGCCACAACTAGTGTGGTTCTAGGCATAGGATCAAACGTCCTTCAAAGTCACCATAAAGATCGGCATGATTAAGTGACAGCATCTACCAGTCAAGTTAACATTCACAAAGTTGAGCATTTTAGAGTAAAGTTGGAAGAAGGTAATGAAGAAAAAGAAAATGACAGCAACCAAAACTTTGGGCGATCCAGTACCATAAAAGACCAAGTGAACAAGGAAGAGGCCAGCAACAAATTCAAATGATGACTTTGTCATCATCAGTTAACTTCACTAAGAAAGCAAGGAAAGACAAATTTAAGGCCATTTGATCTTAGGAGGGAGACTGTTGGAAACTTTTTAAGATCAATAAACCTTAAATCTTGTCTGAATCTAGTTCATATTAATATAGTTTATTATCTTTATAAAAACACTTGCAGGCATGTAAATATGTCAAAATAAGCCTGCATATTCGAATGGTTTAGGCCAAGGGCCAACAAACCCACTAGATTACAGTTATTATTGTTAGGAAACAGTTATTTACAGTTATTAGTGAAAGGTTGTGTTGTTTGAATATGTTTGAACCAACACAAAGACACCCTTTGGTAATGTATATATAGGAATCTGTACAAGACAATTAATCATTCTAAGTTTTAGTCACAGTTTATGTTTTATATACTTTTCCCTCCAAATCTTATCTCTATCCATATTGAAACTCTACATATTGCACACTACATATATACTCTTGTCTATTCCAAACACTCTTCTGTCTAACACAATGGTCAACACCAATTCATACATTGAAAGGAGATGGTCATTTCTTTACCAAAAATGAAATGGCCATATCAACATTGTGCAGTGCGAGAATATGTCAAATGATTTGGACTACATTGTTCATGAAATGAGCTTTATCCCAAACATCAACAATATTGATAGCATATTGTATAAAGACTTGTCATTGCTGCCATAGTTATTATGTATGGTATGAAAGAAATTGTAGACTACTTGAGAACAATAAGGAGAAGGAAGATTTAGTAAACAAGTACTTCTGCTATATCCATAATTGCCAATCTCTGGAATGTAAAGATGAATTATCAAGGATGAGGGATTTCAAAAAACAAATGTGGCTTCTGATTATGCTAGAATTGGTTTGGATGGATCTTGGAACGAAATGGGACCTGAGAAGTGTGTAGATGCATGGGATTGTATTCAACTTTATGTGATCTTGATGTCTTTGATGATGTCTCCCTGAGTAAACCTGCTATGTTAGTCATTGGTGTGAGGATGTTATGCGCACAATGGTTATATGGTGGACTAACTTAGTGAAGTAAATGTAGTCATGGCATTTAAGATATCCATAGAGTTAAGGTGGTTTTATGGTAAGGGCTCATATATATGGTGATGCTTGGTTTCTATATTCATTGTTTCCATGAGGATGACTAGTGCAGTAATGAGGAGTATTACAACCAACTTATGGAAATGTATCAAGTCTTGGAGGAACTAGCTTTAAGTGATCTTGAGTAGTAAATGTGAAAGGATTGTGTACAAACAACAAAACAAACTTTCACACTTGTCTTCACAAAAATGTCGAAGGGTCACCCCGGTGCACACTAAACACATCATGCAAGCAGAAATAAGAAAAAAGATATGATATAAAATGAGAATAATAAGTAAATGAAAATACATCATTATTTTTTTAGGGATTAAACGGTAGTTACCCAAAGTATATATTTATCCATGATAAATATTAAGGGGTAATAAATGACAAAATATGAAATATAAATCCCTTAGAGATTGTGTGCGTCGACCGAATCCCTTAGGGGCTGAGTCTAACTCCATGTAAAATTTGAATATTTGTCCTACAAGTATTCTAGAATGTTCCCTAGGAGCCTATAAATACAAAGGCTTCCTAAGGCATTCTCATAACACACTACTAAACCCTAAAGTTCCTTTCCTCATCTCCTCTCTAAACGACGGTTGACCAAAGGGTTTCTAACCCTTTTTCTACTTTAAACCGACCCTAAGTCGATTTATACCAATCGATCGACTTCTAGTCGATTGGTTTACCCCAGTTTCGTAGCTAGCGTAACTTGCGTAGGTTCAAAGCCCTGGTTCTACCTGTGCAGTTTTGGCAGATACCTGACGCAATCCAAGCTACGGTTTTCCTCCCGAAAACCCTAGATCGATCGCACAAGCAAGAAGAAGGTGAACCCGCGCGTTGCAGCTTATCAAGAAGCTTAGACATCTGCAGGAAACAAGTAAGTCTTCTATAACACCCTTTATACGTGTTTAGGATTAGTGTATGTCACTAATTAGGAAAAATCTTGCTAGCTATGATTTGTCTGGCTGCATGCCCCGTATGTGTTTACTTTCGCTGCTGCATGTTTTATTGGCCATGTGGGAACTACCAGAACCCTACAAAATGATGCTCTCATATTCCTGCTTCCATTTCTTCTTGTGTGAGAGGAACTACACAGGATTGAATATGATGTGTCTCGAATTATGAAGAAAATGTAGTCTGGTGCTTGAGATGTCCTTAAAGCTTGGTGAATATGGTGAATTTGAATGTAATGAATAGCCTGTATTACTTTGTTTTAGACAAGTTTTGTTAGTATATTACTATTTTATACATACCTGCAAAGTATAGTGTTTGGATCATGTCCATTCACATTTAACTTTGACAGGATTTATGTACATATATAGTTTGGAAATATATATTCACCATTTAAAAAAATAATAATAATAGTGTTAGGTATTAACCAATATATATTGACGCCATTCTAAAAAATTAAATTAAGTATTAACCGATATATTATTAGAGTAGTGATTGGCATGCCTAATTGGCATGCCTAACTATTAGATTACAACACTTGTAGTGATCAAAGACTATTATAAACAGAGAGAAACACCACACTACACTTATTATATGTTGAGTGGATTAGACATAAAATTAGTCATGCCATTTAGGCATGCCAATCATTTTTTATATTATTATTGGTACAAAGATAGTTTAACTTTAATATAGAAAGAGGCATGTACGGCAGATGACACTGGAACTGTATATATTTAGAAGGTATAGTGTTTGGATCATGTTCATATTCACATTTAACTTTGACATGATTTATGTACATATATAGTTTGGAAATATATATTCACCATTTAAAAAAATAATAATAATAGTGTTAGGTATTAACTAATATATATTGACGCCATTTTAAAAAAATAAATTAAGTATTAACCAATATATTATTAAAGTGGTGATTGGCATGCCTAACTATTAGATTACAACATTTGTAGTGATCAAAGACTATTATGAAGAGAGAAAAACACCATTTTACACTTGTCATATGTTGAGTGGATTAGAAATAAAATTAGTCATGTCATTTAAGCATGCCAATCATTTTTTATATTATTATTGGTACAAAGATAGTTTAACTTTAATATAGAAAGAGGCATGTACGGCAGATGACACTGGAACTGTATTTATTTAGTTTCAACAAGAAGAGAGTCCAATTGCTGACCATTTCTTTATCTTTGACAAAAAATTGAAAGTCAAAGATAATAGCAACTATAGTCTGAACATCCACACAAATATTATACATTATATATATAAAGCTACTTTAAAATAAACTAGCAAGTGCTATACAATCCAACACCTATGAAACATGGCCACACGTCCTGTTGTATATAGAAACATAAAATTACTACCACGTTTTAATACACTATCATCATCTTTTACATGTGCCATTTAACTAATAAAACCTTTTTATAAGATAAGATAAATGTAATTAAAACTCATAATCATTAAGGCGTGCCATTATGTTAAAAGCACTAAAAAGTCATTTAAACATTTTCTCACGTGACTTGCATTGAAAAGAAAACAAAAGAAACTATTGGTTATATATAGCTGTTCCAAGTTTATGTATGACACTAGCTATGCCACATTTTCTTTGTGGAAAAAAGATGTCCACTACACTTAACATGATCTTTTTGTCTGTGCTAGCTGCTTTACTTTTCAACAGCTTATGTGACTCACGTACATATGGACCAACATAGACATGCATATAATGCTTCACCACTAGTACTTACACCTATACTAACAGTACACTTCTGACTTGTGCACTACTATATATGTTCGACACACCCTATTCTCGTATCTCCACACTTTCACTTGTGGCTTATCGTGTGCTTAATCAAGCCCACCATGCTTCTAGTGCCCATAAATATGGCTTCAATCTCAACAGCTTATTTCATAACCAAAATCAAACCAAAACCATTTATAACATTTCACATATCATCGATAAGAAAATGTCTTGTGTTATCAAGAAGATATCGTTCAGGAGCCATGCAGATGGATACTACATCGATGCTAATGACGACTGTTGTGATATTCTGTCATTGGTTCGGTTAGAAGGTGATGGCGATGATGATGATGGAGACTATGACTATGCCCCTGCGGCATCAGAGGGAGATGGTGATGACGATGATGGAGATTACGATTATGCTCCAGCAGCATGAGTTAGTTAAAGAATAGCATGAATTCTTCTAACATTGACGTAATTACTAGTGGGAATATGCGGGAGAAGAAGCGCTAATCATGAGAAATTTTTAACTTTGAGTATGTATCGATAATTAGCTAATTACTAGCTAGGTTTCTATAAGTTATAGTTTAAGGGTTTTTTACCCAAAAAATATGTTATAGTTTAAGGGTTTACCATCTTAGTGTTGAGTTTATGATATATAAAATACAATAAAACATAAAGACATCAAGAGTACACAACGGAAGACTTAAGATCATAACATATAAATAATTAACTGAAAGTATGCGTAACGTACCTCTTGCGAATATCAAATCCCTTGAGCAAAACAAAGAAGTACTAATTGGTGTAAGAATAATGTCTTACAACCACGTTCTTGTACACACGAATTAACCAACGAATCAAGCGATTGCTAGATCTAACACAAGTCCTCGTTTAAGAAAAACGAAACCAAACTCCCTTACAAATGGGGTGTTCGGCCGATTGGGACAAGAGAGAGGAGAAGGAGAGATCTAGGGTTAATTCAATGCACAAGTGTATGTGTAATACCTGAATTTCTAAAATTCACAAAAAGACCAAAATACACTTATGATCAAAAATAAGAATAATTAAATAAACAAAATACCAAATGAGCTATGTAAATTCAGAAAAACTTATAAGAAAAATCACATATGATCCAAATCCATTTTGAATGACTTTGTAAAGTTAAATTTTATAGATTATAATTTTATAATTTCAATTTTGTATTTTCATAAATAACCGAATATATTTAAATGTTTTATAAAAGAATTTAATTAAGATAAGCCCAATATAAATTTATATTATTAAAAGACCATTTATTTTAAGTCCAATACATATTAAAGCCCACAAGAAAAATAATAACTCAAGTATATATACATATATTCGGTCCCTAATAATCCCTTATTGCCGATTAACCCTAAACCGACTTCAAAACCCCTAATGAATCGAATTCCAGTTTCCAGAGGTTGGAACCATTTTTCTTGGAGAAGATTGAAGGTAAACAAGGTGGGAAAAATAGTGATCGAGTTCCAAAGTTGCTGGTTTAAGCGTGGTGAGTTTTGAGTGAATTAGGGTTTCGGCGAATAGTGTTTTGTGCTTCTTTTGTTTTAACGATCCAAGCTCATCAAGGGTATGTTCCTAATGTTGATTTCAGTCCTATAAGTCATATGGAACACATAAAAATTAGCCATGCATGTTTAATGAGTTGTATGGAATTATTTGGAATCTAAAACCCTAAAAAGCGTATGAATATAACGAATGGGCGTATAATATTTTTAGAGATCATGAATTGATTTTTCCAGAAGTTGTTACATGATATAAGACCTGAATAAAATACATATTTGTGAATTTGAAGCTTGTATGAATTGTTTTGAGTTTTATGGGTCGATTAAACATGGAAAAAGGTAAGGTTTTAAAAGGTGCGATTAGGGTTTTGCATGAACTAGGGTTTTCTTGTAATCATTAAAGGTAATTAATGAAATAGTAATGATGAGCTAATGATTGGTTAAACTTAGGTTTAGGGCTTATATTTGAATTATGTCTATTCGGCCTTAAATAAAAGTTTTGGGTTGGTTTTGTAAATTATGAAACTTAAAGGTTATTTTTGTAAATAGTAAAATACTTGTACTAAACGTATAAAAATAAGTGTGGGGGTTAAACATGTAATTTTGGATAATTAAAGGGCCATTCGAATTGTATTTAATTTATTAGGGTACGTTTTGTAAATTCTAAAACCTTTGGGTTAAAAGTGTAAAATCTGATAAAGTAAGGTTAGATTGTGAAACTAAAGATGTCAAGGGTGTGATTTGAAATTCTGAGCAATTATGAGTTCTACAAGTGTAAGTTGATTTTGTAGAGACACGTATGAGTTTAAGTTAATTTCGTTTGTTATCATTTACATTCTAGGTTAAATTGGGAAATCATTAAAAGAAGTAATATGTGAATTTAATGCGTATTTTGTAATATTTAAAGAGTTTGGGAAACCCTAGAACCTAAATAGAAAGTTGGTGAATTAATGAGGAATACCCTAAAATGTTGTAATTTCGTCTGTCACTAAAATGAGAATATTCTGACAACTCTAAAAGTGTTAATGCGATAAATCCGTTATAATATTAATGATGCTAAAGTATTAAATAAATCATAATCCGTGTAGATTCGTTGGAGGAGACGCGACGTTACATCTTCGTATTCGTTCATTCGTTACTTTTCTCTCAATTGCTTTAAGGTACGGATATTCTGTCTTACCTTAAGACACTTATGTTATCGTACAGATATTCTGACCTTTTCAGTAAAGGTTCCTTATGATGTTCTTTTCGTTCGCTTTCCTATTTTACTTATTAGGATTCCCTATGCCATTGCTATGAACCCTTTCTTGTTTGTTTGATCTGTTGTTTATCTGAACTTATGTTTTATTGAACCATGTGTTATCTGATTTGAACTTTACGTTAGGAAGACTTTGATATGCATATTCGTTGAACCTTGTTATATCTGAATATGAACCTTATGATATGATGTTATCTGATAAGTTATATGAGATCTTTATGATGAATTATGATCTGTGTCATTTATGACAATTTGTTTGACCTAAGTTAGTTTGACACCCGAGCCAAATAATAACTAGTCATGGGGGTTCCATGTCCGTATCAGTGATGCACCTCTGATATGACTCTAGGGCAGTAGAGTGATGTTCTGCCACGTCCCTTTCTGTTATCTGTTTATGAGCTCGAATTATGGAATATGGCCACTATTTGTCTGTTGGGGCGTATGGATGCATCCTAGATCTGATCTGTTATCCGATATGATTTGTCTGGTGAATGATGTCGTGTGCAATACGCGTCTTCACAACTTCTGGGAGCTAGCTACTCCAACTTATTTGCTAAGATAATTCATGCATATGTATGATGATTTTGATATGATATGTTCTGGGCTCGAGGTAGTTAACTAAATCTGTATTTGCTAATTATATGATAAGTATTCTGATTATGTTTTGGTATGTTAAAGGTTTATGATTATGTTCAAGGCGTATTATATGCTATTATATGTGTTTATGCTTTTGTATGTTTAGGTGACTACCGTCTGCTATGCTAAGATATGATTGATATGTTTTAAGTATGATTCGTATGCTGAAATCTGATGTCATGTTAGTTTATTGTTATGTGAATTCTTTGGAACTGTGGGATGAATGTGTTAGTGTGATAGTGAGTATTCTATAAGTTTAATATGTATAGTTTGATCAGTTAATTTTGGGAACTTTGCTTATACGTTAGTATTTTATTGCCTATGTGACCTGCTATGTTTTGAACTCTGCTGATGTTAGGATTTGATCTTAGAACTGGTTTAGTTTATGATAGTTGTTTTGATAATGGCTAATGGTTATGCTATGTTTCGTTTGGTCTAGTTAATTTTAGTTGTCTATTATGTTTCTATTTGTTTGTGAGACTGCTATGTTTTGGACTGCTATTTCCGCTGCTGCTTTAATGTTTTAAATGTGTTAAGTGAAGGTTAATTGATCTGTTGAATGCCATGTTTATTTGTTGGTAATTGTTTTGTTAGCTTTAGACTTTTCGTTTGGTTTATATGTAATCGATTTGCTCTTGATATGCTAAGTGTTTAGTTGTTCTGATATGTTTGTGTTTGTGTCTTTAATGTGCTATGAGATGTCTAGTTGTTATGTGGTTGTTTGGATTTCTGTATATCTGTGCTTCCGCAGAATCCTGAAAGATCCTTCGTCATTATTTCATTTTATTTTGTTATTCGTATATTTGTTTTGCTTTTGTTTCGTTATATCTGTTCACTGGGCTTTGTAAGCTCAGCCGCACTTTTCTTTTCCTGCGGCAGGTATTTTAAGCGTTCAAGATAAGCTTATGGGATAGCTGATCTGGGTTGAGAGTAGAGATGAGAGCAAGATTCGATTATAGAGATCTTAGATTTATTTTGAAGTTTAGTTATTTATGATTTCTTTTGAGTATTTTTGTAAGGTTTCCGCTATTGTTTAGTTATTTTAAAGTTCTGATATGAAACCGTATTGTAATATCTTTACCCTTGTCGGGTCGGGGTGTTACAATTTATGGTATCAGAGCCCTAGGTTTTAGGACCCTTAGAGCTTAGGCTATGACCTGTGAGGATTGGGTAGATTTAGGATTTCCCTTCTGCATACTTTCTTTGCGTCCCCTACCGCACTTAGACTTTACTAATAGTTGATTGTCCTTTTAGATGGTTATTCCCCGTCGCGCTAGTTCGTCTGATAGGAGCAATCGAGGACCTGCTATACAACCTAAGGAGAAGACGAGGTGGGCTGTTATTGTGGCTAAGGGCTGTACGAGGTTTGGTAGGGTGAAGCGAACCAATAAGAGGGTACGAGTTCCGGCCTATATGTGGCCATGCACGATCGAGGAGAAGCTGACCCTGAAGGAAGTGGACGGAAAAGTGGTAGAGGATTATGAAACTAAGGTGGTGGACAACCAAGGTTTCACCACTACATATCATGATAGGTGTCCCAAGTTCGTTGAGGATGAAGAAGTAGGACAGGCTGAGAGTCACGATCTATATGCTTTTGTGGATCGTGTGCCGGAGGAGGAAGAGAGGAAGCGAAAAGGTGGCTTTGCTAGTGGCTTACTACCACAGCATGAAGGAAACAAGAACGGATGGATAAGCGAGGAGGAAGAGGAAGAAGAGGAACCCGAGGAAGAGTACGAAGTGGAGTCGGAACTGGAGTCTACGGCTACTAGTAGGTTCAATCCGACACAAGAGTAGGAATTTCTCTCCTGATTAGTTGCCTTTGTTATGAGAAGCTTTGACATTGATTTTGGGTTAGGTCCCTTTTGTTTCGTTCGACGATTGAATCTTAGGTTATTGACATTTTTTTTTGGAGTACATCTTTTGACGATTTTTGAAAATTTTGTTGATTAATGGAATAAACAAAATTTGATAATATAGTCCCTGTTCGTTATTTTCTTTTTGATAGATTCGTTGAGTTTCCGTTAGTCCTCATAAGTTTCGTCTGCTATTTATTTTCTATATGATGTTGTTTTCTTAACCGTGAGTATATGTATGACCATTATGATGGTATACTCATGTGGGTTTGGCCTGTTGTAGTAGGATTACTTGTTATCTGTATATTGTCTCTATATGGTTTGTTTTGCTATGATATTCGTTATGTGTGGTGTCATGACCTGAGACCAAGTATAGTGACAATAAGAACTTGTTATGTGATGCAAGTATTATGACGCCTGATCAACGTAATAATACCGAGATCATATAATCTGAACTTATTGAAAGTATACAACGTCTGGGGAATGCCTGTGGTTGATAGATGTATGGATATTTGCCTTGTATCCGTTATTTGGTATTTTTCATATGGGGTTGAGATTCTGTACTTCATTCTGGGATTTTCGTCTGTATATGTTGCATATAAGTTTTGTACCACTGGGATCCGAAGTTGTTATTATCTGCGTTAACCGATAGATTGTTATGCCTGCCTTAGATCTGTATGTTTCCACATACTCCTGCGATTAGTAACCGTTAGGATTTATTCCATCTATGCATATGATAGTTTTCATCATTTGATACCTGTGTAAGTTAGAGCGTGTTTTGAATTTTCTTTATCTCATCTTTTACTGCTAATACTTTAATAAGTATACGATTAGCATTCGTCATATATTCCATGAAGTTTCGAAATCCACATTTGTCGCCGTACTATTCCGTCTTGTTCAATTTCGAGGACGAAATTTCATTTTAGAGGGGAAGAAATTGTAATACCTGAATTTCTAAAATTCACAAAAAGACCAAAATACCCTTATGATCAAAAATAAGAATAATTAAATAAACAAAATACCAAATGAGCTATGTAAATTCAGAAAAACTTATAAGAAAAATCACATATGATCCAAATCCATTTTGAATGACTTTGTAAAGTTAAATTTTATAGATTATAATTTTATAATTTCAATTTTGTATTTTCATAAATAACCGAATATATTTAAATGTTTTATAAAAGAATTTAATTAAGATAAGCCCAATATAAATTTATATTATTAAAAGACCATTTATTTTAAGTCCAATACATATTAAAGCCCACAAGAAAAATAATAACTCAAGTATATATACATATATTCGGTCCCTAATAATCCCTTATTGCCGATTAACCCTAAACCGACTTCAAAACCCCTAATGAATCGAATTCCAGTTTCCAGAGGTTGGAACCATTTTTCTTGGAGAAGATTGAAGGTAAACAAGGTGGGAAAAATAGTGATCGAGTTCCAAAGTTGCTGGTTTAAGCGTGGTGAGTTTTGAGTGAATTAGGGTTTCGGCGAATAGTGTTTTGTGCTTCTTTTGTTTTAACGATCCAAGCTCATCAAGGGTATGTTCCTAATGTTGATTTCAGTCCTATAAGTCATATGGAACACATAAAAATTAGCCATGCATGTTTAATGAGTTGTATGGAATTATTTGGAATCTAAAACCCTAAAAAGCGTATGAATATAACGAATGGGCGTATAATATTTTTAGAGATCATGAATTGATTTTTCCAGAAGTTGTTACATGATATAAGACCTGAATAAAATACATATTTGTGAATTTGAAGCTTGTATGAATTGTTTTGAGTTTTATGGGTCGATTAAACATGGAAAAAGGTAAGGTTTTAAAAGGTGCGATTAGGGTTTTGCATGAACTAGGGTTTTCTTGTAATCATTAAAGGTAATTAATGAAATAGTAATGATGAGCTAATGATTGGTTAAACTTAGGTTTAGGGCTTATATTTGAATTATGTCTATTCGGCCTTAAATAAAAGTTTTGGGTTGGTTTTGTAAATTATGAAACTTAAAGGTTATTTTTGTAAACAGTAAAATACTTGTACTAAACGTATAAAAATAAGTGTGGGGGTTAAACATGTAATTTTGGATAATTAAAGGGCCATTCGAATTGTATTTAATTTATTAGGGTACGTTTTGTAAATTCTAAAACCTTTGGGTTAAAAGTGTAAAATCTGATAAAGTAAGGTTAGATTGTGAAACTAAAGATGTCAAGGGTGTGATTTGAAATTCTGAGCAATTATGGGTTCTACAAGTGTAAGTTGATTTTGTAGAGACACGTATGAGTTTAAGTTAATTTCGTTTGTTATCATTTACATTCTAGGTTAAATTGGGAAATCATTAAAAGAAGTAATATGTGAATTTAATGCGTATTTTGTAATATTTAAAGAGTTTGGGAAACCCTAGAACCTAAATAGAAAGTTGGTGAATTAATGAGGAATACCCTAAAATGTTGTAATTTCGTCTGTCACTAAAATGAGAATATTCTGACAACTCTAAAAGTGTTAATGCGATAAATCCGTTATAATATTAATGATGCTAAAGTATTAAATAAATCATAATCCGTGTAGATTCGTTGGAGGAGACGCGACGTTACATCTTCGTATTCGTTCATTCGTTACTTTTCTCTCAATTGCTTTAAGGTACGGATATTCTGTCTTACCTTAAGACACTTATGTTATCGTACAGATATTCTGACCTTTTCAGTAAAGGTTCCTTATGATGTTCTTTTCGTTCGCTTTCCTATTTTACTTATTAGGATTCCCTATGCCATTGCTATGAACCCTTTCTTGTTTGTTTGATCTGTTGTTTATCTGAACTTATGTTTTATTGAACCATGTGTTATCTGATTTGAACTTTACGTTAGGAAGACTTTGATATGCATATTCGTTGAACCTTGTTATATCTGAATATGAACCTTATGATATGATGTTATCTGATAAGTTATATGAGATCTTTATGATGAATTATGATCTGTATCATTTATGACAATTTGTTTGACCTAAGTTAGTTTGACACCCGAGCCAAATAATAACTAGTCATGGGGGTTCCATGTCCGTATCAGTGATGCACCTCTGATATGACTCTAGGGCAGTAGAGTGATGTTCTGCCACGTCCCTTTCTGTTATCTGTTTATGAGCTCGAATTATGGAATATGGCCACTATTTGTCTGTTGGGGCGTATGGATGCATCCTAGATCTGATCTGTTATCCGATATGATTTGTCTGGTGAATGATGTCGTGTGCAATACGCGTCTTCACAACTTCTGGGAGCTAGCTACTCCAACTTATTTGCTAAGATAATTCATGCATATGTATGATGATTTTGATATGATATGTTCTGGGCTCGAGGTAGTTAACTAAATCTGTATTTGCTAATTATATGATAAGTATTCTGATTATGTTTTGGTATGTTAAAGGTTTATGATTATGTGCAAGGCGTATTATATGCTATTATATGTGTTTATGCTTTTGTATGTTTAGGTGACTACCGTCTGCTATGCTAAGATATGATTGATATGTTTTAAGTATGATTCGTATGCTGAAATCTGATGTCATGTTAGTTTATTGTTATGTGAATTCTTTGGAACTGTGGGATGAATGTGTTAGTGTGATAGTGAGTATTCTATAAGTTTAATATGTATAGTTTGATCAGTTAATTTTGGGAACTTTGTTTATACGTTAGTATTTTATTGCCTATGTGACCTGCTATGTTTTGAACTCTGCTGATGTTAGGATTTGATCTTAGAACTGGTTTAGTTTATGATAGTTGTTTTGATAATGGCTAATGGTTATGCTATGTTTCGTTTGGTCTAGTTAATTTTAGTTGTCTATTATGTTTCTATTTGTTTGTGAGACTGCTATGTTTTGGACTGCTATTTCCGCTGCTGCTTTAATGTTTTAAATGTGTTAAGTGAAGGTTAATTGATCTGTTGAATGCCATGTTTATTTGTTGGTAATTGTTTTGTTAGCTTTAGACTTTTCGTTTGGTTTATATGTAATCGATTTGCTCTTGATATGCTAAGTGTTTAGTTGTTCTGATATGTTTGTGTTTGTGTCTTTAATGTGCTATGAGATGTCTAGTTGTTATGTGGTTGTTTGGATTTCTGTATATCTGTGCTTCCACAGAATCCTGAAAGATCCTTCGTCATTATTTCATTTTATTTTGTTATTCGTATATTTGTTTTGCTTTTGTTTCATTATATCTGTTCACTGGGCTTTGTAAGCTCAGCCGCACTTTTCTTTTCCTGCGGCAGGTATTTTAAGCGTTCAAGATAAGCTTATGGGATAGCTGATCTGGGTTGAGAGTAGAGATGAGAGCAAGATTCGATTATAGAGATCTTAGATTTATTTTGAAGTTTAGTTATTTATGATTTCTTTTGAGTATTTTTGTAAGGTTTCCGCTATTGTTTAGTTATTTTAAAGTTCTGATATGAAACCGTATTGTAATATCTTTACCCTTGTCGGGTCGGGGTGTTACAGTATGAAACCCTAGAACCTAACCCTCTTTATATAGTAGATGGAATACTTTGGGGACAAGTTAGGGATTGGGTTGGGACAACCCATTGTGGCCGGCCATAGGACAAGCCCACAAGAAAACCCATAACTTTTTCTTTCAAGATTTTCCATTACTAGTCCTTCTCTTTTCATTTAACGGTCGTTAGTCATTTTTCCGTTAAATACTTAACGATCGTTAACCGGACTTAATGTGTAATAATTAATCGTAAACATAAACATTAATTATTAACTTTAATTCTCATTCGCTAATGTGTGCAATCCCGTGGTCACGAGTTCGAATCCGGACATTCACATGTTTGTAAATATATATATTTCCAACAGCTCCCACTTGGATATGTTTACAAAAACGTGAAATGACATTGGTTAGCGTCTAGCAACACGCCAATGCCCCCGATACAACTCGTGTATGGTTTTCTGGAGAAAAACCAAGTTTGATGATTCATCATCATATTCATCCTTTTGTTTCTAATACCATGTTAATAAGAATATGTATCTCACTCATTTATTAATTAACTATTCTGTTTCTCGCTTTATGTGATTTATTAAGATTACCAATTCTTCTGAACAGAAGACCTTGGGTATGGCCATACAAACATCTTAACAATCCTACGAGGGGCCAGTAGTATTATACTTCAAAATAAATTTGAAGGAAACAAATCCCATTTTGACTACAAGCAGGATTCATAAATTTCGCAACACTTCTGAAAACAACCCTTATAACTACCAGTTACGTGTAGCGTTAGATTGCTTTACAAAAATGTACTACATCCATGACATATCTCTTGTATCTCAAGTCAGAGGATAAATATCCATAATATACTTAATGACAAAGATCCATAAAGTATCATCATGCGGGTGGGATAAGTCCTATACTCAATTCATTGAATATCATCTGAAATTAGTCATGCTACGCATCAATATACTTTCAAGTATATTCTAACTAATACTCAGATTTATCTTAATTCAATATCATTCCCAGGTTATTGATTGACAACGGACTATTTAGAATAACTTAAGTTATTCAAGGATTTAAACATGCAAATACAGGACATAATATTATAAATGAAATTAAACGTATACCGTACTTTAATTCATTATAAATAATAATTGTTTAACTTCCTTTATCCAAATACTAAATAGATCAATGCATGATAATTCTCAGTTAATGAATTTTGCCACAAGTCATGCAACTCATACTTGTTGACAAGGCATAATTTCAACTAACTTTGATCTACAAGAATTTTGAGAATACTTATTTCAAAAATTCAATAAGTGAATTTCTTGTATATGTTTACACATATCTTGATATTGTCATATCATTCCATAAGGTGCGTGATAACCTGAACCACCCTTTTATGACAATTATCTTTCAAAACTTTAAAGTTTTAAAGTATTCTTTATTCTTTAATGTATAATGCAACTATGCTCTTAGTTGAGCATAATTAGTCAACATGGTCATCACCAAGGATACCATGACTAGAATTGAGTGTCATCTCAATTATACTAGCATCATTGTTTATAACAATATGCTTTTTAAAATATCCGTAAACTTTGAACAGTTATAGTGTAATGCTACAAGTACTCCTGTTACTACTTCTAAGTCTTTTGGGACACTTGAGGTGCATGAGGACACGGGCATTCAAAGTCCTGTGGTTGATTCTAATTCTGAGAAGGTTAATGAGGAGGCGATGATTGGGGATTCTACTGGTTGTTCTAAGGAAGCAGATGTGGATAAGGGTCGTACAATGGAGGTTAATGAGGATGTGTTAAATAAGACTGGTTCTACATCACATGTTCCGCTTGTGAGTGATTCAATGGGAACAATGGATGTTGGTTCTACTCCCATAGTTGAGAAAATTGGTAAGATTGAAAAACTACTTATTGCTGGGAAAGCTACTCTTGTGGATGATGATGGTCAACCTATTCCGTCTACCTCTTCTACTAAGAGAGCTAACCCTTTTTCTAAAGTGGGAGAGATTGAGGTGTCTGATTCTGAAGATGAGGTTGTTGCTAACCCATTTGATGAGTCTGCTAATATATTTGGTGGTGGCCAAGGGTATGAAGATGAGTATGATGAATATGACTTCGAGGACTATGCGAAACAGGTTCGTGATCTTCCTGAGAATTTGGATGTCTTTAATGCCATGTATGGCACAACGTTTCAAGGTCCTAGGAAATAATCTTCTTTCGTTGGGTCATATGTTATCATTTGAGTAGTGTTTTTGTTTCTTGTTTAGATTATTGGAAGTTTCTTGTTATGTAAGCTCTATGCCTATGTAACGGGCTGATATATGGGATCTCACTCATATACATTGTACTTAAACATTTATTTGGTTAATATATTTGCCAGGGTGCAGGATTACTCCCCTTTACCCAAAAAAAAAATATAGTGTAATGTTGGTGCCTACCAAAACTCAAGTTTGTTGGCAATAACAATTATGAAATAATTGCCATATTTTCATCCATAGAATCTAGGAGCATCTCCAGACTGTGGAATGTGATTCTAAATCCAAACATATTTCTTTAAAAATATTTATTACACTAACAACTTTCAATGTTGTCAAATCATCTTGTAATCAAGCATGATACAACAATCTTATACACAACATGATGTACATAATGAATCTTCAAGTTAGACTTTAAGATCTCATTATATATCCATCTTGTTCTATTAGACTCATTTATTTACCGCATATGTTTATAGTAATAAACATATATTCCAAGGTTGTATGTCTTATTTCCAAATCTTACAAACGAAGTTTCATTCCCAACTAAAACTTAATTTAGGTGGAATGTAGTTGCCCATACAACATATAAGATTTAAGAAAATAAATAAATAATACTCCCACTAGCTTTCAGGAATACTTATAAGCTATCTTATTTTAATTATTAAATCAAACATAGATTTAATATTAAACATAAGAATCATCTCCTAGATGTATGCATATATCCATTCATGGATTCTTGCAGTTTGTACATATTCAAAGATTATTTGAATTCATAAACTACTTTGTATTACTTATCGTCCTCGCAAAAGTAATTCCACAACAAAGAGTTTTGATATTCATTGTCAAAATTTCATATCAATGAAACTAAGTATGACAATTATAATCTTTATACTTCTATTTAATGTATCTAGGAAAGAATATTCAATCATAGTTAATTGCTTAAATATGATTAATATTATTATCACTAGACATACATTAAATATGTGTACAATATTGTCCATATGATTTCTACACAAAAATTTAAACCACTAGGGTTTCCATCCTTTCAAGAAACTCATATTCATTATTAAGATAAACCAAGTATCTAAAGTTGATTATCTTTATGGACAGCATCTCAACATTCATAGTATGATTGATTTACCACAATTCAACATTTGGTAAATTTATCATTATGATTAACAGGCTTACCATGATCCTGTAACTCATATTCCTCAGCATATTAAATATCTGAGATATTCTTACGGATCTATGAATGACAATTCCATCATATTAAGGTCTATCATTTACATGTTTAGCCTCATCATGATATTTGCTAGTGTATTTTAGAAGATTATGTATTTTGTAATTCAATCTTTCAAGATCTAAATAAAACTCCCACTTGCCTTTTTAAAAAAATTTAAATATTACCTTTAAATAGTTTAGCAAGTAGAGCTAGGGCTGAGCATCGGGCCGGATCCCGACCCGTCCCGACCCGACCCGCCTAAACCCGATACCGATTGAATGAAAAAAACAATACCGAATCCCGACCCGTTTGTGTCGGTTCGGTTTCGGGTCCCAAACGGGACAGTCGGTTCGGTGTCGGGTTATTGTAGCCCAGCCCGACTTCCTGCAGCAGCCATGATGTTTTGTAATTAAAGAAAGTAATTAAGTAAGGAACGACTTCCTGCAGCAGCCATGATTCATATGTGGTGTTTTTTATTTTGAGATGAGATTGATCCATTTGGATTGGTTGTTCTTGATTTTGAGATGAGTTTTTGAGATAAGATTGATCAATCGATTTAATGCATATATACAAATTATACGAATCATTTCTATCTTATCGGGTTAATGAGAAAAGATTGATTTTGAGATGAGTTTTTGGAAAAAGTAGTGTATGAATCATTTTCAGCTTTTGGAAAAGATTGATTTTGAGTTTTTGGAAAAGATGAGTTTTTGGAAAAGATTGATTTTGAGATGAGTTTTTGGAAAAAGTAGTGTATGAATCATGAGTTTTTGAGATGACTTTTCTTTGTCTAAAATGACAGATATAAATAGTACTATATCACGTGCATGAGATATACCACTTTCAGCTTTTGGTCAAAAAAGTAAAGTAAAAGTCTAAAATGACAGTACCCCTTCAGCTTTTAGACTATTTAAATAGTTATTATATCTCTTATATAATTACAAACGGGCTAGCGGGTAAAACGGGAAAATTCGGGTTTTTTAACCGAACCCGACCCGATACCGATTACGATCTTTTTTAAAACCGACTCCCGACCCGTTTTTAGTCGGTTCGGTCTCGGGAATTAATCGGGTCGGTCGGGTAGTCGGGCTTGTCGGGTTTCGGTCGGTTTTGCTCAGCCCTAAGTAGAGCAACAATACATTGTTCTCTTTTGGGATATTACAAAAAACATTGACAGTTCCTAACATTAGTTTGTTACAACTCACTCTATAAGTAGTTTAACAAATTCAGAACTTCATTTATAAGACTTAATGTGATTCATCACATTCCATAAACAAATGGTGTCTTATCAATCTTCTAGGTTGGAGTCTTATTGAGTTTATTCAATCTATACTCAATCTTCTAACCTTGATAACATGTGGAAGAAACTATAGTTATCTTGAATCAAACAATACCAATAGATTTTGATTCTTCTAACTGAACATACCATAAAACTATGGTATTTCCTTAGAATTAATATTGTAAGATTAATCTAACAATATTTAAGATAACCATCTACTCTTTGGTTTATCACATTTACCAACAAAGTAAAACTTAATGGTACAATAGAATTACCAAGTTAATTGCATGTATTATAACACAAGTATTTTTGACCAAGTCAAAAGACATAATAGTTATAATCCCACTATACGTTATAAGTCATTGATCAACTCATTGACTTCATGCATATGTCTAAAAACATAGCAAGTTAACGTCTTACTTTATATTGTAAGTCTTGTATTAAAAGACTTCATGTTTGTGACTTTACAAAATCATAAACATTTATAATAAAGTAATTATGAACACCGCCTCGGGTTTCAATTAATATTTCAAGTTAATATTTACTACATATATTAAGTCATTCAACGAATACTCATATTCAAAGTAGTATTAGATTACTTCATTTAATTATGTCATTCCATGAAATGTCCAATGTAAGAAACTGCAGAATCATCCATGCTCGTTCTCACGACACGTGGATATTTTACCTTGGGCTACAATCTAGTTCACGTTCTCACGTAACATAAATTGTAACTACAAGTGTTTCTTAAATATTGAATGACATAAATATTTAAAATAAAGTAGTCTTTGTTATCATCCTGACACATGTTCTTAATAGGGTAATCATACATATTTAAATGTATACTTCCTATTTGAACGTTATTCTCTTACTTTACAGTCAAGAGAATCCATTTAAATCATATTAATATGTGTTGTACCTTGCACACAATAAAGATTTCTCCCACTTGTGCATGGAACAACATCATGTAGCATATAAACAACACGATACACGTTCGTTTATTTGATTAATATGATTTGTGTCATAGATATAACTAGTTGATATAGGACTATATTAATTTGTAAGAAAACGCACATGACAATCCTTAAAAAAAAACATAAGTGACTACAATTTGAAAGTAATTATCTTTGAAGATAATTTGGGTTACTACACAGGAAATAAGGCTTGTAGCTCCCACTGAATTAGAAATCATTAAAACAACTTCTTATTCAGTAATGCAACACAAATGCTCCCACTGAATCTGACAACATTGTAAGTGTTGCATAACCAGTGAAAACAACTTGCTTGCTTTTTACTTTCCTACACCTTTGAAGAACCATACGTAATCATTACTTAGGTACTAAAAGGTGTGTTCTACTCTGTAAATGATGGGTTATCCATCAATATTATTAACTCGAAAAATTGGGTATGCAATTTCTTCCTTAACAGGTCTATTATCCCCATACTGGTATGTAGCACCTTTAAAGGTTAAAGTAAACCAACTAGATAAATTAAGCTAGTTTTCCTTTTACCAATTTTCGCGGTAATTTGTCTAGCTTCTAATTTTGTAACTCATATACATGTTTTCCAGTTAACCAACATTCATGTTTGTTACAAAAGGATTCATTCACCTAATGAAGGTAATGAAATCTTTATGGAAAATATGACGTGCAATTCATTGCTATGAGTTACATTAGAATTTAGACAATTCAAACGTTCCTATTATACCTTTCTCATTCATGAAAAGGAATAGGATTGAGTCTAATGCTTCTCCCATGGAAAAGAGACTTCGTTTTTCTTTTCAGTAAATTATTCTCGATCAAACATTCGTTTGAAAGCAGAATGGAGCAATTTGCTGATCAAAGACTAAACTTCGTTTACGGTTAAATGTTGCAATTATACATTCAAAAGAATTACAAAATTCAATTTTAGTATTTTCGATAATTAACCTTTTTCAAGAAAATTAATTACCCATGGTTCATAAGCATATAACCATTTAATTTTCACTGAAAAACTAGGATCCAAATTGTCATAATTTCATCACTCAGTTGATCTGCTAGTAATGAACCTTATACAAAGTGGTAGAGCTTTTGCTCAATTGCCAATTTTAATTGCAATTCCTAGATTTATGGGATTTACATATAGCCAATTTCAATTGCCATGTAAACATGTTTTATCCCGTCTTATGCCTTGAGTTGCCAGTTCTCACTACAAAACTCAATTAAGTTGTCCAACTTAAGAAACTGCAAAATCGTCCATGCCCGTTCTCACAACACGTGGACATTTTACCCTTTGATTACGATCTAAGTCACGATCTCACGCAAATAAAAGGTAATCTTAGGTGTTTCCGTTTCGTTGGATGGCATATAACTTAAATTAAAGGGTAATAATTTTTGATGTTAAATCAAATATGTACAAAGATGTCATGCATTCATCTTCGTAACATAGGTTTTATTAAAACATTTATATCTTGTTTTAATGTTTAAGTTTTTCATCATCAAACTTTAATTGAGGTATTGGTTTCACCAATCAAGGAATTTAGTGTTAATTATCATCCATTATACCGTACTTTTGCATAAGTGTAAACACTTAGTGTTTCGGATAATTACCACCTAAGTGGCGCATGGAATCAACACTAATTCGCCCTTAAGACGAGCTTGCACATTTAATGACTTACTAAGTAGCTCCATTCGAACTTACAGAGGGCAGAGGACCAGGTACGCGCTAAAGCACAACCTTAGACATCCTTTCAGTGTGACTGTGCGCACTTCTTTAAACCCCTTTTATTAGTTCATTCTCATGGGTGAGCCGTTCAGTCATTTGTACCAAAGTCATCAATCAATTAAACGATTATGATTACTATTCTTAAAAATACATGTTTCACCATTGTTTAGGTCAGTTTATTTTTCTTGTAAAAATACCCTTGTTACACATAACAAACAAGCAAGTATTTGTAAAAATAAACAAATAAACAATAAATGCATAACAAATAAAAGTCATGCATATCAAATAGCCACATGCAAACGTATTTGATAAATCCTATTAAATTAATAATGATGGAGGTCATCCCCAATTTTAGATCTATCAAAATTTAATGTATATCACTTAAACAAGAAAGACATACAATAAAAGCAGATCCATGATAAAACATGCAGATAATTATCATGGACATAAAATTACACTTAACAATTAATGCAATTAAAACAGAGTTACACATATACACATAAAGTTGCATGCATCTTAGGGTTTCTAATCCAATTAAAACATTAGTTTATAAAACCCTAATTAGGGCACCAAAATAAACGCCCCCTATAAAAATTAGGGTTTAGGATTGCAAACCCTAGATCTATGCATACAAATAATAACAAATTCATGTTTATTTTAATTATGTATTTCAGTAATTAATTACTTGTTATACAAGGCTCGTGATGCCACTGTTGAGTTTATGATATATAAAATACAATAAAACATAAAGACATCAAGAGTACACAGCGGAAGACTTAAGATCATAACAAATAAATAATTAACTGAAAGTATGCGTAACGTACCTCTTGCGAATATCAAATCCCTTGAGCAAAACAAAGAAGTACTAATTGGTGTAAGAATAATGTCTTACAACCACGTTCTTGTACACACGAATTAACCAACGAATCAAGCGATTGCTAGATCTAACACAAGTCCTCGTTTAAGAAAAACGAAACCAAACTCCCTTACAAATGGGGTGTTCGGCCGATTGGGACAAGAGAGAGGAGAAGGAGAGATCTAGGGTTAATTCAATGCACAAGTGTATGAAACCCTAGAACCTAACCCTCTTTATATAGTAGATGGAATACTTTGGGAACAAGTTAGGGATTGGGTTGGGACAACCCATTGTGGCCGGCCATAGGACAAGCCCACAAGAAAACCCATAACTTTTTCTTTCAAGATTTTCCATTACTAGTCCTTCTCTTTACATTTAACGGTCGTTAGTCATTTTTCCGTTAAATACTTAACGATCGTTAACCGGACTTAATGTGTAATAATTAATCGTAAACATAAACATTAATTATTAACTTTAATTCTCATTCGCTAATGTGTGCAATCCCGTGATCACGAGTTCGAATCCGGACATTCACATGTTTGTAAATATGTACATTTCCAACACTTAGGCATATATGTAGTACAATTTCTTGAACATTTTTTTTTTGAACTGGCACATTTTCTTGAACACTAATTGGCTTTTAAAGTACATTCTAATTGTGCAAACTACCCGTGAGGCTGCGAAATGACCATGTACCTAATACTAAAGGCGAAATTTAAAGAATTTAACCAGTACAGTCAAACATAAGCTCACCCGTGGTAGCAGTCAAACATGTGGCCATATACAGTAAGTCAAATTCTAACCACAGTCAATAGAATTATGTAAACAAATTAAAGACTCCTAATTAGATAACTAATATATCTATGTATACATGCATCTACTTCAAAAAATTCAACTTACACGAAACTGAAGTCGCTTATGTACGTTTCCTAATGGCACGAAAGTTAAATGCATTGGTTTTTTATAATTTCCACAGATATATACTCGAAACATATGCTTCTCGACTAGTGTGCTAAAAAAACTAGTCCTGACCCGACACCTGAAAAGTCCTATATGGCTAGATGCATGACTTGTCAACCTAGTATGTTATGCACAGCCTTCTACTCATGGATTAACTAGTGCTAAAAATGAGTTCAACACCAACAGCTTAATTTTTGTAACATATACAGATGCGTTATCAGTTTCTCACTTCCATATTCAACAAAAATCCTTGAAGGCTTTTTGTATAACAATCTCAAAGAACAAACAATGCACCAACCTTATTTTTGACTATTGCGGTCAAACGACCTTTAGGATTGAGATTATTTTGTAAAAGAGATAGGCATTGTCTTAGATTAGAACATACAAAAGTGCTAAAAACTGTTGAATTTTTAACTATAAACGGCTGCAATAAAACTAAAATGCATCCTCAATGAAAAGATAAATCATAAAGCAAGCAAGCAATCATATTCATATAAATTAGTTAAGGCAAACATTCTTGTATGTGTCCACATCAATTAAAAATAATAGAGCATGACATAGTAGTCCTCTTTATTTAGAAAAAGACAAAATTCAAGTTGTTAATACTAGTACTTTTAGGAAGAGAGCTTTCATTTTAGTAGTCCCTAATAGCGTTAACATTCTAAAGATATATTTAATAAGATGCAACTTGTTCCAGATAATATAGTTTAAATTTAACACCAACTGGACTTTTGAGACTATATATGCTTTGTGTGTAAAGCAAATTAAACAAGATATGATTCTATTTGGGAGCATATGGGTGGTTAATGCCATGCATCCTGCTGACCTGTCACCCAAATGTCCTATGTGGCTAGATGACCTGTCAAGGCTCAAGCATATTAAGTCATGCACAACCTTTGCTACTACCTACAACGTTTCAGTTGAGGTTTATAAAAAGAGTCTAAGAATATGTTTTCTTGTTTAATTTTCTAGCACCTATATATACACATGTGTGTGTGCGCGCAATCCTAATTACGATGTCATCAATGATGACAATAATGATGAAAAATGAACATCATTGACACTGAATATGCCCTTAATGAAGTTATAGGAAACATAGCATTATTGAGCTAAGAAAAATTTACTTACCCAAAACATCAAACAATGGCTAGAAATCCCAAAGTTCGACTCCGTTGCTAATACTGTACAGTGAATCTCGATCTGGAGGCCATAACTTGTAAATGGCATGCCGAATCTAAGTTACAGGGCTGATTTTAGAGACAGAGACAAAGCTATATGTGTTCACTTTATAGCACAAGATGAACTAGGCAAAAGCATAGGAACTACCTCATTATTATATCTAATATCTTTACTATGTCATCGTCACTTGATGACTATGACTCAATTAACTAGAACTAATTCTAACCCACATTGATCAGTTAGTATATGGAACAACTACATAAGATCAAGTTTGCATATGACAATAGGACACTTTTCTGTGTCCAATACACTTGTGACAAAATAAATAAATAATGCTTTACGCTTTTTCAGTGCTGCTTTACTTTTAAGCAGCTTATGACCCACAACTAGTACTTACTGTACATTGATGACATGTACACTGATATATGCAAGTCTCATCCTATAAGTGTATGTCCACACTTCTGCTCGCGGCTTATCGTGTGTTAAAACAAGCCCAGCATGTTTCTGGTGCGTATAAATACAGCTTCTAACTCATCAGTTACATTCATAATAAAAATCAACCTAAAAACATATATATTCACATATCAGCACTAAGAGAATGTCTTGTGTTACCAAGAAGATATCATTCAGATGCCATGCAGATGGATACAACAACGATGATAATGACTACGTCTACTATTATTATCTTCCATTGGCTCAGTTAGAAGGTGATGGCGATGATGATGATGCAGATTATGACTATGCTCCAGCAGCATCCGAGGGAGATGGTGACGATGATGATGCAGATTATGATTATGCTCCGGCAGCATGAATTAGCTAGTTAACGGGATAACTTGAAACCTTTTAACATCAAAGGGATTACTAGAGAGAATATAAGAGAGAGAGAAGAAATCCTAATCACAGGACATTTTTAACTTTCGGAATGTATTTGATTAGCTAGCTATGTTACTATATATTATTATATATAGTCTTATTGTATGACTATAGTAGTGCTTATGAGATTTAGTGTCTAATCAAAGGTATACCAGCCCATTCATGTACTGCATTTCTTGAATGAGAATTGGTTTTTGAGGATAAAATGTGCAAATTATTAGTGACTGAAGTTGGTTGCTGATTATTTACAGTAACCACTATTAATTAGCTGCAAATTAAATAACAGCGTATCAGAAATGCATTGAGTTCATCAAGGCGTTTAATAATACCAGTCTTATTTCACAAACTACAGGTATATGTTCTCATGTAGTCAACCTAGTCAGTCATATAGCCTCCTGTCAATAAGAATTTCTTTCTAAGAAGATGAGTTTGTTGTGTTAATTAAACTCTATATTATTGCTGAAATTAGGCTATTTGTAGATAAAATTATGTCAATATGGATGTTGCTAGGTCACAAATTGAGACCGCAGTTAATATAAGTTACAACACAAATCATCTTTGTTTTGGATATAGATCACATTCAGTGACTTGTGATTTTTATTTTTCTCATTGCCAACTAGTGCATTAATGTTAAATACTTTTTCAAAGATCGAGTGGACCTAGCCATGACTTGGCACCTGAAAGTCTTATGTGGCTGGATGACCTGTCACACATAGAATGTCACTCACACCCTTCTACTCGTGGATTGACTTGTGCTAAACATCAGTTCAAGGGCGATAACTTAAGTTTTTGAACATCTAGATATTTATTATCCGTTTCTCACTTCTATACCCAATATAAACCGACCTCTAGAGGCTTACTGTACAAGATCTCGATCAAAAAAACAAGTAATGCACTAACATTCTTTTTGACTTTCATGGCCAAACGATATTTAGGATAATCAAGACTATTTTTATAACACAAATGGGCATTGTGTTAGATCAGGTAATACAGAAGCACTAGAAACTTTTGGATATAAATCTTGTCAAAATCTTGTCAATTTGGAATTAAAAAGTATGAATGGTTAATTACCAAAATAATCAAAATGCAGCCTAAAAAAAAGATAAATCATAAAGCAAGCAATCATAATCTTGTAAACTCAAATATTCTAGTATCAATTTTAGAAAAAGAACTTGGCACGGCATTCATCCTTAAACAACAAATCTTAAGAAAGCTAACATATAAGACTAAATATGCATTCAATGTAAAGAGAACTAGATTCTACATGGGAACATTTGGTTGGTTAATACAAAGATAAGCTATATCACGTGAAGGCGTGAGTGAGTGTGTGTGCGTGCGCAAAGAACACGAAAGAGAAAAATTAAGGGACGTCCCATAAGCTTTCAACATAGAATGCAGAAAATTGATCCCTTTTTCTCCTCGTCACCATTTACAATCAGAACAAAGCACGCACCCTGCTGATCGACATATTACCAGTAGTCCTGTGTGGATAGATGACCTGTCAAGCAAATTATGTCATGAGCATCCTTTGCTAATACCTACATGCTTTCGCAAATAAACAGAGTTTAAGAATATGTTTTCTCATCTTTTAACACCTACATAGACGTGTGTGTACGCGGGTGAGTGCATGTTCGTTCTATCATCAGGGTTGAAAATTAACTATAAGCAATGATCATCATTGGCACTGCATATGCCCTCAATGAAACTATTTGAAACATAGCATTATTGAGCTAAGTGTAATTTACAAACCAATTTATACATCAAACAATGGCTGGGAATCCTCAAATTCTACTCCATTTTCGCTAATACCCTTTTGGTAAATCCGGAGGCTAATTTCTAAATCCCTTGCCTAATCTAAGTTACAAGACTTTAGTAACAAACCACATCAATCATTTAGTAAGGAAGCTAGTATGACACTTTTTCTTTGTTTCCACTACACTTGTGACAAAATAAATTAATAACACATCACCTTTTTCAAGTGCTGCTCTACTTTTCAGCAGCTTATGTGACCCACCTACGGACCAGAGAGACATGCACAATGCTTCTCCACCAGTACTTACAGCTATACAGACTGTACGCAAATAATGACATGTACTAATATATGCAAGATGCATCCTGTAATTGTATGTCCACACTTATGCTTGCGGCTTATCGTGTGTTAAAACAAGTCCATCATGTTTCTGGTGCGTATAAATACGGCTTCTAACTCATCAGTTTCATTCATAATCAAAATCAACCTAAAAACATATATATTCACATATCCTCGATCACTAAGAAAATGTCTTGTGTTACCAAGAAAATATCATTCAAGAGCCACGCAGATGGATACAACAATGATGATAACGATGTCTACTATTATTATCTGCCATTGGCTCAGTTAGAAGGTGATGGGAATGATGATGATGCAGATTATGACTATGCTCCAGCAGCATCCGAGGGAGATGGTGACGACGACGATGCAGATTATGATTATGCTCCGGCAGCATAATTTAATCAGCTAACATATAACATGGAGTCTTCTAACATTGGCCTGATTACTAGTGAGATGTACGTGGGAGAAGAAACCCTAATGGTGGGGACTTTTTAACGTTGAGAATGTATTTTCATTATCTATGTATGGTTTTACTATATAACCGTGTAACAGGGTTATAAGATATAGGAGTCTAATTACAGGTTTAACAGCCAATAGTGTAGTACACTTTGTTATACAAGAATTGGGTTTGAAGTAGTTTCTAATTGCGCAAACTAGACATGTGAAATGACCATGATACTCTATATTCACGACGAAATATAAATGATTACGTACTAGACTGTATCATTAACAAATATGTGAAGATGCTAACCAATAAATTTTGTTGCATATTAATAACATATCAGGATTCAATGAGCTCAGCTGTGGCTGTAGTCAAATTGCAACTACATTCAACATAAATTCATGATAGATAATTAAGGGTTCTTAATTATATAAACTAATATACAGTATGATTGCCAACATCTACATCGATATATCCAACTTACGCTGCACTTAAGTCATCTTTGTTAATACCTGTGTTTTTTATCATTGCCACAGACATACACTCGAAGACCGCATTTATCAACTAGTGCAGTTGATGAACTGGTTTTAATTAGTGGACCTAGCTAGCCCTGACCAGGCACATGAGAGTAAATGTGACTGGATGACCCGTCGACCATAGTATGTCGCGCACACTCATGTATTGACTTGTACTAAGAAACCTTGGAAGTCTTTCTTTTATAACACGAATCTCAAAAAACAATTGATGTAGTTGCCTTATTAACTTTTGCGGTCAATTAACATTTAGGACTTGGACACTCTATTGCAAACGAGATGGGCATCGTGTTAGATTATATTATACAGAAGTGCTAAAAATCTATGGATTTAAATCTTGTTAATTTGGAATTAGAGAAAGTATGAATGGTTGACCATAAAAGTCAAAGTGCAGGCTCAATGATAAGATAAACCTTAAAAACATGCAATCATAATCATGTACACAGGTAAAGAAAAACATGCCAGAACTTGTCTACATCAGTTTAAGGAAAAAAAAACTTGAAACATGGCACTGGTGTCATCTTTATTCTGAAAAAGACAAAATCAAATTGGTTATACTTTTAGATTAGCTTTTATGAAAGAGGAATTACATAGACAATGTTCACCTGCTAGAAATAATTTTTAATAAGATGCAACTTGTTCCAGATTTTAAAGGCTAATTTCAACAACAAATCTAAAGAACATGACATTTAAGACTAGCTATGTTTTCGATGTAAAGCAAAATATATTGGGTTAATCACCAATCGACCCATCTCAACCCACAAACGACCCGGTCAACGAAAGTCAAAGTCAACATGAAAAGGTCAACTCACTGGAAATAACTGCCAATAGCAGTTAACAAACAGTTATATGACAGTTACAAACATAACTGCCATATCTTGAAGCATCACAACGGTTCACAATGTACCTTTTCGATATGTATAAATAGATAGCATATGTAATCGATTACTATGATGACAGATTTATAGAAAATAGAGATTATTTCATATTTTTAGTATATCGTTGATTAAAGATCAGTAAAATTGGGCCAACAATTGGTATCAGAGCCAAAATCATCATATACCATTTTTTGTTTTAGTTTCAGAATCAATAAGAATCAATAACAGTCTCGATATAAAAAAAATCTGCAAAATTTTAACCGAACACAAATCAAAGATCATTTTTGTGTTCTTGCTTTTGTCGCATCAAGGGAACAATCACACAAGTGATTACTCATACCCGGCAACAAAAATCATTTGCATTTTTTTTCCATCGAAACTGAATTATTAATCCTAATAGGATTAGAAACGAATTAAATCGTTTACATATTGATTCAAACAAAACCAAAACGAAGTCATCAATTAGGGCAGAATTAAAGATTCAAATTAGAACAAACACACCTGTTCCGAATCAAGAATCAAGCCCAGAACGTGAAAGGATTATGTACAAACAACACAACAAACTTTCACACTTGTCTTCACAAAAATGTCGAAGGGTCACACCGGTGCACACTAAACACATCATGCAAGCAGAAATAAGAAAAGAGATATGAAATAAAATGAGAATAATAAGTAAATGAAAATACATCGTTATTTTTTTTTTTAGGGATTAAACGGTAGTTACCCAAAGTATATATTTATCCATGATAAATATTAAGGGGTAATAAATGACAAAATATGAAATATGAATCCCTTAGAGATTGTGTGCGTCGACCAAATCCCTTAGGGGCTGAGTCTTACTCCATGTCAAATTTGAATACTTGTCCTACAAGTATTCTAGAATGTTCCCTAGGAGCCTATAAATACAAAGGCTTCCTAAGGCATTCTCATAACACACTACTAAACCCTAAAGTTTCTTTCCTCATTTCCTCTCTAAACGACGGTTGACCAAAGGGTTTCTAACCATTTTTCTACTTTAAACCGACCCTAAGTCGATTTATACCAATCGATCGACTTCTAGTCGATTGGTTTACCCCAGTTTCGTAGCTAGCGTAACTTGTGTAGGTTTAAAGCCCTAATTCTACCTGTGCAGTTTTGGCAGATACCTGACGCAATCCAAGCTATGGTTTTCCTCCCGAAAACCCTAGATCGATCGCACAAGCAAGAAGAAGGTGAACCCGCGCGTTGCAGCTAATCAAGAAGCTTAGACATCTGCAGGAAACAAGTAAGTCTTCTATAACACCCTTTATACGTGTTTAGGATTAGGGTATGTCACTAATTAGGAAAAATCTTGCTAGCTATGATTTGTCTGGTTGCATGCCCCGTATGTGTTTACTTTCGCTGCTGCATGTTTTATTGGCCATGTGGGAACTACCAGAACCCTACAAAATGATGCTCTCATATTTTTGCTTGCATTTCTTCTTGTGTGAGAGGAACTACACAGGATTGAATATGATGTGTCTCGAATTATGAAGAAAATGTAGTCTGGTGCTTGAGATGTCCTTAAAGCTTGGTGAATATGGTGAATTTGAATGTAATGAATAGCCTGTATTACTTTGTTTTAGACAAGTTTTGTTAGTATGTTACTATTTTATACATACCTGCAAAGTATAGTGTTTGGATCATGTCCATTCACATTTAACTTTGACAGGATTTATGTATATATATAGTTTGGAAATATATATTCACCATTTAAAAAAATAATAATAATAGTGTTAGGTATTAACCAGTATATATTGACGCCATTCTAAAAAATTAAATTAAGTATTAACCAGTATATTATTAGAGTAGTGATTGGCATGCCTAATTGGCATGCCTAACTATTAGATTACAATACTTGTAGTGATCAAAAACTATTATGAAGAGATAGAAACACCACACTACACTTGTTATATGTTGTGTGGATTAGACATAAAATTAGTCATGTCATTTATACATGCCAATCATTTTTCATATTATTATTGGTACAAAGATAGTTTAACTTTAATATAGAAAGAGGCATGTACGGCAGATGACACTGGAACTATATATATTTAGTTTCAACAAGACGAGAGTCCAATTGCTGACCATTTCTTTATCTTTGACTAAAAATTGAAAGTCAAAGACAATAGCAACTATAGTCTGAACATCCACACAATATTATACACTATATATATAAAGCTAATTTAAAATAAACTAGCAAGTGCTATACAATCCAACACCTATGAAACATGGCCACACATCCTGTTGTATATAGAAACATAAAATTACTACCACGTTTTAATACACTATCATCATCTTTTACATGTGCCATTTAACTAATAAAACCTTTTTATAAGATAAGATAAATGTAATTAAAACTCATAATCATTAAGGCGTGCCATTATGTTAAAAGCACTAAAAAGTCATTTAACTTTTTCTCACGTGACTTGCATTGAAAAGAAAACAAAAGAAACTATTGGTTATATATAGCTGTTCCAAGTTTATGTATGACACTAGCTATGCCACATTTTCTTTGTGGAAAAAAGATGTCCACTACACTTAACATGATCTTTTTGTCTGTGCTAGCTGCTTTACTTTTCAACAGCTTATGTGACTCATATAATGCTTCACCACTAGTACTTACACCTATACTAACAGTACACTGCTGACTTGTGCACTACTATATATGTTCGACACACCGTATTCTCGTATCTCCACACTTTCACTTGTGGCTTATCGTGTGCTTAATCAAGCCCACCATGCTTCTAGTGCCCATAAATATGGCTTCAATCTCAACAGCTTATTTCATAACCAAAATCAAACCAAAACTGTAACATTTCACATATAATACTAAGAAAATGTCTTGTCTTACCAAGAAGATATCATTCAGGAGCCATGCAGATGGATACTACATCGATGCTAATGACGACTGTTGTGATATTCTGTCATTGGTTCGGTTAGAAGGTGATGGCGATGATGATGATGGAGACTATGACTATGCTCCTGCGGCATCAGAGGGAGACAGTGATGATGATGGTGGAGATTACGATTATGCTCCTGCAGCATGAGTTAGTAAAAAGAATAGCATGAAGTCTTCTAACATTGACGTGATTACTAGTGGGAATATGCGGGAGAAGAAGCCCTAATCATGGGAAATTTTTAACTTTGAGTATGTATCGATAATTAGATAATTAGCTAATTAGCTAGCTAGGTTTCTATATGTTATAGTTTAAGGGTTTACCATCTTAGTCATATATATAGTACAATTTCTTGAACACTTTTTTTTTTAACACTAATTGGCTTTTAAAGTACATTCTAATTGTGCAAACTACCCGTGAGGCTGCGAAATGACCATGTACCTAATACTAAAGGCGAAATTTAAAGAATTTAACCACAGTCAAACATAAGCTCACCCGTGGTAGCAGTCAAACATGTGTAGTCAAACTAGCCATATATAGTAAGTCAAATTCTAACCACAGTCAATAGAATTACTAATTAGATAACTAATATATCTATGTATACATACATCTACTTAAAAAATTCAACTTACACGAAACAGAAGTCGCTTATGTACGTTTCCTAATGGCACGAAAGTTAAATGCATTGGTTTTTTATAATTTCCACAGATATATACTCGAAACATATGCTTCTCGACTAGTGTGCTAAAAAAACTAGTCCTGACCCGACACCTGAAAAGTCCTATATGGCTAGATGCATGACTTGTCAACCTAGTATGTTATGCACAGCCTTCTACTCATGGATTAACTAGTGCTAAAAATGAGTTCAACACCAACAGCTTAATTTTTGTAACATATACAGATGCGTTATCAGTTTCTCACTTCCATATTCAACAAAAATCCTTGAAGGCTTTTTGTATAACAATCTCAAAGAACAAACAATGCACCAATGCAACCTTATTTTTGACTATTGCGGTCAAACGACCTTTAGGATTGAGATTATTTTGTAAAAGAGATAGGCATTGTCTTAGATTAGAACATACAAAAGTGCTAAAAACTGTTGAATTTTTGACTATAAACGGCTGCAATAAAACTAAAATGCATCCTCAATGAAAAGATAAATCATAAAGCAAGCAATCATATTCATATAAATATGTTAAGGCAAACATTCTTGTATGTGTCCGCATCAATTAAAAATAATAGAGCATGACATAGTAGTCCTCTTTATTTAGAAAAAAAGACAAAATTCAAGTTGTTAATACTAGTACTTTTAGGAAGAGAGATTTCCTTTTTATTACTCCCTCCGTCTCAAAATTATAGTCCCTTTTTTATTTTTTCTGTCTTTCTCTTATAACTTTGACCTTGAGTATTTTTGTTTGTGTTATATAATACTTGATGCAATATATGTGAATTGATTGGGTTTTTTATTGTATTTTCATTGGTATAATTCTTATCAACTATTGTATGACACAAATAAAAATATTTAAGGTCAAAATTGAAAAGAAAAGACCGAAAAAATCAAACGGGAACCATATTTTTGGGAGGGAGGTAGTACTCCCTGATAGCATTAACATTCTAAAGATATATTTAATAAGATGCAACTAGTTCGAGATAATATAGTTTAAATTTAACACCAACTCGACTTTTGAGACTATATATGCTTTGTGTGTAAAGCAAATTAACAAGATATGATTCTATTTGGTTGGTTAATGCCATGCATCCTGCTGACTTTTCACCCAAATGTCCTATGTGGCTAGATGACCTGTCAAGGCTCAAGCATATATTAAGTCATGCACAACCTTTGCTACTACCTACAAAGTTTCAGTTGTGGTTTATAAAAAGTGTCTAAGAATATGTTTAATGGTTTGCTAGCACATATATTTACACATGTGTGTGCGCGTGATAAGGTTTTAAAATGTACCTTTTTGAGGGGTCGTTTAAACCCTTATTTGATCACTTTTGTATCCGTTATTGCTTAATATCGTTCATTTTCACTTTTTAGGTCTCTTGAAGGCAAAATGCTGGAATGGCACTTATTTGCACGAAAAGGCGCGATTATACGAAGAAAATGGTCAAAGTCAGAATCGAGACACTCAAAGCTGCTGAAAACATAAGGTGACGGCGTCAGGTGTTAATTGCGACGCCGTCGGAGGATCTTTGTGACGGGACAGAAGCCAAAACTCCCATTTTCAAGTGACGACGTCAAGTTATAAAAGAGTAGGCCGTCGCAACTCAGACGGTCTAGATGTAATCCAGACGACGTCAGAAGCTGAAGAGGACGGCGTCACAAGCATAAGGTGACGTCGTCGCAAGTCTAACGTGGCCAAGACGAAACCCTAATGACGGCGACACGACGGCGTCACAAAACATAAGGTGACGCCGTCGCAGATGTAATATTATATATAAAATCTGAATTTTTCAGTATTTGGTGTGTAGTCTTTTGGAGTAAAAACCTAAACCGAACCAAGGCTGTCTTGTACAGTATTTTAGGGTTCCAAACCCTATCTTACACCAAGATAAGTGTTTTACTTCATTAATACAATTATGTCTTTGATTGATTGTGTGTATGTTTGCATGTTTACCATGTCCGGCTAAATTACTTGTGTGTTTGCTTAGATATATGAAACCTAGTTGTTAATTATTGTTAGGTTGTCTCTTATCTTAATTGTAATTGGCTTAGGAGTGCGACTAGGCTATCGTTGTGTTTAATACTTGATAAATCTTTGATAGTTTATGAATGACTTAGTGGATTTCGTTTACTAAACCCAAAGATAACCTCAAAGTTAGTTTATGAATGACTTAGTGGATTTTGTTTACTACACTTAAAGGTGACTTCAAAGAGTTAGGGAATGCACACCTTACGACCTTAGAAAACACAACGCGTTAAGAATAAGGACGTGACAATTCAACCATCAATAGGAGATAACTAGGGAGTAGTAGCATCTAGGTAAACACATCTTTAACTATCATACGAGCACACAACAATAGACATAGACTATCCTCACCTTAGCTTAGTTAATTAGACTAGATAAGTAGAGTAATCGGTAGAAATACCAACCCTCAAATCCAAACCCCGAGATTCGTACCTTTCCTTTCCTTAAAAAAATATAAAAAAATACAAAAATAATCTTCCTCAACCATAACCTTAGCGTAGTAACTTCTCACTAGCATTCCTATTCCCCTAGATAACGATATCAATACCCGTGGCTTACCCTAATACTACACTACAACGATTAGGTTCACTGCCTAGGGTGTTGAAAAACTTGCTCGACGAAAAGGAAGTTCCTTTGACCCCGAACTACGCGTGTAGCGTTATCAAGTTTTTGGCGCCGCTGCCGGGGAATAGAATAGCTAGTTAGTAGTCCACCTCGTTTAGGTTTTCTTTACTTGATTCCTATCAAGTGAGATTTTTTTTCTTTTTATTAGCTTCCTTGTAGTCTATCCCCCTTCTTTGTGTTTGTGTTCGTAAAACCATTTTCATTTGTCACTATGGCAAGTGAAGTAGCATTTGAATCATTAACAAATGAGGAACAATTGAATTTCGCAAGTTGGTTTGGTTTTTATTGTTTTATGAATTTGTTATTGCACTTAGAGATATCCAAAAGAAGAAGGGTGTAAGATTGGATGGATTTGATATATTTTGTGTTTGTGTGGCTTCTACTCAACGATCGTTGTCAAGATCAACTCCTTTTAGTGACACCATCTTTAGAATTTTTCAGAAAAGCCTCCTATGCATAAACCTTCAGTTGTTACAACTTGAGGAAATGGATAAGAAGGATTTATCTAACCTTAGGCATCATGATAAAAAAGACCTAGTTTTTAAGAACATGAAACCTAAACCCAAACAAGATTGTGAGATGGTTGAAGCTAAAATACCTAGTTGCATGTGTGGGATAGATTTCAAACATTTAGGAGATCTAGATATAATGGAGAAAAAGGTGGAAACTCCAAGCCCACAAGCCCTACCATCACTTGAGGAATACACATCACCTATAACTTACCCGGAAGAAGTAGAAGAGACTATAGGAGCCCCAATTAATAGAGAACCTTTGGACCAAACGCCACTAGAGAATGTAGGTTTAGATGCTTGTTGTCATGAACTCTCTCTTAGTCCTAGGGAAGTTCCTAATTTTGATGAACCGGAGCCTCAACCAAAAACCTTACCCAATGTTCCGTCTTTAGATGTGAATCTTGGAATTGAATTAGGCCCCAATCCACCCATCAAAATAGATAGTCCGGGTAGTTTCTTGATAAAGATGGTAGATTCTAGGCCATGTAGAGTGGAAGCTAATATAGGAGTAACCCATGACCTTACACACTTATATCACCCATTCATGGTTGATAACAAGAAACATTATGGGTTTAAACCGGGTTTATTAGGTCAAGATGGATCCTTAACTAAGAATCTTTTGAAGTTGATAGAAGATGATCCATTTTTAGGAGAGAGATTTGATTCACCCGCTACACCAATTGAATTAGGTAAGGTTATAATGAATAAAGCACACTCCTTTGAGCACAAAAATCACCCATCACCCTCTCCTCACGTAGCAAATTTCCACCCTAAGGGTATGTATTGCTACTATCACCCGCACTTAACCTTAAGTGTAGGGAAAACTTCCCCTTTATCTGTTAAATAAGGGTAGAGTCATGCTCGTGACTCGAACAAAAACAAGCGCTTCTTGGGAGGCAACCCATGTGTATTTGTTTTTCATTTTCATTTGTGTGTCGTATATCTTTTATTAATTGTTTATTCCCATGTTTGAATTTGTAAAAATGCTTTATTTTGTCTTTAACCTCGTCTTAATTACATATAAAGGTATTTTACATAAGGGATAAGTGTAGGGAGGATTACACACGTTTTTAAGGAAACGTAAACATGAGAATAACAATTCATTAAAAGAAATATTTGTGTGTTTGTTCGAGTCAAATGCTTGTATCGAGTCATAATGGATGTTTTGCAGAAATTTTTCCAGATTCTAAAGATATAAATTTTACAGAATTTTTTTTCCAGAAAATCGCAGACCAGTGGCGTCAGGATCGCAACCTGACGGCGTCAGAAATGAGTAAAAACAACAGATTACTTTTTTCTCGTTTTCTGAGCTACTTAAAAAAAATTTGGAATTTTCCAGGTCTTAATTTTTCAGAAATTTTGTAAACATCCATTCCACAAGCATTATATCCTAGTTTAAATCGAGTCTTATATATATTATTACCGCCGATTTTACGTGAAGGTTTCGTTTGTTTCTTCAAGTGTGCAGGTTTAATTTATCAAGAAGAAGTTACATAAGATTGGAAGGAGCTTTTCACGCATAAATTCTTCTTGGAAAGGATTTAACCACTACACACACGGATCCTACCGAGCTAATCAGGGGAGTACTAGTTTCTTTCGTTTTTTAATTACCTTCCAATTATCATAACTTTGATACTTTCGGGGAACATTGGGGACAATGTTCAGTTTAAGTGTAGGGAGGGAAAATAAAACGGGAACTTTGAAACTAGGCTTATCCTTGATTATTTGCTTTGTCCAATTGTATTTGTATAATAAACTATGAGAAAATGTCGGTTAGGGTAATTTTGGCACCAAATTTAAAATTTTTCATGACATATAAGAGTGGGCCATTAGTCTTAACAAAAGCGTCTCACGGATAGGAAGTTGCATGACTAGCACACGAACCCTTTACCACCTAAATTCCACCCAAAATGTGAGGATCGCCCTTAGATTAGTAGGAATTAAAAGCATTCATCTTCAATGCTTAGAGTGTGAACCGGTAGTATATTAGATTCTAGAACATGTTTTGTGATGCATTCCGAGATCGCAAGTAAGACTACACTTGTGTAGTTAGGAATAACTAAATGATAAGAGGCATTAGGATAACCCTTGTTTGATACCCGTAATATAATTACTTCTTCCACATCGGTTGAGTAATTCCCCACACACCCTTTGCGTTGTACTCATCTTTAGTACACGATACCCCTAGTTAACCCCTCAGAGCCTATCCTTTTCGCGGTTCTCGTGATGTTTCGGTTTTTCAGGAATATTAATGAAGAGCATTGTTTACACCCCACCCCCAAATATACACCCAAATCGCCTTAGCCTACCTTGTATGCACTCACTTTTAGTGCATTATTGTTATCACCCTAAATCCTTAGTTCAATTATCTAGTTGCTTGTATGAGTTGCTAAGTCGAGTCATATCCTTTGTATACAGTTTTGGGACAATTGGGATTCATGGGAAAAGTTAAAGTTTATGAAATGACGAGAAGGGAACGTTAAATTCAAAATCCCTTTGTTTGCATAATAATGTACCCCTAGTGTTTTGATCTTTTCAATTCGGGTCAAATTAGTGTTAGAGTAATAAAAAAAACTCAAGTGTAGGGATGTGCCTATAAATCCCTACATTTTGATGTTACCGTAGAGGATGGTAGAGTAAAAGTGTATGAAAAAAAAAATCGAAAAAAAAATAGAAAAAGAGAAAAGAAAAAAAATAGAGTGATAAAAAAAAACAAAAAACAAAAAAACAAAAAACATACAGGCTATCATCGTACATCTATCCTTTAAATTCATGTTTGTTTATTTCAGTTAGCTAGAGTTTAGAGTGTCTAGTCTTGGCTTAGCAACGCTATTCTTCGTATGCTTGTAACATAAGAGATTTTTGACTTACCACCACTATATAGCCTATCCCACCAAACCCTTTATTTCCCTACCGTAAGCCTAACATTACAACCCTTTAAAGACCTCTTTAATAGTCTTTCCTAGGTGCTTACGCCAAAGCGATGGAGGTTTGATCTATTCTCAAGCCTATGGTAATCTATGTACTAGGACCGGTTAATGAGTGTTTATCTTCCATTTCCAATTTGATATATTTCATATACACCCGAGAGAGATGTGAGTATCCAAACACCCCATGTGAGGTGCTAGTATGTGATTTCCGTGCTTGTTATGACTTTTGCGGGGCTTATATGTGTTGTGGACCGTTTTGAACGAATGCTTCATGACCCCTAACTTATAAATTAATTGGCTAAAAGCACATTTGCTTGAGGACAAGCAAATACCAAGTGTAGGGATATTTGATAAGGTTTTAAAATGTACCTTTTTTAGGGGTCGTTTAAGCCCTTATTTGATCACTTTTGTATCCGTTATTGCTTAATATCGTTCATTTTCACTTTTTAGGTCTCTTGAAGGCAAAATGCTGGAATGGCACTTATTTGGACGAAAAGGCGCGATTATACGAAGAAAATGGCCAAAGTCAGAATCGAGACACTCAAAGCTACTGAAAACATAAGGTGACGGCGTCAGGTGTTAATTGCGACGCCGTCGGAGGATCTTTGTGACAGGACAGAAGCCAAAACTCCCATTTTCAAGTGACGACGTCAAGTTATAAAAGAGTAGGCCGTCGCAACTCAGACGGCCTAGATGTAATCCAGACGGCGTCAGAAGCTGAAGAGGACGGCGTCACAAGCATAAGGTGACGTCGTCGCAAGTCTAACGTGGCCAAGACGAAACCCTAATGACGGCGACACGACGGCGTCACAAAACTTAAGGTGACGCCGTCCCAGATGTAATATTATATATAGAATCCGAATTTTCAGTATTTGGTGTGTAGTCTTTTGGAGTAAAAACCTAAACCGAACCAAGACTGTCTTGTACAGTATTTTAGGGTTCCAAACCCTATCTTACACCAAGATAAGTGTTTTCCTTCATTAATACAATTATGTCTTTGATTGATTGTGTGTATGCTTGCATGTTTACCATGTCCGGCTAAATTACTTGTGTGTTTGCTTAGATATATGAAACCTAGTTGTTAATTATTGTTAGGTTGTCTCTTATATTAATTGTAATTGGCTTAGGAGTGCGACTAGGCTATCGTTGTGTTTAATACTTGATAAATCTTTGATAGTTTATGAATGACTTAGCGGATTTCGTTTACTAAACCCAAAGATAACCTCAAAGTTAGGTTATGAATGACTTAGTGGATTTTGTTTACTACACTTAAAGGTGACTTCAAAGAGTTAGGGAATGCACACCTTACGACCTTAGAAAACACAACGCGTTAAGAATAAGGACGTGACAATTCAACCATCAATAGGAGATAACTAGGGAGTAGTAGCATCTAGGTAAACACATCTTTAACTATCATACGAGCACACAACAATAGACATAGACTATCCTCACCTTAGCTTAGTTAATTAGATTAGATAAGTAGAGTAATCGGTAGAAATACCAACCCTCAAATCTAAACCCCGAGATTCGTACATTTCCTTTCCTTAAAAAAATATAAAAAAATACAAAAATAATCTTTCTCAACCACAACCTTAGCGTAGTAACTTCTCACTAGCATTCCTATTCCCCTAGAGAACGATATCAATACCCGTGGCTTACCCTAATACTACACTACAACGATTAGGTTCACTGCCTAGGGTGTTGAAAAACTTGCTCGACGAAAAGGAAGTTCCTTTGACCCCGAACGACGCGTGTAGCGTTATCAGCGCGCAATCGTAATTACGATGTCATCAATATTGATAACAATAATGATGAAAAATGATCATCGTCGGCACCAGTGGCGGATCCAGGAATCCTGAGTAGGGTATGCACAATTTTTATTAGAGCTACTGGTAAATTTGGTTTTCGGGTTACATATTTCGGGTCGGATTTTTTTTTTACATTTGGATTCGGATTGTTTTGTTTTTCTGGATCTTTGTTACTCCGTATAAAAGATAATCTAAATATATCAAGTTTGAGTTATTAAAGATTTAATTGAGCAGTTTGGACTCGTGTGTTTTAGTTGGTATTAATCGGGAAAAAAAAATCAAATCAAAAGCTTATCTAATATTTTGTCATAACGTATGATGTTACATCTTTAACTTTTAATCACTATGAATACCAATGCAAAAATATCGCCAACAACTATAAATTTAAAATGGGATGTACTATTCCTACCCTTCCTACTAGGGAGGGTTTATATTTATTATTCCTTTTGTCTATTATTTGTTTCAGTACAACACAGTTTTTTGTCAGTTTTTGTTCCGTATTTCTGACGGTTTTAAGCGTTTGACTTGTTAAACTTTATATTTTCTGTTTCGTATTTTCAGGTTTATAGTTTTTTGATATAAACAAAATTATAAAAAATAAAAAAATATATATATAAAAAAATGCTACAAAATAAAGGGGTGGGAATATAAGAAGTAGGAAGGGTGGTAATATCTTGTCCCATTTGAAATACTAAAATAAGACTAAGTGGTCGGAACTAATTATCTAAATATTATAAAACAACAAACCTTGAATAATCTACAAACAAATTAACAAAATAAATATTAAAATATTAAAATATTATTATCAAAATATTTGTTTAATTAGTGGTAAATGATATACTTGCTAAAAAGAAGTGGTAAATAATATCTTAAATTTTAAATGGTAATAAAACTCAAAAATAAACAAAAGTGTACAAGTTATATAAATTTGAGTTGACTGGTCTACATGTTGAGGGGAAATGGGTGGACAACAGGACACATAGTGAAATTTCGTAATATTTGTATTAGGATAAATTACTAAACTATTGGGCCAAGTGAAAAAGTAATAAAATTGACCATATGACATTTTGACCTTCACTCAAATGCCTACTGTCTCCTCCCCCTCCTTCTTCAACAACGCCCGCTCATTACCTGCAACTTTTTTTCTTCTTTTTCTCTTCTCTTTTTCTTTCTTTTCTAATTTAAAGGTATGCACTCATATTTTTCTTGTATTTTGGAGGGTGTGCACTTATAAGTATTCAATGTATTTTGTAGTTACTTATGACAAAAATCATATTTTTTTACACTAACAAAGTTTTACGCAGGGTATGCACGTGCATACCCTGTGTTCAAGCTAGATCCGCCCCTGGTCGGCACTGAATGTGCTCCCAATGAAACAATTGGAAGCATAACAACATTCTTGAGCTTAGTGTAGGGAAACGGTTACACTTTTATTAATAAAATCTAAATTACAATAAATAAAATTAACAGAAAATAAATAACAGAAAATTAAATACAAACAGAATGTAAGCAGATAAACGATAATTAAATAAAATAATAAAATAGTCAAAAGACTTACTTGATCACCAAATAAAATCAACAAAGAAGCACTAAAGGCTGAGGCACGTGTTTGACACGCTTCCCTTAAAACAGATTCGCCGTCTGTTTCCCAGGGTACAACAGCCAAAACAATAAGTTGTACTGTCGGACTTAACTAAACTGCGAGGAATTTCATCTTAAGAGATGCGTATTCCATATGTTGGAAATCAATAATAACTATTGATTTGATGTGTATCTTAACCTATGGAATTAGAGCATCTATTTATACAAAATAGCATCCCTCTAAGTTTACTCATCCCACCGATGTGGGATAGAAAACAATTCAAAATTCCTCTTTAAGCATGATACCGAATGCTTAACTTTGAGACATGATATCTCATTCACATCAACTCTATTTTGGACACATAAAGGCTCATTGCGAAGCTCTCTTCGAGGAGAACGCGAACCTACAAACTATTACTTATACATATGACACATACATATAGATAATTGTGTCCAAAGTTGGTCAAAAGTCACTTTTACCAACTAATTTTCCAACACTTAGAATAATTTACTAACCTAAAACATCAAACGATGGCTAGAAATCCCAAAATTCTATTTCGTTGCTAATACTGTACAGTGAATCTCTGGAGGCCATAACTTGTCGATCAATGGCTTGCCTAATCTAAGTTACAGGGTTGGTTTTAACAACGGAGACAAAGCTATATGTGTTCACTATATAACAAGATGAACTAAGCAAAAACATAGGAACTACCTGATTATTCATCGTCACTTGATGACATGACCCACTTAACTAAAACTTGTTGTCCCAAATCTAGATCGAAATATAAAGATGCAAAGTATATATGAATAAGTGTTTCGTCTAACTATTGAAACCGAGTATATACACACACACATATATATAAGGTTCTAATCGACATGATTGAACCATTGTGTCTTTTCGGTAATAACTAAAATTAACTAACTTTGTAAGTAACTTTGTAACCGCCAATAACTACCAAACGCTTATAAACTATCTATCGAACATGTTTGGTCCTCCATGTTTCGTTGTTTACAAATGAAGCAAGGAATCGAGATTATATGTTCACATTCTCCTCCTTAATCTTGATCGTTGCTTCGTCCTAAATCTTGAACTCCGAGCATTTGTCTCATTGTCACAAACTTCAATCTTGATAGAGCATTCGTTAGAATATCTGCTCTTTGTAGTTCTCCACTGACGTGTTCTACATTGATGTTCCCATTCTCTACGCATTCACGAATGAAATGATAGCGAATATCGATGTGCTTGCTTCTTCCATGAAAAACTGGGTTCCTGACGAGTGCTATTGCTGAAATGTTGTCGACCTTCAGCGTTATCCTTTTCTCTTCCCATCAAGTTAATTCACTAAGTAGTTGTTTTAACCATAAGGCTTGACATGCTGCTCCAGTAGCCGCCATGAATTCTGATTCACATGATGAGAGCGCCACTGTTGGTTGCTTCTGAGTACACCATGTAATAGGTGATTCTCCAAAATAAAATACTATCCCAGTAGTTCCTTTTCCTTGATCGGTGTTGATTCCATAACTACTGTCGCTGTAACTTGTAATCTTGCAGCCACCTTTTTTCTTGTATATTATGCCATGCTCTTTTGTTCCTTTGATATATCGGATTACTTGCTTTACCGCCTTCAGGTGACAATCCTTCGGGTCTTGCATGAATCTGCTGAGTAGTCCGACTGAGTAACTAAGATCTGGTCTTATATATAGTAAGTACCTGAGACTTCCAATTAAACTTCTGTAATAAGTTACGTCAACTGAGTTTCCATCTTCCGCCTTGGCCAACTTAGTACCGGGATCCATTGGTATCTTCGTATCATTACTATTTGTCACACTTGTTTCCTTCAAGATCTTGTTGATATAACATGTTTGCTTGATTGTAATCTCTCCCCATGTCTGTGTAACTTCTATCGCAAGGTAATAAGCTAAAAACCCTAAGTCGCTCATTTCAAATTTGTCTTTCATCTGGGATTTAAATACTTCTATTTCCTTCTTTGGAGTGCCTGTGATTATCAAATCATCTACGTAGACTCCAACTATAAGTGTAGAAGTCTTGCTTCTCTTTGTATAAACTGATTGTTCGAGATTACACTTCTTAAAATCTAATGACTTTAAGGTGTTATCAAGCTTCACGTTCCAAGCTCTTGGTGCTTGTCTTAAGCCATATAAAGCTTTAGTAAGCTTATAGACTTTCCCTGAATTTCCTTGTTGAGTAAATCCTTCAGGTTGTGTAACGTATACTTCTTCCTTCAAATCTCCATGTAAAAATGCTGATTTTACATCCAAGTGATGTACTTGCCAACCATGATAAGCTGCTAGTGCTAATATCAACCATACTGTCTCTATCCGAGCAACTGGTGCAAATACTTCATCGAAGTCTATTCGTTGTTCTTGTACATATCCTTTTGCTACTAACCGTTCTTTGTATTTGATGATATTTCCTTTTGCATCCCTCTTGGTCTTGTAAACCCATTTGAGTCCTATTGCCTTCTGATTCGCTGGTAATGTTGTAAGAGTCCATGTATTATTCTTGTTGATTGAATCAAATTCAATCTCTATGGCCTCAATCCATTTCACGTCTGTTGATGCTTCCTTATAGTTACTGGGTTCTTTTTCCGTAAATAGTAGACTTTGAGGTTCAACTATATATGCATACTTATATATCTCAGACATATCTCTGTACTCTCGTACTGGGGTATCATCAAATCTGTCTCTTGAGTTCTTTGTAGAACTAATAATATCCTTTTCTTCCTCTTCTGAGTGTGGGATATAAGTGTATGTCGGTGGTGTGATTGGTGAAACTAGATCAGGAATTGGATCCTGTTCATGATACGTGTTATCATCGTTTTCTGTGTTGACTAGTGTAAGGTTTTCATTGTCAACTTCAACTACCACAAAACTAGCCCAAAATGTGTCTTGTGTACTTGTATCCTCTTCATCTTTATTCCAATCCCACGGTTTTGTTTCCATAAACTTTGCATCCCTACTAACGTGTTTCTTCTTTGCTATTGAATCATATAGCCTACACGCTTTTGATCCTTCCTCTACTCCTAAGTAAATCATTGGTATGCTTCTGTCGTCCAACTTCTTTAAGTGAGGTATCGTTATCTTTGCATAAGCTGTGCATCCAAATATTCTTAGGTTTTCCAGATTCGGTTTTCTGTTGTAGAGTGCTTCATATGGAGTTTTATCTACCAGGGCTCTCGTAGGTACCATGTTGAGTATGTAAATTGCATGTTTAACTACTTCCGCCCAAAAAGTTTAGGGTAACTTCATCGCTTTCATCATACTCCTCGTAGTTGATAACATTGTCCTATTTCATCTCTCCACTATTCCATTTTGTTGTGGGGAGTAAGGTGCTGTCAACTGTCGTGCTATTCCATTTTCCTTACAGTATTTGGTGAATTCATTTGATGTAAATTCACCTCCTCTATCTGTTCATAGCATCCTTAATTTCATTCTCATCTCTATTTCTATCTTCCGTCTAAATTCCTTGAATGTACAAAATGCCTGATCTTTTGATGTCAGAAAGTAGGCTCACATAAAACGTGTACAATCGTCTACTAACAAGAAAATGAGTTTCTTGCCAGAGTGTGTGGCTGGACTTATAGGACCGTAAAGGTCTCCATATACTAAGTCCAACGGGTTCTTTGATATGAATTTAGCTTGATTTGGAAATGGTGTTCTACTGTGTTTTCCTAATAAACATGCATCACAAATCTGTCCGGCATGATTTATTCTTGGTATTCCTTCCACTAGACCCTTCCTAGTGATCGGTCCCAAACGGTCAACCCAAATTAACCAGGTGAATGGTCAACAAGAGTCAATCACTTGAGAACGCAATGCAATTAAGTCCAGAGGAGTTTAGTGTATCCCCGGGTCGTTAAGTCCCAACGAGGTGTGTAAACTGTAATACAACGAATCTGTGATCGGGTGAATATTGAACAGGAAAAGGTTATGATTGATTACACTAAGGAAATTAAATCTAATCAAGACTTTGAAGTCATTTTAATTCTATATTTAAAATCGATTAACGTTTAAAACCTAAAACGTACGTTTAAATAAAATTACGTAACGTACGAAATAAAACGTAAAAATAAAGTAGTAAAATACCTACGGATATGGAAAATATATTTTTACAATCCTAATGATGCAAGAAAATTATTGGAAAAATAAAATTATTTTTATGACTATTTATTTAATTATTATTAATTAAAAACTATTTTTAACTATTTAATAATACCCTAAAATATAATAAAATATGAAATAAAGCTAGAAAAGTGAAATTATGACTTAGAAAAATCTAAAATATTATAAAAGTTATTTTAAAACTGAAAATATATTTTTTAGACTTTTTAAATAATTATTATTAATTAAAAACTAATTTAAACTAATTAAAATTAAGAAAAATAACAAATGATCAGTAAAAATTATGAGACTTTACAGAAAAATCTAAAATATTATTCTCAGCCTGGGAAAAATATAAAAAGTTAAATAAGCCCACTAATAAGCTGAATTGGGCAAATAAGCAGTTTAAATAAGCACTTGAAATAAGCTAAAAGCTAACTATAAGCTACCATAAGCTACTAAAGCCTAAATCTAACATAAAATGAGCTAATGCAACTGATTGGGAAGTAAAAAGCACAAGCTACAGAAAAAAAACTCGCGACCAGATTTTAATAACTATACGTCAAACGGCCTCTAAGGCCCTACTTTAAGCACTATATTAAGCTATCTAGAAAAATCACAAAAATAAACTAAAAATACCTAGCTGTAGATCACCAACCAAAGATCTTGTATCCCAAATTTCAACTCAAATGGACTTATAATGAATCTAACAAGCACAAAAAAAGACAACAGCTGCTGTTGTGGTTCAGCAGCACAGAGATCAAGGAGGGGTTTTTGAGCTTATTTTGGATAAGCTGTAGAGGGAATCAGCCCTTGAGCTTCTGGGAAGTTGAAGTCCATCTAGCTAGCTAACTTTTGCCCCCATGAGTAGTCCTAAGAGGAGCTGAATTAGCTTATAAATAAGCTGTGACAATTGGCAGTTGAGACAGAACATGTGTGCACAGAACAGGTTGTTTGCCAACCTGTTCACTTTGAATCCATAGCAGCTACACTAAATTAATTTTTTGATTTATTTCCTTTTGACAGAAATTGAACAAGCTAACGAAGTTATGATTTTTATTTTTTAAAATTTTTTAACACAACTAGATCTTGACCAAACTATAAGATCAAATTATGACAAAACCCACTTTTTTAAAAAAAAACAAAGAACATTAAAACTATTACAACCTTATACAATCCTTTTCCCACTCAAAGAACTAAATTCAAATACTCAAAAAGAGTTTGACTTCACTGGTCAAAGTGGGTACACATTTTTCCCACTTAAACCAAACACTCCCTTAACAGAGCAAAAAGCTTTAAAAACAGATTTTGGGTAAAAAGAACTTGGAGTTTTTTGTTTAAAAACTCATCTCATGATTAAATAAAAATGTGACACTCAATAAACACTAACTTGAATAAACAACAATCAAAGAGATTACTCAAATGAACAATACAAGGAAATTAAAATTACATTAATTAAAACTGAAAATTAACAAAATATTAAAAACTGAAAATTTAACTGTAAATTAAGAATATTAAAAACTACAAATGACAGAATTTTAAAAGCTGGACTAGAACTATGAATTCTAGACTGGAAAATAAAAAAACTAAGACTGCCTATATCAATGGCATACATGACTATTTATATACTACAACTAAAAAGGTCTTCATCTCTCTTCTTGGTGTCTTTCTCTTCCTTTGGCTGTGTTTCTTGTGTGAGTGGAAAACCAGTGAAAAGTCCAACTTTGCAGCCATGGGAAATAGGGAAAGAGTGGGTGAGCAGGTTTGGTGATGACAGGGTAAAGGATGGGAGGTTGAGTGTCTGGGTTTCAGAGAAAGCAGGAAAAGAAGGAGATGGGTTTTATTTTGGAGGGAAAAGGGGAAAAGGGTCGGCTGGGCTGGTGGGTTTTGGGTTTATTTATTTGTGTTCCTGGTTGGTTTGTAGTAGTATCACAAGGACCATAATTGCAATTTAGTAATTTTTCGAGGACCGATCTTGCCCATTTTCCAAAGTTATCAATAGGACAAACTTGCCAATCTTTAATAGTACAAGGACCACATTGAATGTTTTCCATTTTATTCCACCAGGGACCAAATCTGCCAAAGTTCAAAGTAGAGGGACCATTTTTGTAATATTTCAAAACTTTCACTAAAGGACTAAATATGACAACTTATGATTTCAAAAGGACCTTTGGTGACTTTTCTTAAAAAACAAATGCTCAGGGACTGGTTTTGACAAGTTTTGAAATTTGGGGGACTGAAACTGCCAATTATGCAAACTTTGTTCGTTTTTCAACTGTTTTTACTCATTTTGCATCTAAAACATATAAAACACAATTCCTGGAATATTTCCAGTATTTTGATGCTTATTTGAGTATTTTTAAATGTTTTGCAGTTCAGATTTGACCAAAAATGATGAGTATTTACACACTCATCAATCCCCCACACTAAACTATTGCTAGTCCCTAGCAATATTTTGAGAAAACTTAATGGATTTTATTTCTCTTTACCAAAAGCCATTACTTCTGGAGTAGCCAATTGTTTCAGTCCAAGTAAGAACCTTGGCACAATGATAACCAAATGATTTTGAGCAAATCACCAGCTTTCAACGGTTTTGATTTGTCTTTACCAGAAGCCGTTTGCTTCTGGACTAGCCAACTCTTAGATAAAATATCTTTGGTGAGTTGATTACCAATTATGGTTTTCCAACTGCCTTTACCACAAGCCATAAACTTGCGGGCTAGCCAACTCTTCACTAATTAAAGATATGGTGAGCTGAACACCATACAATTTTGGGCAAATTGCAAGCCGTCAACGGATTTGAGATATCTTTACCAAGAGCCGTTTGCTCCTGGATTAGCCAATCCTTTTGTTTATTAGACATGGCGGACTGATAACCGTAAGCTGAGTAAGTGCAAAACACTTACTCAAAAAAAAAAAAAATTCTGGCAAAAAATGGGGGAATTGGGTGGTATAATTACATGATAAAATTCGTGAGAATTCCCCCCCACACTAGAAATGAATATTGCCCTCAATATTCAAAGTACCAGCGGTTATGCCGAAACATAGAACGTAAAAGGGAAATACTACGGCCATTTTTTTGTATTTTTTTTTTTTTTTTTTTTTTTTGAAACTTTATATACAACAGCGGGGGGCAACTCCCCCACACTAGGGTGGTACACACGGGTGAAAACCCATGTTTAACTACTGTTTTTGATTACCGAGTCGCTAGCTTGACTCGACCCCGAATTAATTTGTTCACGGGGAAGTAAGTGGAAGAGACAATCTCCATCGGACTTTCATTCAAGATGTTTGTATAAACATTGAAGTACGTGAAAGTTCCACACCGATGAGATATACACAGATCCGGATCACAAATAATAAATGAAAATGCCGAGGTCAAAGATAGTGTCTTCATTCCCGAAGGAGTGAAGATAAAGAGAAATCACAAGATATTTGAGGAAAGGAAGAAAGATTTTGATAACAATCAAGATCCATTCTTCATCCTCAAATGTAGACATATCGGGAGGAAGGGTGAGGGTAGTATCATCAATAAGCAAACTCTTATGATAGAGTACACCTTCCTCCGAGCCAATATCATCCTCAAGATCAAAATAGAAATGATCATATTCCGGAGGAGATATGTCATGAGAGAGTTCACCGGAGAACTCTTCATGAAGAGAATCATTCACATGAAGTGAATTTGTGAACTCTTGTTCCATTGTGGGCTCATCACTATCCTCGTCAAAGATTGGATTGTTAGAAATCCAAGTGAATTCAGATTCGAATTCAAATAGAGGATTGGTGAAAGTAGCTTTGAATGTTTCGGGAACAAAGTGATCAACATTCTCTATTGGATTGTTAGGGTGAGAAGTGAGTGAACGATCATTATAAAGGAGACTTTCAATTTCTCCTAGGTCGGCTTCGAAATCAAAGAGATCATCATCACTTTCCGATGAAAGTGGATTGATGTGAGCGAGTTCATCGGTGAACTCCTCAAGAAGAGGATCAGACTGTGGGAGTGATGCCTCAACATACTCGATGTTTCCATAGGAAGCACAATCGTCGCTAAGATTAGAGAAAGTTTCAAAATGATCTTTTGAACACTCAAGAGGGGAAGGGATATCACACATATGGTCAAAAGTTCCCTGTGACTCTCTCGGGATTGGGACAAGGTTCTAAACAATAGACTTTATGAATTTGTCCGATTCCTTTTCAGGAACAATGTCAAGATGCTCGTCCCCCATGTTTAGAGAGTGAGTGGGAGCTTCGGGTGTGATAGCAGTTGTTTGAGAATGAATCTCAACTGCTGGGATATCAACTGATGAACTTGATGAATCTTTATAGAATTGAAGGATATCAAGTGTATCCTCATCATCACTGTCATCAGAAATAAAACGAAATTGAGAGCTAGATCTGGCTGCTTTTTCTTTTGCAATTGATTCCCTAATAGATTTTTCAAACGCAATTTGGGAATTTATTTTAGCAGCCTGCTCTTCAGCTAGCAATTCTTCCATGGATTTCTCATGTGAATTTTGAATGACGGGAAATTGTGGGAGTGGAGATTTGTCAAAACTGGAAGGTTGACATTGATAATCATCATGAGGACCCCCACAATATACACAAGAAAAACTGGGAGCATTTCGAAATGCTATTTTACTCAACTCCTCAGTTCTTTTCACTAACTCCAGAAGCTCTAGATAAGTGTCTTGTTGGGTTTGCTGAGGAGTTTGAGTCATTTGGCACTGTGGAGGTTGGTCGTGATATGGATAGTCGTAATTGTTACAAGGAAATGGATTCCCTGTTTGACAATCAGAGCTGAAATGGGGACCTCCACAGTTCTCACAACAAAATGATTGTTGTGACTGATTTGGTGAATAACATGGATATTGATCATTTCCAAAGTTCATAGTGTTATCAGAGATTTGTTCAGAGAAAAACGTGTCTCTGGTCTGACACTCAAATCCTTGGTGAGGACCTCCACAAAATTCACACAAGTATGTCTGAATCTCATGATGTGGTAGCTGATGAAATAAATTAGTCGTGTCATGGTAAGAATAGGGATCTTGGTTATAGACAGACCCATTTCCTGACTCTACCATGCTAAAACTGAGACAATTATCATCATTATGAGGGCCACCACACCATTGACAACCAAAATGGTGTGGATACGACATAGGAAAGAATCAAAGGGTTTCAGAGGGGTTGGGATGAAGAATCAAAGACGTGAGAGGGTAAAGATGGATATTTTTGGATTTTTGGATAAACATTTTGTAAATATAAGAAAGAAAATCTTTTTTGGGTTTTTGTGTTTGTTGAAAACTTATTTTAAAATGTTTTCGGGAACCGTTTTGTTTTTATATGATAATAATAAGAAAATATGAACAAGGATGGTAAATATACAATGGATGTATATTCAACAACACTGATGCTTCAAATTCGTAGAACGCAGCACACCTCCCCGGCAGAGGCGCCAAAATTTGATCGGTTCCAAACGGTCAACCCAAATTAACCAGGTGAATGGTCAACAAGAGTCAATCACTTGAGAACGCAATGCAATTAAGTCCAGAGGAGTTTAGTGTATCCCCGGGTCGTTAAGTCCCAACGAGGTGTGTAAACTATAATACAACGAATCTGTGATCGGGTGAATATTGAACAGGAAAAGGTTATGATTGATTACACTAAGGAAATTAAATCTAATCAAGACTTTGAAGTCATTTTAATTCTATATTTAAAATCGATTAACGTTTAAAACCTAAAACGTACGTTTAAATAAAATTACGTAACGTACGAAATAAAACGTAAAAATAAAGAAGTAAAATACCTACGGATATGGAAAATATATTTTTACAATCCTAATGATGCATGAAAATTATTGGGAAAATAAAATTATTTTTATGACTATTTATTTAATTATTATTAATTAAAAACTATTTTTAACTATTTAATAATACCCTAAAATATAAGAAAATATGAAATAAATCTATAAAAGTGAAATTATGACTTAGAAAAATCTAAAATATTATAAAAGTTATTTTAAAACTGAAAATATATTTTTTAGACTTTTTAAACAATTATTATTAATTAAAAACTAATTTAAAATAATTAAAATTAAGAAAAATAACAAATGAACAGTAAAAATTATGAGACTTTACAGGAAAATCTAAAATATTATTCTAAGCCTGGGAAAAATATAAAAAGTTAAATAAGCTCACTAATAAGCTGAATTGGGCAAATAAGCAGTTTAAATAAGCACTTGAAATAAGCTAAAAGCTACCATAAGCTACTAAAGCCTAAATCTAACCTAAAATGAGCTAATGCAACTGAGTGGGAAGTAAAAAGCACAAGCTACAGAAAAAAAACTCGCGACCAGATTTTAATAACTATATGCCAAACGGCCTCTAAGGCCCTACTTTAAGCACTATATTAAGCTATCTTGAAAAATCACAAAAATAAACTAAAAATACCTAGCTGTAGATCACCAACCAAAGCTCTTGTATCCCAAATTTCAGCTCAAATGGACTTATAATGAATCTAACAAGCACAAAAAAACACAACAACTGCTGTTGTGGTTCAGCAGCACAGGGATCAAGGGGGGGTTTTTGAGCTTATATTGGATAAGCTGTAGAGGGAATCAACCCTTGAGCTTCTGGGAAGTTGAAGTCCATCTAGCTAGCTAACTTTTGCCCCCATGAGTAGTCCTAAGAGGAGCTGAATTAGCTTATAAATAAGCTGTGACAATTGGCAGTTGAGACAGAACATGTGTGCACAGAACATGTTGTTTGCCAACCTGTTCACTTTGAATCCATAGCAGCTACACTAAATTAATTTTTTGATTTATTTCCTTTTGACAGAAATTGAACAAGCTAACGAAGTTATGATTTTTATTTTTTAAAATTTTTTAACACAACTAGATCTTGACCAAACTATAAGATCAAATTATGACAAAACCCACTTTTTAAAAAAAAACAAAGAACATTAAAACTATTACAACTTTATACAATCCTTTTCCCACTCAAAGAACTAAATTCAAATACTCAAAAAGAGTTTGACTTCACTGGTCAAAGTGGGTACAAACCACTTTGACCCATTTTTCCCACTTAAACCAAACACTCCCTTAACAGAGCAAAAAGCTTTAAAAACAGATTTTGGGTAAAAAGAACTTGGAGTTTTTTGTTTAAAAACTCATCTCATGATCAAATAAAAATGTGACACTCAATAAACACTCGTGAACTTGAATAAACAACAATCAAAGAGATTACTCAAATGAACAATACAAGGAAATCAAAATTTCATTAATTAAAACTAAAAATTAACAAAATATTAAAAACTGAAAATTTAACTGTAAATTAAGAATATTAAAAACTACAAATGACAGAATTTTAAAAGCTGGACTAGAACTATGAATTCTAGACTGGAAAATAAAAAAACTAAGACTGCCTATATCAATGGCATACATGACTATTTATATACTACAACTAAAAAGGTCTTCATCTCTCTTCTTGGTGTCTTTCTCTTCCTTTGGCTGTGTTTCTTGTGTGAGTGGAAAACCAGTGAAAAGTCCAACTTTGCAGCCATGGGAAATAGGGAAAGAATGGGTGAGCAGGTTTGGTGATGACAGGGTAAAGGATGGGAGGTTGAGTGTCTGGCTTTCAGAGAAAGCAGGAAAAGAAGGAGATGGGTTTTATTTTGGAGGGAAAAGGGGAAAAGGGTCGGCTGGGCTGGTGGGTTTTGGGTTTATTTATTTGTGTTCCTGGTTGGTTTGTAGTAGTATCACAAGGACCATAATTGCAATTTAGTAATTTTTCGAGGACCGATCTTGCCCATTTTCCAAAGTTATCAATAGGACAAACTTGCCAATCTTTAATAGTACAAGGACCACATTGAATGTTTTCCATTTTATTCCACCAGGGACCAAATCTGCCAAAGTTCAAAGTAGAGGGACCATTTTTGTAATATTTCAAAACTTTCACCAAAGGACTAAATATGACAACTTATGATTTCAAAAGGACCTTTGGTGACTTTTCTTAAAAAACAAATGCTCAGGGACTGATTTTGACAACTTTTGAAATTTGGGGGACTGAAACTGCCAATTATGCAAACTTTGTTCGTTTTTCAACTGTTTTTACTCATTTTGCATCTAAAACATATAAAACACAATTCCTGGAATATTTCCAGTATTTTGATGCTTATTTGAGTGTTTTTAAATGTTTTGCAGTTCAGATTTGACCAAAAATGATGAGTATTTACACACTCATCACCTAGTCATCTTGTTGATAGCATCAAAGTTCAGATGACCTAATCTAGCATGCCATAACCATGCTTGGTTATCTACGTTTGCTAAGATACATATAGGTGCTTCTATCTGTAGTTGAATACTGTAAAGTCGATTCTTAGATCTTTCAACCTTCATCAACAACTTCTTGCTCTTATCATACAAAGTCAACTTGTTCCCGTCTGTGATGACCTTACAACTTATCTCCGTAAGTTGTCCTAGACTTATTATGTTGCTCTTAAGGTTTGGTATATAGTATACATCCGATACTATCTTTTGTTCTTGGCTTTTACAACCTAACAATATTGAGCCTCTACCCTTTATCTGTACATACGATCCATCTCCAAAATGTACTCGTCCTGTTACGCTTTCGTTAATATCTCTAAAATGACTCTTTATTCCCATCATATGGTTACTTGCACCATTATCTAAATACCATATGCTTGCGTCTGCTGTAACATATTTTCCTGGTTGAATTTGGCCTTCATTCAACAACACTTCCTCGTGTTCGATTTCGTGTGTAGTCATTAATAGTGATGGTTCATCGTCCTCTAAGATAAGGTTTGATTGTTCCTGAGTTGTTGATGTTCCTCTCCAATCTTTCTTAAGATGTCCAAGTTTCTGACACTTAAAACATCGTACTTTACTCAAATCCCACTCATTTTTATTCTTATTCGAGTTTCCTTTGTGATTTGAGTTCCCTCCTTGTGAGTTATTTCTGTTTCTGTTATTCTGCCAGTTCCCTTGTGAGAAATTTGATCTTCCTTCACGTTTATAAAAACGTTTTCCTTTTCCTGAGTGTTCGCCATGTGCGAATAATAAGTTCTCATGGCTTTCCACTTGCCCTCCTTTCTGGAGTTTTATTCTTTCCTCAAATGCCTTGAGTTTTCTAGTGATATCGTCGAGATCACTTGTCTGTTCTATGGATGCTACTATCTGAAGGAACCTATCTGGTGTGGAATCTAATAGTTTTCGTACTAAAAGTGATTCATCCAAAGTTTTCCCTAATTCTTTTGCCTTCGTGGCGTAGCCGTTTAGTTTAGCCGTAAATGCATCCACCGTCTCATCTTCCTTCATCTGAAGTGAGTTAAACCCAATCATCAATGATTATAACCGTGCTTGTTGCACTTTCTCTTCTCCAACGTGTCTCTTCTTCAATGAATCCTATAATTCTTTAGCCGTTTTACAACCCGCTATTTGTAAAATCACATCTTCGGTCAACGCTTGATATAGGAAGGCAGTCGTTGCCTTATCCTTTTTATCATCTACTTGCGTGTCTTCCTTCGGTTCTATTGCTTCCCATAAACCATGTGCCTCTAGTATAATCTTAATTTGTATAGCCCAAACTGTGTAGTTTGTGGTTTTCAACTTAGGGCATTGATATTGTGCAATAGGTGCTATGGTTTTTGGTGTAGTTGATGTGTTTTTTACTTCGTCACCCGCCATCTTAAAAGTGCTTAATATCTTCACTTTCTAATATATTGAGAATTATACATCCTAGTATGGTATCTCTACTAAATATAGTTTTTCGGGAATCCTAATAATACGGGATCAATAAATAGTTCTCGGGATTTCCTAATAGTACAAAATAACTATTCTATATTATTCTAATATAATTGAAATCCGGAAAGTTTAACTTATGACCACGATGTTGTGATGAACACAAATGTATTCCTTTTGTCTCGCGTTAGTAATATCGTTTACCAACGTTTGTTGTTATTCCCAAGTTGGTTCCCTTGTTTCCTTGCCTCATTGCCTTTTTGATTTCAACTTCAATTCTTACACTAACCAACAATACCCCACGGTTTCTTTTCTTTCTTTGTGTCGAATTGCTTTGTCCAACGAATACCAAAACAAAACTATGTCTATTGTTTTTTTTTCAAATTCCTGCCTTGAACCAAAACAAAATGCCCCGGCCTCCTTTTATTTGTCGAATTGGTTTTGTACCAACAAGCCAAATAAAAAAACTACCTTCTTTCTTTTCTCGCTATATCACACTTCCACGTTGCTTAAGGTTTCTCCTTGTGCGTTGTTCCTGATTTCTTCTTCTACTTCGAAATCAAAAAAAATTCTACACACAAACTTGGTACCAGTCTTGGTATCCCACACCGAAACAAACTAGGTGTTTGTTTCTGATTTCTTCTTCGTTGTTGTTGTTCCCTTGTGTCGTCCCGACACGTTTTCCACATTAAACTTTCTTTGAGTACTCCTTGATCCTTCTTGTTACGTATACGTTCCAAATTTCTTTCCACAACAACGTTCCTCGCGTTATAACCCCGCGTTTTTCTCTAATTTTTGTTTTATTCTAACCGGTTTCACAAAGTTTTCCAACCCACTCGTCCTTTTAACCAAGACGATGTGTCCTTTTTCCTTTCCTATGTCGCGTTAACAGCAAACATAAAAGAAAAATCTTAGCGCCTTTCCACTCTTGTTCCACGTTTCCTTGTCTACGTCAAGAGTTTCCTTCCTTCCTTTCGTTGTTACCAACAAAGTTTTGTCCCACCAATATCGTTTGGTGTAAAACGTTTGCAACCCCACACAAACAGATCGTGCACTATCTTATTTGCGTCTCCTTATTCAAATCGTTGTTTCTATTGGAAGAAAAGAGAAAACAAACTCGTTCTTGCCGAAAAGGAAATGTTCACAGCGTGTTCTTCTTTGGTGTTCTCGTTAAGGTTGTTGGTATCCAGAAACAAAGTTGTGTCGTGTATAACCACTTGCTCTTGATGCCAATTGTTGTCCCAAATCTAGATCGAAATATAAAGTTGCAAAGTATATATGAATAAGTGTTTCGTCTAACTATTGAAATCGAGTATATACACACATATATATAAGGTTCTAATCGACATGATTGAACCATTGTGTCTTTTCGGTAATAACCGAAATTAACTAACGTTGTAACTAACTTTGTAACCGCCAATAACTACCAAACGGTTATAAATTATCTATCGAACATGTTTGGTCCTCCATGTTTCGTTGTTTACAAATGAAGTAAGGAATCGAGATTATATGTTCACAAAACTAATTCTAACCCAGATAGATGAATTAGTACACGGAACAACTTCGTAAGATCATATTTGCATATGACAATAGGACACTTTTGGGAAAATTGGTCAAATAGACCACGCGCCCTGATGCATATCACTTTATGGACCACGCCCTTTCTAAATTCGAAAATAGACATATTGCCCACCGCTTTTCTTGGACCCAACCAGGGGCTGCCATGTGTCCAACAACTTATGACACACGTACGTATTTTGAAGGTATATGTCATGTATTGTAACGTATTGTTTTTTGGGCAACTTGTATTATTTTTTGGGCATCTTTATGTTTTTTGTGCAACTTGTATTTATACACGAGGATAGTTTTGTCATTTCATATTTAAAAAAAAACAAAAAAACAAACGCCCACAAAACACAGAGTACATGTCCTTTAATGTCTTGTGTTCCCAATCACTTTCTTCTTTCTTCAATACAATTTGTTTAACAAAATCTTTCTTTCTTCTTTTGGTCTATTGACTTCATATCTTTATCCCAATCTTTCTGCTTTTGTTTAGAAAATATGTATGACAATATCCCATTGGATGTTCAACTAGATATCATCCGTTGGCTACCTCCTAAGTCTATACTCCAGCAACGTAGTGTTTGCAAGTTATGGAAGGCTAGTATAGATTGTGGAAGCTTCATCTTTAATTACGGTGTTCGTCGTAATGATCAGTGTTTATTTACGCTAACATTCGATATGGGTGACCAAGGTTTTGTGTTAGCTTTAGATGAACAGCTAATCGCTACGCCACTTAATACAGAATTAATGCTTTCATCTATGATTACAGTTGGCAATTCTAATGGTCTTTGGTGTTTTGTCTATGGTTCTAATCTAATGACTGTTATTTGGAACCCGGCAATCAAAAAATCACTTGCAGTATTTGTCCCGGTTTACATGCATCAAATCGAACGTTAAAAGATTTGTTTTGGTTTTGACGTCCTTCCGGACACTCTTGACCCGACGATCGTGAAGGTCTCCTATCCTGTTTTTGAAAGTGGTTTCTGGTATGTCTCTGTCTTTTCTTTGAACTCGTTAAGGTGGACAATCCTTGAAAATTTCCACCACCCTCGTGAAACTATCAAATTGAAACGTAAAAGTCATGCAGTTGTAGGTCGTTTTCTCTATTGGACTGGGAGTGAAAAGTTAACTAATGAGGACGGTGTTAATTATAAGATTTATATGTTGATTTTTTTTGATTTGGTAACCAACCAATTTAAAGTTATAGACCTACCACAGATTTTAAAAAATGAACTCCCAGTTCCATTCAATGTTTTCGATCTTGGAACCTCTCTAGTGATTTCTGGGACGATCATTGGTGAAGACATTCCATTGTTTTGCGGATGGTTGTTGGACGTCAATGGTTCTTCCATAACATCATTTAGAAGCCTATTCGCCATCCCTACCCTATATTCGGTTTGTTTGCTTGGGTTTACAAAGGATCACGCTCCAATATTGGAAGGGTACAACGCCAATCATTTGGGTCAGTCGGTATTTGTGTACAACAAAGAACTTGAATTATTTGTCTGCATGGTAATGTTAGGAGATGCGGGATCTTTCTACATCGCCCCATACAAAGAATCTCTTCTTTTGTTAAATCAGCCAGACCATGCTGTTTATAGTATGTTTTATTTTTATTTTTAACTTACCATTCTATTAATGTTTTATTTTTAACTTACACCATTATATTCATGTTCAACAGGTTTGTTCGGCAGAAGTTAGGGATCATGCTTAATGGGAATGAAGCTTTGTGGTTTTCGTACGATGTCTGTATGTGAAAGAAGCATGGAGTGGTTAGCTTTTTCTGCGTACTTGCTGAATTTTATAAATCAAGTGGTTATATATTATGTAACCATTAAACTCATAATTATGTAGTAATCGTAATATGTAGTAGGTTGTCTGTATGAAACGTTGTATGTCAACGTATTTACTATTTCCTATGTTCTTTAATCCCATTATATATCTTTGTTTAATCTGGGGAACTAGCAGTTGTTTCCAATAAACAATGTGGCAACTAACTGTTCTACTTAGGGCAACTTCTTTTCCTTATTGACTAATTTTATAAACCAAGGAGTCCTTCTAGTTGTTACAATTCGTATTCTACAATCAACTAATAACTACCAAGTAGTGACTATGCACACTTGAACTTAACAGATTTACCATTCAACACTAGTACAATTTAACTAGCAGTTGTAAGTTTAATACTAGCAGCACTAAACCAATATGTCTCTATTCAGGCCTAGAATAGTAAGACCAACACCTACACAAGGGCACCAGAATGGTATCAGCAGCACCTATACACGGGCAGCACAAACACGGCCATACACAACAGTATTAACGACGGTGGCATCATTTCGTTGATGTGTTCTATCACAAGCAGTGGTTAAAATAGCTAGCGGTAGTAACCTGTATACTGGCAGTTGTAAGTATACAACCAATTTAGTTTTACTAGCGGTAGTAAAAATAAGTATAGCGGTAGTAAAAATGACTAGCAGTTGTAAGTCTACAACCACTTCAGTTTTACTAGCGGTAGTAAAATTAACTATAGCGGTAGTAAAAATACATACCTAACTTTGAACTTAGTTTGCAGACACATTAAACTGAAATATATAATTAGCCAAACATGTATCACAGAACAAACATAATAAGAGCCATCTCTTCATCTTGATTAGTAGGTTCTCTTGTATGTTGCAAGATCCTGTAGTGCTTTGTTACTACTTCTATACCAAGAGCCATCTCTTCATCTTGATTGGGATCAAGAGTCTATGTCATTGCATCAAGTTCATGTTCACTATTTTCTTCAAAATCATCTTCATCTACGTCATGTTCCTCATACCCTCCATCGTCATTATCATTCATGCTGCATGCCTGCATAATGGTAAACCAATATAATACATCAATAAATAATGTCGTTTGACAGAATAACAATCTATCCTCACTTTACAATCATTAACAATGGCCCTAATAAACCATAACATGTACTGTTGGTATTAATGTAGTTGGTTATAATTAAAAAGCAAACAACAACAATAGAGAATAAATAATCTACTAAAACTCACCTTTCACAATTTTTTCACAACAAAATCTAAAAATTTTCTATTTAAAGTATCACATGATCAACATTAAAGGAGGCGACATTTTGTTTTCTCTGGATATTTGACTTTTAATGTAGAACACTAATAGGTTTTATTGGGCCCATCAAATATTTAACGGCACATGACCTAGGGTACCGTCCCACGCCCTTAAAAGTTCAGGGTAGCAGGAATTCCAGTTAGCCAAGTTGGAGGCAGTAAAATGGGTTTTGGCCATATTTTACGGACCAAATTTGAAAAGCTTGTATCTTGGGCGCGCGAATTAATGAACCAACCCAACAACCACATATAATGATCATAACACACCCTCGTTCTGACCATCAATTGCAAATCAACAACCCTCATCCAAAGCCTCCTGTCGACAATTAAAAAAACCAAAAAAATTTCCTTGAAAACCATGTCGTTTCGAGCTAATGTTATCACCATTATGAGAGATTATATTAGCAACATGCCAGATACAGTGATCGGTAACATTTTGAATTGGTTGCCAATAACAAAAGCGGTGAGCACCTCTATTTTATCTACAAATTGGAGGTTTAAGTGGACCTTGGTCACCGAAGTCATAATTGATGAGGATTTCTTTTATTATTTAAGATATAAGTTTGATGGGAGCCATGTTACTAGACTTTTAAATCAGCTTACGGGTCCCATAAAAAAGTTTGTCTTCTCTGTAGATCCCAAACTGTTGTCTGGAATGGAAGACTTTCGTGATTGGCTTATGTTTTTGGCACTACAAGGAATTCAGGAGCTGACAGTTAGAAACTGGTATGGACAACCAGTTACATTGCCAACCGAACTTTACGGGCGTATTGAATTGAAACATCTTGAAATTCATTGTTGTGATTTTCCTAGTTTGGTGTTTTTCACTAGTTTTCCAAATTTATTGAGCTTAGAATTGTGTTTAGTCAAATTTCTTACCGGTACAGTTTGGGATTTAATTGCTGGTTGTCCCTTACTTGAGTCTCTTATATTGGATGTTGAGAGTACAAACGGGGATGAAACTATGGAATCTTGCAAGTCTTAGGAATTTGAAGAAGTTACATTTGTCATTCGGTATTTCGAATGCTGTCACGACAATCATTGCATCCAATATCTTTCACCTGACAAGACTTCCATCTCTTGAGACCCTTACATTGGATTTTGACTATTGCACGGTAAGACCGTTTTGAGATTTACACTTCTAATTTTACAATGTTAAATATATGTGTAACTGTAACGACATTTAATCTTTGAAACTAACCCAAAACTCGACCTGTTGTAGTTGATGCGTGATGGTAATTCCAGGATGAATGTTCCTTTGCCGTTTGTATCCCTCGTTAATCTGAATCTAAAAGGAGTTGATTTTAGCAAGACTGTTATCGTGTCACTCATCGTCCAAATGATTCGCGTATCTCCAAACTTGAAAAAGCTGGAAACCAGAGTAAGTGTAATACTTTATTACTCAATTTCATACGTATCAAATAAACATCCGTAAACTGCCATGTTTTTCTATCTCAATACTATTTAATTTTCTAGGCTGCACACACGCTTAGTGTTTTACCTTTGGAACAACCTTCATTTGATTTAGCCACAACCACATTCAGTCATGGGCAGATTCAGACAGTGATTTTTCGATCCTTTCCTAGATCACAGAATGAATTACACATAATAAAGTTTATACTTGCTTGTTCCACGTCGTTAAAGAAAATGTATATCAGGGCCAGCTATTTGATGGACGATGGTTATGATAATATCAAGACGAATTGGGAGTTCGCTAGGAAGCTGTTGAAACTCCCCCGATCTTCCGTCACAGCCGTTGTAAAATTGTTCTAGTGGTTGTAGTTTTATGTATGGTTTCAATACCCTACGTCAATTAAATTTGTGTACACAAAGTTTGGTGTGTCTGTTTATCAAGGGTTTATGTAGTAACCGTAATATGTAGTAGGTTGTCGTCTGTATGAAACGTTGTATGTCAACGTATTTAGTATTTCCTCTGTTGCCATTATCCATTTTTATTTCATCTCGCCAACTAGCAGTTGTTTCCAAATATCAATTTGGCAACTAACTGTTGAACGTAGGGCAACTTCTATCACTAGCAGTTGTTATAATAACTAGCAGTTGTGGGTATAATACTAGCAGTTGTAAGTATACAACCTATTCAGTTTACTAGCAGTAGTCAGTTGTTTCCAAATATCAATTTGGCAACTAACTGTTGAACGTAGGACAACTTCTATCACTAGCAGTTGTTATAATAACTAGCAGTTGTGCGTATAATATTAGCAGTTGTAAGTATACAACCTATTCAGTTTACTAGCAGTAGTCAGTATAATTAGCTGTAGTAAAAATTAACTAGCAGTTGTAATTTGGCAACCAATTCATTTTATAATTACAGACATTTAATTTAAGTAATCAAGCATAAAAGCATTGTACCATTTTTTGACGTTTAGAAAAGTCGCATAAACCTCAAAATAATCAACTCACTCTACACATCTAATAACATGAAGCGTTATGTGCTTACGTCAAACTGATGATAAACTCAGTCTACACATATAATCAACCAATTAGGAGCAACCAATTGTGTTGCTCTTTATAACAATTTTGTGGTATTTTTAAAATCCGTGACCTAACAAAAATAATGTAACATTTTTTTAATCTAACTAGTTACAATACATCGACTTTTCCGTTTCATCAGTGTTCACTTGAATAGTATGTTTGAAAACAAATATTAATGTTAACAAATTAAATTCACACCAATAAGTTATGGTCTATAAAAGACCTACAAATATTATTAATACACGAATACACTGAATAGTATTAGCGAGTAGAACCTTGGAGTGTATCGACTCTAGCCTGGACCTCCTTTTATAGTCTAAGGAGTCCTTTACAATATACAGGATAATTATACTTAGCATACTTATCTAATACAAAACATCCTACCCAAGAAATTCAAGAATGTTACATATTAAACCGACACAATCATACTAGCAGTGAAAAACTACATTAGCAGTGGTTTGCTCTTTATTTTATCCCGGCGCCCGCAAGCTCGTCATTTTTACCTTGACCTCAGTCTATCCAACCCGATCAGCCAGGATTGGTAGACGTACACTTGCTTCGAGAAACGGGCACCAATCAACAGAGGACTGCAGACCATAATTTTAAGCCTCTCTTTGCATATTCTATCACTCCTTCGACCCAATACCCATGATATACTTCCTTCTTCCGCTCGGGTAGAGTGAGGTTAAGAAGTAACTGGCTGAAATTTAAACATCCCAAATGGCTAATGAGAGTCTAATCGGTTTAAACTCCCACCTTTGGTACACCATATGGCCTGGGCATGCTTCCACAAACTTCAAAGGACACGGGTTTTGGGTAAAGGAATGTTGTGAATGGTCGCGGGGATGTGTTATTAATCGTCATTCTCGACATTTTAGAAACGACTAATTGTTTTTAGTAGTCATTTAAGAACATGTTTCAGTTGTGGCAGCAACTGCTTTGCGCTTATGTTTTTTTGGGGGGTAAAGGTTTAGGCTATGTATGGGTTTTTTGGAATCGACGGTGCGTGGGCAACGGGTTAACATCTTCAACTTCTCTTTGGTGTTTTTTGTTGGTGGAGGAATGGTTTTTTTTTATGTGCTTTCCCTTTATTTACCGCGCATATTTAAAGCGAGGATTTTACTGTTCTTGCACGCGGTATAATTAATTTCCAATTACTGTTTTGTGGGTAGGCACGTTCCTAGGCTCCTACCCTTCTATTTTTCCTGCTGGATTTGTCTCAAAATTTCTAGGGAAGGAACGTGAATATTTACTTGCAGATTTGTTCACCTTTTTTTGGTATTTGGATAAGCCTTATCCTAATTACAAACTGCTTGAATTTATCGGTTTATTATCCTTTTTTGTAATGAAAGTTTGCTATGTCTCTATATACTTTTTTTTGGAAAAATGTAGCTTCCACAGCTGTTGTTGGTTTTGGAAATGTTGCTTATGTACGTTTGACAAACTGAAGTAAATCATTCATATCGGCGCTTTAAATTTCACTTTTAAAATTTGAACTTCAACTAGTCAACCTTTTAATTCGAAAAAAACCATATGCAGGAGGGACTTTTTTTTTATTATAACTGATTTGGAAAAAACAGAAACAAAGTTGGTATTTGCGTCGACACTAGCGGTCGTTTGAGCGAACCTAGCAGTGGTTTGTTAAACTGTAGCAGCGGTTGCGTATTAACATATGCATATAATTGAGAATTTGTTCAAACCATGTAGCCTCCTTTGGTTTTTCCAAAAACGCAACCATGTTGTGAGTTGCAGCAGAAGAGTTGGGCACCATCGATGTTTATTTCGAAATTGATTGCGACAGATTGTTAGGTGTTGCGAATTATGATGTGTGTGGGTCTAAACTATGTTTTTCTCTAGCAGGTGTAACTCTATTTTTTTTTTATCCCCAATTGAATTCAAATTAATCTGTACTTTCAAAACAACTGTTTTACTCTTGTAGCAGTTGTTAGTATTTTTGGACGTATTTATCCCCAAATGTGCTATTCTAATCAGCAAACGCAACCGTTATCGTCATCTACTATCTAGACACGACACCATTTTATGACGCTTAGAAAAGTCGCATAAACCTCAAAATAATCAACTCACTCTACGCATGTAATAACCTGAAGCGTTATGTGCTTACGTCAAAGTGAAGATGTTGACGTTTTTACAATAACTTATGGTCTATAAAACACCTGGAAATAATATTAATACACGAATACTCTGAATAGTATTAGCGATTACAACCTTGAAGTGTATCGACTCTAAATATGCCAAAAAGTTATATCAAACTCTAGCCTGGACCTCCTTTTATAAGCTAAGGAGTCCTTTACAACATACAAGATAATTATACTTTGCATACTTATCCGTACAAAACATCCTACCCAAGAAATTCTAGAATGTTACATATTAAACCGACACAATGATACTAGCAGTGAAAAACTGCATTAGCAGTGGTACGCGACTTAATTGTGATTGTGGATTCCTTCTTGTTTGCTATCATTTCCTTGAAGGATTTCCCGTTGTTTGGTTCTCCTGGGGCGGCCGTATTTTCATATGGGATTCCCTGCAGAAGTTCGATAGGCTTCTCAACGGGTTTCCCGTGTAAATCCGCCCCTATGAGCGGTACTGGAAGAGCTTTTAGTGGGGTTGCTTTTCCAATCTGCGCAGCTTTTAATTTAGAGCAATGGTAGAACCATAAATAATTCAGAAAAAATACATCCACACGCTGACGTGATAGGTTTGAATTGGAGTGAGGAGAGAGAACTGCCATAAAATACACCAATCATCCCCTACACGATAGCATGGGAATTTTTTTACGAATTATTTATGTGGTTTTCTCTAAAATTTATCCCAGTGCCCGCAAGCTCGTCATTTTTACCTTTAACCCAGTCTATCCAACCCGATATGCCAGGATTAGTAGACGTACACTTGCTTCGGGGGCCGGGCTGCAATCAACAGAGGACTGAGACCAAAAATTTCAGCTGTGTTGTTTGCCTCTCTTTGCACATTCTACCACTCCTTCGACCCCAATACCCATGATATACATCCTTCTTCCGCTCGGGAAGAGAGAGGTTAAGAAAGAACTGCCTGAACTTTGAACATCCCAAATGGCTAATAAGAGTCTAATCAGTTTAAACTCCAACCTTCGGTACGCCATATGGTCAGGGCAGGCTTCCACAAACCTCAAAGGACACGGGTTTTGGTTGAAGGAATGTTGTGAATGGTCGCGGAGATAGGTCATTTTTGTCGTCTTAGAAACGACAAATTATTTTTTGTAGTCATTTAAGAACATGTTTCAGTTGTCGCAGCAACTGCTTTGCGCTTATGTTTTTGTTTTGGAGGGTAAAGGTTTAGGCTATGTATGGGCTTTTTGGAACCGACGGTGCGTGGGCAACGGATTAACATTTTCAACTTCTCTTTGTTGTTTTTTGTTGGTGGAGGAATGGTTGTTTTTTTATGTGCTTTCCCTTTATTTACCTCGCGTATTTAAAGGGAGGATTTTACTGTTCTTGCACGCGGTATAATTAATTTCCAATTACTGTTTTGTGGGTAGGCACGTGCCTAGGCTCCTGGGCATCTATTTTTCCTGCTGGATTTGTCATAAAATTTCTAGGGAAGGAACGTGAATATTTACTTGCAGATTTTCTCTCCTTTTTTGGTATTTGGATAAGACTTATCCGTAATTACAAACCGTTTGAATTTATCGGTTTATTATCATCCTTTTTTGTACCGAAAGTTTGCTATGTCTGTACATCTGTTGTTGGTTTTGAAAATGTTGCTTAAGCACGTTTGACAAACTGAAGTAAATCATTCTTATCCGCGCTTTAAATTTCACTTTTAAAATTTGAACTTCAACTAGTCATTTGGAAAACAGAAACAAAGTTGATATTTCCGTCGACACTAGCGGTGGTTTGAGCGACACTAGCAGTGGTTTAAGCGACCCTAGCAGTGGTTTTTTAAACTGTAGCAGTGGTTGCGTATTCACATATGCATATAATTGATAATTTGTTCAAACCATGTAGCCTCCTTTAGTTTTTCTAAAAACGCAACCATGTTGTGGTTTTTTATCCCCAATTTAATCAAAATTAATTTGTACTTTCAAAACAACTGTTTAACTCTTGTAGCAGTTGTTAGTATTTTTGGGCGTATATATCCCCAATTGTGCTATTCTAATGAGCAAACGCAACCGTTATCGTCATCTAGTATCTACACACGAAAATTCTGACAATCAAGTTAAAGTTATTGGGCAATTTCGTTGGAACCTCAGGCCACCTTCCAATTTGCAATCTGGGCAACTAAATGCCATTATTGGGCAATACTTGTTGTACGATAGGGCAACCATAATTCTTAACCATATGATCATAAAGGATACACTTAACAGCATAAACCTAACAGCACTAAGTTTGGCATAGAAGCACTATCGTATGGTTGGCAGCATAAACTCATAATTATTTTTTACAAGAACAAACATTCACAAAAACGGTGGAACCATTCCTTGTGCACTAGCCCTTTTTTTCTATGATCTCGAACCCTCTTTCAGTTTTCGTGATAGCAACACGCTTTGTTAACTTCCTTCTTTTGAAAGGTGTTGCACTACCGCACCACATGCCAGCGTCCTCTTCCTGCCATACCATGTTTTTGAAATAAAATTGTGACAAAGCCTGTAGCTCGTGCACAATGTAGACGTCCATGGATCCATTCTCATCAGCAAGGTCATATATTCGTTGAACGTCATTGTCTGTGTGCAACAATGTTAAACCATCTTCTAGTGCCTTATTTGGTGCAGCATAAAATAAAGCCCATTTTTCCCCTCCAATATCATTCAAAACATGATCAAGCACCCTGGTAAATGCAACTCTGGTGGAAGACTTTTTACAAAAACACTAGTAAAGACTTCAAGTGTTTGAAGCTATTGTCAAAAAGCTTTTGTATTTATAAAATTTCATTTTTCACCCAACATTAAATATGCAAATGCTTTTTGCAGTGGAGTAATTGTGTTCAATGCATCAAGTCTTTTATGACTTGATGCATTGGTAATGCTCGAGGAATGTGTGGATGTTGATAGTTGAAGATTATTAATTTGATTTAAAAATACAAAAACCATTTCCCAAAAAGCAACTGACATACTTACCAGTAAACAGGTGAAAAGTGAAAACAAAATAGCCAAATGCTAGAGTTCACAAAAAAGTCAAAAAAAGTAAAATGCAGAGGCCACTGATACTCTAACTCTTTGTGACCACAAAAAACCCATTTGCAAACACCAATTATTACAGTTAGTTGGATTATTCACACTATACACCAATTCAAATTGTCAATAAATAATACAGCTGTCTACACAAAAACTAAAAACACCTTTTCATTTGTGAAATTTACCTTTCACTTCTACTGTGATATTTTAGTCAATTGACATTTAGATCAATTAGATTATCAATCATCACAATCATTTACGAAATGGCGTGTTCTTTGTGTCAAGATGGTACATGCACTCCGAATTGTACTAATTTGGACGATTCTTTATTTAAAGACATGATAGACCGTTTCAAGAGAATGGTAATTGCTTGTGAGCCGGGAAAGACTTTCCCAATAGAAAGAAATTTTAGAGAGAAACAAGAGCTGATTGATAAGAGGAAGAGAATGATTGAACAACTTCCAGAGTATGAATGTGAGTATGAAGATATGAAAGCGCGTTTCAAGAGGATCGAAGATGATAATGCTAATTTGGAAGCAACGTGTGAAGAGGCGATAGCTGATTTTAAGATTTACAAAGATTATAATGTTGATGCTGAAGCGAAGTATGAAGAGATGCAAACCAGTTTTAAGATTTTGAAAGATCATAATGCTGTTGTCAAAGCTAAGTATCAAGAGATGGTTGAATGTGCCAAAAATCTTATCAACAGACTCAAAGAAGTTGCAGCTGATGCTGATGATTTTTAGGATTATGAATGTGTTTTGTAAATGTTTAAGAATGTGCTATTTTGGACTGATTAGGTATGTAAGGTAATAAGTATTTATCTAATTAACAAGGTACTAGATTACTGCATCAAATTTTATGTTATGATTTTATGATATCATTTGTGAAAACATAAATAATCAAAATAATAGCCAATCTCGATATTCTTCACATGCGAATATACTCTAACTAGACTTAATTCCAATACTAAACTCAAAATTCCATTAGTTATTGATATTATTAACTAGGAAACATAAATTTTCCAAACCTCAAGAGTCAAGATGATTCTTTAAAGGCTGCAGTTGAAGAAAAGGAGAATGAAGGGGTGCAGGCAACCACTTCAAGTATTGCTGCATCCACCGCTAGTATTGGAGTAACCACTGCTGCTATTATTATACCCACTGCCAGTTCAGACGTTTCCACTGCATAGGCAACCATTGCTACAATTATAACCACATCAATAACACCAACACCAAAACCAAAAAAGGTTGACAATGAGATTGCCATACAATTGGTTAACAAACTGATATTGGAAAGGGTAAAGGGATTGCAGATCCAACTTTGGTGTTTCAAAGTACAGAGGATTAGATAGCTTTTGATGAAAACACCACTCCTTATTAGTCTACAAACTGCGACTAAATTTTTTAATGAACCAAGTAATGTTACATACTTAACTAACGACATCTAAGGTATCATACCCTACATAATTACGAATCAGATACACATAAAAAAGAGCAACGGATTATAAAATGGAATTAACACCTATCTAACATAGCTATTCATCGAATAACAAAAACGATTTATTATAACACAAAACCAATTGGAAATAATCATATGTAATAAACAACGGGAACAATATTTACGTACCATATTTTGGAACATTTTTTTAAAACTTAAAGATGGTGACATAACTGACGTTACAAGGAAGACAGGGGCTGACGAAGAAGACGGTTTGATTTGTGAAAATAGTACTGCGAGAAGCAAGAGAAAACCGATAACTATGGATGCTTTATTGGTCAGTGACTTTTGGATTTTGAACTCTCTTAATTAATGGATACTGTACTTTTACTATTCAAATGTGTACTTTTATGTCTAACGTAAAATGACGATAGAACCCTTTTTAAAATTATACGGTTGCCCACCGCTTTTTAGTTGCCCAAAAAACAATACCTTACACATACGCGACACTTGTCGCAATGTCGATGAGTTACCCAATGACAGCGGTTGCCCTCGGTCTATTTTCAAATTAAAAATAAAAGTGGTCTAGAAAGTGATATACATAAGGGCGCGCGGTCTATTTGCGTCATTTTCCCGACACTTTTCTATGTGGAAGAAAATAAGTTGTCCGATACAATTGTGACAAAATAAATAAATAACGCTTTACCTTTTTCAATTGCTGCTTTACTTTTAAGCAGCTTATGTGACCCACAACTAGTACTTACTGTACATTGATGACATGTACACTAATATATGCAAGTCTCATCCTATAATTGTATGTCCACACTCACTCACACCCTTCTACTCGTGGATTGACTTGTGCTAAACATCAGTTGATCGGCTATACTCCAGATATGGATTATCCGTTTCTCACTTGTATACCCTATATAAACCGACCTCTAAAGGCTTACTGTACAATCTCGATCTAAAAACAAGTAATGCACTAACCTTCTTCTTGACTTTCGTGGTCAAACAATATTTGGGATCAAGACTATTTTGTAAAAGAAACGCGCATTGTGTTAGATTATGTAATACTGAAGCAATAGAAGCTTTGGATATAAATCTTGTCAATTTGGAACTAAAGAGTATGAATGGTTGACCAAAAAAGTCAAAATGCACCTTAATGAAAAGATAAATCATAATTATGTAAACGCAAACATTGTAGTATCAATTTTAGAAAAAGAGCATTGCACATGAGTCGTCATTATTTGGAAAAAGAGGTTAGAAGTAAACAAATCTTAAGAAAACTTAAGAAAACAAACATATAAGACTAAATATGCATTCGATGTAAAGAGAACTAGATTCTTCTACCTGGGAACATTTGGGTGGTTAATGCCAAGATAAGTTATATCACGTGAAGGCGTGAGTGACTGTGTGTGCGCGCGCAAAGACACGAAAGAGACAAAGCGACTTCCCATAAGCTTTCACCATAAAATGCAGAAAATCGATCCCTTTTTCTCCTCGTCACCATTCACAATCAGAACAACTAATAGTCCTGTGTGGATAGATGACCTGTCAACCAAATTATGTCATGCACATCCTTTGCTAATACCTACATGCTTTCGCAAATAAACAGAGTTTAAGAATATCTTTTCTCATCTTTTAACACCTACATAGACATGTGTGTGAGTACGCACATAAGTGCATGTTCGTTCTATCATAATCATGATGTCGTCAAGGTTCAAAAATTAACTATAAGCAATGATCATCATTATATTGGCCCCGCATTTTTGAGCTAAGTATAATATAGAAACCAAATTAAACATCAAACAATGGCTAGGAATCCTCAAATTCTACTCCTTTGCTAATACTCATTTGGTGAATCTAGATGCTAATTTCTAAATCCCTTGCCTAATTTAAGTGTTGTTCTACTTTTCAGTATAGAAGTATGGAACAAGTGCATGATATCAAGTTTACATATGACAATGTGACACTTTTTCTTTGCGGAACAAAGGTGTCCAATACACTTTGTCCGAAAATAAATTAATAACACATCACCTTTTTCAAGTGTTGTTCTACTTTTCAGCAGCTTATGTGACCCACCTACGGACCAGAGAGAAATGCACAATGCTTCTCCACCAGTACTTGCAGCTACACTGAGTGTACGCTAATGACATGTACACTAATATATGCAAGACACATCCTATAATTGTATGTCCACACTTCTGCTCGCGGCTTATCGTGTGTTAAAACAAGCCCAACATATTTCTGGTGCGTATAAATACGGTTTCTAACTCATCAGTTTCATTCATAACCAAAATTAACCTAAAAACATATATATTCACATATCATCGATCACTAAGAAAATGTCTTGTGTTACCAAGAAGATATCATTCAAGGGGAATGCAGATGGATACAACAATGATGATAATGACGTCTACTATTATTATCTGCCATTGGCTCAGTTAGAAGGTGATGGCGATGACGATGATGCAGATTATGACTATGCTCCAGCAGCATCCGAGGGAGATGGTGACGATGATGATGCAGATTATGATTATGCTCCGGCAGCATGAATTAGTTAGTTAATGGGATAACTTGAAACCTTTAAACATCGAAGGGATTACCAGAGAGAATATAAGAGACAAGAAACCCTAATCACAGGACATTTTTAACTTTCGGAATGTATTTGATTAGCTAGCTAGATTACTATATATTATTATATAGTAGTGCTTATGAGATTTAGTGTCTAATCAAAGGTATAACAGCCCATTAATGTACTGCATTTCTTGAATAAGAATTGGTTTTTGATGATAAAATGTGCAAATTATTAGTGACTGAAGTTGGTTGCTGATTATTTACAGCAACCACTGTTAATTAGCTGCGACTGCGAATTAAATAACAGCATATCAGAAATGCATTGAGTTCATCAAGGCGTTTAATAATACCAGTCGTATTTCACAAACTACAGGTATATGTTCTCATGTAGTCAACCCAGTCAGTCATCTAGTCTCCTGTCAATAAGAATTTCTTTCTAAGAAGACGAGTTTGTTTTGTTAATTAAACTCTATATTATTGCTGAAATTAGGCTATTTGTAGATAAAATTATGTCAATATGGATGTTGCTAGGTCACAAATTGCGACCGCAGTTAATATAAGTTACAACACAAATCATCTTTATTTTGGATATAGATCACATTCAATGACTTGTGATTTTTATTTTTCTCATTGCCAACTAGTGCATTAATGTTAACTACTTTTTCAAAGATCGAGTGGACCTAGCCATGACTTGGCACATGAAAGTCTTATGTGGCTGGATGACCTGTCACACATAGAATGTTACTCACACCCTTCTAGTCGTGGATTGACTTGTGCTAAACATCAGTTCAATGGCGATAGCTTAAGTTTTTGAACATCTAGATATTTATTATCCGTTTCTCACTTCTATACCCAATATAAACCGACCTCTAGAGGCTTACTGTACAAGATCTCGATCAAAAAAACAAGTAATGCACTAACATTCTTTTTGATTTTCATGGCCAAACGATATTTAGGATAATCAAGACTATTTTTATAACACAAATGGGCATTGTGTTAGATCAGGTAATACAAAAGCACTAGAAACCTCTGGATATAAATCTTGTCAAAATCTTGTCAATTTGGAATTAAAAAGTATGAATGGTTAATTACCAAAATACAGTAATCAAAATGCAGCCTAATGAAAAGATAAATCATAAAGCAAGCAATCATAATCTTGTAAACTCAAATATTCTAGTATCAATTTTAGAAAAAGAACTTGGCACAGCATTCATCCTTAAACAACAAATCTTAAGAAAGCTAACTTATAAGACTAAATATGCATTCAATGTAAAGTGAACTACATTCTACATGGGAACATTTGGCTGGTTAATACAAAGATAAGCTATATCACGTGAAGGCGTGAGTGAGTGTGTGTGCATGCGCAAAGAACACGAAAGAGAAAAATTAAGGGATGTTCCATAAGCTTTCAACATAGAATGCAGAAAATTGATCCCTTTTTCTCCTCGTCACCATTTACAATCAGAACGAAGCAAATTATGTCATGCGCATCCTTTGCTAATACCTACATGCTTTCGAAAATAAACAGAGTTTAAGAATATGTACGTTTTCTCATCTTTTAGCACCTACATAGACGTGTGTGTACGCGGGTGAGTGCATGTTCATTCTATCATCAGGGTTGAAAATTAACTATAAGCAATGATCATCATTGGCACTGCATATGCCCTCAATGAAACTATTTGAAACATAGCATTATTGAGCTAGGTATAGTTTACAAACCAATTTATACATCAAACAATGGCTGGGAATCCTCAAATTCTACTCCATTTTTGCTAATACCCTTTTGGTGAATCCGGAGGCTAATTTCTAAATCCCTTGCCTAATCTAAGTTACAAGACTTTAGTAACAAACCACATCAATCATTCAGTAAGGAAGCTAGTATGACACTTTTTCTTTGTTTCCACTACACTTGTGACAAAATAAATTAATAACACATCACCTTTTTCAAGTGCTGCTCTACTTTTCAGCAGCTTATGTGACCCACCTACGGACCAGAGAGACATGCACAATGCTTCTCCACCAGTACTTACAGCTATACCGACTGTAAGCTAATAATGACATGTACTAATATATGCAAGACGCATCCTGTAATTGTATGTCCACACTTATGCTTGCGGCTTATCGTGTGTTAAAACAAGTCCATCATGTTTCTGGTGCGTATAAATACGGCTTCTAACTCATCAGTTTCATTCATAATCAAAATCAACCTACAAACATATATATTCACATATCACGATCACTAAGAAAATGTCTTGTGTTACCAAGAAAATATCATTCAAGAGCCACGCAGATGGATACAACAATGATGATAACGATGTCTACTATTATTATCTGCCATTGGCTCAGTTAGAAGGTGATGGGGATGATGATGATGCAGATTATGACTATGCTCCAGCAGCATCCGAGGGAGATGGTGACGACGACGATGCAGATTATGATTATGCTCCGGCAGCATAATTTAATCAGCTAACATATAACATGAAGTCTTCTAACATTGTCCTGATTACTAGTGAGATGTGGGAGAAGAAACCCTAATCGTGGGGACTTTTTAACGTTGAGAATGTATTTTCATTATCTATGTATGGTTTTACTATATAACCGTGTAACAGGGTTATAAGATATAGGAGTCTAATTACAGGTTTAACAGCCAATAATGTAGTACACTTTGTTATACAAGAATTGGGTTTGAAGTAGTTTCTAATTGCGCAAACTAGACATGTGAAATGACCATAATACTCTATATTCACGACAAAATATAAATGATTACGTACTAGACTGTATCATTAACAAATATGTGAAGATGCTAACCAATAAATTTTGTTGCATAATAATAACATATCAGGATTCAATGAGCTCAGCTGTGGCTGTAGTCAAATTGCAACTACATTCAACATAAATTCATGATAGATAATTAAGGGTTCTACATCGATATATCCAACTTACGCTGCACTTAAGTCATCTTTGTTTTGTAAAGACCAGAGTCAGAATACCTGTGTTTTTTATCATTGCCACAGACATACACTCGAAGCCCACATTTATCAACTAGTGTAGTTGATGAACTGGTTTTAATTAGTGGACCTAGCTAGCCCTGACCAGGCACATGAGAGTAAATGTGACTGGATGACCTGTCGACCATAGTATGTCACGCACACTCATGTATCGACTTGTACAAAGAAATGTTGGAAGTCTTTCTTTTATAACATGAGTCTCAAAAAACAATTGATGCAGTTGCCTTATTAACTTTTGCGGTCAATTAACATTTAGGACTTGGACACTATATTGCAAACGAGATGGGCATCGTGTTAGATTATATTATACAGAAGCGCTAAAAATCTATGGATTTAAATCTTGTTAATTTGGAATTAGAGAAAGTATGAATGGTTGACCATAAAAGTCGAAGTGCAGCCTCAATGATAAGATAAACCTTAAAAACATGCAATCATAATCATGTAAACAGGTAAAGAAAAACATGCCAGCACTTGTCTACATCAGTTTAAGGAAAAAAAACTTGAAACATGGCATTGGTGTCATCTTTATTTTGAAAAAGACAAAATCAAATTGGTTATACTTTTAGATTAGCTTTTATGAAAGAGGAATTACATAGACAATGTTCACCTTCTGCAAATAATTTTTAATAAGATGCAACTTGTTCCAGGTTTTAAAGGCTAATTTCAACAACAAATCTAAAGAACATGACATTTAAGACTAGCTATGTTTTCGATGTAAAGCAAAATATTCTATCTAGGAACATTAAGGAACATTTGGATGGTTAATGTCATGACACATAAAGTGAGTGTGTGGGTGCGTGCCCGAAAGAGACAAAGGGATCACCCTCAAGGTTTTACTACAGAACACACACTTCACAACTAGGTGAGTTGGCTAAACTAGCAGTACAAAGCATGCACCCTGCTGACCTGTCTCGCAAAATTCCTACGTGGATCGGTGACCTGTCAACCATATTATATATGTCCTGCACATCCTTTGCCAAACCCTACAGAGTTTCACTAGTGGGATATAAACAGGGTTTAAGAAGCGGAGTTATTAATTTATAGAGCTTACTAAGACGTGTGTGTGTACGCGTGTGAATGCATGTGCATGCTATCATAATTATGATGTCATCAAGGTTGACAATAACCATGAGATATTAACATCATCACACTAGATATACCCTCGATGAAGCTATTGGAATTGGTGACAGAGCATTACTGAGCTAAGAATAGTTTACCAACCAGAAACCTCAAACAATGGGTGAAATCCTAAAATTTTACTTCGCTGCTAGTAACTGTGGTGAATGTAAATTGCCTAACTTAAGTTAAATTAGTGGTTAAACAGCAGATTGAGTCAATCTGCCCGTGAACACTATATAGAACATATGACAGACGAAACTATGTCATCATGACTTGATGACTATAACTCGATTAATTAGAACTAATTATAACCTACATAAATCATTTAGTATGGAACAACTGCATAAGATCAATTTTACATAAGAAATTATGACACATTTCTTTGTGGAAAAGTGTGTCCACTACACCCTAAAATTAAATAACATGTCACCTTTTCCATGTGCTGCTTAACTTTTCAGCAGCTCATGTGACCCACATATGGACCAAGATAGACATGTACCTGCTTCACCACTCGTTATACAGTCCGGACATGTGGAATAATATCGATGCATGACATGCCGTATGCTCTTAATGTACTCCACACTTATGCTCGAGGCTTGTCGTGTGCTCAAACAAGCCGGCCACCATGGTTCTGGTGCCCATAAATATGGCTTCTGTCTTATCAGTTTCTTTCATAATTAAAATCAATCAAAAAACATTAAATTACACAACAAAGAAAATGTCTTGTGCTACCATGAGCATCAGAGGGTGGTCATTCGGGAGCCATGCAGACAGATACTACAAAAATGATAATGAAAGCTATGACTATCCACCATCCGCTTATAGGTTAGAAGGTGACGGTGATGATGATGATGGAGATTATGACTATGCTCCAGCAGCATCAGAGGCTGATGGTGATGATGACGATGGAGATTATGATTATGCTCCGGCAGCATAAATTAGTTAGTTAACGAATAACATGAATTGAAGTCTTCTAACATCGACGGGATTACAAGTTAGAATATGAGGAAGAAGAAACCCTAATCATGGGGAACTTTCAGTTAACTTTGAGAATGTAATTGATTAGTTAGATTGTTATAAGGCCTTGCTGTATAATAAGTGCTTATGAGACGTAATGATTCTTGAACAATAAATTGTTCTAAAAGTTCTAACAGCCCATACTGCATACATCTACATCAATGTTCAAAGTATTTTCTTTGGAAAGAGACAAATGTCTTATTTCAAAGATAAATTGAACGGGGATGTTAATAATGATCGTCTCACTTAAAGATAAGCTAGTACACACATGCTTCATATTAATAATAATCGCTTTTTTAATTAAAGATAAAGCGAACAAGGATATTAGATCAAAGATACAACTTGCTCGGGGTAAAGTACTCTAGTTCAATTCTTATGATATAACTTAAGAATATATATTGACTTTTATATATGGCGAAATATGCTTCTTGAGATTGTAAAGTGATCATATATATATACCACCTTACTTTTGCTATGGCCCGACAAGGGATCAAGATTATGTCTTTCAAAATTCTAATCATTTGCCTTTCCTTTACACTTGATTCTTAAATAGCATCTCACATTTTAACCACAAAATGTAGAAAATCACTACAATTTTGTTGCCACGGACATGCATTCGAAACACACACTTCTTGAATAGTGTGTCCAGGTGGCTGGATGACTACAATGGTGTATACAGTTTACTTAGCACTGATCTGGCCTGTGAGTCCTATGTGGCTGGATGACCTGTCAACCATAGTAGTACATCATGCATCTACCCTTTTAAGATAACTCCACACTTCTACTTACGGATTGACTTGCACCAAAATGAGCCCAAACTGGGATTAAAAGTGATTTATTGACCATAAAGATCAAATGCAGCCTTACTAGAAAGATCACTTATAAAGCAAGCAATCATATATAATATAATCAGGTAAACGCAAACCTGCTAGTATGTAGTTGCCAAGATTCGAACTTGGGATAGTTAGGCACAAATAAACAACACCTCAACCACTCGAGTATTCCAATGGTTGTAAACCTGCTAGTATGTAACCACATCAATAAGCATGTTTCAATTGCTGGCCACTTTTTCTCTTATAGAAATTCGAAATCAAAGATATATATAAATATTGTTATGAACATCGATACAATACTTTACATTATATCTATAAGATAAATCTTTTGAATAAGCTTGAGTTTTACTACCCATGAACCGAACACATACGAAAAATGTTGCTTATAGAAGCATGATCTATGGAAAAAATGGCAATATATTACATTACCAAGTATATAAATTAAGTAATATTACATTTTCGTAAGAGAAGAAAAATAAGATTTTGAGTTCATAATGTTTATAATGTTGTAGTAAAAGGTCAAATATCGGTATTCCTGTATTGAAGATTTTCCTAAATGCAAAAAGAAACAGAGATGTCAAATAAACTTGTGACAAAATATAAATAAATAGAGCATATATACCTTTCCCCTGTGCGGCTTCAGTTTTCAGCATCTAATTTATGTGAATCACATACACTGGACTATCATGTGCATATATAGGACACCCTCACACCCTAGCTTGACTCGTGAAGACACACTTCTACTCGTGGCTTAATATATGCAAAAACTATCCCACCATGTTTCTCATGCCCATAAATATGGCTTTTTCTTATCAGTTTCCTTCATAAACCATAAACGAAAGTAAAACAAAACCTTAAACTTGTTTGTCATGGGCATAGGGTCTTCTGTTGACCCTTGTCCATTTGTTTGAGTAGGAATTCAAGTTAGCCATTTGTTGTAGACAATAAGAGTGTTTGGAATAGGATTGAAAAGGGTGTATATGTATGCAAAAGTGCAATCAAAAGATATGGGAGGAAGGAGCAATATAAGGATATGGGAGGAAGGAGCAATATATGAAATAAAAACTTTTTATTACTTTGAATGAGAATACATAATGTATATTACAAACTATTTATACTAGATGAAAAGGTGTGATGAACCATTGTGATGGTTCACCAACAGACATGCCTTTTCCTACATAACTGAAAATAACTGTAATACCTATACTAAGTGTCAATTAACTTCTAACCATATTTAACTGTCAAATGGGTTGAATTGAATACATATGACCCATTCCTGCAGACCAATATTTACATGTACATAGGACTGCATATTAACTAAAAACATATACTAAGGTTTGTAATTACAAGGACTAATAATATAGAAAGGATTATGATCTTGTTCTCTAACAATCTCCCTCCCAAGATTATAAGCCTTCAATTCTTGATTGTCTTTTAAGTGATGACTGTGAAGCCATCACAAGTGCTCCTGTTGCTTGAATCTTCATGTCCTTGCAGCCTTGATGTTGATGGACCTGAGTACATACTCTAACACCCCCAAAATGGCTCAGCGGAAGCAAACAAGTATTGGGGTGCTACTAAATTGATATCACAACATAAGCATAGAACAACTGATTTTCATAAATAAACTTTTATTCATTTCTTGAAAACAATGTTTACATTATTGATTTGGTGCGGAAAATGGCCCATTATAAAAAGGTGGTCCCAATACATAAATCAGAGTCGTCTATGACCATGCCATGCCTTTGCCATGCGCCTCCAAAGATAAGCTATCACTTCAAAACCTGAAGATACATGCTAAAAGGGGTCAGCTTACGCTGTTGAGTTCATAGGTTTATTTAAAAAAAGATTTCAGCACAGTGTTTCAAATTTGGTTTTTTGATGATCATTACGTCTTGTATAATGTCATAAAGTTTATGATTTCAATTCATAAAAGAGAATTCATTAGTGGACCATAAGTAGGGTATATGTACATTACAACGAATATAATATGATATATTGAATCTATTACGCTAGCACTAAGTTCATGCAACCGAAACTACGACAGTTTATGTATGCACAAGGAAGTCATACAAATAAGGAGCCCATGGCGAGTGTTTATCCCAATACACTCGGTCCCGACATGCTATATGTTTCGCCTTGACCCAAGCGGGGTCAACCGAACAGGGGAGTCACCCCCAATAGATCTATTTATAATATTCGCGCTTCCCAGCAGGAATTGACGGTTCATGAAAAGGGCAATTTGGGATCTAAAGTCTTAGGCTAAGCTGCGTAATATTCTAGGTCAAAGGTTTTGGTGTGGTCCTTAAAGCATCTAGGTATGATGTATCTTAAAACATATCAATCAAAGGGCATAGTATGCATAGAATGCAGAATTTTAGTAATTAAATCATTTAAGTAAAAATGAGCATGTATCTTCCCCCAAAACAGTTATAAAACAAGTAAAAGCAGGGGCTATGAAACTCACCTTGGCCATGTGCAATATGAAGTCTAAAGGGAATTAAATCAAGGAGTGATAGTGCACGGCTCCGACACGCAACCTAACTAATACGGCAATTTAGTCTTTATGTTTAAGACTCGATAAAGTTTAACTAACTTTATAAATTTTAAATGTTTTTGTTGTTGTTGTCGTTGTTGTTGAGGTGACATTGTTTATCTTAGAACAATTTACAAAGATTTGGATGGATTTCGGCTTAGGAAGGATGACATGGAAGGAACCTCGAAGAAGGAATTACGACTTTGGTTCAATGGTGACCAAAAGATAATATACGGAAGAATATTAAGAGCAAATGAGACCGAATGATGACATCCGGATAAAAAAGTACATATAATATTAGACGTCAACGGATTATGTGTATATTGCTGTCAAAAGTATAACTAAATGTATATATACATTTATATGTAAAAGTATCTGAATATTTATTTGTAGATAATAGCCTCATTCAATCTTTTGTATCAAATGGACTAAAAACTTTCATTGTTGGTTGTTGTAAAAAGAATGTGCTATATATATATATATATATATTTTTTTTTGACGGAACTCGGATGACTCATCTATGTGTCTTAGTTTGTACGAGATAAGTGATGGTGTAATTATATAAAAGACAGACAGTATAAAATAAGTCCCCTTTACAAATTTATATGTAAAGCTCATTTATATTATCCAAAGTTTCATTTATTAATCAAGAATTTGGAAAAGTTAAAGTTTATTCTAAATCTATTGTTCTAATGATAATGGGTATCAAGTTTACAATTTTATTAGTTTGTCTCGTCTATTTGACATGTTTAAAAGGAAGCATATATATTTTACATCGAAATAAGTTGAAGATGCCGCAAATTAATTTTTTTCTTTTTTAAACATTTTATATCATAACAAGCCGAAGTGGCCGCGGATTGAACTTCGAACTTAAGTGTTCACTGAGTTTTCACATAAGAAACAAGCTCCATTAACATTAAAATACTATTATGGGACTAGAATGTATAATTACGCTTACCAGAATTCCTTGATCTCATAAGCCTTTCTTCTTACGTAGTAATATGAATAACATTTGTTTATTCTAAACAATTTTAGACTCAAAGAGTTAAACAGTGGTGACATGGAAATCTGTTATGAGGAAATAAACAAAGGAACCTTTAAGGAACTTTTGATAAAATACAATGCATTGGCTAAAACTCATTTTTATGTACTATACTTAGTAAAATTTACCAATATTATAATGGACACAGTTCATGCTTCAAGGTCAAAAGAGTTACTGTTAAAATTTGGGGTAATAATCTGTGGCAAACATGTCACTCTATCAATTGCTAATGGCTTTCAAGTTATGTTCATTGCAGGCTTATTACAGGGGTTAAACGTGGACAAAGCATTAGTGATTTAAAGTTCCAAGATTATCATTTCTGCTGAAGCCTTCTCTGTTTCTGCTGATGAGCATTTTTATAGCCGTTAGAGGGGTCTTAGTGTAACTTAATCCCCTATTTAATAAGTCCCTTATTCTAGGGTTATACACACTTGAGTGTGCAGTCTTTGTATCACTTTCTTCTCTTCTCTTAGATCATTTCACTGATCTTGTCTTGTCTTTACATTCACATGATTATTGTCTCATTGACATTAATCTAATCGTGTAATATTTGGATACTATTGTAAACTTAATCTAAGCTGACTATTGCAGCTTAGATTTGAATAAAGGTTCTATTGTTCATCTTGTGTTGCCTATACTTTCGTACATGGTATCAGAGCGTCAGGCTCATTGATTCTCTTTGGCAACAAAGGTGTGGTTTGGGGTTATTGCTGTTGGCGTAATCACTGGTTATCTTCTGTTTACAATTTGCCCTAGACTAAGTGAATCTAGGGTGATTATGATTTGTTCTTCCGCTGCATATTTCTCTGTAAGTCTAAGTCTTATCTCTTCTTTAAACAGTACAGTACTTAAGTCTTTGTGGGTGCAAACGGGTAGACTAACATCTTGATCTGCCACCTTTGAGTGGTACGAATACCTGCTCTGGCCTACCCTAATCCACAGGCTTGGTGCTTGTTGTTTCTTATTACATAGTCTTATTTCTTTGTCTATCTTATTATACATGTCTGTCTTATTGTTTGTATTATGGCTATTGGTGATGATAATATTGGTGGTGGTGGTTCTTCCACTGAGAAAAGCTTATCCTTTGGTGATGCTTTGTATTTACACCCAAATAATACCAATGGTACACCCATTATTTCTATTAAACTCACTGGAACTGAAAATTATAAAATATGGAGTATGGCCATGACTTTTGCCTTAAGAAATCATAACAAGTTAGGGTTTATTGATGGTACTTGCATAAGAAATGATTCAAACCCTATTCTTGCTAATCAATGGGACACCTGTAACTCTGTCGTGGTCACCTGGATTCTCAACTCTCTCAGCCCTGATCTATTTGCTGGTGCTATTTATGCTAAAACTGCTTATGAAATGTGGAATGATCTTAAAGATACATATGATAAAGTTGATGGTTCAGCTATTTTTAATTTGCATAAAAATATAAACTCTCTTAGTCAAAGTGGGTCCTCTCTTGCTGATTACTATAACAATCTTAATTCTTTATGGAAACAATTTGATTGTATGATTAGCTTGCCTCCCTGCACTTGTGAGGCTGCAAAACATTTTGAAAAACACAATCAACTAATCAAGTTAATGCAATTTCTTATGGGTCTTGATGATTCCTATGTTCCCATCAGAAGCAATATTTTAACTAGAGATCCTTTACCTAATGTCAAAACTGCTTTCTCTGTTGTCTCTGGAGAAGAATCTCACAGAAATGTTTCATCTGGGAATAACTCTGCTAAACCCAATGCTACAGCTTTTACTGCAAAAACCTCTGATGGTGGAAAATTTTTTGATAACAAAAGAGGTTTTAACAACAAAGTTTCTGGTTTTAACACTGGTAACAGCTCTAATAGCAGAGGACCAAACATGAACCTCAAATGCACTAATTGCAAAAAACCTGGTCATACTGTTGATAGGTGTTATGAAATTGTTGGCTATCCTGCTGGATATGTTAAAAGAAATTTTAATGGTAAACCTTTCAGCAGTAACAATGTTTCTGCTGAAACTAATCATGTTACTGATAATAGTGCTAGCAACTCTCCTGTCTCCTTGTCTAATGAACAGCTCTCAAGACTTATGAGCCTTCTCAATGACAACAATGTGTCATCTGCTAATGCCAACTTGGCAGGTAAAATTTTTCAGGAACTTTCTTTAATGGGAGTGTCAAGTTTAATGTAAACTTCAACAGGTTTTTTAACAACAACACAAAAACTCTATCTGGAAACATCAGTCTTGGTTGGATTGTTGACTCTGGTGCAAATCAGCACATGACTGTATCCGCCAAATTTTTAATTAATGTTGTTGACATTTCAAATCTTGGTCTAACTGTTGGACATCCCAATGGTACTCAGGCCCTAATCACTAAAATTGGTGACTTAAAAGTCAATAAAGACCTAACTCTTTTTGATGTTTTGGTTGTTCCTGAGTACAATGTTAGTCTGCTGTCTGTTCATAAGATTGCTAGAGACAATAAGATGTTTGTTGGGTTTAATGAATCTAATTGCTATATACAGGATTTACAACAAAAAAGGATTGTGGGGATTGGTAAACAATACAATGGGTTATATATGTTTGATATTGATTCCACATGTAAGATTACTTCTAATAACTGTATATCTGCTTGTCATGTTTCTAGAAATCTTTGGCATCAAAGACTTGGTCATCCCTCTGACCAAGTCCTACATATACTTAAACCCACTCTTAAATTTGATAGTACATCTGAAATTGATCATCTCTGTGATACTTGTAACAAAGCTAAACAAACCAGGGAACCCTTCCCTCTAAGTGAACATAAAGCAACTAAAATTGGTCAACTTGTTCACCTTGATGTATGGGGACCATATAAAGTCACTAGCAGAGATGGTTACAAATATTTTTTAACCATAGTTGATGACTATTCCAGGGCAGTGTGGGTTTATATGCTTAAGGGGAAGGATGATGTTTATGTTTCCATTGTTAACTTCACTCATATGCTATCAAATCAATTTGAACACAATGTTAAGATCTTTAGAAGTGATAATGGGACAGAATTTGTCAATAACAAACTTCAACATTTTTTCCATGAAAAAGGAATTTTACATCAAACATCTTGTGTCTATACACCACAACAAAATGGTATTGCAGAAAGGAAACATAGGCATCTCCTTAATGTAGCTAGACCCCTTATGTTTCAGGGGGAATTACCTCTATATCTTTAGCCTGAATGTGTTCTAACTGCTGCCTATGTCATAAACAGGTTGCCCTCTTCAGTTCTGTCTGGCAAGTCCCCCTTCGTCCTTGTGTATGGGCATGACCCTTCACTCTCTCTCCTTAGAGTCTTTGGCTGCTTATGCTATGCCACCATTCTCAATGTCTCTGACAAATTTGGTAGTAGGTCTGAAAAAAGTGTTCTTTTTGGTTACTCAAATGAGAAAAAAGGCTATAAACTCTTGAGCCTAGAAACAAAAAATATCTTTTATTCCAGAGATGTCAAATTTTATGAAACTGTGTTTCCATTCAAAATGAAAAACTCTGTGTCAAAACCTTTTGTTGAAACTTATGTGCCTAAAGATTTAAACCATAGAAATTTCTTTGACTCACAAACAAGTCCCAATGATGAAGGGAGAGTGACATCCTATGATGATAGCACAGTGGTAAGTCATCCTACTAGGATTGATGAACCAGTTGCAACATCTATAGATGATAATACACACCCTGAGGGCATCATATCACATGAATCACATCCTGCTGATGCATCTTCTGATTCTGCTGATATATCACCTGATTCTGCTGAACAAGAAAGAGGCTTGCCAACCACTACTGCTAGAAGGTCAACTAGAGTTTCTAAGTTGCCCAGTAATCTTAATGACTTCATTGTTGAAGGAAAAGTCAAATATGGTGTTGAAAAAGTTGTTAATTACTCTAATCTTAACAAAGATAATTACTGCTTTGCTTCTAGTCTTAATAAAAGTATTGAACCTACCTGTTATGAAAAAACTATCCTTGATAGTAATTGGGTAGATGCTATGAATTCTGAAATTGAGGCTTTAAATGAAAACCATGCTTGGGATATAACTGATCTACCTCCTAATAGAACTCCTATTGGTTACAAATGGATTTTTAAAATCAAATATAAAGCCAATGGTGAAGTTGATAGATACAAGGTCAGATTAGTTGTTAAAGGTTATAACCAAAGGGAAGGAATTGACTATGATGAAACTTTTTCTCCTGTGGTAAAAATGTCTACTGTTAGATGTCTTATTGCCTTAGCTGTAAAAAACAAATGGCCTCTTTTTCAACTTGATGTTAACAATGCTTTCTTATATGGAGATCTTGATGAGGATATCTATATGACCATTCCCAAGGGGTTCTGTAATGAGAACAATAAAAATAAAGTCTGTAAACTTGTCAAGTCTCTATATGGCCTAAAACAAGCACCCAGAAAATAGAATGAAAAACTTGTCAGTGTTTTAAAGGAAAATAACTTTGTCCAATCTGTTAATGATCACTCTTTGTTCACCAAAACAGAGAATAAAAAGTTTATTGCTCTGCTTGTTTATGTGGATGACATTGTTCTTACTGGAAACTGTATTGATGAGATAAATCTTTTTAAAGAATTTCTAAAATCCAAATTTCATATCAAAGATTTGGGAAATCTAAAATATTTTCTTGGCATTGAGGTTTTAAAAACTGGGAATGACATTTGTCTCTCCCAAAGAAAATAATGTCTTGAACTTCTCAAAGAATTTGGTCTTCTTGGGTGCAAACCTGTGTCTACTCCCATGGAACCCAATTCTTACCTTCCATACATTGCCACTGCTGATGACCCCTTGCTTGACAACATCACTGGCTATCAGAAGTTACTTGGGAAACTTATCTATCTTACCCATACAAGACCTGACATCTCATACTCAGTTCATTGTCTGGCACAATACATGCATTCTCCCTTGAAATCTCATCTGGAATGTGCCCTCAATGTTATGAGATATCTAAAAGGAGCTCCAGGAAAAGGTCTAAGGTACAATTTCAGCAACTCTGAAAATCATCTTGAAGGATATAGTGATGCTGATTGGGCCAAATGCAAGAAAACCAGGAAATCTGTCACAGGTTATTGTGTTTTCTTTAATGATTGTTTAATCTCATGGAAAAGTAAAAAACAAAACACTCTTTCAAAATCTTCCACAGAAGCAGAGTATATATCTATGTCTACTGCTGCCTGTGAAATCATTTGGATTCAAAAAATCCTAAAAGATCTAAAGGTTGATATCAATCTTCCTGTTAATCTTTTTTGTGATAACAAATCTGCTTTACAACTTGCTGTCAACCCCGTTTTCCATGAAAGATCAAAACACTTTGAAATTGATGTTCACTTCATCAGGGAAAAAATTGCTAGAGGTGTTATAAATGCTAAAAAGATTGGATCTTCAAACCAAACTGCAGACATACTTACAAAGAACCTCCCTGTCTATCAGCATAAATTTCTGTGTGAAAAATTGATATTGTTTGATATGTTTGCCCATCAGATTAAGGGGGAATGTTAAAATTTGGGGTAATAATCTGTGGCAAACATGTCACTCTATCAATTGCTAATGGCTTTCAAGTTATGTTCATTGCAGGATTATTACAGGGGTTAAACGTGGACAAAGCATTAGTGATTTAAAGTTCCAAGATTATCATTTCTGCTGAAGCCTTCTCTGTTTCTGCTGATGAGCATTTTTATAGCCGTTAGAGGGGTCTTAGTGTAACTTAATCCCCTATTTAATAAGTCTCTTATTCGAGGGTTATACACACTTGAGTGTGCAGTCTTTGTATCACTTTCTTCTCTTCTCTCAGATCATTTCACTGATCTTGTCTTGTCTTTACATTCACATGATTATTGTCTCATTGACATTAATCTAATCGTGTAATATTTGGATACTATTGTAAACTTAATCTAAGCTGACTATTGCAGCTTAGATTTGAATAAAGGTTCTATTGTTCATCTTGTGTTGCCTATACTTTCGTACAGTTACTTATAAAAATTTAATGTTAGTTCATGAAGTAATAGACCTGATGGTTGTTTGTTCGGTAGGGTCGAACACCAAAAAAAATAAAGAACAAAACTTCATATTTCTTCTATATTAGTCTCTTAAAATTATGCAAGTTGAGTTCTAAAAAGAAAAACCATAAGGCTATAACCATTTCACGCCTAGTTTTAGATTTTCGATTATGAAAACATGAGTAGATGACCATTTGTTATAGAGGAATTTATAACTAACCTATTTATTAACATATCTCAGTTTCTAATTGAGAATTTATATGGTATAATCTTAACATGTACAAAGGTCCATTAACATAAATACTTGTGATTATGTATTAATTTACCAGTAAGGATGGACCTCAGCTAAAACAAGGACACTTCGAGATTGAAAAACAACACAAGTGCCACTACTACACAAACAGGTTTTTCCCATGGAAAAATCAGTGAGGAATCCCGTGGGAAAGGGCCTTTTTCCACGAATTTCACACGGAATTGTTTCGTGTGTAAAAACCCCATGGGTAAATATTTTCCAACAGATTTTCTCACGGGACGTTGACTATTTCCCACGAATATCATTGTGGATAATCCGTGGGTTTAATTTCCCACAGATTTCTCACGAAATTTCCCACGGTTTCTAGTAGCCATTTTTCACACATATCCGTGGTTTTTTTGCCACGGATTTCCAACGATTTTCACACTAAAATTCTGCCACATATTTCTCACGAAATTTTCCACAATTTTTAGTAGTCATTTTCCACTCATATCCGTGGGAAATTACTCCCAGATTTGTGACGGATACGTTGCAACAAATTTCCCACAGATTTTTCGTGGCTAAAAAAATTGGAATATTTTTTATATATAATTTTAGATTTTTTTTTAATCTTGTAATTATAATTTTATGGTTGAAAATTAAATTTCTAATCGACAAATATACATTTATGCATTTATACAAAACACAGACTAGAATAAAAAGGAGCATATTTTCCATTACTAAAGATTTGCGAATACATATACAAATATAATACTCAAGTCCATCCATTCTATGACCATTCAATACATTATATTTTGAGCATATATAATACATTACATAGGCTTATTTTGAGCAGAAACCATTCAATATTTTCTTTTGCCTAACTTCAGGGTCCATAATCTCTAGTTCCATAACCTCTAGTTTACTTCTATAGTCAACCAATCTTTGCCATGTGAGTAGCTTCCAACCTGCGTATAACAAAAAAGAAACCAAATTCAATTTTATTATAACCAAAACTAAAATATAACAAACACAGATTTAAAGGTCTTTAGATCTACAAAAATAAGTTATGTATCTAAAGATCTAACAACAACATAAGAAGTTTATGTATGTTAGAGATAAAGACTAGAGTTATAGTGGTAGTAAATTGGACCCATGAAATTTTCTTAATGGTTATTTCGTAAAAGATTCATTGATATTCATGGTTATTTCGTATGGTAATTTGAAAGATTTGGTTGTGAAAGAGATAAACCAAGAAATGTGGTGGCTTGTATTTTTCTGTGAGAGAAAATTTTAGGTGTGGCTGCAATATTTGTGAGTGAAATTAGGGTTAAGATATATATCATTTAGGCTAGGGTTAACTATTGTTTGGGCCTACTTTCTTTAACAAAAATCCTAATAGTGTTTGGGCCAAAATATGAAAACATTTATGTCAAAAAGACATTAAGAGAGATTTTAAAAGAACATTTAAAAAATAATAATAATAAATAAAAAATAGAAAAAAAAATACATAAACATGTAAGTAATAAAAAAAATTAAAAAGTCATATTTTTCGTAGATAATCGGTGTGAAATTAATGCCGATTTTCCCACAGATTTATCATATTTGTAGGTAATATGTGGGAAGTTACCAACGGATTTCCCACAGAAAAAATGGACTTTATGTTTTTTGAATACTTACACATTTAGAAACATATACATTCTCATATATTGAAGTATAGAAGTACAAGGGATGTTGTAATTGACTTACGAGACGTACATACAGAAGTTAATATGTATACGATGGTTCATCTAGCACTTGTCTACAAATACATTGTACGTAAGTGAACCCTAACTCACTAACAAAAGGAACTTAATTATTATACATCTCCGAACATACTTATATATTGACATATTTAAGTAAAAATGTACAATGAAAGTTAGATGCATCCCTAAATTACTTAAAATAAGAAGGAATAAGAAGAACTATAGCCGCAAATCCGAGAGGCACCGACCTAAATTAGATGCATCCCTATAATCTTAGATGCATTATAATGCACAATAGTGTGTTTTATAGCTTTTAATCAGATGCATATACGTATATTAGATGCATTTCATAATTTCCCTTGTTTTTTGTTCCTCTACACGTGCCGAAATCATGAAAATCAATTTACACCATCTATACATCAAATTAACTTTCAAAACTCAAGATGTTGCATCTATATGAATAGAAATGCATCTAATACAAGTCGTTGCATCTCAAATGCGTGGTTTTGGTCACTTCTCACCACTTCTTATTTTAATATACTTCTCACTGGATCTCTACTCTATATATATAAATATATATATATATATATATATATATATATATATATATATATATATATAGGGGTGCGTTATATGCAGTACCATTCTTAGATACAGTACTTTACAGTACCATTTTAAAAGAATCTAGACCATAGGATCATTTGATCAATGGTCAATATTACATAGTGGCATTCCTGTAAATAAATAGAAATTGTTTTTGGCTGGAAAACGTTTTATAAGGGCAAATCTGGTATCTTCCTTTTTACATAAACATAACCGCTTACAAAACAGCTCCCATTTTTTGCAAAAAAACCAGCCACTTGCACCATGATAAGGCGGAAATTTAATTTCCCTGGATTTTCTCACCATTATCAACAAATATTATCAGTTAAATTTAAAGCTACAAAGAAACCCACTCACCTAATAATTAATCACACCGAAAAACACACACACAAAACATTCATCATCGGTTTCAATCGGAAGAAAAAATGTCAGGTATCATAAAATTTATATTTTTAATCTTTAGATTATGATTTTTTTTGCTTATTTTGATATTATTAACATAAATGTAACAATATTTTATGAATAATTGAAACGGAAAAAAAATAAGATGCATGTGTGTTAAATACGGTTGATCATAAAAAAAAGGGTAATTTATTATTGGAAATTAACATTTAAAAATAATTGGATTGATTGGTTTATGTGACATTGATTTGGTTTTTGAATATTCTTAATTTTGCAGTTGATTTGGTTTTTGAATATTCTTGTATGAACATATATGTTTTTAATTTTGCAGTTGATTTGGTTTTTGAATATTCTTAATTTTGCAGTTGATTTGGTTTTTGAATATTCTTGTATGAACATATATGTTTTTAATTTTGCAGTTGATTTGGTTTTTGAATATTCTTGTATGAACATATATGTTTTTATAAGTATGTGACATTGATTTATGAACATATATGTTTTTATAAGTTTAAAAGATGTGCGAGTGTCATTTGATGATGGTAAAAATGGGTCAATTTCTTATATTTTTCTGAACATGATGCATTTTTTTGAAAAAATGATGTTATTGGGTATGAGTTAGTAACATAGGTGTTAGGTGTGTTGTTGTTTGGTATGGGAGTTAGATGTAAGACTGATATTAAATGCGATAGTATCATAGCTGCTAAATTTGTTGTTATTGCCTATGGGAGTTAGATGTAAAAAGATGTTAAATGCGTTTGTAACATAGCTGTTAGGTGTGTTGTTGTTTGGTATGGGAGTTACATGTAAAAAGGACGTTAAATTCGTTAGTAACATAGCTGCTACATAGGTGTTAGAGGTTTAGTTGTTAGGTATAATTTGCATTGTTAATAGTTTTAAGGACTGTTTGGTATTAGGCTGTGAATCAGTGTTAGAGGTTTAGTTGATGATTAAACATAGATGTTAGGTGTGTTGTTCTTTGGTATGGGAGTTAGATGTAATAAGGATGTTATAGGGTATGGTAGTTAGATATAACGTAGGTGCTACTTGAGTAACGATCATATATGTTTGTGTAAGTTTAAAAGATGTGCCAGTGTCATTTCGTAATCTGCATGTGTCAAATGTAGGGAAAATCAGCAAGGGAAAGGGAAAGGAAGTGGTTGAAGAAAAGGATGAGACAATCAATGCAGAGGAAGAGGAGACGGACGACGATTTTGTTGAGACAGCGTGGGACAATCAAGGTTAGTAGTTTATATGTGCTGTAGGAAATAGTATACTATATAATTACAATTTGAAAACAAACGTGAGAGTTAATAATCTGTTAATGTATACATATTAGCCTTAAGGAGGAGTCAAAGGAACAAAGTAAAGGAACAATTGGATGAAGGAGAGAATGAGAATGTGGATGCTAATAACAAAGGTAAGATGTTCTGTGTGAACATACTTGTATAAATTAGTTTGTGTTTGAGAACCAAAAATACTGGCTGAATTTGATGATTAAAATACATGGGTGTTTACTTTATAGAATTTGCAGCATATCAATGGTTGTCAAGTAACATTTATTGGACATGGGTGTTTGTATGTACATAAAAGGATAAAACATGTTTTTTGTTGATTAAAAGTTGAATTTTTGAAATAGAAATGTATATATGCGTATCGAACAGGGGCGTGTTAGTATATAGTCAAAAGAAATGAACATAAATTTGCGTTTGTTATGTGGTCAACATATATGTTATCTGAATGGCAATTTAGTACATTTGTGTTTGCATTTTTAATTTTATCAACATGTTGCAGGGGATAAACGAAAAAATACAAAAAAAAGAGAAAGTGGAAATAAGGTGGTTGATACTAACACTAGAAAAGATAAGAAACGCAAGGTGGAAATACAGGACAGTAAGGCAGGACCTAGTAACACAGCATCGAAAAAAACAAGGTCACCTAGTAAAACTGGTGCGAAACCATTAGTAGCAACTACTTTTCAGAATAGGTGTAGCCCAAAAAGCCAGTACCTAGCTTGTGAGAATCTTATGCCGCACCAACTAGCGTGTTTAGAAAGGATGGGATTTGGGGAGGTGGTTGGTATAAAAATGGAAGGTATTCCAGCTAGGATAGGATTATATGTCGTAGATAAGCAGGATGTGAAAAAGATGGAAATTAGATTAGCATCAGGTTCAATCAAAATTACGAAGGACTTGATAGCAGAGATGTTAGGAGTGAAAAACGAAGGAAGAGATATTGAAGCGGGTGAGGAAATAAGAGATGCAGAAATGATAGCGAGATGGAGAAGTCAATATGAGGGTGTTACTGACATTAAGCCGACAGATGTTAAGGTTAGGATAAGACAGTCAAAGGAAGCAGATATGAATTTCAAACTAAACTTCGTTGTGCTGTTTTCTTCTATAATGGGTAGGCTTAAGAATAAAGGCCTGTGTGATTTAAAGATACTAGATTACATTAGCCCTGACACGGACCTTTCAGAAATAAACTGGTGTGAGTATATTTGGAAGAGTATTCAGACTTGCAAAATAGGGTGGAATAAAGGAAAAAAGGATAACTTCTTTCTTGGTCCACTAACATTTCTCACTGTAAGTAAATTTGTTCAAGTTTGTTGGTACTAAATTATGTTCTCATTCGGTATTGGAAAAAAATACATATTAACTGAATTATTATAATGTGAATGAATCAGTTGTGTTACGTTGATGGTACAAAGTGCAACACTTTTAAAGTTGCACGAAAGAGACCACCAACCAGGGTATGGACACATGAGCTGCTGAGCGAACGGGAAGATGCGGAAGTTGCTTCTGGAGGAATTGGTAAGGGAGATCTTGAAGATCCGTTTGTTGAGGAAGAGCAGGAACCGCCACCAGTGAATATAGAGGTAATATGTTAGAAGATTGATAATACAATGTATTTTTTGTGCATGAATGTTGGATAAAAGACATAATGAGCTTATGAAGTACTTTGTGTAACAGGGATGTTTGTGGCTGTTAAACAAGTATGTTAAAGACATGGACAAATTAGGGATAGATTTTGAAAGGACTTTGGATGCTGCAATGAAGATGTCCGCGGGGAACAGTGAGATGCAAGGGTTAGTTGAACAATATGGAGCCGTTCGGAATAAAGCATCCATTAGTACCCCATCTAGCATTTCTAACATAAATGTTACGACGGGAAGGACAGAAGAAAGGGGAAAAGATGCTGAAAAAGAAAAAGGCGATGTAAGCATTGAAGATTTTGTTGAGGAAGGATCTAAGAGTAAAGGAAAAAACAAAGTGGACGATGCTGGAGCACCAATGGAAACAATGGTAGAGTGGGGTCCAGAAACACAAAAGTTGGCTGTGGAGAGTATTGACAGAGCAACAATGGAGACAATGGGACATGGGTTTGACTCTCCCGGAGCGATGATTGGACAATTGACGCGGGATGCTTTTGTAAAAGTAGCTGTTGAAGTTGATCGTACCATTGAAAAAGCAAAAGCCAAAGATGATCTGGAAAATGGTCCAAGTTTTAGTCTTGGTTTGACTCCAGACTTTGCAACAGCAAGGGAAACTTTGGTAACACCAAATGCTTCGAAGGACAGTTCAGTTATATCAAGTCCGGTGCCTATAAGTTTTTGCCCACCGAGTGGAGTAGCAGGTCTGAATCAGGGTAAAGAAAAACGGCAAACATCATTGGCTCAAGCAATGCGGTCACCATTTGAAAAAAGAATTTTGGAAGCTGAACCTAACTACACAGCAGAGGAAATTAAGATGGGGAAGTATCTGTTTCTCATGACTGCATATGATATGCGGTAAGTAAATTAGTAAATGAAGTTTAATATTATGCATATATGTTCTTTGAAATTCAGTAAAATAATAACTTATCAACATTGTTTTCGTTCGGTTTTAATAGTGAGGTCCTGTATGCATCAAGATGTGGTCGAAAGTTATCAAGAGACCAGTTGCACGACCTGGGTTAAGAATATGTTGAAAATCACATGTTGGACGCTTGGGCGGTGGTTATGAATTCAAGGGAGGCAATTAGAAGCCATGACTCTCCTTTTAGATTGTTTTTGCCAACATATGTAGTGGTAAGAGTATTTGTAACATACATTACATTTATTTGAATTTAATAAATATTACTTATATGTAATAAATTTAAATGCAGGATAAAAAGAGTTTTTCTGTTAAGCCATATGACAACGATCGGTTACAAGCATTGGTGCAACATATTGAGAATGCTGCTAGAAATAAGCATGACTTCAAAACTCTGAGGAACATCGACCTCGTAAGTATATGATGAATATATTATGGTATTACAGTAAGAAGATCCTATTTATTGTAAATGTACATAGATGGTATTATGTGTATATGTGAACTGAATTAGGAAGCAGTTGCAATGATTAAATCGGTTACTTATATATGAACTGAATTAGTAAACAATTGCAATGATTAATCGGTTACGTATAGGTGAAATAAAGCAGAACATGTATGCATTCCCTTTTGATGTAAACTAAAACATATATGTACATAAACTCAAACATTTATGCATTCCCTTTTGATGCAAACAGAACATGTATGCATTCCCTTTTGATGCAAACAGAACATGTATGATTTCCCTTTTTATGTAAACAAAACATGTATGCATTCCCTTTTGATGTAAACAGAACATGTATGCATTCCCTTTTGATGTGAACAGAACATGTATGCATTCCCTTTTGATGTAAACAGAACATGTATGCATTCCCTTTTTATGTAAACACAAACATATATGTACATAATTTGAGTATTAATCTTAGTTGAAATGAATTAGAACATAATTGCACTGTCATTCTAACTGACACTTTATTTAAATGCAGGCCTTTTTGCCGGTCGATAATCAAAGACATCAATTTCTACTTGCATTTGATCTGAAATATGGATGTGTGATAATGTTTGACCAAAGAAAGATTGGCAGGAAACCCAAAAGTAAAGTAAAAGGAAAGCTCAGCAACTTGAGTATCGCAGAGATGCTTGTAAGTAAAATTTACAACAAAATGTGTTATTCAATATAGTAGTATAAAGTCATTGAATTGGTAAAGTATATTCCGATGCTAACATAAAAATTGTGTACAATGCAGCATACAGATTTTAGCCGATATCTGTTTAATCTAGGTCATGCTAAAGCTGGTAACGTATTCAAAGCGGAACTTGAGATTGCTGAATTTGAAGGTCAAACTGCCAAGGTCAGACATTATGCAGGTTTGTTTGTGATGCGTCAAATGGAAACATATATGGGCAAGGGAAAAAGCTGGGAATGGGGACTGGATGGAAATAAAGATAAACTTGAGAAGCAAATGGTCGTGTTAAGGAAAAAGTATGCTACACGTATGCTGTTGGACAGTAGCAACTTGTTGATGGCGAAGGTTAGGGAAGATATTGAAAGGACTGCCGGAATAGTGCTAAAAAACCCTGTTATCAAACTGCCGTCAAAAGCAAAGTGAATTTCATGGTCTCAAACATTTAGAAAGTCATTTCTGGTGACTTTTGGATTTGTGTGTTTGGATTAATTTGGTTATGACTTTTGTTAGGTTTCTTATGAAATAATTAATAAGTGGTAACGCGTGTGTAAGGTTAAGATGTTTTGGTTAACGACTTTATGTCGTTATTTATGACATTCGGTTTGTTTCTTATGAAAAAATTGTGTTAGGTTAAAATGTTTTGGTTAACGACTTTGTGTCGTTCTTTATGACATGCAGCTTGGTTGTTTATTATATGGTTTATGTTTTTTTTATGTTAATTAGTTTCAAGAATTAAAAAACACACATGCGACATATAAAAATTAAAACAAGTAGATATAGCCAATGTCCAATTATAGAGACGATATTATAAAAAAATGAAAAACATGTATGTGATGAAAATTATGGCTGATTTAAGTCAAAATATATACGGACATATGACCAATGTAAGCTTTGGAATGTATACCATAAGAAATATACATAGATAACATAAGGAGTTAATTCAAAGCACGACTGAGAATAAAATTAGCACGTCTGACAATAATAGATACATAACACCAATGTTCATTAACCAGAACATGAATGCTCATTACTAACAAGTAACAAAATGGATCAAAAAGACAATCAAAATCGACTTTTCATTCAAAAAAAAAACTAAAAACTAAAGTTTACCTAACCGTAAAAACATAAAAAAGTAACCATATCCAACTAAAAACTTAAATTTACCTAACCGTAAAACATAAAAATGTAATCATATGCATAAAAATCCTTAAAAAAAAGAATATTAACAGATTTAACAATGTCGTTTATTCTTCATCATCTTCATCTGTTCTTTCTTCATCATCTTCCTGATCTTGATCATCGTCATGTTCATCATCTTCATCATCAGAACTTGAACTTTCGAGTTCAGGACACCCACTTATGTTATGACCTTTTCCTTTACAATAACTGCATGTCCGCGGTTTGAATGGAATTTTCCTTGATGTTCTTTGTTTTTTTACTGCTTTCCCCTTTTCATCCGCACGTTTTATTCTTTTAGATCCTTTGTTGCTAGCTTTTTTCGGATTCTTGATATTAAGTCTTTTAGGTACAGTAACACCAAGCAAATCCGCATACATGGCATCCTTGTCCACTGTTGGTGTTGGCATCTCTTCCTCTAATTGTTTCTTCCACTCTTGAACCCTTACAAGGAACTGAGATAACTTGTCAGTGTCGCTCCTTAAGAGACTGACACAGTCATCTATTGTTGCATGAACATCAGAAGCTATCCGATCAGTTTCTTCAATGCAAGGGCCATATCTGTGTCTCTTTTCAAGCAAATGGGTAGGAAGAACATTTTTTGTCCACCGACGATTTATGTATTGATTTGGAATTCGGGGAATATCATGGATACGGAAAACACAAAAGATGTGTCTACAAAGGTAACCATGTCGGTTATAATGACCGCAAGAGCATTGGACAGTGCCATCATTTTGATTAAAAGTAACCTGAAATGAAAAAATAAAACCATTACTAATTCTCTATTGAAACTGGATAATATTGTTTTGCATATATGCTAAATAAATAAAAAAATAAATAAAGTACACTTAACAGAAAAATAAATAAAATAAAAATACCGTTGCATCTATGACTTTATTGGATCGCTTGTCCATTTGGCGTATGTTGCACGTTACAACAGAACCTTCCATTTGGGAATTAAACTGGGAACATGAATATAAACCCTTGTATATTTCATGTTGAACCTCCCTGAATATCGATTGTGTATACAACTCACGGGCATGTGCCTCAATTGCTAAATCAGTCAACAAAGAAGGATTTGATCCATTTTCCTTGTTGTCCAAAACACGTTGGGTGTATCTTTGTTTCTCCATGGCAGATTTGAAACACAACATAAATTGAACAAACGTGTTACCTTTGTGTGAAAAAATCTGAAAAAACGCATTAGAACTTTCTGAACGAGACGTGGTCTTCATCAAACCACACATAGGCACTTCGCTGAAATAACCAGGGATCCACCTATCTCTGATTTCGTACATGTCGGACAACCATTTGTTTTCATGCAAATTATACCTATTAATCAAATCATTCCATCGTTGCTCAAAAATTTGAGGAGTAATGCATACATTCCAGATGAGTTTGTGAAAGTCTTTCCAAAACTCAGAATCAACCTCTAAATCACCTAATACCTGTCAAAAACAAACAATGTATGTATAAATTGATAAATAACATGCATGCACAGTATGAACAAAACAAACAAACATATATGTTCATTAATCATTAAACACCTGCTTTTACTGATTAAACATATATGTTCATTAATCTGATAGAAAAATTTTTAACATGATGTAACCTGATTAACCATGTCTTATCCTTTTTGTACCAAACATATATGTTCATTAATCAGTATACATTCATTACTGTGATACAAAACATTCAAAATCAGAAAAAACAAATCTGCTCAAACAAAATCTAATGGTCTATAAACAGATATGCAAAATGGTCCAATCAGTTTAGTACGAGTCCGAAAACAAATGAACTTCAAAAATATACCTTTCCCGGCAGCTTTTGCGTTATGTGCCACATACACAACCTATGATGAGACTGGGGGAAGATTTCCACAACAGCTTTCCTTAAAGCAGCATCTTGGTCTGTAAGGGCAAGTGGTGGCTGCTTAATATGAACTTTTAAAAACGCCTCCAACATCCAACAATATGATTCGTACGTCTCATCACACAACAAAGCAGCACCAAATGTTACGCATTTTTGGTGGTGGTCAATACCAGTAAATGGGACAAAAACAAAATGATACCTGTAAAAAAAAATTTGTTAAAAATATATAATTAATCCTCGTATGTAATGTTACAATAAATATATAAATCTGAAATTTACTTGTTAGTCCTGAAAGTAGCATCGAAGGATACAACATCACCAAATGCAACATAGTTGCACTTCATCGTTTCGTCGGCCCAAAAGAAACTGACCAACTCTCCTTCACTATCAATATGATACTCAAAACTAAATTCGGGAACATGGGTTTTCGTGTTTATCATCTTGTCAACTAGCATCTGTGCATCTCTGTCTCCAACAAATGAGTTGACAGCACGCCTAAAATTCCTCCAATCCATTGGTGTTCCACGCACTTTATCATAACCACCCATTAGAGCTACTTTTAGACGGTGCGCTTTAGTAGGTCCTACATTGGAAAGAGAAGCGCGATGAATAAAGACGTAATCACCAAACTGCAACTGTCTTCGAGCGCGTGATAGATCCATATTGTTCTCATTCATCAATGGGTGATTGTGATTTTCAATAAAGTCGATAACCTTATATGCTGCTGTCCCACGAATAGCTCTCAAAGAAATCTTCGCAGGACAATTACATGCCTTAGAAACGGTTTTTCTTTTCCTTTTTTTTTTTATTATCACCTTCCTCTTCTTCCTCGCCTTCCTTCAATGTATTCACTTCAACTTTAGATCTCCGTTTACCAGCTCTGTTGCATAATATGGACCGATGGGTGATTTCACGCTTGTTATTATGCTTTACATTTGACTTACGTATGTTGAACCTACCCTTCTGTGAGTATTCCAAATACATATCATAAGCAAGATCAAAGGTATCAAACATAACACCCCGTTTAGGTTTCTCATCTTCGGGAATATCTGGGGCCCAATAAGGGGTACCTTTTGGAGTGGGGACAAATTCAGGATCAGCTTCAAATATATCAATATCAGATTGATCTACAAAACAATTATACAATAAATTAGATTAATAAAAAAATGTATGCTAATAACGTTATAACAGACTGTTTTTAATATTAACCATAACTCAAAAATAAGAACATGTATGATTCAGTTGTTATGGGCACTCTACTAATATCCAGATCAAATCCTATGCATGAACAATCTATAAAATATATAATATCATCCTCCTAAAACATGTGATAACATGAATAACATACTATGAAATAACAATATCAACAACATGTATTATCCTAAAAACATGTATGCTAAACTTATATTATTCAAGAAACATTTATGCAACAATAACACCCAATTACAGCTACTATTACTACCTAAAAACATGTATACTAACCATATTACTAACAAATTTATACGAAACCTAAATTCAGCAATAAAAAAAAAAAAAAAAAAAAAAAAAAAATTGAATAAGCATTTAACAAAATTACCAGATTGTTCTTCGAGATTATCTTGTTCAATTATAGTAGTATTTTCTACTTGCAAATCTCTGGAAGATGAACCCTCTCCTAACTGAATCGACCCTTGTTCAGTTATCTCAACCATTGTTTACTCCAATTATTAGATAACAAAATTAGGGTTCTATGATAATTGAATGACGGATTGATGAATATTTATAGGCATAAAAATTGTGATCACGATGTATAAGAACCAAGATTGAGTAAAACACTGATTCCCCCATCGTTATCATCTGAAACGAATATTGATTTTGGATAATCTGTAAATATTTTGAAAGAAAATTTGAAACTGATAAGTTGTTAAACCGCCCCAATTGCAGGATATTTAGTAAATTCAGAAAAAATAGGAAATTTGTAAAATACCGTATATACCCTTGGCTGCTTTTGTGAATTAAATAAATGAAAAATATTTTATTAATTTCTGATTGGTCAGAAGTGGTACTGTAAAGTACTGTATATAAGAATGGAACTGTATAGAATATATCACTATATATATATATATATATATATATATATATATATATATATATATATATATATATATATATATATATATATATATATATATATATATATATATATATATATATATATATAAAATCATACATATACAATGGTTCATATGTCACATGTTTCTACAAATAAGCTACACATATAAATGAATATGCTTGTGATACTCACAAATAGCTACATGAATAAGCAAACACGTACAATATGAAACTACAAACACATAAAACATATAGATAGTAATGTAAGAATGTGTAAGTATATAGAAACACAGAAAACGATCTTTTTGTGGGAAATCCGTGAGTAACTACCCACAAATTTCCCACCAATTTATCAAATCGGTGGGAAATTTGTGGGAAAGTACCGACGGATTTCCCACAAACATACATTCTTAAATAAACATACAAAACTACAATGAATGCTAAAATCAACTTAGTAAACGTATCTACACTCGTTAATAGATAAACAATGATTCATAAAGCATATGTCTACACAAACATGTTACACATATATTCATGAGCCGAGCCAAGCACGAGCCTGCCAGAGGTCGAGCTTGACTCGTTTAAGTTTATAAAGCTTGAGCTCGGATCTATTCGAGCCTTATTTTATAAGGTAGTTATTGAGCTCGTTAACAAGCTCACTTATAATACAAACGTGTAACGATTTATATATGTTTAATACGTATAATATTCGAGTGTCGTTCAGGATCGTGACCCAATCGATCTTTGTAGGTATAGCTCAGCCTCGGGCTCGATCGAGTTTAAGCTCGGCTCATTCGAGCTTTTTACTGATCCAATCCAAGATTTTCTCGAGCCGCTCGACTTATTTCGACCTCTAATTGAAACTAATAAACAATATTAAAAAAATAAATTGTAATATTAGAACTTGTAATATTAAGAAACATAAAACAATATTTCTTGTGGCTAATGAGTGGGTAATTATCCACAGATTTCACACAGACTAACTAAATCATATTTTTCTTAAATAAGACCGTGTGAAATCCGTGGGTAATATAGCTACAGATTTGCCATAGACTTGTGACCGTCGCTAATATGTGTGAAATTTGCAACAGATTTCCCACGAAAGTCCGGTCAACACAATTAGTGTGAATATTGTAGCTAATCCGTGGGAATTTTGAGACCGATTTCCCACAAAACATTGGTCAACAAATTGGTGTGTAAATTGTGTGAAATTCGTGGGAAATCTACGACCGATTTCCCACGGAAATTTGGTCTACAATTTGGTGTGTAAATTGTCGGTAATTTGTGGGAAATTTCCCACAGATTGTTTTCTATGGGTAAAGTTTTGTAGGTAAAACCAGTTTGTGTAGTAGTGTGCGAGTACCCTCTCGCACATGAACACCGATCCAACACTATGACCGGTTTCAAGGATCGAGATAACCAAATCAAAACTCGAACCCACAACAAATCCAAAACTAATCGAATATACTTACTAATTCACGAGCCAAAATAAACTTTCTGATATACATCTTGTTTTAGTTTATTGATTGTCAACAACAACAACAACAACAATTAATTATAACTTGAATTTTTTTTTTCGATTACATGTTCGAACAAAAGGAGTAACACAAATTAATAATTAAAATAACAAATAAAAATTCACAATAATTATAAATCTTACAAGAAAACAGTTGGGTTGTGGGTGGGATGAACCGAGCACAAGAAGACGCCAATTGAACACGAATTAGTTGAACTTGAACGAATTAAAGCTTGATTTAGACTCTCTATATCTCAAATAACAAAACCCCCTTATCAATTTTGACATGAACCCTAATTTTTTTCGAATTTTATTTATGTGGAAAGATGAATGAAGCTGTGATTGCTTACTCCCATATGTAGAAGAATACAAGGAATGAAGACATTAGCCTTCTTGGTCTTGAGTAGGTAGCCACACCTTTATTTGGCTCGAATCGCTATCAAAGCCGCCTTCAGCAGGAGCTGGTGATTGCTAGGTGTGTAGGGATACCATTTGTGGGAGCTGGAGGTGATCATTTTTGGTCTTGACTTTCAAAAGAAGAAGAAGTATCCATTCTCATGTATGTTTTTCTGGTTTGTGTCGACAAAGGAGAGAGAGGGGAAAGACATATAATTCAGAAACGTGAGAGAGAGAGAGAGAGAGAGAGAGAGAGAGAGAGAGAGAGAGAGAGAGAGAGAGAGAGAGAGAGAGAGAGAAAGAGATAGTGTTTTATCTCTTTTGTTTTATTGTACAAACAGTATAATCGGTACCCCATGTTTTATCAAATCCTCGAGTAAACGTATCATCTCGGTAGCCGAAAAATATAGAAATTATATTTTCGGAAATGATTACTTAACCGTAATAATATGACATTCTTATTATGTAGAAATTTGATTATAAATGTTTGCCGTTATTAATTTGGTGTCGGTATGCGTGCGGTGCCGTGACTTTCTGAATTCACGAGATAACTTCTCGTTTTCTTTCGTAAATTATTAGTGATTGATAAAAAGTGTATTTTTCTCTTATCTCAGTATTTATTTTTAGTCTTGTATGCTACTGCATGGCAGTATACGAAATAACTTTTCGGAACAATGGATTAAGCTTATGTATGCTTACATATTAACTTAGACAATAATAAATTTCACAGATACTTTGTGGGCAAGTATTGTATGTGCGGTGTCTTATTTCTAAGGAAACGAAATGACCTCTCGTTTTTAAATTTAGATATTGGCATTTTCTCAGAAAATAATTGTTTTGAATTTTCTGACGTGATAAATATCATTATAATAATCCGGAAATTTTACGAGTTGTTATACATACCTTGTAGGTTCTGACCTCTTATGAAGTGTAATAAGATTGGATGTTCTTGATTGTCTCATGTGTCTTCTAATTCGACACCAAAATGCTCCAATGTCTTCTTTTCTTTTAGGACTGTAGGCCTTCTGTTAAGTGCACCAATTCCTCCAATGTTCCAGTGGTTAAGACAATCTCTGTCTTTGTCTTCTGCCTTCCATGCAGATTCTTCAAGGATATCCTTGTTCCTTGCTGTGGTGCTCTTGCAGTTTTAAAGTAAGAAGTAAAGACATTTAAATATCTCATGTAACATTCTTTAATTTCTTCTCCATTTCCTCTTGACAGCCCCATAATTTCGCCAATAGTGTCAAATTCTTGACAAAAGTTCACACTCAAATATCCTCCTGATCATTCTATTAGTTTGTATAAATCAAACAATTGAACCTGTACTCCTTTTATACTTGGAGGGATTGGTCCAGGAAGTGGTTTCTCAAGGTAGTGAATGTAGAACCATCTTACAACCTTATTGAATATGTTTCTGAAGAAGTCCCATTCTTGGCTTACAATATCATCCTGCTTGATCAAATTGAGAAAAGTTACATAGTCATTAAAAGTTTGAACCTTTGTATAATAAAGGTTTCCTTTGATCTTGATCAAGTCTCCTTCTAGGCCTTCCGCCTTCTTAGTCAGTGATCTAAAGTAATCTTCTAGGTACTTGTTCTGCAATGATCTTATTCTGTCTTCATCAAGGAACTCAGTTTCCTTGTTATTGAACATATAGGACAAAGTGCATCTGTTGCCATCATACTTAACCTTAAATCCTTGTTTCTCAAGCAAATCAATTGAAAGTATGTTTAGGGTAACCTCTGGTGCACAATGCACACCAGGGACTAAACAACCTTGGCCACTGCACCATCTTCAATTAAAACTTCACCAATTCCATAGGTGAATATACATTTTCTTTGGTTTTGTAATTCTTTGACTAGAAAATCTTCCTTAATATTATAGAAAAAATCCAACTTATAGCATACATGCCTATCTAATTGATTACTGACATACCAGATATCATCCCATTTTGCATGATCAGTTCCTTTGATCATGAATGTTGTGGAGAAGTGGATGCTTTCTGGGTATTTGATTGGCTCACTTGGCTTGGTGGTCTTAAAACCTTCCATTCTTCCTTTTGCAAGGTTCTTTGTGTCTGTCTTTTCAGCCATGTCTTTATCCTTGTTGTCCATAGGACAAAATTTGATGATGTGCCCCTAGGAAATACTTGTAATTCTTGTACTTGTGTTCAAGGTTTTTGGACTGTGATTGGTTTAGGGTGTTGTTGTACTGCATAACTTGCTTCAATTCCTTCTTTAACATGTCTCTACAACCTTCAGTCTGCTTTATGCAGGACCCTAAATGGTATTGACCTTCTCACTTAATCTTTCTCTGGATGAAATCAAGTTGTTGATTCCTTCCCAAATGTCCCCAGGTTTTGCTCTGATGCCACTGTTTGCCATGGGCATAGGGTCTTCGGTTGACCCTTGTCCATTTGTTTGAGTAGGAATTCAAGTTAACCATTTGTTGTAGACAATAAGAGTGTCTGGAATAGGATTGAAAAGGGGTGTATATGCAATATGCAAAAGTGCACTCAAAAGATATGGAAGGAAGGAGCAATATAAGGATATGGGAGGAAGGAGCAATATATGAAATAAAAACTTTTTATTACTTTGAATGAGAATACATAATGTATGTTACAAACTATTTATACTAGATGAAAAGGTGTGATGAACCATTGTGATGGTTCACCAACAGACATGCCTTTTCCTACATAACTGAAAATAACTGTAATACCTATACTAACTATCAATTAACTGTTAACCATATTTAACTGTCAAATGGGTCGAATTGAATACATATGACCCATTCGTGCAGACCCATATTTACATGTACATAGGATTGCATACTAACTAAAAACATATACTAAGGTTTGTAATTACAAGGACTAATAATATAGGAAGGATTATGATCTTGTTCTCTAACAAAACTTTCACAGCTAGCCATCACTAAAAAATGCCTTGTGTTACAAAGAATATCAGAGGGTGGTCATTCATGATCTATGAAGACAGACACTATAATGGAAGTGACGGCTATGACTATCCACCATCAACGTATATGTTAGAAGGTGATGGTGATGATGATGATGGAGATTATGACTATGCTCCAGCAGTGTTAGAAGGAGATGGTGATGATGATGATGGAGATTATGATTATTCCCTGGCAGCATGACTTAATTAAAGATAGCATGAAGGCTTCTAGCAATTGACAAGATTAGTAGTAGAATATGAGGGAGAAAAACCCCTAGTCATGGGGTATCTTTAATTAACTTTGAGAATGTGCTAATTAGCTAGGTTGCTATATATATATTGTCTTATGAGATCTAGGTGTAATCAAATGTTTAACAGCCCAATGATATGGTAGTAGGTTTTCCTTAAGAGGATTTGCTCTTGATAGTATTTTCTAGCAGCGCAAACAAAACCTGCGAAATGACTATAATTCATTCATACCCGTTTTTACGAGCGAGCAATTAATGACAGTAAACTTGAGTCATTGCAAGCTGGTAACCACTACAAGATAGTAAGCAAGTATTCTTAATAAACACCTAAATACCATCAACCAAGTATTCATTATTATTAGTAATAGTCTTCTTTTAAGATAAAGCGAACAAGGATATTATAAAAAGATGCAAATTGTTCGGGACAAAAGTCTAATGCTAATGATATAGCTTAAGAATATTGACTTTCTAATAAGGCGATATATACTTCTTGAGATTGTAAAGTGATCATATATACTTACTTTTGCTATGGCCCAACAAGGGATCAAGATTCTGTCTATCAAAATACTAACCATTTGCCTTTCCTTTACACTTGATTCTTAAATAGCATCTCACATTTTAACCACAAAATGTAGAAAATCACTACAATTTTGTTGCCACGGACATGCATTCGAAACACACACTTCTCGAGTAGTGTGTCCAGGTGGCTGGATGACTACAATGGTGATACACTATACTTAGCACTGATCTGGCATGTGAGTTCTATGTGGCTGGATGACCTGTCAACCATAGTAGTACATCATGCACCTACCCTTTTAAGATAACTCCATACTTCTACTTACGGATTGACTTGTGCCAAAATGAGCCCAAACTGGGATTAAAAGTGATTTATTGACCATAAAGATCAAATGCAGCCTTACTAGAAAGATCTATTATAAACCAAGCAATCATATATCATATAATCAGGTAAAGGCAAACCTGCTAGTATGTAACCACATCAATAAACAAGTTTCAATTGTTGGCCACTTTTTCTCTTATAGAAATTCGAAATCAAAGATACATATAAATATTGTTATGAACATCGATACAATACTTTACATTATATCTATAAGATAAATCTTTTGAATAAGCTTGCGTTTTACTACCCATGAATCGAACACATACGAAAAATGTTGCTTATAGATGCATGATCTATGGAAAAAATGGCAATATATTACATTACCAAGTATATGAATTAAGTAATATTACATTTTCTTAAGAGAAGAAAAATAAGATTTTGAATTCATAATGTTTATAATGTTGTAGTAAAAAGTCAAATATCGGTATTCCTGTATTGAAGATTTTCCTAAGTGATATGCAAAAAGAAACAGAGATGTCAAATAAACTTGTGACAAAATATAAATAAATAGAGCATATATACCTTTCCCCTGTGCGGCTTCAGTTTTCAGTATCTAATTTATGTGAATCACATACAGTGGACTATCGTGTGCATATATAAGACACCCTCACACCCTAGCTTGACTCGTGAAGACACACTTCTACTCGTGGCTTAATATATGCAAAAACTATCCCACCATGTTTCTCATGCCCATAAATATGGCTTCCTCTTATAAGTTTCCTTCATAAACCATAAACGAAAGTAAAACAAAACCTTAAACTTTCACAGCTATCCATCACTAAAAAAATGCCTTGTGTTACAAAGAATATCAAAGGGTGGTCATTCATGATCTATGAAGACATACACTATAATGGAAGTGACGGCTACGACTATCCACCATCAGCGTATATGTTAGAAGGTGATGGTGATGATGATGACGGAGATTATGACTATGCTCTAACAGCGTCAGAAGGAGATGGTGATGATGATGATGGAGATTATGATTATTCCCCGGCAGCATGAATTAATAAAAGATGGCATGAAGGCTTCTAGCAATTGACAAGATTAGTAGTAGAATATGAGGGAGAAGAACCCCTAGTCATGGGGTATCTTTAATTAACTTTGAGAATGTGCTAACTAGCTAGGTTGCTATATATATATATATATATATATATATATACTAGTGTCAAAACCCGTCCGATGGACGGGTATGACTCTTGGTTTTTATTTTTAGGATTTAGTAGAACAAATATATACTAAAGGGTAATTAAAAGTTAAATGAAACGGTTAATATCTATAATTGATGTTACCATAATCCATAAAACGACTAAAAGCAGGTAAGTACATTGACTTGTTGTTTTTATTTTTAGGATTTAGTAGAACAAATATATAGTAAAAAGCTATTAAAAGTTAAATTAAACTGTTAAGAACTATAATTGATGTTACCATAATCAATAAAACGGCTAAAAGGAAGTACTATTTTCTAACATTTTGTTCTAAACAATATTAATCATGAACATCTTTTACATAGTCAATATAAAAAATGTAGGTAAATAAAGGTATTAATCAAATCCACTCTACACAAATGCTACTGATATATCCTAAACTATAATAGTACGTAACTTTTCAAAATCACTAAGCACCAATCACATCAATTCATGATGTGTAACTATATTATATGTAGACTATATTATAGTAAAAGTGAAGATGGAGGTTGTGTACGATAGTGATATTGGTCCGAATCAAAAAATTTTATCAAGATAGTGAGTTTTTAGTGTGTATTTCATTTTTGGGCCCAGATGCCCGCGCTAACCCTATTACCCACACTGAAGATGACACAACATGTAATAGATATGTAACAAAAAAATGTAAGTTTTTGTTTTGCAAATACTTGAGCTGATGTTTCTCAGCCCATTTGCCATGCATTTTGCCCAAAGTTGCTTATCTGCAAAAAGCTTTAATAAAGAATATGCAATTGACTGTTGATCATGGCCATGGGGATCATAAAGCAAGCCATTGTGTAGAACCTGAAATGAAGAAATTATCAAAGCCTAAATACACAGTCCGTATAAGATCAGACTTGTGGATCTTAACTGGCACTTTTTTATATTTACATCCAACTAAAAATAGTTTCTGACCAATGTGGTCACTTGTAATCAGTTTTATACATTTTTATCAGATCGCGAATTCACATACTTGGTTGTTATTTGATGAGTCGTTCTGCTCATCTATGTATCTTCGCCTTAGGATATGTGGTGGCTTTGGTGGTTCTACTAATCTCTGTATCTTTTCCTCTTTGAGTATTATCTACTCGGTCATTCAATCTACACACATTATATTTATACAAATAAATTGAGTTTGTTAGAAATTACATCAAACTGCGCATCTAGGTCCGCTTGACCTTCAATAGTTTGAATAATCTATTGAATCCGCTCAGTAGGAGCTTTTTCTCCAAATATTCTCAAACTCTTTAAGAAATCCATAAACATCTTAAACTCCGCTCTAGTAACATCTTGCAAGCTCTGGAATATAATGAAGATGAACTACTTTTATATTTGACTAAATCAACCGAAATGCATTGCTATGTATATATGAAACATACAAGGGAAGGAAGCCGGAGGACATAAGAGGGGTATAAAGCTAATTAAATGAATATTACACTCAACGAAGATGCGGGAACATACCTTTTTAATCAAATTAGTGATATGTCGGGCATTGCGCCGGAGGAGGTTTTGCTTTTTGTTACATTCGTCTAAACATCAAAAGCGAGGATATTAATCAAAGATAAAGTCATAGACTGTATCTTATGGTTCCATTAAACCACATTTTATACCAAAATCCATGATGAGTAAAAGTACAAATATAAAATAGCAAAGTGTAACCAATTAGTATCAGGTAATGGCTATGTGAAACAACAGTAGTAAAAAAAATATGTATATGTATGTCTTTGACACATTGCGGTTGCGGTAAACTTGAAAAGTCCAAACATCATATTCTATAGTCTACCATTTTCAATTTTCTTTATCTGAAATAACTTGCAATTGCTTTTCACGTTCTAGTCCTGTTTCACCGTCTTATCTCGCATGCCATGAAAGTTTACTCGAACAACTGTCGCTGCAGAAACCATAATTAAAAATGCATCAGAACGTGAAAGGCTAATACACAGACATAAAATACTGATGAAAGGTACTAATAAATAACATAGATGCGATCACACCATTACCAATGAGAGGTTCAGGCCTTGCAACAGAAATGGGTTCCGTTGGAAGACATGACCATCCGGTCTGAGAACCACTGATTCCAACCACATCTTCTTGAACAGTCGAAACATGCTGAACATCAACAATGCCATGACCAAAATCAAGCACCGTTACCCCCTCACCCACACTGACCTATAAAAGTACATTAGGATTGATGAAGGCAATATGTATTTTCGATCCATATACAATCCCATGCAGCCCCTAATTTAGCATCAAATATATATGTTAGATTATGTACTACAGTATTAGAAAGGAAAAAAAGACAAAGTTACATCAGTTCGAAGACCAATAATAGCAAAGAATCCAATTACTTCCAATACTCAAAAAACCGGCTTCTGATTCACATACTGAAACACTGAACCAATCAACAAAAAAAATGGCCAAATTATAAGAAAACAGGTCCATGACGGTTAGTTCTTCTATATAGCGGGTCAAATGGCTCCATTTTTTAAGCTTGCCTAATCTGCAGTTGGTTGAGTGGATCAAATAAGCTGTTGCCCAGAGTGTTATTAGAATGTTAGCAACTCGACGATTTGAAATTCCATTAGTTGGTATGTTCTCAAACCTTGTGATTTCAGAAACTGAACCATTACTGGTAAGTCCGTGGTACAATGTTTCTTTGAGAAATTGAGTATCATGGAACTAACAAATAAAAGCCGTAATACCTCATTTTCATCTCCTCATAAGTTAACCACTTATTTATGTTCTCGGACAGGACATCTTCTCATGGTCCTTGTTGTGAAGATACTTCAAACCAACTACTGCTAAATATTTAAATTTACTCAGCATACTAAAACAAAATGAAATCAATGAACAAAACAAATATACTCAACATAAAATTCATTTTAGTGGTGTTTGGAAATGCTTTTTTTACTGCTCATTGACTCGCATTTTTTGATTAAGCTGGTTGAAAGTGCTCTTTCATATTTAAGCTTAAATCTTTAATAAACTCAAAAGGTAGAAGCCATACATAAAATATTTTGGATTTCCAGTAATTCAATGAAGCACTTTGTCTTTAATTTTATATGTTAAATGAATTTCAACCCATTTTCCCGTTTTAGTTTTAGTTAACTTTGATTTGTTAAGATGGTTGAAAGTGCTCCTTTCGTATTTAACCTTAAATCTTTAATGAATTCAAAAGGTAGAAGCCATACATAAAATATTGTGGATTTCCAGTAATTCAATGAAGCACTTTGTCTTCAATTTTATATGTTAAATGAATTTCGACCCGTTTTCCCGTTTTAGTTTTAGTTAACTTTGATTTGTCCATTCTCATGTGACTGAATCCTTGTGCCCAACTGCTGTAAGTCCAACAACAACAGAAGCTCCTTTACCTATTGTGTAAACTGCCCGCTGCCAAGTTTTTTGAACATATCTACATAACAAAGTTTTGAAAAACATTAGTGCTACTGCTGATTCATATATGGTCTAGCTGTAGATAAAAAAACCTGAATCACTTACTTTAAAAACTGAGATTTTACAGACCCGGGATCACCTAACAACAACACATTAAAACCTTTTTGATCAATCAAATATTGATTTATATTGCTGATAGTAGGTTCGCAAATTTCACTGAGAAAATTATAATACATGAGTTAGAATCTCAAAATAAAGACTGGTGTATGTCGTAACTTAAATTAAATGGGTTGGTACCCTGTGTTTGTAATCAGTGTTTTGCTGCTTCCGTACAGATGGCTGGAGAGAATAAGAACAAACTAATAATGCAAATGGTTTATCTACATGAACATATATGCCATGACCCATGAGTGTGTTCATGCTTACTCATCACATTGTCTGATGTTGCTCTAGAGGCATGGTTTGAAGTTAAATGTTTAAGGTCTGATAGGTTATAGCAATCGATGCATGAAAAGAAATGCTTCAACCCAACATGCACAAAGGTGAGAATGAAGGTTTCAGCAAGTTACTTCCATGATATATTCTAATTTCTTAACAAGACCTGTTGTGGTACTGACATACCCATTTAATCATCTTTTTTTAGAATACTGGAAAGATAATTGCATACCATTTTAAGGATTTTCAGGTGATACAAAGCAAGGTCGTTACCAAACACTATAGGGTATTCAAGCAACTGCTCAAAATGAGTAGCCGGGAGCAGCTCATATGGTTGGCAAAAAACCTATTATCAAAATGAGCATTTTTCGGCCACCTGGTTTCTGAATATTATCTTGCTGGAACAATGTTACAAAACATGCTCATAGAAATACAACTAAAATAACGATGTAAACACATCTTTACATTATATATAGAAAGAAATGAGAGGTTTTATTTTGTGTTTTTAAATAACTGCCATCTTAACACTATATTTTAGTCCTAGAAATTTTGAGTCAGAGATTTTGTTGAAAGTAACTCAAATATGGAACACAAATACTACAGGGACTAACTTTGACATGTTTGTGATTTCAGATATAATGTTGAATAAAGTTTATGCTCTTAGTGGCAAGTTGTTTAAAGTTCAAGGGCTGTTAATGTCAAGAGGCTAAGAGTTTTGGTCAAGGAGTATATATGCTCTCTTTCCAGCTAGGGTTTCTCATTCAAGAAATATCTCTCTCAAGAAAACTGCACACAGTTTTCTCTCGTTATATTGATAATCAATCAAGATCTGTTTGAGTGTTCTTATTGTTGCTTAAGAGTGATTGTGAGATAAAAGTTGTAATAGCACTATTGATAATTAGTCAATAGACTTCCACCTGAGTAGCAGTGGGAAGTATTGTGGTTGATCTCATTCTGGGTTTGTGATTGTTATGGTTTACTGATTAAGATCAGATTCTTGTTGATCTTGGTTGATTGTGGTTTATAATAATAAAGGTTGATCTTGAATTAAGATTCAAGTGTTGGTTTCTGGGTTTAAATTCTGTTTTCCTACAGATTTTGTCATTTTTTCATATCAGGCGCACAAGAATTAGACACACATAGTTAGCGTGCAAACATTAAAATAAAAATAATGGCCCTTCCTCTTAAGTAAGTATATATTTGCGTTTTTAGTAAGTTTATGGATCATGAGATAGGTAAAATAGTGAAAAATATAGTCACCAGGTGCAATTGGTCCAAATACAATACTCTTTGGGCTCCCTTTAACTCTATTTTCTAACACCTGTGTATAAACGAACTACACACATCCTCTAAAGTTATATATAAATGATTAAATTCCCTGTAAGAATGGATACATCACTTGTGTAATAAGTCATAAAAATAGTATTCATAACTGCTACAAAAGTTAAAGGTAATAAGGAGAAACTCACCACCAAAATGTAGATTTTCCTTGCAGCCTAGATCCTTAACTCTAAAACTATGGACCAGGTCGAAAACTTTTCTATCCATAACGCAATAAGAGAAAACAGCTGAAGATTTATTTCTCTTGCTGGTTGTAAAATCCAGTGTCCTATGTTATGCCGTGTTTGGCAAGAACACCATCAGGCTATCTCCTCGAATATTACTTCCAGCACTCGGTAGGATTTGCATATTGCCCGCTACAACAATATTGATCCATATTAAATGCACCGCAAGCGATTACCACCTGGAGCTCCTGATCCACCGTCCCCACCAACCACCTGAAGCTCTTTCGAGCAACCTATAAACGACAGCATTGTGACGATACGCCTCCTGTTAGTGACTTTATATTAATGAAAAGTTAATATAATTAAAATAGTAAGCTCCATTTAATGATATGTTTTATAATGTAACATAATAGTTGTTTTGAGATAAAGTAGGAAGACATTAATATACGTGTATACAATTCTTAACAATATTAATCATATGAAACTTTATATAAACAAAAAGTTAATATAACAGGTTCTCCAAACTGACATCATATGAAACTGAGAATTGCTATCTATATTGACCTTTGTTTCCATCCGACAATAAATAAACCATATATATCCTTTAAATACCATATATCATGGTCCATATTAGATGCACCAATAAAAAGCATATATGTTAACTTTTTGTTCATGTTGGATTGAAAGTGTCGGTAATGCTCACCCTTTTACACTGCTTTTAAAGGAGCCACATTGACCTTCTCCTTTCCTTGTAGGCTCGCCTAGTGGCCCACACCACCACAACTGCAATGTGACAAATATGTATGAAATACATTATATATGCTTCAGTAAAATTCTTTAAATCAGTTTCAGATTCTCGAAATATGTTAACAGGTTGATGGAAATAAAATCAATGGATCTACCCATTATGATAAGTGCATTTAAAGAACCATATTAGTTATGTTTTAAAAAGAAAATAGATTGTTGATCAGTGTTCTCTACATAGAGCCTAAGAATGTAAGAATAGCACATGTGGCAAAATGGTCACGTCGAACGGGTCAGGAATGGCCGTTTATGGGTCAAAATGGGGAACTTCCAGATATAAGCCGGGTTTGGCGTGTAAACATTACAGGTCAAATTTTGAATTTTTCAAAAGTAAGAGTTGTATGCATCAAGAATACACGTCAGGAAACTTTCGCCATTTTGCTTTCTACCTGAGTTTATGTATTTTACCCATACATAAGTAAATGGATCAAAATTGCTAAATTCATGTAATAGGAATAGATACCTCATTTTCACTTAAACTCCCTAACAGTTCAACCAAATAAATCAATAACCTTACATGGTCATTTAACAGAACATTAAAACTGAATCATTTATTAAAAATATTAAAAGATATTTTTTTGATTGTTGGTCATTTAAAAATGTTTTTATGGTTTACTTTTAATATTTTTGTCTATATTTTTCCAGGAAATTGTTGGTGCAAGGCAAACCTGAATCGGGATGAACCTGAAGCGCTTTAGTTGCTATATAGAGGTTGGTCACCCGTTAGGAACTCTTGTGGCTTTTCGTTAGTTACTCAAATTCTTCACATTAACCCACGGAAGTTGCACACATATCAAGCATTCCGGTATCCCCGGTGCAGCAGTTATGAAAATGGATATAAGTTCCCCAACATTTGATGATTATTCTTGCCTAAAAGTTTATAAAATCATATCAAATTAAATACAATATACTTGAACTATAAAATAACTATGGAATAAGGTAATTACTACCTGATAAAAGCCAGTAATTGCCATAGCAATTCCGATATCAGCAAGTTTGAGAGCAGGAGCATCATTAACACCGTTTTCTGTCATTGCTACGACTTCACCCACCTCCTTATTTGCAGAGAGTATGGTTGACTTTCAACCCATTGTACTCGTTACCCTTTGACCCACTAGAATGTTCATTTGACCCATTTGAGATGGACACCATAGTGACTAAGTCAAAATTGAAACCTTTGAACAATATGCATAAAAATATAAGTAATTAGTTTATCGTGGTTGTTTGAGGTCTAAAATGAGCACAATCTCTTAATCTTGCCAAAGGCAATTTTTCTTTGACAACGGATAACTCTCCTGATCCAAATTTTGGTCTTGGTAGTCGGACAATATTATCTAAAGATGTTAAAGATGTTATCAATAGGTAAACCATGAGGTAGTGGCCACTAAAAATACAACAATAAACACATGAATTAACAACTTTAATGTACAATAACATATAGATATACCATACACACAGATTATATCATAGAAGAATTATGGTTACCGTTTGGAATTGCAGAACCGCAAGACGCCATTTGAATAGATATCGATGTTGGAGATGGTGTAGGGACCGGTGTCGACCCAGAAGGTTGAACACCATGAAATCCCTGAAAAAACAGGTAATGGTTCAACAGCACGGATGTCAGGGAATGAGCAATCATTTTTCCCTCATACTTTCTGTTTTCCTTTAACAATGGTTTTCAGTTGGCCCGAACTCACTTTTGGCGTTGCAATAACTGTATCAGTTGCTAATCAAGTAGAAACACGAACGGAACTCAAATGTGTGTGACCTTGATGAAATTGTACACACGTATCAGCAGAGGGAGTAACAACACGCCCCATGGGAATTTGCAACTGTTTACTGGTTTGCTTTTCATAACCAGGTGTTGTGTTCCACACACACAACTGCATAAAGACATTACTCACTATAAATATGCGACATTATACCCGTGCAACTAATAAAATAAGATTGCGTACAATATAACACGACCATAATATAACTACCAATGTTGAACAATATATTAGAATAATGTTTAATTCAACACATTTTCACTTATATATAATTCATGACAAGTTAATCTAAATTACCTCAAATTGAAGTAATCTCCTGAAGGAATCCAAATCAATATCTCAAACTAATTCATTAGCCTCGAAAACTTATAATTTTGGCACTATACAGGTTCAATTAATATAACTAATTCATTAGCCTCACCATGTGCAAGATCCTATAACATATGAATGCAAGAATTGATAAGAATTGTATACACATATATTAATGTCTTCCTACTTTATATAAATATGTTAAGAAAAGAATATGATACGCCTCCTGTATGTTATTAGCTTTATATTAATGAAAAGTTAATATAATTAAAATAGTAAGCTCCATTTAATGTAACCCCCTGAACTGAGGCGGAAGCTGATTAGGCTGTACTATACCCATGTGAGGCATAGGAAGCGGAGAGGCAGAAAAAAACATAAACTGCATTGTGTATGGTTACTGGTTGGGCAATGCCGCGATGAGCCCTGAAGTGCCCAACAGGGATATATCGTGCAGCTCTAACTGCAGGGAACTTGTGTGGTCGGGTTGAACGGTTTTCAGGGATGGCGCTTGCGGTAATGAAATTAAATTTGTTTTCTAGAGACGGTTTTGAGGGTACATGTGCTATGGTTGGAATGAGAAAAAGTTAGGCAAGGAATTCTTAGTTAAATTTGCTTGGCCATTGAGTTACGCACGGCGAACTTCAAACTGCATAGGCTTGAAGTTCTCAGCTCTCACCATCCAAGCAGAAAAAATATTTAGTAATTGTAACACCGGATGTGCTATGGTTGCAATAGTCCGATCAAGGAGCATCTTGAGTTTTGGATAGAAGTCGAGATGCTTTCAAGGCTTTGTCATTGTAACTTAGTGTCTTTGATTGGTTATTGCAATGATGGGAAAGAGATGGATCTTGTTTATGGATACATGCATAATGGAACCCTTTTGGATTATCTTCATTAAAAAGGTACACCGTTGAGTTGGTCACGACGGCTCAAGATATTCTTAGGAGCTGCTTGTGGATCGGACTTGACTACCTTCACACTGGAACAATATGGAATCCTACACCGTGATATTAAAAATACCAATATCTTGTTGGATAAAAAATATGTAGCTAAGATAGCTACTTTGGTTTGGCTAAAATAGGACCAACAGACCAGACACTTACATATGTTAGCACCGGAGTGAAAGGCACCTTTGAGTGACAGTGGCGGATCTATACCCATATTTATCATTAGAAAAAATCAATGAAGCTTAATATTAGATATACCAAGAATATTTGAAGACTTATTTTATTGATATGTTATACAGATGAACAAAAAATATATATATGATCTATGTCAATATTGAGCCAATTATATGATGCAGCGTCGAAACAAAAATAAAGTTACCTGACTGAGATCACGATGAATATCTTGAAAATAATTCAATGTAGGAGAAAATATTCCTGATCCACCGGATGACACCACTGGTTGCATAAGTAATATCAGTTACGGCCGCCTGAAAGGTAAAAGCTCGATAGAGAAATATTTATGTAGTTAAACAATGCATATATGGACACACAATCTTTATAGAGATATCGGAAGAAGCAATTAACAAAATCAGATAGGGAATATAAATGATAGTTTAGAACTAAGTATGGATCGTGCTTGATCACTTTTAAGGTATATAAGATGTGTTAAAACCTCATGAAGCGCAGGAGCATCATTTGTTCTGTTGTCACCAGTAACGAACACACTCGTCCAAATCGTTGGATATTACAGCAGCACCCGAGCCAAACCTGTTGGAATAATCCATGCCAAATTAGTCATTTTTCAATAGTTAAATACTGAAATTTAAGAAATAAATTCGACATGGTACACAAAATGTCAAAATCATAGCAAAATAAGGATTCAAATTCATTCTAAAAATTAACTTAGATACCTCTTGCCATAAGGATTTTGCTGAAATCACTAATCTTGGATTCATTGATGTAAGTAAAAGAATAACCATACAAAAACAAAATATTATGCACAAAAAAAAAAGATGCATGAGTCATTTACTGTTGTTAAACCCTAATGAGCGAATGAGAAAAGTTCTACATGAGGTGATTAATTTGTATAACATATTAGAAGCCAAAAGATGCATAAACACGTTAACGAACCTCCAGTTTCGACAACCATACCTGAACACTATATCTTTCCTGCGATCAAACGATAGGCATTGTTTATCTGGAAATATTATAAAACATAAAATAGAATACTAACCTTGAATTGAAGTGTTGATTGTCTTTCTTACCTTTTGTACCTAATATACATCTCGTTATTAAACTAAAAAATCCACAAAACCTGTAAAACTCATAAGTCCATTAAAAAAAATTAGGGATTATTTAACCTGTAAAACTAAAAAGTCGATTTATGTTTAGGAATAATATAATAGGGTTAAAAATATATAAGGTATAATTATCTTGTAAATAATATATATCATATTTTTTTTAATTGTTATCTTCATAATATACATTCCTAAATTATAAATTCCATTGGATTTTTTTAACATCTCCTTATTTGTATTGAATTGAAATATATAAATAAAAAAACAACTTACTTTAGTGGTAATCTGTTTACAAAAGTCATGAATGACCCAAGTTCAAATCCAACTATTGTCTTATTTTTAATTAAACAATTTTAAAATAAAAAATTAACAAATTAAAAACGAATTTTAAAATTTACAAAAAAAAAATTGTACATATATTAATTAAAACGCCACATGTCATTAAAAAAAATAAAAAAATGCCACATAAATATAATGATGACATGGAAATATGACTTGGCATTATGGGATGCTAAGTGGCATTTTATGTGGCATGCCTCCTCTTATATATAATGTATAAATATATGTTTGAGTTATTATGAAAAGTTTCTTATAATGAAAAGAATGAGAAGGCATGTGGAGGTGATATGTGTCACCTTTGCCACATCATCATGCCACATCACCATACCCCACCCGCACCCGCCCCCCGGGGAAAAAAAATTTCCGCCAAAAAAAAATTTTTTTGGGCAAAAATTCTTTTTACCTGCCAAAAAATTCCCGCCAATTTTTTTTTACTGCATCACAATCATGATTTTTGTGCATTAAGATTATAAATTACTGCATCACAATTATAAAGTTACTGCATCACAATCATGATTTTTAGTGCATTAATGTTATAACCTTGATTTTAGTGCATCATAGTTGATGCACTTAACTATTAACTATGATGCAGTAACTTATAAGATGCACCAAAACTTATTAGTGGATTAAGGTTATAAGTTACTGCGTCATAATTATGATTTTAGTGCATTAAGGTTATAAATTACTGCATCACAGTTATAAAGTAAATGCATCACAATCATGATTTTAGTGCATTAAGGTTATAAATTACTGCATCACAATTATAAAGTTACTGCATCACAATCATGATTTTTAGTGCATTAATGTTATAACCTTGATTTTAGTGCATCATAGTTGATGCACTGAACTATTAACTATGATGCAGTAACTTATAATAAAGATGCACCAAAACTTATTAGTGCATTAAGTTTATAAGTTACTGCATCACGGTTATAAATTTACTGCATCATAATCATGATTTTAGTGCATTAAGGTTATAAATTACTGCATCACAATTATGATTGTGATGCAGTATTTTTATAACTACGATGCAATAATAAATTTTGGCGGGATTTTTTTTTTTTTTTTTTTTGCCAAAAAAAAAATTTTTTTTTGCAGGAAAAAAAAATTTTTTTTGAAGGAGGGGGGCGGGGGGGGGGGGGGGGGGTTGGGGGTGACACATGTCACATGACATGGCATGGTGATGTGGCAAAAGTGACACATGTCACCTCCACATGCCTTCTCATTATTTTCATTATAAGAAACTTTTCGTTTTAACCCTACCATATATATATATATATATATATATATATATATATATATATATATATATATATATATATATGGGAATATATTAGCTACAATTTATTGTAGCCAATTGGCTACAATTTTGTGCTATATAATGTGGGTCCTTGATTCTTTTTGTGGGTCCTGATTCTTTTCTGTGGGTCCCAGATTCATTGCTAGTGTATTTTTTATGAAGGATTGTAGCCAATTGGCTACAAAAGTTGTAGCCAAGCTATCCCCTATATATAGTAGGGATCCAGTGAGAAGTAAATTAAAATAAGAAGTGGTAAGAAGTGACCAAAACCATGCATTTGAGATGCAACGACTAGCATTAGATGCATTTCTATTCATATAGATGTAACATCTTGAGTTTCGAAAGTTAATTTGATGTATAAATGGTGCAAATTGATTTTCATGATTTCGGCACGTACAGAGAAACAAAAACAAAAAAAAATCATGAAATGCATCTAATACACGTATATGCATCTGATTAAAAGTTAGAAAACACGTTATGATACGTTAGAATGCATCTAAAATTATAGAGATGCATCTAATTTAGGTCGGTGCATCTCGGATTTACGGTTATAGTTCTTCTTATTTCTTCTTATTTGATCCTAACTCTCTCTCTCTCTATATATATATATATATATATATATATATATATATATATATATATATATATATATAAATGTTTAACAGCCCAATGATATGGTAGTAGGTTTTCCTTAAGAGGATTTGCTCTTGATAGTATTTTCTAGCAGCGGAAACAAAATCTGCGAAATGAGTATAATTCATTCATACCCGTTTTTACGAGTGAGCAATTAATGACGGTAAACAGGAGCTATTGCAAATTGTTCCAGATAATATAGTTTAAATTTAACACCAACTAGACTTTTGAGACTATATATGCTTTGTGTGTAAAGCAAATTAAACAAGATATGATTCTATTTGGGAGCATGTGGGTGGTTAATGCCATGCATCCTGCTGACCTGTCACCCAAATGTCCTATGTGGCTAGATGACCTGTCAAGGGTCAAGCATAGTAAGTCATGCATGCACTTTGCTACTACCTTCAAAGTTTCAGTTGTGGTTTATAAAAAGAATCTAAGAATATGTTTTTGGGTTTTCTAGCACCTATATATACACGTGTGTGTGCGCGCAATCATAATTAGGATGTCATCAATGTTGACAATAATGATGAAAAATAATCATCATCGGCACTGAATATGCCCTTAATGAAACTATTGGAAACATAACATTATTGAGCTAAGTATAATTTACTACTAACACGAATCAAACAATGGCTAGAAATCCCAAAATTCTACTCCATTGCTAATACTGTACAGTGAATCTCTGGAGGCCATATATAGTTTGTAAATGGCTTGCCAAATCTAAGTTACAGGGCTGATTTTAGAGACAGAGACAAAGTTATATGTGTTCACTTTATAGCACAAGATGAACTAGGTAAAAATATAGGCCTCATTATTATATCTAATATCTTGTACTATGCCATCGTCACTTGATGACTGTGACTCAATTGACTAGAACTAATTCTAACCCACATTGATCAGTTAGTATATGGAACAACTACATAAGATCAAGTTTGCATATGACAATAGGACACTTTTCTGTGTCCAATACACTTGTGAAAAAATAAATAAATAATGCTTTACGTTTTTTCAGTGCTGCTTTACTTTTAAGCAGCTTATGACCCACAACTAGTACTTACAGTACATTGATGACATGTACACTAATATATGCAAGTCTCATCCTATAAGTGTATGTCCACACTTCTGCTCGCGGCTTATCGTGTGTTAAAACAAGCCCAGCATGTTTCTGGTGCGTATAAATACAGCTTCTAACTCATCAGTTACATTCATAATAAAAATCAACCTAAAAACATATATATTCACATATCAGCACTAAGAAAATGTCTTGTGTTACCAAGAAGATATCATTCAGATGCCATGCAGATGGATACAACAATGATGATAATGACTACGTCTACTATTATTATCTTCCATTGGCTCAGTTAGAAGGTGATGGCGATGATGATGATGCAGATTATGACTATGCTCCAGCAGCATCCGAGGGAGATGGTGACGATAATGATGCAGATTATGATTATGCTCCGGCAGCATGAATTAGCTAGTTAACGGGATAACTTGAAACCTTTTTGTTGGAAATGTATATATTTACAAACATGTGAATGTCCGGATTCGAACTCGTGACCACGGGATTGCACACATTAGCGAATGAGAATTAAAGTTAATAATTAATGTTTATGTTTACGATTAATTATTACACATTAAGTCCGGTTAACGATCGTTATGTATTTAACGGAAAAATGACTAACGACCGTTAAATGGAAAAGAGAAGGACTAGAAATGGAAACTTGGGAAAGTTATGGAATGGGCTTGGGCTCCTCTATGGTGGCCGGCCATAGGCCTCTCCAAGGCCCTAATCTCCCCTAACTTGTCCTCTAAGTTTTACTTCTAGTATAAAAGGAGGGGTAGGGTCTAGGGTTTCATTCACACCTTGTGCATTGAATTAACCCTAGATCTCCTCTCTTCTCTTTCTTTGCATACCTTAGCCGAAAACCCCATTTGTTAGGGAGTTCGGTTTTGTTTTGCATTTACGAGGGCTTGTGTTAAGATCTAGCAATCGCTTGATTCGTTGGTTAATTCGTGTGTACAAGAACGTGGTTGTAAGACATTATTCTTACACCATTTAGTACTTCTTTGGTTTGCTTTGCTCGAGGGTGGTTTTGCTTTGCTCGAGGGATTTGATATTCGCAAGAGGTACGTTACGCATACTTTCAGTTAATTAATTTATTTGTTATGATCTTAAGTCTTCCGCTGTGTACTCTTGATGTCTTTATGTTTTATTTTATTTTATATATCATAAACTCAACAGTGGCATCACGAGCCTTGTATAACAAGTAATTAATTACTGAAACACATAATTAAAATAAACATGAATGTGTTATTATTTGTATGCTTAGATCTAGGGTTTGCAAAACCTAAACCCTAATTTTGAGGGGGGGCGTTTTTTTTTGGTGCCCTAATTAGGGTTTTGTAAACTTTGTTTTAATTGGATTAGAAACCCTAAGATGCATGCAACTTTATGTGTATATGCGTAACTCTGTTTAATTGCATTAATTGTTAAGTGTAATTTATATCCATGATTATTACCTGCATGTTTTATCATGGATCTGTTTATTGTATGTCTTTCATGTTTTAAGTGATATACATTAAATATTGATAGATCTTAAATTGGGGAAGACCTCATTAATTATTATTTAATCAGTTATGTGCTATGTGGTATATATTTAGTTTTGACTTACGCAATCGATGAATCGATGCATGTGGTTCACCTTGTACATAGATGAAAACGGGTGGAAGTCTTAATTAAATATATGCATATTGACAGATATAAAATTGGTTATTAATAAGATTTATCAAAACCGTTTGCATGTGGCTATTTGATATGCATGACTTTATGTGTTATGTATTCATTGTTTTTTTTTTTGTTTATTTTTTCAAATACTTGCTTGTTTGTGTTTTGTAACAAGGGTATTTTTACAAGAAAAATAAACTGATCTAAACAATGGTGAAACATGTATTTTTAAGAATAGTAATCATAATCGTTTAATTGATTGATGACTTTGGCACAAATGACTGAAAGGCTCACCCATGAGAATGAACTAATAAAAGGGGTTTAAAGAAGTGCGCACAGTCACACTGAATGGATGTCTAAGGTTGTGCTTTAGCACGTACCTGGTCCTCTGCCCCCTGTAAGTTCGAGTGGAGCTACTTAGTAAGTCATTAAATGTGCAAGCTCATCTTAAGGGCGAATTCGTGTTGATTCCATGCGCCACTTAGGTGGTAATTATCCGAAACACTAAGTGTTTACACTTATGCAAAAGTACGGTATAATGGATGATAATTAACACTAATTCCTTGATTGGTGAACCCAATACCTCAATTAAAGTTTGATGATGAAAAGCTTAAACATTAAAACAAGATATAAATGTTTTAATAAAAACTATGCTACAAAGATGAATGCATGACATCTTTGTACATATTTGATTTAACATCAAAACAATTACCCTTTAATTTAAGTTATATGCCATCCAACGAAACGGAAACACCTAAGATTACTTTCTATTTGCGTGAGAACGTGATTTAGATCTTAATCAAAGGGTAAAATGTCCACGTGTCGTGAGAACGGGCATGGACGATTTTGCAGTTTCTTAAGTTGGACAACTTAATTGAGTTAGGCGGTGAAAACTGAAAACTCAAGGCATAAGATGGGATAAAACATGTTTACATGGCGATTGATATTGGCTATATGTAAATCCCATAAATCTAGGAATTGCAATTGAAATTGGCAATTGAGCAAATGCTCTACCATTTTGTATAAGGTTCATCACTAACAGATCAACTGATGTGATGAGATTATGACAATTTGGATCCTAGTTTTCAATAAATATTAATTGGTTATATGAATATGAACCTTGGGTATTTAATTGTTTATTGAAAAGGAAAATTATCAAAATACTAATGATGGTTTTTTGAACTTTTTCTGTAGATGGCTCAATCTGATAACACTATGAGCTTACTGAGTGCCGCTTTCAAAGATATGATTGGAAGGGACAAGCTGACTGGCCCTAATTTCAATGATTGGCATCGCTCACTTAGGATCATCCTTCGTGTGGCCAAAAGGGTTGAAATTTTGACTACACCTCTGCCTAATGCTCCTCTCGACACGGCAACTGCTCTTGAACAAGAGGCATATCGTGTTGAATATGAGAAGCATAATGATGTGGCGTGTCTAATGCTTTCGGGGATGTCTGCTCAATTGCAAAAACAATTTGAGCACTATCCGCCTATGAGCATGCTAGATGAACTCAAACGTATGTTTGAGAAGCCACCAGCAGCTGAACTGTATGAACTTATTGAAAAGGTTCACAGCTGCAGGCAGGAGGTTGGCAAATCTGTCTCCGACCACGTCCTTGAGATGAAACATCACTTGGACCAATTGGAGAAGCTCGGCTGTGGTTACTCGAACGATGTATGTGTCGGACTCATCAATCATTCCCTTAATCAGGAACGATTTGGTGATTTTGTCCGCAACTTTAACATGCATTGCACGGGGAAGACAGTGAATGAGTTACATGCAATGCTTGTAGACTACGAGAAGAGATTGCCAAAGAAGGCTCCTACACCTGCTGTGCTCGCTATACAGGGTGGTAGGGTGAATAAGCCTAAGCCGCAAGCAGATAAAAAAGGGAAAGGAAAAGGAAAGGGGAAACAAGTTGTCATCCCACCAGCTCCTAAGAAGAACCCTGGAAAGAAAAAGGAAAATCCTAAGAAGGATTTGTCTTGCCACCACTGCAACTCACCAGGTCACTGGAAGCGGAACTGTCCAGTTTATCTGAATGAGTGCCTTCAGAATAAAAATAAGATGGTGCCTAGCTCATCAGGTATTTTTATGTTTGAATTATTTTCTTTTCCTCATAAGTTAAATTCCTGGATATATGATACAGGATGTGGTACTCACATCTGTAATACATCGCAGGGACTTAGAGGGGCGAAGAAGCTGACCTGTGGAGAGAGATACTTGTACGTTGGAAATGGAAAGCGTGCAGCTGTCGAAGCCATAGGGACTTTTGATTTAGTGTTGCCTTCGGGCTTAATTTTAGAACTAAATAATTGTCATTATGCACCCTCCATTGTTAGGGGTGTCATTTCAGTTTCTTTGTTAAAAGATATTGGTTTTGTGCACACTTTTACAAGTTATGGAATTTCAGTTTCTTTAAATAATGTTTTTTACTTTAATGCAATTCCTATTCTTGGTGTGTTTGAAATTGATATGGATGGTTGTATATCAAATGAAAATAATTCGTTGTATAGCATTAGCAATAAGAAGAGCAAGTCGAACTGTGACTCTTCTTATCTTTGGCATTGTCGCCTTGCCCATATTGGCAAGAAACGCATGGAAAAGCTGCAACACGATGGGCTTTTACAAACGGTCAATGATGAATCATTTGACAAATGCGAGTCTTGCATTGCTGGGAAGATGACAAGGAAACCTTTTTCACCACAAGTGGAAAGGGCTTCTGATCTACTTGGATTGATACACACTGATGTGTGTGGTCCACTTAGACATGTGTCAAAACGTGGTGCTGTCTACTTCTTAACCTTTACGGATGATTTCAGTCGTTATGGTTATGTTTATTTACTTAAACATAAACATGAAGTCTTTGAAACATTTAAGGTTTTCAAAAGTGAAGTAGAATTACAACTTGGAAAGAAGATTAAAGCTCTTCGATCCGATAGAGGTGGTGAGTATATAAGTCAAGAGTTCAAAGATTACTTAGCTGAGTGTGGAATTATCCAGCAGCTCACATCTCCTTATACTCCACAACAAAATGGTGTATCTGAAAGGAGAAATCGTACCTTACTTGACATGGTACGATCAATGTTTGAACTTACGACTCTACCTTTTACTTTTTGGGATTATGCCCTTGAAACTGCTATTCGCATTTTGAATATGGTTCCAACTAAGAAGGTTGTTAAAACTCCATATGAAATATGGACTGGAAAAGCTCCCAACTTTTCTTACTTAAAGGTCTGGGGATGTGAAGCGTTTGTTAAACGTGACACACCTGATAAGCTCCAAGCCAGATCTGTTAAGTGTATCTTTGTAGGATACCCTAAGGAAACTATGGGTTACTACTTTTACTACCCAGCTGAGAACAAAGTCATCGTGGCTAGGTATGGAGATTTCCTTGAAAGGAATCTCATATCTCAAGAACTCAGTGGGAGAGTATATGATCTGGAATATGATCAAGAAGATACAACACCTTCTGAAACCACTAGCCAACTTCAAGAAGAACCTGAAAGCTTAGGTGCTCCTCCTGAAGTTGTTCCCATTCGTAGGTCTGAAAGGACTATACGTGCACCTGACCGTCTATGTCTTAACGTAGAGGTGGAGGAAAATATGGTTGGGGATCTTAATGAACCTGCCAACTATAAGGCTGCCATGGCTGATCCTGAAAAGGATAAATGGCAGATTGCTATGAATGGGGAAATGCAATCCATGAAAGATAATGATGTCTGGATTGAAGTTGACCTTCCTCCCAAGGCTAAGGTCGTTGGGAGTAAGTGGATCTTCAAAAAGAAAACTGACATGGATGGCAATGTACACACCTACAAGGCTCGTCTGGTGGCTAAAGGTTTTACTCAAACCTATGGCGTTGACTACGAGGAGACATTCTCTCCTGTAGCGGACATAAGAGCTATTAGGATTCTCATAGCTATAGCTGCACACTATGACTATGAGATTTGGCAAATGGATGTCAAAACCGCTTTTCTGAATGGCCGTCTAGATGAAGACATCTATATGGCGCAGCCGGAAGGGTTTGTGAATCCATTATTTCCTAACCGTGTATGCAAGCTTAAGAGGTCCATTTATGGACTGAAGCAAGCATCAAGGCAATGGAATAAAAGATTCGATGGGGAAATCAAAAGTTTTGGATTTACTCAGAATCTTGATGAGCCATGTGTATATCACAAAGCTAGTGGGAGTCGTGTTACTTTCCTTATTCTGTATGTCGATGACATATTAATCATGGGAAATCATATACCAAGTCTAAATGAGGTGAAAGCCTATCTTGGTAAATGTTTTTCGATGAAAGACTTAGGGGAAGCAGCATATATACTCGGAATCAAGATCTACCGGGATAGATCAAGGCGGCTAATTGGTTTAAGCCAAAGTGCTTACATTGACAAAATATTGAAGAGATTCAATATGCAAAATTCCAAGAAGGGATTTTTGCCAATGCAAGTAAATCATGGTTTGAGCAGCCAAGGCTGTGCTTCAACACCTGCAGAGGTGGCGCGTATGAAGAAAGTTCCTTATGCTTCGGCTGTAGGATCTATCATGTACGCGGTACGATGCACAAGGCCTGATGTGGCGTTTGCTCAAAACTTGACCAGTCGGTATCAACAGAATCCGGGTGAAATTCACTGGACTGCTGTTAAGCATATTCTCAAGTACCTTAGGGCTACAAGAGATATGTTCATAGTGTATGGAGGAAATCCAGAAGCAGAACTGTCTGTTACAGGTTACTGCGATGCATCCTGGAAGTGTGACAAAGATGATACGAAGTCTCAAACGGGTTACATTTTTGTCATCAATGGAGGTGCTGTGGATTGGAAGAGTAAGAAACAGACAACACTTGCAATGTCTGCTACAGAAAGTGAGTACATAGCGGCGTCTGAGGCTGCCATGGAAGCTGTTTGGATAAGGAAGTTTGTTTCGGGGCTTGGTGTTATGCCGTCGATTGAACATCCTATTAAAGTGTATTGTGACAATTCAGCTGCAATTACTTTTGCCCATGAACCTGGAGTCATGAAGGGCACCAGACACTATCCTAGACAATATCACTATGTTCGAGAGCAAGTCGAGATAGGTGAAATTGAGTTGCTCAAAGTTCACACAGATGATAACCTAGCAGATCCGTTAACGAAGGCCTTGCCTGGTGAAAAACTTAATCATTTGTCTGATAAGTTTGGACTTCGTTTAGCTAGTAGTTTCATGCCCATCTGTGACTAAGTATTTTAGATAAAAGGATATTGTAAACATTATTATTGAAATGAAATAAAATATTTTGTTATGTTTATTATTCATTTATTATAATGTTGTCCTATATTTACATGTTTAAATCCTTGAATAACTTAAGTTATTCTAAATAGTCCGTTGTCAATCAATAACATGGGAATGATATTGAATTAAGACAAATCTGAGTATTAGTTAGAATATACTTGAAAGTATATTGATGCGTAGCATGACTAATTTCAGATGATATTCAATGAATTGAATATAGGACTTATCCCACCCACATGATGATACTTTATGGATCTTTGTCATTAAGTATATCATGGATATTTATCCTCTGACTTGAGATACAAGAGATATGTCATGGATGTAGTGCATTTTTGTGAAGCAATCTAACGCTACACGTAACTGGTAGTTATAAGGGTTGTTTTCAGAAGTGTTGCGAAATTTATGAATCCTGCTTGTAGTCAAAATGGGATTTGTTTCCTTCAAATTCATTTTGAAGTATAATACTACTGGGCCCCTCGTAGGATTGTTAAGATGTTTGTATGGCCATACCCAAGGTCTTCTGTTTGGAAGAATTGGTAATCTTAATAAATCATAAAGCGAGAAACAGAATAGTTAATTAAGAAATGAGTGAGATCCATATTCTTATTAACATGGTATTAGAAACAAAAGGATGAATATGATGATGAATCATCAAACTTGGTTTTTCTCCAGAAAACCATACACGAGTTGTACCGGGGGCATTGGCGTGTTGCTAGACGCTAACCAATGTCATTTCACGTTTTGTAAACATATCCAAGTGGGAGCTGTTGGAAATGTATATATTTACAAACATGTGAATGTCCGGATTCGAACTCGTGACCACGGGATTGCACACATTAGCGAATGAGAATTAAAGTTAATAATTAATGTTTATGTTTACGATTAATTATTACACATTAAGTCCGGTTAACGATCGTTATGTATTTAACGGAAAAATGACTAACGACCGTTAAATGGAAAAGAGAAGGACTAGAAATGGAAACTTGGGAAAGTTATGGAATGGGCTTGGGCTCCTCTATGGTGGCCGGCCATAGGCCTCTCCAAGGCCCTAATCTCCCCTAACTTGTCCTCTAAGTTTTACTTCTAGTATAAAAGGAGGGGTAGGGTCTAGGGTTTCATTCACACCTTGTGCATTGAATTAACCCTAGATCTCCTCTCTTCTCTTTCTTTGCATACCTTAGCCGAAAACCCCATTTGTTAGGGAGTTCGGTTTTGTTTTGCATTTACGAGGGCTTGTGTTAAGATCTAGCAATCGCTTGATTCGTTGGTTAATTCGTGTGTACAAGAACGTGGTTGTAAGACATTATTCTTACACCATTTAGTACTTCTTTGGTTTGCTTTGCTCGAGGGTGGTTTTGCTTTGCTCGAGGGATTTGATATTCGCAAGAGGTACGTTACGCATACTTTCAGTTAATTAATTTATTTGTTATGATCTTAAGTCTTCCGCTGTGTACTCTTGATGTCTTTATGTTTTATTTTATTTTATATATCATAAACTCAACACTTTTAACATCAAAGGGATTACTAGAGAGAATATAAGAGAGAAGAAACCCTAATCACAGGACATTTTTAACTTTCGGAATGTATTTGATTAGCTAGCTAGGTTGCTATATATTATTATATATAGTCTTATTGTATGACTATAGTAGTGCTTATGAGATTTAGTGTCTAATCAAAGGTATACCAGCCCATTCATGTACTGCATTTCTTGAATAATAATTGGTTTTTGAGGATAAAATGTGCCAATTATTAGTGACTGAAGTTGGTTGCTGATTATTTACAGCAACCACTATTAATTAGCTGCAAATTAAATAACAGCGTATCAGAAATGCATTCAGTTCATCAAGGCGTTTAATAATACCAGTCATTTCACATTTTGCACAGGTTTATAGCGAATTTTCACAGGATCGAATGACAAGAACGACAAGAATTAATTCATTATATTTATTTACAACATAAACTGTTACATTGTATTTTCAAACACACTTTACAAATGAACAAATGACGCGTATTTATAAGGTTCCAAACAACATGTTTGAACCATCATGTCTTTTCGGTAATAACCGAAAATAACTACCTAGCTTGTAACTAACTTCCATAACCGCTAGTAACTACCCATAACCGATATTCGGTTATTTAACTAACTTTAACCGCTATTCGGTTATAAACTATTTATCTAACAAGTTTGGCCCTTAGGCTTTCGTATGTTACATATTGAACCAACAAGTTTATCCAACAAGACTTATGCAATTACGGTGCAACAATTCCTCACTAATTGTTTAAGTCTTTTTCTTCGAATCTTCATGCTCTTCTTCCTTTCTTGTCGGTCTTCAAACCTCGATACCCCTCACGGTATCCTTCACCAAAGCAAACTATATGTTTGTTTTTGCTTCCTTATCGTTGTTGTTGTAACGTTGTGTCTTCCTACTTTGACACCGTCTCTTGCGGTCATGCTTCTCTTCCTTAGAGTTCCATCTAGTGCATCCCCTACTTCAACACTTATCCCTACAAAACCAAATGGTTCCTTTTGCCCGATCATTTCTTTCCTTGGCTTCCCTGCTTGGATCTCTGTGCTCCCTCGTAGCATTTCTTCACCATCCTTATGTACTCCTTAGCATTCCTTGACTGCCTCTTTCTCTTTCTTGGTTATGTTCCAAACCTTTTCCACAACAACCTTCAATCCTCGCGTTTTACCCCGCGTATTCCTCTCTTTGTGTCTTGTTTAACCCGGTTTCACAAAGTATTTGTCCCACTTGCTCTCTAATCCGAACAAAATGTGTTCCTTCCTTCCCTTTGTTGTTACCAACAAAGTTTTAACCCACCAATTCGTTTGATGTCAATGTTTGTTCCTTCAATCGATTCGTGTTCCTCTTCTTCTTCAAAAGTGGATTGAAGTCATTGCTATCTTGCAAATTCCGTTGGTTCTGATCGTGCACTATCTTCTTCCAACGTCCTTGGTGTCTCTTCCCTTCTAAGTCTTTTGATCTTCTTGATCAAAAACTTGAATCAAAACTTGAATCTTGTAACCCTATCTGATTTTGCACAGGTTTAAAGCGAATTTCCAGAGGATCGAATGACACGAATGACAAGAATTAATTCATTATATTTATTTACAACATAAACTGTTACATTGTATTTTCAGACACACTTTACAAATGAACATATGACGCGTATTTATAAGGTTCCAAACGACATGTTTGAACCATCATGTCTTTTCGGTAATAACCAAAAATAACTACCTGGTAACTAACTTCCATAACCGCTAGTAACTACCTATAACCGCTATTCGGTTATTTAACTAACTTTAACCGCTATTCGGTTATAAACTATCTATCTAACAAGTTTAGCCCTTAAGCTTTCGTATGTTACATATTGAACCAACAAGTTTATCCAACAAGAAAATGTCTTGTGTTACCAAACTACAGGTATATGTTCTCATGTAGTCAACCTAGTCAGTCATCTAGTCTCCTGTCAATAAGAATTTCTTTCTAAGAAGACGAGTTTGTTGTGTTAATTAAACTCTATATTATTGCTGAAATTAGGCTATTTGTAGATAAAATTATGTCAATATGGATGTTGCTAGGTCACAAATTGCGACCGCAGTTAATATAAGTTACAACATAAATCATCTTTATTTTGGATATAGATCACATTCAATGACTTGTGATTTTTATTTTTCTCATTGCCAACTAGTGCATTAATGTTAACTGCTTTTTCAAAGATCGAGTGGACCTAGCCATGACTTGGCACCTGAAAGTCTTATGTGGCTGGATGACCTGTCACACATAGAATGTCACTCACACCCTTCTACTCGTGGATTGACTTGTGCTAAACATCAGTTCAATGGCGATAGCTTAAGTTTTTGAACATCTAGATATTTATTATCCGTTTCTCACTTCTATACCCAATATAAACCGACCTCTAGAGGCTTACCGTACAAGATCTCGATAAAAAAAAAACAAGTAATGCACTAACATTCTTTTGGACTTTCATGGCCAAACGATATGATATTTAGGATAATCAAGACTATTTTTATAACACAAATGGGCATTGTGTTAGATCAGGTAATACAGAAGCACTAGAAACTTTTGGATATAAATCTTGTCAAAATCTTGTCAATTCGGAATTAAAAAGTATGAATGGTTAATTACCAAAATAATCAAAATGCAGCCTAATGAAAAGATAAATCATAAAGCAAGCAATCATAATCTTGTAAACTCAAATATTCTAGTATCAATTTTAGAAAAAGAACTTGGCACAGCATTCATCCTTAAACAACAAATCTTAAGAAAGCTAACTTATAAGACTAAATATGCATTCAATGTAAAGAGAACTAGATTCTACATGGGAACATTTGGCTGGTTATATACAAAGATAAGCTATATCACGTGAAGGCGTGAGTGAGTGAGTGTGTGTGCGTGCGGAAAGAACACGAAAGAGAAAAATTAAGGGATGTCCCATAAGCTTTTTCAACATAGAATGCAGAAAATTGATCCCTTTTTCTCCTCGTCACCATTTATAATCAAAACAAAGCATGCACCCTGCTGATAGACCTGCTGATAGACCTGTCACCAATAGTCGTGTGAGGATAGATGACCTGTCAAACCAAATTATGTCATGCACATCCTTGCTAATATCTACATGTTTTCGCAAATAAACAGAGTTTAAGAATATCTTTTCTCATCTTTTAACACCTACATAGACATGTGTGTGTGTACGCACATAAGTGCATGTTCGTTCTATCATAATCATGATGTCATCAAGGTTGAAAATTAACTATAAGCAATGATCATCCTTGGCACCACGTACATTTTTTTAGCTAAGTATAATATAGAAACCAAATTAAACATCAAACAATGGCTAGGAATCCTCAAATTCTACTCCTTTGCTAATACTCTTTTGGTGAATCTAGAGGCTAATTTCAAAATCCCTTGCCTAATTTAAGTTACAAGACTTGAGTAACAAACCACATCAATCATTTAGTATAGAAGTATGGAACAACTGCATGATATCAAGTTTACATATGACAATGTGACACTTTTTCTTTGCGGAACAAAGATGTCCAATACACTTGTAAGAAAATAAATTCATAACACATCACCTTTTTCAAGTGTTGCTCTACTTTTCAGCAGCTTATGTGACCCACAGACCAGAGAGAAATGCACAATGCTTCTCCACCAGTACTTGCAGCTACACTGACTGTACGCTAATGACATGTACACTAATATATGCAAGACACATCCTATAATTGTATGTCCACACTTCTGCTCGCGGCTTATCGTGTGTTAAAACAAGCCCAACATATTTCTGGTGCGTATAAATACGGCTTCTAACTCATCAGTTTCATTCATAACCAAAATTAACCTAAAAACATATATATTCACATATCATCGATCACTAAGAAAATGTCTTGTGTTACCAAGAAGATATCATTCAAGGGCCATGCAGATGGATACAACAATGATGATAATGACGTCTACTATTATTATCTGCCATTCGCTCAGTTAGAAGGTGATGGCGATGACGATGATGCAGATTATGACTATGCTCCAGCAGCATCCGAGGGAGATGGTGACGATGATGATGCAGATTATGATTATGCTCCGGCAGCATGAATTAGTTAGTTAATGGGATAACTTGAAACCTTTAAACATCGAAGGGATTACCAGGGAGAATATAAGAGACACGAAACCCTAATCACAGGACATTTTTAACTTTCGGAATGTATTTGATTAGCTAGCTAGGTTACTATATATTATCGTATATGGTCTCATTGTATGACTATAGTAGTGCTTATGAGATTTAGTGTCTAATCAAAGGTATAACAGCCCATTAATGTACTGCATTTCTTGAATAAGAATTGGTTTTTGAGGATAAAATGTGCAAATTATTAGTGACTGAAGTTGGTTGCTGATTATTTACAGCAACCACTGTTAATTAGCTGCAAATTAAATAACAGCGTATCAGAAATGCATTGAGTTCATCAAGGCGTTTAATAATACCAGTCTTATTTCACAAACTACAGGTATATGTTCTCATGTAGTCAACCTAGTCAGTCATCTAGTCTCCTGTCAATAAGAATTTCTTTCTAAGAAGACGAGTTTGTTGTGTTAATTAAACTCTATATTATTGCTGAAATTAGGCTATTTGTAGATAAAATTATGTCAATATGGATGTTGCTAGGTCACAAATTGCGACCGCAGTTAATATAAGTTACAACACAAATCATCTTTGTTTTGGATATAGATCACATTATTTTTATTTTTCTCATTGCCAACTAGTGCAATAATGTTAACTACTTTTTCAAAGATAGAGTGGACCTAGCCATGACTTGGCACCTGAAAGTCTTATGCGGCTGGATGACCTGTCACACATAGAATGTCACTCACACCCTTCTACTCGTGGATTGACTTGTGCTAAACATCAGTTCAATGGCGATAGCTTAAGTTTTTGAACATCTAGATATTTATTATCCGTTTCTCACTTCTATACCCAATATAAACCGACCTCTAGAGGCTTACTGTACAAGATCTCGATCAAAAAAACAAGTAATGCACTAACAACCTCTAGAGGCTTACTGTACAAGATCTCGATCAAAAAAACAAATAATGCACTAACATTCTTTTTGACTTTCATGGCCAAATGATATTTAGGATAATCAAGACTATTTTTATAACACAAATGGGCATTGTGTTAGATCAGGTAATACAGAAGCACTAGAAACTTTTGGATATAAATCTTGTGAAAATCTTGTCAATTTGGAATTAAAAAGTATGAATGGTTAATTACCAAAATAGTCAAAATGCAGCCTAATGAAAAGATAAATCATAAAGCAAGCAATCATAATCTTGTAAACTCAAATATTCTAGTATCATTTTTAGAAAAAGAACTTGGCACAGCATTCATCCTTAAACAACAAATCTTAAGAAAGCTAACTTATAAGACTAAATATGCATTCAATGTAAAGAGAACTAGATTCTACATGGGAACATTTGGCTGGTTAATACAAAGATAAGCTATATCACGTGAAGGCGTGAGTGAGTGTGTGTGCGTGCGCAAAGAACACGAAAGAGAAAAATTAAGGGATGTCTTTTTTTTTTTTTTTTTTTTTTTTTTTTTTTGTCCCATAAGCTTTCAACATAGAATGCAGAAAATTGATCCCTTTTTCTCCTCGTCACCATTTACAATCAGAACAAAGCACGCACCCTGCTGATCGACATATTACCAGTAGTCCTGTGTGGATAGATGACATGTCAAGCAAATTATGTCATGCGCATCCTTTGCTAATACCTACATGCTTTCGCAAATAAACAGAGTTTAAGAATATGTTTTCTCATCTTTTAACACCTACATAGAAGTGTGTGTACGCGGGTGAGTGCATGTTCGTTCTATCATCAGGGTTGAAAATTAACTATTTGTTGAGTTTATGATATATAAAATACAATAAAAACATAAAGACATCAAGAGTACACAGCGGAAGACTTAAGATCATAACAAATAAATTAATTAACTGAAAGTATGCGTAACGTACCTCTTGCGAATATCAAATCCCTTGAGCAAAACAAAGAAGTACTAATTGGTGTAAGAATAATGTCTTACAACCACGTTCTTGTACACACGAATTAACCAACGAATCAAGCGATTGCTAGATTTAACACAAGTCCTTGTTTTAAGAAAAACGAAACCAAACTCCCTTACTATTGGGGTGTTCGGCCGAATATTAGACTAGAGAGAGGAGAGGAGAGATCTAGGGTTAATTCAATGCACAAGTGTATGAAACCCTAGAACCTAACCCTCCTTATATACTAGTAGGTAAACTTAGGGAACAAGTTAGGGAATTAGGCCTTGGAGAGGCCCTATGGCCGGCCACTATAGAAAGCCCAAAGCCAAACCCATAACTTTTCCAAGTTTTTCATTTCTAGTCCTTCTCTTTTCATTTTAACGGTCGTTAGTCATTTTTCCGTTAAATACTTAACGATCGTTAACCGGACTTAATGTGTAATAATTAATCGTAAACATAAACATTAATTATTAACTTTAATTCTCATTCGCTAATGTGTGCAATCCCGTGGTCACGAGTTCGAATCCGGACATTCACATGTTTGTAAATATATACATTTCCAACAGCTCCCACTTGGATATGTTTACAAAATGTGAAATGACATTGGTTAGTGTCTAGCAACACACCAATGCCCCCGGTACAACTCGTGTATGGTTTTCTGGAAAAAAAACAAGTTTGATGATTCATCATCATATTCATCCTTTTGTTTCTAATACCATGTTAATAGGAATATGGATCTCACTCATTTCTTAATTAACTATTCTGTTTCTCGCTTTATATGATTGAGTAAGATTACCAATTCTTCTGAACAGAAGACCTTGGGTATGGCCATACAAACATCTTAACAATCCTACGAGGGGCCCAGTAGTATTATACTTCAAAATAAATTTGAAGGAAACAAATCCCATTTTGACTACAAGCAGGATTCATAAATTTCGCAACACTTCTGAAAACAACCCTTATAACTACCAGTTACGTGTAGCGTTAGATTGCTTCACAAAAATGCACTACATCCATGATATATCTCTTGTATCTCAAGTCAGAGGATAAATATCCATGATATACTTAATGACAAAGATCCATAAAGTATCATCATGCGGGTGGGATAAGTCCTATACTCAATTCATTGAATATCATCTGAAATTAGTCATGCTACGCATCAATATACTTTCAAGTATATTCTAACTAATACTCAGATTTGTCTTAATTCAATATCATTCCCATGTTATTGATTAACAACGGACTATTTAGAATAACTTAAGTTATTCATGAATTTAAACATGCAAATATAGGACACAATATTATAAATGAAATTAAACGTATACCATACTTTAATTCATTATAAATAATAATTATTTAACATCCTTTATCCAAATACTAAATAGATCAATGCATGAGAATACTAGTTAATGAATTTTTCCACAAGTCATGAAAATCATTCTTGTTGACAAGGCATAATTTCAATTAACTTTGATCTATAGGAATTTTGAGAATACTTATTTCAAGAATTCAATAAGTGAATTTCTTGTATATGTTTACACATATCTTGATATTGTCATATCATTCCATAATGTGCGTGATAACCTGAACCACCCTTTTATGACAATCATCTTTCAAAACTTTAAAGTTTTAAAGTATTCTTTATTCTTTAATGTATAATGCAACTATGCTCTTAGTTGAGCATAACTAGTCAACATGGTCATTGTCAAGGATACCATGACTAGAATTGAGTGTCATCTCAATTATACCAGCATCATTGTGTACAACAATATACTCTTTAACATCCGTAAACTTTGAACAGTTATAGTGTAATGTTGGTGCCTACCAAACTCAAGTTTGTTGGCAATGACAATTATGAAATAATTGCCATATTTTCGTCCATAGAATCTAGGAGCATATCCAGACTGTGGAATGTGATTCTAAATCCAAACATATTCCTTTTAAAATATTTATTACACTAACAACTTTCAATGTTGTCAAATCATCTTGTAACCAAGCATGACACAACAATCTTATACACAACATGATGTACATGATGAATCTTCAAGTTAAACTTTAAGATCTCATTCATATTATATCTTGTTAAAGATATGTATTTATCATGTTTTACTAGACTCATTTATTTTACCGCATATGTTTATAAACATATATTTCAAGGTTGTATGTCTTATTTCCAAATCTTACAAACAAAGTTTCATTCCCAACTAAAACTTAATTTAGGTGGAATGTAGTTGCCCATACAACCTATAAGATTTAAGACAATAAAAATAATACTCCCACTAGCTTTCAGAAATACTTATGAGCTATCTTATTTTTATTTATTAAATCAAACATTGATTTAATATTAAACATAAGAATCATCTCATAGATGCATGCATATATCCATTCATGGATTCTTGCAGTTTGTACATATTCAAAGATTATTTGAATTCATAAAACTACTTTGTATTACTTATCGTCCTCGCAAAAGTAATTCCACAACAAAGAGTTATGACATTCATTGTCAAAATTTCATATCAATGAAACTAAGTATGACAATTATAATCTTTATACTTCTATTTAATGTATCTAGTAAAGAATATTCAATCATAGTTAATTGCTTAAATATGATTAATATTATTATCACTAGACATGCATTAAATATGTGTATAATATTGTCCATATGATTTCTACATAAAGATTTAAACCACTAGGGTTTTCATCCTTTGAAGCAAATCATCTTCATTAAGATAAACCAAGTATCTAAAGTTGATTATCTTTATGGACAGCATCTCTACATTCATAGTATGATTGATTTACCACAATTCAATATTTGGTAAATTCATCATTATGATTAACAGGCTTACCATGATCTTGTAACTCATATTCCTCAGCATATTAAATATCCTTACGGATCTATGAATGACAATTCCCTCATATTAAGGTCTATCATTTTCATGTTTAACCTCATCATGATATTTGCTAGTGCATTTTAGAAGATTATGTATTTTGTAATTCAATCTTTCAAGATCTAAACAAAACTCCCACTTGCCTTTAACAATTTAAAGATTACCTTTAAATAGTTTATCAAGTAGAGCAACAATACATTGTTCTCTTTTTGGGATATTACAAAAAACATTGACAGTTCCTAACATTAGTTTGTTACAACTCACTCTATAAGTAGTTTAACAAAATTCAGAACTTCATTTATAAGACTTAATGTGATTCATCACATTCCATAAATAAATGGTGTCTTATCAATCTTCTAGGTTGGAGTCTTATTGAGTATATTCAATCTATACTCAATCTACTAACCTTGATAACTTTTGGAAGAAACTATAGTTATCTTGAATCAAACATGCCAATAGATTTTGATTCTTTTAACTGAACATACCATAAAACTATGGTATTTCATTAGAATTAATATTGTAATATAATCTAACAATATTTAAGATAACCATCTACTCTTTGGCTCATCTATTTACCAACAAAGTAAAACTTAATGGTACAATAGAATTACCAAGTCAATTGCATGTATTATAACACAAGTATTTTTTACCAAGTCAAAAGACATATCAGTTATAATCCCACTATACGTTATAAGTCATTGATCACCTCATTGACTTCATGCATATGTCTTAAAACATAGCAAGTTAACGTCTTACTTTATATTGTAAGTCTTGTATTAAAAGAATTTATGTTTGTAACTTTACAAAATCATAAACATTTATAATAAAAATAATTATGAACACCACCTCAGGTTTCAATTAATATTTCAAGTTAATATTTACTACATATATTTAAGTCATTCAACGAATACTTAAATTCAAAGTAGTATTAGATTACTTCATTTAATTATGTTATTCCATGAAATGTTCAACGTAAGAAACTGCAAAATCATCCATGCTCGTTCTCACGACACGTGGATATTTTACCTTGGGCTACAATCTAGTTCACGTTCTCACGCAACATAAATTGTAACTACAAGTGTTTCTTAAATATTGAATAACATAAATATTTAAAATAAAGTAGTCTTCGTTATCATCTTGACACATGTTCTTTATAAGGCAATCATACATATTTAAATGTATAATTCTTATTGGAACGTTACTCTCTTACCTTGCAGTCAAGAGAATCATATTTATATGTGTTGTACCTTGCACACAATAAAGATTTCTCCCACTTGTGCATGGAACAACATCTTGTAGCAAATAAACAACACGATACACGTTCGTTTATTTGATTAATATGATTTGTGTCATAGATATAACAAGTAGATGTAGGACTATATTGATTAGTAAGGAAACGCACATGACAATCCTTGAAAATCATAAGTGCCTACAATTGGAAAGTAATTATCTTTGAAGATAATCTGGGTTACTACACAAGAAATAAGGCTTGTAGCTCCCACTGAATTAGAAATCATTAAAACAACTTCTTATTCAGTAATGCAACACAAATGCTCCCACTGAATCTGACAACATTGTAAGTGTTGCATAACTAGTGAAACCAACTTGCTTGCTTTTTGCTTTCCTACACCTTTAAAGAACCATACGTAATCATTACTAAGGTACTAAAAGGTGTATTCTACTCTATGAATGATGGGTTATCCATCAATGTTATTAACTCGAAAAATTGGGTATGCAATTTCTTCCATAACAGGTCTACCATCCCCATACTGGTATGTAGCACCTTTAAAAGTTAAAGTAAACCAACTAGATAAATTAAGCTAGTTTTCCTTTTACCAATTTTTGCGGTAATTTGTCTAGCTTCTAATTTTGTAACTCATATACATGTTTTCCAGTTAACCAACATTCATGTTTGTTACAAAAGGATTCATTCACCTAATGAAGGTAATGAAATCTTTATGGAAAATATGACGTGCAATTCATTGCTATGAGTTACATTAGAATTTAGACAATTCAAAACGTTCCTATTATACCTTTCTCATTCATGAAAAGGAATAGGATTGAGTCTAATGCTTCTCCCATGGAAAAGAGACTTCGTTTGTCTTTTCAGTAAATTATTCTCGATCAAACATTTGTTTGAAAGCAGAATGGAGCAATTTACTGATCAAAGACTAAACTTTGTTTACGGTTAAATGTTGCAATTATACATTCAAAAGAATTACAAAATTCAATTTTATTATTTTCGATAATTAACCTTTTTCAAGAAAATTAATTACCCATGGTTCATAAGCATATAACCATTTAATTTTCACTGAAAAACTAGGATCCAAATTGTCATAATCTCATCACATCAGTTGATCTGCTAGTAATGAACCTTATACAAAGTGGTAGAGCTTTTGCTCAATTGCCAATTTCAATTGCAATTCCTAGATTTATGGGATTTACATATAGCCAATTTCAATTGCCATGTAAACATGTTTTATCCCATCTTATGCCTTGAGTTGCCAGTTCTCACTACAAAACTCAATTAAGTTGTCCAACTTAAGAAACTGTAAAATCGTCCATGCCCGTTCTCACGACACGTGGACATTTTACCCTTTGATTACGATCTAAGTCACGATCTCACGCAAATAAAAGGTAATCTTAGGTGTTTCCGTTTCGTTGGATGGCATATAACTTAAATTAAAGGGTAATAATTTTGATGTTAAATCAAATATGTACAAAGGTGTCATGCATTCATCTTCGTAACATAGGTTTTATTAAAACATTTATATCTTGTTTTAATATTTAAGTTTTTCATCATCAAACTTTAATTGAGGTATTGGTTTCACCAATCAAGGAATTTAGTGTTAATTATCATCCATTATACCGTACTTTTGCATAAGTGTAAACACTTAGTGTTTCGGATAATTACCACCTAAGTGGCGCATGGAATCAACACTAATTCGCCCTTAAGACGAGCTTGCACATTTAATGACTTACTAAGTAGCTCCATTCGAACTTACAGAGGGCAGAGGACCAGGTACGCGCTAAAGCACAACCTTAGACATCCTTTCAGTGTGACTGTGCGCACTTCTTTAAACCCCTTTTATTAGTTCATTCTCATGGGTGAGCCGTTCAGTCATTTGTACCAAAATCATCAATCAATTAAACTATTATGATTACTATTCTTAAAAATACATGTTTCACCATTGTTTAGGTCAGTTTATTTTTCTTGTAAAAATACCCTTGTTACAAAACACAAACAAGCAAGTATTTATAAAAATAAACAAATAAACAATGAATGTATAACAAATAAAGGTCATGCATATCAAATAGCCACATGCAAACGGTTTAGATAAATCCTATTAATAACTAATTAATAATGATTGAGGTCTTCCCCAATTTTAGATCTATCAAAATTTAGTGTATATCACTTAAACAAGAAAGACATACAATAAAAGCAGATCCATGATAAAACATGCATGTAATTATCATGGACATAAAATTACACTTAACAATTAATGCAATTAAACAGAGTTACGCATATACACATAAAGTTGCATGCATCTTAGGGTTTCTAATCCAATTAAAACAATAGTTTACAAAACCCTAATTAGGGCACCAAAAAAAAACGCCCCCTATAAAAATTAGGGTTTAGGATATACAAACCCTAGATCTAAGCATACAAATAATAACACAACATGTTTATTTTATTTATGTGTTTCAGTAATTAATTACTTGTTATACAAGGCTCGTGATGCCACTGTTGAGTTTATGATATATAAAATACAATAAAAACATAAAGACATCAAGAGTACACAGCGGAAGACTTAAGATCATAACAAATAAATTAATTAACTGAAAGTATGCGTAAGGTACCTCTTGCGAATATCAAATCCCTTGAGCAAAACAAAGAAGTACTAATTGGTGTAAGAATAATGTCTTACAACCACGTTCTTGTACACACGAATTAACCAACGAATCAAGCGATTGCTAGATCTAACACAAGTCCTTGTTTTAAGAAAAACGAAACCAAACTCCCTTACTATTGGGGTGTTCGGCCGAATATTAGACTAGAGAGAGGAGAGGAGAGATCTAGGGTTAATTCAATGCACAAGTGTATGAAACCCTAGAACCTAACCCTCCTTATATACTAGTAGGTAAACTTAGGGAACAAGTTAGGGAATTAGGCCTTGAAGAGGCCCTATGGCCGACCACTATAGAAAGCCCAAAGCCAAACCCATAACTTTTCCAAGTTTTTCATTTCTAGTCCTTCTCTTTTCATTTTAACGGTCGTTAGTCATTTTTCTGTTAAATACTTAACGATCGTTAACCGGACTTAATGTGTAATAATTAATCGTAAACATAAACATTAATTATTAACTTTAATTCTCATTCGCTAATGTGTGCAATCCCGTGGTCACGAGTTCGAATCCGGACATTCACATGTTTGTAAATATATACATTTCCAACACTATTAACTATAAGCAATGATCATCATTGGCACTGCATATGCTCTCAATGAAACTATTTGAAACATAGCATTATTGAGCTAAGTATAATTTACAAACCAATTTATACATCAAACAATGGCTGGGAATCCTCAAATTCTACTCCATTTTCGCTAATACCCTTTTGGTAAATCCGGAGGCTAATTTCTAACTCCCTTGCCTAATCTAAGTGACAAGACTTTAGTAACAAACCACATAAATCATTTAGTAAGGAAGCTAGTATGACTCTTTTTCTTTGTTTCCACTACACTTGGACAAAATAAATTAATAACACATCACCTTTTTCAAGTGCTGCTCTACTTTTCAGCAGCTTATGTGACCCACCTAAGGACCAGAGAGACATGCACAATGCTTCTCCACCAGTACTTACAGCTATACCGACTGTACGCTAATAATGACATGTACTAATAAATGCAAGACGCATCCTGTAATTGTATGCCCACACTTATGCTTGCGGCTTATCGTGTGTTAAAACAAGTCCATCATGTTTCTGGTGCGTATAAATACGGCTTCTAACTCATCAGTTTCATTCATAATCAAAATCAACCTAAAAACATATCTATTCACATATCATCGATCACTAAGAAAATGTCTTGTGTTACCAAGAAAATATCATTCAAGAGCCACGCAGATGGATACAACAATGATGATAACGATGTCTACTATTATTATCTGCCATTGGCTCAGTTAGAAGGTGATGGGGATGATGATGATGCAGATTATGACTATGCTCCAGCAGCATCCGAGGGAGATGGTGACGACGACGATGCAGATTATGATTATGCTCCGGCAGCATAATTTAATCAGCTAACATATAACATGAAGTCTTCTAACATTGGCCTGATTACTAGTGAGATGTGGGAGAAGAAACCCTAATCATGGGGACTTTTTAACGTTGAGAATGTATTTTCATTATCTATGTATGGTTTTACTATATGACCGTGTAACAGGGTTATAAGATATAGGAGTCTAATTACAGGTTTAACAGCCAATAATGTAGTACACTTTGTTATACAAGAATTGGGTTTTAAGTAGTTTCTAATTGCGCAAACTAGACATGTGAAATGACCATAATACTCTATATTCACGACGAAATATAAATGATTACGTACTAGACTGTATCATTAACAAATATGTGAAGATGCTAACCAATAAATTTTGTTGCATAATAATAACATATCAGGATTCAATGAGCTCAGCTGTGGCTGTAGTCAAATTGCAACTACATTCAACATAAATTCATGATAGATAATTAAGGGTTCTTAATTATATAAACTAATATACAGTATGATTTCCAACATCTACATCGATATATCCAACTTACGCTGCACTTAAGTCACCTTTGTTAATACCTGTGTTTTTTATCATTGCCACAGACATACACTCGAAGCCCACATTTATCAACTAGTGCAGTTGATGAACTGGTTTTAATTAGTGGACCTAGCTAGCCCTGAGCAGGCACATGAGAGTAAATGTGACTGGATGACCCGTCGACCATAGTATGTCACGCACACTCATGTATTGACTTGTACTAAGAAACCTTGGAAGTCTTTCTTTTATAACATGAGTCTCAAAAAACAATTGATGCAGTTGCCTTATTAACTTTTGCGGTCAATTAACATTTAGGACTTGGACACTATATTGCAAACGAGATGGGCATCGTGTTAGATTATATTATACAGAAGTGCTAAAAATCTATGGATTTAAATCTTGTTAATTTGGAATTACAGAAAGTATGAATGGTTGACCATAAAAGTCAAAGTGCAGCCTCAATGATAAGATAAACCTTAAAAACATGCAATCATAATCATGTAAACAGGTAAAGAAAAACATGCCAGAACTTGTCTACATCAGTTTAAGGAAAAAAAACTTGAAACATGGCATGGTGTCATCTTTATTTTGAAAATGACAAAATCAAATTGGTTATACTTTTAGATTAGCTTTTATGAAAGAGGAATTACATAGACAATGTTCACCTTCTGGAAATAATTTTTAATAAGATGCAACTTGTTCCAGATTTTAAAGGCTAATTTCAACAACACATCTAAAGAACATGACATTTAAGACTAGCTATGTTGTCGATGTAAAGCAAAATATTCTATCTAGGAACATTTGGATGGTTAATGTCATGACACATAAATTGAGTGTGTGGGTGCGTGCCCGAAAGAGACAAAGGGATCACCCTCAAGCTTTTACTACAGAACACACACTTCACAACTAGGTGAGTTGGCTAAACTAGTAGTACAAAGCATGCACCCTACTGACCTGTCTCGCAAAATTCCTACGTGGATGGGTGACCTGTCAACCATATTATATATGTCCTGCACATCCTTTGCTAAACCCTACAGACTTTCACTAGTGGGATATAAACAGGGTTTAAGAAGCGAACGTGTGTGTGTGTACACGTGTGAATTAATGCATGTGCATGCTATCATAATTATGATGTCATCAAGGTTGACAATAACCATGAGATATTATCATCATCACACTAGATATACCTTCGATGAAGCTATTGGAATCGGTGACAGAGCATTACTGAGCTAATAATAGTTTACCAGAAACCTCAAACAATGGGTGAAATCCTAAAATTTTACGTCGCTGCTAGTAACTGTGGTGAATGTAAATTGCCTAATTTAAGTTAAATGAGTGGCTAATTAAACAGCAGATTGAGCTACCTGTGAACACTATATAGAATATATGACAGACGAGACTATGTCATCATGACTTGATGACTATAACTCGATTAATTAGAACTAATTATAACCTACATAAATCATTTAGTATGGAACAACTGCAAAAGATCAATTTTACATATGAAATTATGACACATTTCTTTGTGGAAAAGTGTGTCCACTACACACTAAAATTAAATAACATGTCACCTTTTCCATGTGCTTAACTTTTCAGCAGCTCATGTGACCCACATATGGACCAAGATAGACATGTACCTGCTTCACCACTCGTTATACAGTCCGGACATGTGGAATAATATCGATGCATGACATGCCGTATGCTCTTAATGTACTCCACACTTATGCTCGAGGCTTGTCGTGTGCTCAAACAAGCCCACCATGGTTCTGGTGCCCATAAATATGTCTTCTGTCTTATCAGTTTCTTTCATAATTCAAATCAATCAAAAAACATTAAATTACACAGATCATTACAAAGAAAATGTCTTGTGCTACCATGAGCATCAGAGGGTGGTCATTCGGGAGCCATGCAGACAGATACTACAAAAATGATAATGAAAGCTATGACTATCCACCATCCGTTTATAGGTTAGAAGGTGACGGTGATGATGATGATGGAGATTATGACTATGCTCCAGCAGCATCAGAGGCTGATGGTGATGATGACGATGGAGATTATGATTATGCTCCGGCAGCATAAATTAGTTAGTTAACGAATAACATGAAGTCTTCTAACATCGACGGGATTACAAGTTAGAATATGAGGAAGAAGAAACCCTAATCATGGGGAACTTTCAGTTAACTTTGAGAATGTAATTGATTAGTTTGATTGTCATAAGGCCTTGCTGTATAATAAGTGCTTATGAGACGTAATGATTCTTGTCTTGAACAATAAATTGTTCTAAAAGTTCTAACAGCCCATACTGCATACATCTACATCAATGTTAAAAGTATTTGCTTTGGAAAGAGACAAATGTCTTATTTCAAAGATATAAATTGAACGAGGATATTAATAATGATCGTCTCACTTAAAGATAAGCTAGTACACATGCTTCATATTAATAATAATCGCTTTTTAATTAAAGATAAAGCGAACAAGGATATTAGATCAAAGATACAACTTGCTCGGGGTAAAGTAGTCTAGTTCAATTCTTATGATATAACTTAAGAATATATATTGACTTTTATATATGGCGAAATATGCTTCTTGAGATTGTAAAGTGATCATATATATACCACCTTACTTTTGCTATGGCGCGACAAGGGATCAAGATTATGTCTATCAAAATTCTAATCATTTGCCTTTCCTTTACACTTGATTCTTAAATAGCATCTCACATTTTAACCACAAAATGTAGAAAATCACTACAATTTTGTTGCCACTGACATGCATTCGAAACACACACTTCTTGAATAGTGTGTCCAGGTGGCTGGATGACTACAATGGTGTATACAGTTTACTTAGCACTGATCTGGCATGTGAGTCCTATATGTAGCTAGATGACCTGTCAACCATAGTTTTTTTTTTTTTTTTTTTTTTTTTTTTTTTTTTTTTTTGGAAAAACAACCATAGTAGTACATCATGCATCTACCCTTTTAAGATAACTCCACACTTTTACATCATGCATCTACCCTTTTAATATTAAAAGTGATTTATTGACCATAAAGATCAAATGCAGCCTTACTAGAAAGATCAATTATAAAGCAAGCAATCATCTATCATATAATCAGGTAAAGGCAAACCTGCTAGTATGTAGTTGCCAAGATTCAAACTTGGGATAGTTAGGCACAAATAAACAACATCTCAACCACTGGAGTATTCCAATGGTTGTAAACCAGCTAGTATGTAACAACATCAATAAACATGTTTACTGGCCACTTTTTCTCTTATAGAAATTCGAAATCAAAGATATATATAAATATTGTTATGAACATCGATACAATACTTTACATTATATCTATAAGATAAATCTTTTGAATAAGCTTGCGTTTTACTACCCATGAACCGAACACATACGAAAAATGTTGCTTATAGAAGCATGATCTATGGAAAAAATGGCCATATAATACATTACCAAGTATATGAATTAAGTAATATTACATTTTCGTAAGAGAAGAAAAATAAGAATTTGAATTCATAATGTTTATAATGTTGTAATAAATTAGGTCAAATATCAGTATTCCTGTATTGAAGATTTTCCTAAATGCAAAAAGAAACAGAGATGTCTAATAAACTTGTGACAAAATATAAATAAATAGAGCATATATACCTTTCCCCTGTGCGGCTTCAGTTTTCAGCATCTAATTTATGTGAATCACATACAGTGGACTATCATGTACATATATAGGACACCCTCACACCCTAGCTTGACTCGTGAAGACACACTTCTACTCGTGGCTTAATATATGCAAAAACTATCCCACCATGTTTCTCATGCCCATAAATATGGCTTCCTCGTATCAGTTTCCTTCATAAACCGTAAACGAAAGTAAAACAAAAGCTTAAACTTTCACAGCTAGCCATCACTAAGAATATGCCTTGTGTTACAAAGAATATAAGAGGGTGGTCATTCATGATCTATGAAGACGGACACTATAATGGAAGTGACGGCTATGACTATCCACCATCAGCGTATATGTTAGAAGGTGATGGTGATGATGATGACGGAGATTATGCTATGCTCCAGCAGCGTCAGAAGGAGATGGTGAAGATGATGATGGAGATTATGATTATTCCATGGCAGCATGAATTAATTAAAGATAGCATGAAGGCTTCTAGCAATTGACAAGATTAGTAGTAGAATATGAGGGAGAAGAACCCCTAGTCATGGGGTATCTTTAATTAACTTTGAGAATGTGCTAATTAGCTAGGTTGCTATATATATTGTCTTATGAGATCTAGGTGTAATAAAATGTTTAACAGCCCAATGATATGGTAGTAGGTTTTCCTTAAGAGGATTTGCTCTTGATAGTATTTTCTAGCAGCGCAAACAAAACCTGTGAAATGACTATAATTCATTAATATCCGTTTTTACGAGCGAGCAATTAATGACAGTAAACAGGAGTCATTGCAAGCTGGTAACCACTACAAGATAGTAAGCAAGTATTCTTAATAAACACCTAAATACCATCAACCAAGTATTCATTATTATTAGTAATAGTCTTTTTTTAAGATACAGCGAACAAGGATATTATAATAAGATGCAAATTGTTCGGGACAAAAGTCTAATGCTAATGATATAGCTTAAGAATATTGACTTTCTAATAAGGCGATATATACTTCTTGAGATTGTAAAGTGATCATATATACTTACTTTTGCCATGGCCCAACAAGGGATCAAGATTCTGTCTATCAAAATACTAATCATTTGCCTTTCCTTTACACATGATTCTTAAATAGCATCTCACATTTTAACCACAAAATGTAGAAAATCACTACAATTTTATTGCCACGGACATGCATTCGAAACACACACTTCTCGAGTAGTGTGTCCAGGTGGCTGGATAACTACAATGGTGTATACAGTATACTTAGCACTGATCTGGCATGTGAGTTCTATGAGGCTGGATGACCTGTCAACCATAGTAGTACATCATGCACCTACCCTTTTAAGATAACTCCCTACTTCTACTTACGGATTGACTTGTGCCAAAATGAGCCCAAACTGGGATTAAAAGTGAGTTATTGACCATAAAGATCAAATGCAGCCTTACTAGAAAGATCAATTATAAAGCAAGCAATCATATATCATATAATCAGGTAAAGGCAAACCTGCTAGTATGTAGTTGCCAAGATTCGAACTTGGGATAGTTAGGCACAAATAAACAACACCTCAACCACTGGAGTATTCCAATGATTGTAAACCTGCTAGTATGTAACCACATCAATAAACAAGTTTCAATTGCTGGCCACTTTTTCTCTTATAGAAATTCAAAATCAAAGATATATATAAATATTGTTATGAACATCGATACAATACTTTACATTATATCTATAAGATAAATCTTTTGAATAAGCTTGCGTTTTACTACCCATGAACCGAACACATACGAAAAATGTTGCTTATAGAAGCATGATCTATGGAAAAAATGGCCATATATTACATTACCAAGTATATGAATTAAGAAATATTACATTTTCGCAAGAGAAGAAAAATAAGATTTTGAATTCATAATGTTTATAATGTTGTAGTAAAAGGTCAAATATCGGTATTCCTGTATTGAAGATTTTCCTAAATGCAAAAAGAAACAGAGATGTCTAATAAACTTGTGACAAAATATAAATAAATAGAGCATATATACCTTTCCCCTGTGCGGCTTCAGTTTTCAGCATCTAATTTATGTGAATCACATATAGTGGACTATCATGTGCATAATGGTTTCGAATACAAAGTAACAAAGGTTCTGTATATTGAAGTAAAACAATAATAACAGATTTGATATAAACTAATGATACTTTATTGATAATTGTCTATTTGTTACAGACTCTAGACATTCATATACATAATGAATCGTTGCCTTTTTGTGGCAGTTATACCGATTCAACAACACTAAACGACACAACCTAAATAACCGTTATATCCATAACAACCCAAACGACCCATATTGACCCAGCCCATAACCCAATTGTTTTTACAGGCTTTACATAAAACTTAATAAATAATATACACTAACTATCCTTATCTTTGCTTATATAACATTAATGGTCCAACATTCACCCCCTAATGTTATAGACGGCAAAGTCTTCAATTCTTCAAAGTTCTTTTATAGCAATGGTTCATCATCTTCGTACTGAATCAGGTTTGCTTCCATCTTTGGACATTCGCCTTTGTAGTGTCCAAGTTCTTTGCACTTGTAACATCTTATCTGACTCAGGTCTTGATCACCATCTTTTTTCTTCCATGGTTTCCAATTCTTGTCTTGCCCACGTCCTGGTCTTCCTTGACTTGAATTCTCATGACCGCAACGTTCACACTTGTGTTCCTTGGTCTTCTCCTTTTCATCTACTTTGCTGAAAAGTAGGCCACTGGATCCATCTTCTTCTTTGACTGCCTTTTTCATTCGTTCTTCGAAAGCTTTTAATCTCCCAATGGCTTCTTGAAATGGCATCGTATTAAGATCTGCAAACTGCTCTATTGCTGCAACAATTTGCATAAACTTATCTGGTACAGAACTTAAAAGTTTCCTAACCAGCCTTTTATCATCCATCGTATGCCCCAAACTGCTTGCATGTGTTGCAATCTCACTTATCTTCCTGGCATACACACCTAGCGACTCATTGTCTTTCATCTACAATTGTTCAAACTCCGACTCTAGTGTTTGAACACGCGCCTCCTTAACTCTATCAACTCCAACATGTCGAATTTTCAATGCATCCCAAATCTCCTTTGCCGATTTAAGGTTAGCAACTTGCAATACCATACTTTCTGGAATTGCTTGATATAGCATTGCAATTGCCGAGTTATCTTTCTTTTGATCGACTTCAGTTCCTTGCGTTGGTTCAACCGCTTCCCAAATTCCATGGACATTAAAGATTGCTCTAATCTTTACAGCCCAAATTGTATAATTCGTTGAATTGAGAACCGGGCATTGGAACGTCATTGATGTTCCATTATCCTTTGTAGGTTCGTTCTTATTTTTATCGCCTGCCATTTGCTTTTTCTTCCTTCCTTTTCCAATCTTGATCCGATTGAAAAATTCACTTTCTACTCGGGTTTTTCAAACTACTAATCCTGGTTTCTTATTAACCAACTATCCTTTCACCACAAAACCAACACAACTTCCTGGTTTCACCACAAAACCAACACGACTTCCTGGTTTCACCACAAAACCAACACGATTTCCTGATACAAATCTACTATTCTAATCTTTTCTAATCATAATAATTCTTAATTCCAACACTAGATACTCACAATTCGAAATCGAAAAATAATACTTATCTCACTTTGTTTGGTTTATTCTGCCTTTGGTTCCTCTTCTGTGAATCTTTTCAAAAACGAAATTCTGGGTTTTCTTTTCCAATCGATGGCCACTTGCACTTGTTCTTCCCTGGATCGATTAACACTTGCTCTTATGCCAATTAATGGTTTCGAATACAAAGTAACAAAGGTTCTGTATATTGAAGTAAAACAATAATAACAGATTTGATATAAACTAATGATACTTTATTGATAATTGTCTATTTGTTATAAACTCTAGACATATATATACATAATGAATAGTTGCCTTTTTGTGGCAGTTATACCGATTCAACAATACTAAACGACACAACCTAAATAACCGTTATATCCATAACAACCCAAACGACCCATATTGACCCACCCCATAACCCAATTGTTTTTACAGGCTTTACATAAAACTTAATAAATAATATACACTAACTATCCTTATCTTTGCTTCTATAACATTAACGGTCCAACAGTGCATATACCAGACACCCTCACACCCTAGCTTAACTCGTGAAGACACACTTCTACTCGTGGCTTAATTTATGCAAAAACTATCCCACCATGTTTCTCATGCCCATAAATATGGCTTCGTCTTATCAGTTTCAATTCCTTCATAAACCATAAACGAAAGTAAAACAAAACCTTAAACTTTCACAGCTAGCCATCACTAAGAATATGCCTTGTGTTGCAAAGAATATCAGAGGGTGGTCATTCATGATCTATGAAGACGGACACTATAATGGAAGTGACGGCTATGACTATCCACCATCAGCGTATATGTTAGAAGGTGATGGTGATGATGATGACGGAGATTATGACTATGCTCCAGCAGCGTCAGAAGGAGATGGTGATGATGATGATGGAGATTATGATTATTCCCCGGAAGCATGAATTAATTAAAGATAGCATGAAGGCTTCTAGGAATGACAAGATTACTAGTAAATATGAGGGAGAAAAACCCCTAGTCATGGGGTATCTTTAATTAACTTTGAGAATGTGCTAATTAGCTAGGTTGCTATATATATTGTCTTATGAGATCTAGGTGTAATCAAATGTTTAACAGCCCAATGATATGGTAGTAGGTTTTCCTTAATAGAATTTGCTCTTGATAGTATTTTCTAACTGCGCAAACAAAACCTGCGAAATGACTATAATTCATTCATACCCGTTTTTACGAGCGAGCAATTAATGACAGTAAACAGGAGCCATTGCAAGCTGGTAACCACTACAAGATAGTACGCAAGTATTCTTAATAAACACCTAATTAAATACCATCAACCAAGTATTCATTATTGTTAGTAATAGTCTTTTTTTAAGATAAAGCGAACAAGGATATTATAATGAGATGCAAATTGTTCGAGACAAAAGTCTAATGCTAATGATATAGCTTAAGAATATTGACTTTCTAATAAGGCGATATATACTTCTTGAGATTGTAAAGTGATCATATATACTGTCTACATTTGCAATGGCCTGACAAGGGATCAAGATTCACGATCTCAATCAAAAGCTAATCATTGGCCATACCTTTACCCTTGATTCTTAAGTAGCATCTCACAAGTTTAACCACAAAATGTATAAAATCACTACAATTTTGTTGCCACGGGCATGCATTCGAAACACACACTTCTCGAGTGGTGTGTCCAGGTGATTGGATGACCACAATAGTGTATACAGTGTACTTAGCACTAATCTGGCACGTGAAAGTCCTATGTGGCTGGATGACCTGTCAACCATAGTACGTCATGCACCTACCCTTTTAAGATAACTCCACATTTCTACCTACGGATTGACTTGTGCCAAAAAGAGTGCAGACTGGGATTAAAAGTGATTTGTTGACCATAAAGGTCAAATGCTGCCTCGCTAGAAAGATCAATTATAAAGCAAGCAATCATAATCTGCTAATATGTATCCACATCAATAAACAAGTTTTAATTGCTGGCCATTTTTTCAGCATCTAATTTATGTGAACCACATATAGTGCACTAGCATGTACATAAGACACACCCTAACTTGATTCGTGAAGACACACTTCTACTCGTGGCTTAACGTATGCAAAAACTATCCCACCATGCTTCTCATGCCCATAAATATGGCTTCCTCTCATCAGTTTCTTTCATAACTCATAAACGGAAGTAAAACAAAACCACAAAATTTCACAGCCATCACTAAAAAAATAAAATACAAAAATCTTAAATATATTTATTATATTAATATTATTCTTTTTTTATTTTTAGAAGTTAGAAAGAAGAATACTTCTTCTTTTTATAAGTATAAGATTAAGAGTCTATTTCATATTGATTAGAATAGGAACTGCCAATTGTTAATTTTATATTAACTTTAATATTAAATTAACAAATTTCTAGATATTAATTACTGATCCAATTTTTTTAGTCAAATCCATTCCAAATTATTCCAATATTTTAGGACTTATTTGTTTGTCGTACAAAAAAAACTTTTTGAATTCCCTGTAGAAAAAGATTTCCCTAATGACAACTCTTGTGTGACAAAGAACATCAGAGGGTGGTCATTCATGATCTATGCAAAAGAACTTTATATATGATGGAAGTGATGGTTACGACTATGGCCACCATCAGCGTATAGGTTAGAAGGTGATGGTGATGATGATGACGGAGATTATGGCTATGCTCCAGCAGCAGCAGAAGGAGATGGTGGTGATGATGATGATGATGGAGATTATGATTATGCTCTGGCAGCATAAAGTAGTTACTTAACCAAGAACATGAAGTCTTCTAACATCGACGGGATTAGAAGTGAGAATTTGAGGGAGAAGAAACCCTGATCATGGGGAATTTTTGGTAGCTTTGAGAATGTATTTGATTAGTTAAATTGCTATATGGCCTTACTGTATAACAAGTGCGTATGAGATGTAGGTGTCTAATCGAAGGTTTAACCGCCCAGAATGTAGTACATTTTTTTGAACAATAAACAATGGTTTTGAGAGTAGTTTCTAACTGCCCATGCTTGCATACATCTGCGTCAATTTTCAAAGTATCCATCTAGTACAATATTGGGTTAATCACCAATTGACCCATCTCAACCCACAAACGACCCGGTCAACGAAAGTCAAAGTCAACATGGAAAAGTCAACTCGCTGGAAATAACTGCCAATAGCAGTTACAAACAGTTATATGACAGTTACAAACATAACTGCCATATCATGAACCATCACAACGGTTCACAGTGTACCTTTTCGATATGTATATATAGATTAGAACATGTAGCGATTACAATGATGACAGATTTATAGAAAATTGAGAGTATTTCATATTTTGGTATATCGTTGATTAAAGATCCGTGAAATTGGGCCAACAATTGGTATCAGAGCCAAAATCATCATATACCAAGGCTTTTCAAACTCAGTTCTTGAATCAAAAAAACTGAAAAAGATTCGAAATTTTTTTTCTTGCACAAAAAACTGTTGAACCAAAAATTAATCACAAGATCATTTTCGGTGTGATAATTCATCAAAGGAAAACAACAACTTTTGTCACCAAGGTATCAATCACAAGAGTGAATTGTTACCGGCATCAAAAGGGTTCTTTTTTTTCATTCGTTTTTGCAAAATAGTCGAATCAAATTCAAGAACAAAGAAGAAAGAAAAACCAATAAACAAAAGTCATCAATTAGGGCAGAATCAAGATTCGAATTAGAACCAAGAAAAATTGATGTTCACACGGCATGACAGTAGAGGAAAACCTTTTAGAGAATATGGTCAGGGAAGAGTTAACCAGTCTCGAGGCCGAGAACAAGACAAGAACAATTATCAATCTAAAAGGGAAGAACGAGCGTCTTTTGAAGAAGATACAAGAGACAAATCTCAAGTCACATGCTACCGATGTCACAAACTTGGACATTATGCATATGAATGTCAAAATAAACGCAAGAATCAAGTCAGAGAACAATCCAATTTTATTGAAGAAGACTTAGAGCCAACATTGCTTATGGCGACTATAACTGAAGAGAAATGATACAATGCAGAAACAACAGAGATTGCAGAAACAACAGAGATTGCAGAAACAGCAGAGATTGCAGAAACAGCAGAGAGTGCAAAAACAACAGAGATTGCAGAAACAGTAGAGAGTGCTAAAACAGCAGAGAGTGCAGAAATAGCAGAGATTGCGGAAACCGCAGAGAGTGCAGAAATCGCAGAGAGTGCAGACACCGCAGAGAATGCAGAAACAACAGAGAAGCAGAAGACAGCAGGGAGTGCAGAAGATTCTAAAATTCGATCAATGTTTGCAACAAATGTTAAAGGAAGCAAAATGGAGTTATGTGAGACGACTACAAAAGACTTAAAGATCTACGTCGCAGCGATTGTGATTAAGGGGGAGAATATTGGGTTAATCACCAATCGACCCATCTCAACCCACAAACGACCCGGTCAACAAAAGTCAAAGTCAACATGAAAAAGTCAACTCGCTGGAAATAACTGCCAATAGCAGTTACAAACAGTTATATGACAGTTACAAACATAACTGCCATATCATGAACCATCACAACGGTTCACAATGTACCTTTTCGATATGTATATATAGATTAGAACATGTAGCGATTACAATGATGACAAATTTATAGAAAATAGAGATTATTTCATATTTTGGTATATCGTTGATTAAAGATCCGTGAAATTGGGCCAACATACAAGACCAATGTCTTCTTTGCTTTGGAAACTGACGAAGTCTTATTTAACAGAAGTCTTCTTTGATATATTAGTAACAACAGTCTTTCCTAACAATAATCTATTACACACCATGATTGATAATTATAATAATCACCTTTTAATCAAGATAAAGCGTACACGGATATTAGATTAATATACAACTTGTGTGGTACAAAATAGTCTAATTATAATGATATAACTTAAGAATATTGACTATGTAAAATATAAGGCGAAATATGCTTCTTGAGATTGTAAAATGATCATATATATATATCATCTTACTTTTGCAATGGCTTGGCAAAGGATCAAAGATTCTAGTCTTTCAAAAGCTAAGGGTGCGTTTAGTTGGGGGAAAACACCCTTGTTTTTCACAAAATGTTTTGTGGAAAACAAGGAAAATGGAGAACGCGTTCAAATTATCATTTTCCAACAAAATATTTTGCAAAACACAAAATCCCCTATTCCTAATCTAACAAGGAAAATTAGAAAACAAATTTTAGTTGTTTTCCTTGTTTTCCTTTGTAACCCCCAACCCCCCCTCCCCTTCTTCAAAATAGAAAATACAAATATCAACTAAACACATTTTCTATATTTTCAAGTGTTTTGTGGAGATAAATTTCCCATCCAAATTTTTACAAAACTAGAAATAGAAAACAAGAGAATTTTTTCTCTAACTAAACGCACCCTAATCATTTGCCATTTCTGTACACTTGATTCTTAACCATAAAATGTAGAAAATCACTACAATTTCCTTGCCAGAGACATGCATTTGAAACACACACTTATCCAGTAGTGCGTCCAGGTGAACTAGTAGTACAATGGTGTGTAACAGTGTACCTAGCGCTGAAGTGGCACCTAAAAGTCCTATGTGGCTAGATGACCTGTCAATTATAGTACGTCATGCACCTAGCTATCCTTAGCTAATATCTCTAGGATTTTATACTGCCAACAAGTTTACATGACATTAAGATTACTTTTTGCAAGACAATAAAAATAAGACGATTTGAATTCATGATGTTTAAAATATTATTGTTAAAAGTCAAATATCGTAAGTTAAAGCATTCCTTTAATTGACGAGTTCGTGACTTCCCAAAGATACAGAGATGTCTAATAAACTTGCGACAAAAAATATAAAATAGAGCATATATAAGACACACATACACTGCGCTATCATGTACATAAGACACACCTAGCTTGACTCTTGAAGACACACTTCTACTCGTGGCTTAGCATATGCTAAAACTATCCCACCAACTTTCTCATGCCCATAAATATGGCTTCCTCTCATCAATTTCTTTCATTAATCATGAACGGAAGTAAAACAAAACCTCGAAATTTCACAGCCATCACTAAGAAAATGTCTTGTGTTAGAAAGAACATCAGAAGGTGGTCATTCATGATCTATGAAGACGGACACTATGATGGAAGTGACTGCTACGAGTATCCACCATCAGCGTATATGTTAGAAGGTTATGGTGATGATGATGACGGAGATTATGACTATGCTCCAGCAGCATCAAAAGAAGATGGTGATAATGATGACGGAGAATGTGATTATGCTCCAGCAGCATCAGAAGGAGATGGTGATAATGATGACGGAGAATGTGATTATGCTCCAGCAGCATCAGAAGGAGATGGTGATGATGATGACGGAGATTATGATTATGCTCCAGCAGTATCAGAAGGAGATGGTGATGATGACGACAGAGATTATGAGTTTATGACTATGCTCCAGCAGTGTCAGCAAGAGATGGTGATGATGATGATGGAGATTGTGATTATGCTCCGGCAGGATGAATTAGTTAACGCATTGCATGAAGGCTTCTAAACATTAACAAGGTTTCTAGTGAGAATATGAGGGAAAAGAACCCCTAGTCAAGAAGAATTTTTACTTAATTTTGAGAATGTATTAACTAGTTAGGTTCCATTGATGTAGTAGATTTGATTTTCCTTAAACAAGATTTTGTTTTGATAGTAGTTTCTAATTTTGCAAACAAAACCTGTGAAATGACAATAATTATCACCTATATACAGACACCAGAAATTAATGACAGAAGACAGTAGCCATTGCAAGCAGCCAAACACTACCAGATAGTGAGCAAGTATTTAACCACAAAATGTAGCAAAACACTACAATTTTGTTGCCACAGACATGCACTCGAAACACACAATTCTTGAGTAGTGTGTCCAGGTGAACTAGTTGTAAAAGTTGTGTGCTAGTGAAACTACTGCTGATCTGGCACCTGAAAGTCCTAGGTGGTTGGATGACTTGTCAACCGTAGTACGTCATGCACCTACCCTTTGCTGATAACTCCACACTTCTAGTCAAGGGTTGACTTATGCCAAAATGAGTCCAACACTAGCTCTTTTTTACTTTTCCAGTCACACAACATTGAGGATCAAGATTTTCTTTCGAAAAGAGATGAGTTGGTGTAAGATTATACATAAGTGCTAGAAATCGTTGGATATATAATCTACTCAAACTGAGAATAAAATTGATTTGTTGACCATCAAGGTCAAATGCAGCCTCACTGAAAAGATAAATCCTAAACCAAGCAAACATAATCATATAAACAGGTGAAGACAAACATGCTACTATGCTAGTATGTGTCCACATGAATTAACAAAATTCAATTGCTGACCACTTCTTTTATAAAAAAACCAGAAGTCAAAGGTATATAAATGTATAGTAGTATTGGACATCCATACAATATTAGACACTATATCTAGAAGCATTCCTAAAACTCTATGGAAAAAATGGCCATATAATACACTGCCAATACGTTTACATGGCGTTAAGTATATTAAAATTACTTTTTTGCAAGAGAGGAAAACTACAACTTAACTTCATAATGTTTGAAATTTCATAGTAAAAGGTAAAATATAGTCAGTTAAGTCATTCCTTGTGACAAAAATTATATAAATAGAGCATACATGCCTTTTCCTCTGCTTCATTTTTCTGCATCTTATTTATGTGACCCACATATAGTGCGCTATCATGTACATAAGACACACCATAGCTTGACTCGTGAAGACACACGTCTACTCGTGGCTTAATGTATGCTAAAACTATCCAAACATGCTTCTCATGCCCATAAATACGGCTTCAATCTCATCAGTTTTATTCATAATCAATCGTAAAACAAAAGCTTAATTTTACAGCCATCAATAAGAAAATGTCTTGTGTTACAATGAACATCAGAGGGTGGTCATTCATGATCTATGAAGACGGACACTATGATGGAAGTGATTGCTATCCTCCATCAGCATATAGGTTAGAAGGTGATGGTGATGGTGATGATGATGACGGAGATTATGACTATGCTCCAGCAGCGTCAGAAGGAGATGGTGATGATGATGATGATGGAGATTATGATTATGCTCCGGCAGCATAAAGTAGTTACTTAACCAATAACATGAAGTCTTCTAACATCGACGGGATTAGAAGTGAGAATTTGAGGGAGAAGAAACCCTGATCATGGGGAATTTTTGGTTAGCTTTGAGAATGTATTTGATCAGTTAGACTGCTATATGGCCTTACTGTATAAAAGTGCTTGTGAGATGTAGGTGTCTAATAGAAGGTTTAACAGCCCAATAATGTAGTACATTTTGTTGAACTCTAAATAATGGTTCTAAGAGTAGTTTCTAACTGCCCATGCTTGCATACATCTGCATCAAATTTCAAGTATCCATCTAGCACAAGACCAATGTCTTCTTTGTTTTGGAAAGAGACAAAAGTCTTATTTAAAAGAAGTCTTCTTTAAACAAGTATATTAAAAACAATAGTCTTGCTTAATGATAAACTAATACACACCATGCTTGAAAAATTATAATATTCGGCTTTTAATTAAGATAAAGCGAACAAGAATATTAGGTTAGTATATAACTTGTCCGGACCAAGTGGCAAGTAGTCTAATTTAAATGATATTTTAAGTAAGTTGACTCTTTTATAAGGCGAAATATGCCTCTTTAGATTGTAAAGTGATCATATATACTACTGGCCTCATAAGGGATCAAGATTCTGACTATCAAAAGCTAATCATTTGCCATTCCTTTACACTTGATTCTTAAATAGCATCTAACATTTTGTGATTTTGACCACATATAGAAAAACACTACAAAATGTCATTGCTACACACATGCACAAAACACACACCTCACGAGTAGTATGTTATGTCCAGGTGAACTAGTTGTGCAAGGGTGTGCAGTGTTCCTAGCGCTGATCTAGCACCTGAACTATTGGATGACCTGTCAATCATAGTATGACACTACGACATGAACCTTTTAAATAAACTTGGGTTATACGATTCATGAACCCAACACACACGAAAAATGTTGAATATAGAAGCATTCCTACAACTCTATGGAACACAATGCTCATATGATACACTACCAATACGTTTACATGGCATCAAGTGATATTTTTTTTTGTAAGACAGGAAAAATAATATTTGAATTCATGATGTTTAAAATGTTATAGTAAAAGGTCAAATATAGTCAGTTAAGTCATGAATTTTCCTAAGTGACTTGCTAAAAGAACAGATTTCTAATAAACTTGTGACAAAAAATAAATAAATAGAGCATCTTTACCTTTTCCATGTGCTGCTTCACTTTTTTCAGCATCTTATTTATGTGACCCACATATAGTGCGCCATCATGTACATAAGACACACCCTAGCTTGACTCGTGAAGACACACTTCTACTAGTGGCTTAACGTATGCTAAAACTATCCCACCATGTTTCTCGTGCCCATAAATATGGTTCCTCTCATCAATTTCTTTCATAAATCATAAAAAGAAGTAAATCGAAACCACAAAATTTCAAAGCCATCACTAAGAAAATGTCTTGTGTAAAAAAGAGCATCAGAGGGTGGTCATTCATGATCTATGCAGAAGAACACTATGATGGAAGTGACGGCTACGACTATCCACCATCAGCGTATAGGATAGAAGGTGATGGTGATGATGATGACGGAGATTATGACTATGCTCCAGCAGCAGCAGAAGGAGATGGTGATGATGATGATGGAGATTATGATTATGCTCCGGCAGCATAAAGTAGTTACTTAACAAATAACATGATGTCTTCAATTCTGACATCGACGGGATTAGTAGTGAGAATTTGAGGGAGAAGAAACCCTGATCATGGGGAATCTTTTGTTAGCTTTGAAAATGTATTTGGTTAGTTAGATTGCTATATGGCCTCACTGTATAACAAGTGCTTATGAGATGTAGCTGTCTAATCGAACGTTTAACAGCCCATTAATGTAGTACATTTTGTTGAACAATAAATAGCGGTTCTAACTTCTAAGAGTTGTTTCTAACTGCCCATGCTTGCATAAATCTGCATCAACTTTCAAAGTATCCATCTAGCACAAGACCAATGTCTTCCTTGTTTTGGAAATTATGAGACAAAGTCTAATTTAACATAAGTCTTCTTTGAACAAGTATTTTAATTACTAACAATAGTCTTAACAGCATGTTTGAAAATTATAATAATCCCCTTTTAATTAATTACTATAAGAAAAAGCGTGATATTAGATTAAGATACAACTTGTATGGTACAAAATAGTCTAATTATAATGATATAACTTAAGAATATTGACTACGTGATAAATAAGGTGAAATAAGCTTCTAGAGATTGTAAAGTTATCATATATATACCACCTTACTTTTGCAATGGCCCGACAAGTGATTAAGATTCTGTCTATCAAAAGCTAATCATGTGCCATTCCTTTACACTTGATTCTTTAATAGCATCTCTCATTTTAAGCACAAAATTTATAAAATCACCAGAATTTCGTTTCCACGGACATGCATTTGAAACACACACTTCTCAAGTAGTTAGTCCAGGTGAACTAGCTAGTTGTACAATGGAGTGTAACAGTGTACCCAGCGCTGATGTGGCACCTGAAAGTCCTACGTGGCTAGATGACCTGTCAACATACCATAGTACGTCATGCACCTAGCTATCCTTAGCTGATAACTCCACCCCTCTACTCGTGGATTGACTTATGCTAGAAGTGAGTGCAACACCAATATTTGTACTTTTGTGGTCAAACAGTTTTTGTACACAGGCTTGTGGCCAATTGATTTTGGTTTCAAGAGATGTTTCATATTTCTGGTTGAGACTTTGTAAATGATGTAAAAGCAATGGAACAGTAACGGGTACAATAGATATACTAAGAACAGATACTGCATTAAGATTTGATAAATGTTGTTGTATGTTTTCTGATGAAGAAAACATATACTCCCTCCGTCTCAATTTAATTGTCAGGAGAGAGAAATCACAAAGTTTAATAAAAGTGGGGCCATTTTAATTTTCAACCACACGAATATAATATTCTCTCTTTAGATTCTCTAGTTTTTACTAAAAAAGGAAAGTGGACAATCATTTTGAGACATCCAAAAATAGAAATATGGACAATTAAATTGAGACGGAGGGAGTATATATGTTTCTAAATGACACAATATGGCAGTTACATTTCTCCCAAACCATTGTGACCCTTGGGGAAATAACTGTCAAGTAACTACCTACATAACTGCCACCATATGGGCTGATTGGGTTATCCCAGTTTCACCCATATACAGGCTTCAATTTGACCCACACTAACTATTACATAATAATTGTATTTAAAACATAAAGTACCATAATATTAAACTATGATATGATCTTAACTCAATTAAGACATGCTAACATTCCCTCCCTTAAGTGATTAAGATCAAATCTCCTTCTGAGTTGATCCTTCTTGCTTTTCTTCAAGCAATGACTTCAAAATCATTGTTGTCTTGACTGCTTTCATCTCCATCTTCATCTTCATTGTCCAACTTGACACCAAACTTGTTTGCTCCATCTTCAAATGCTTCATCCTTCACTGCATCTTCCTTCTGGCATGGTAGATCCCTGGCCATTCTTCTTTCACTGGTTTCACCCACTTCTCTTTGCATTTCACCCCAAGGACTTTGTGCAGTTTCATGGTATATGACTATAAGATCAATGAAATTTCTGTAACAAGCTCTAACTGTATTGGCATCATTCTTGTCCAATCCTTGCAACTGTGCAATCACCCCCCACTTGTCACCTATGATGACTGAGAAGTATCCACCCAAACTCTCAACAGTCTTGTACAAACATAGCAAGTTCAACTCAACATCTCTAACAACTAGTGGTATTGTATCCATTGCATCATAATTCAGATGCACCAAATAAAACAACTTGACCAAATCTATGAATCTCTTACTGAAGATTTCCCAGTTTTTGTACAACAAATCATCCTTTGCCAATAAATTCATGAAAGATAGATACCTTGAAAAAGAATTAACCTTAAGTGCATACAGAGTCCCATTATAACTGATGTACTCTTCATCAATGTAATCATGGGTATCATTCTTGTTCCAATCTAAATCTTCTAAGCCCCTAATCAAAGAGCATTCATCTGTAGGATCCATCTGTTTAAACTGATCCTCCAAAAACTGGTTATGTTCATTCACAATTTCTTTGAGTGCAACCTGTTCCTTTCCCTTTTTCTAAAATTGGTGATTGTTTTCTTAATTCTTCATCATGATACATATAAAAAATGCTACACATATCATCAGAGATCTCCATTTTATACCCTTGAGTTTCAAGCAATTCTAGGCTAAGCATATTAAATGAAACCTCAGGAGTATATTGGACATTCCTAATCACCACTTCTCCAACATCTGTCCTAATAATAACATCTCCTACCCCATATGAAAAGATAAATTTTCTTTCATGTTCTTCTTTGCCTATCATTTTAAACTTATAATCTATTTCATTAAATAGGGCTCTAGTGGGACACATATGAAACTTGTAAGAGTTACTAGTATACCAGATGTCATTCCAATTTTGCGAGTTTGTACCTTTCACCACATAGTCTGCAATCAAGTAGACCTTTTCTGAGTATTTGGCCTCTTCTGCTATGACCTTATTTGTCATCTCCTTTTCTTGTTGTAGTTCCAAGGCTGCAAGCCTCTTTCTATCCTTACATGCCCAAAAGGCATGTCCCTTTTCTTTGCAGATGTGGCACTTGGCTTTCTTGTCCCTTTTCATCTTCATAACTTTCTTCTTTAGTTTCAACAGATCATCAGATTCCTTTGCAGAGTTGAAGGCTTCATTTTCCATTATAGTTTGTGCCAGAATATCTTTTCCCATTGGAGAGATTATAGTTTTCTTCCTTTTGGAGTTCCACAGATTCACCCTTTTGGGAGTCTCTCTTAGGAGATATCTCCCGGACTTGAAACCTGTAGTTGGCCTATCCCATGGATGAGAGCCGTAGCTCTGATACCAATTGTACACAGGCTTGTGGCCAATTGATTTTGGTTTCAAGAGATGTTTCATATTTCTGGTTGAGACTTAGTAAATGATGTAAAAGCAATGGAACAGTAACGGGTACAATAGATATACTAAGAACAGATACTGCATTAAGATTTGATAAATGTTGTTATATGTTTTCTGATGAAGAAAACATATATATATGTTTCTAAATGACACAATATGGCAGTTACATTTCTCCTAAACCATTGTGACCCTTGGGGAAATAACTGTCAAGTAACTACCTACATAACTGCCACCATATGGGCTGATTGGGTTATCCCAGTTTGACTCATATGCAGGCTTCAATTCGACCCACACTAACTATTGCATAATAATTGTCTTTAAAACATAAAGTACCATAATATTAAACTATGATATGATCTTAACTCAATTAAGACAGGCTAACAGTTTTGAGGTTCTAGCTTATTTTGACAAAGAGAAGGGTTTTGTATTAGATGATACAGAAGTGCTAAAAATTATTGGATTTATGATTTAGTCAAACTGGAATTAAAAGTAACTTGTTGACCATAAAGGTGAGATGCAGCCTCACTAGAAAGTTAAATCATAAAGCAAGCAACAAATAATCATATAAATTGCTGACTACTTTTTCTCTTACTGAAATATAGTTATGAACATCCATACACTATTAGTCACTATACCTGTGACTCTGTGAGAGGAACCTTTTAAAAAAGATTGGGTTTTACAATTCATGAACCAAACACATTTACATGGCATTAAGTTTACTTTTTGAAAGAAAATAAAAATAAGATGTGAATTCATGATGTTTAAATTGTTATAGTTAAAGGTCAAATATCGTACGTTAAAGCGTTCCATTATTGAAGATTTAGTGACTTGCCAATAAAACAGAGATGTCTAATAAACTTGTGACAAAAAAATATATAAATAGAGCATATATACCTTTTCCCTGTGCTGCTTCACTTTTCAGCATCTTATTTAGGTGACCCACATATAGTTCGCTATCATGTACATAAGACACACCCTAGCTTGACTCGTGAAGACACACTTCTACTCGTGGCTTAACGTATGCTAAAACTATCCCACCATGCTTCTCATGCCCATAAATATGGCTTCCTCTCATCAGTTTCTTTCATAAATCATAAACAGGAGTAAAACAAGTCAGCCATCACTAAGAAAATGTCTTGTGTTACAAAGAACATTAGAGGGTGGTCATTCACGATCTATGAAGATGGACACTAAGATGGAAGTGACGGCCACGACTATCCACCATCAGCGTATATGTTAGAAGGTAATGGTGATGATGATGACAGAGGTTATGACTATGCTCCAGCAGCGTCAGAAGGAGATGGTGATGATGACGATGGAGATTATGATTATGCTCCGGCTGCATAAATTAGTTAGAGATAGCATGTATTAGTTAAAGAATTGCATGAAGGCTTCTAACATTGACAAGGTTATTAGTGAGAATGAGGGAGAAGAACCCCTAGTCAAGGGGAATTTTTACTTAACTTTGAGAATGTATTAACTAGGTAGGTTGCTATATATACGGTCTTAGCAGATCTAGGTGTTTATTGTCTGATCAAAGGTTTAACAGCCCAATAATGTAGTAGATTTTCCTTAAACAAGATTTGGTTTTGATAGTAGTTTCTAAATGTGCAAAAGGAAGGAAAAAAAAACAACTATGAAATGACAATACTTAATACCCGTAACAGTGACACCAGAAATTAATGACGGAAAACAGTAGGCATCGCAAGCAGCCAAACACTACTAGATAGTGAACAAGTATTTTGTTACGATCCCACATCGGACAAGTATGAGATTCGTTGGTGGTTTATAAAGTCTAGGTGTCCCCTCCTCATTTGAACTAGCTTTTTGTAGTGATATCTACACTTGGACTTATGAATCGATACAAGCCTAGTATGGGATAGGTTCGTATCAATTGGTATTAGAGCTAGCCCTACCTTTCGAGGTTCCAAAACTCGGAGTGGTGGCTTGGACCCGAAAAAGAAGGGTACCAACCGTGACCAACATAGCCGTGACCACTGAGCTCGGAGTGGTGGCCTACGGAGTGGTGGCTTGGACCCAAAAAGAGAGGTGCCAATCGTGACCAACATAGCCGTGACCAACGAGGGGGTTGGTTCTTCAAAGCGTGGGGTATTGTTAAGATCCCACATCGGCCAAGTATGAGACTGGTTGGTAGTTTATAAAGTCCAGGTGTCCCCTCGAAAATGTGTGTCCAGGTGAACTAGTTGTAAAAGTTGCCACAAACATGCAATGGAAAAGTTGGTGCTTTATAAAGTACATGTGTCCCCTCTTCCTTTAAGATAGCTTTTTGGAGTGAGTTCTACACTTGGACTTATGAACCGATACGAGCCTAGTATAGGATATGTTCGTATCATATTTTAACCACAAAATGCAGCAAAACACTACAATTTTGTTGCCACAGACATGCACTCGAAACGCACAATTCTTGAGTAGTGTGTCCAGGTGAACTAGTTGTAAAAGTTGTGTGAAGTGAACCTAGTGCTGATCAGGCACCTGAAAGTCCTGTGTGGTTGGATGACCTGTCAACCATAGTACGTCATGCACCTACCCTTTGCTGATAACTCCACAGTTCTACTCAAGGGTTGACTTATGCCAAAATGAGTCCAACACTAGCTCTTTTTCACTTGTCCAGTCACACAACATTTAGGATCGAGATTTTCTTTGGAAAAGATAAGAGTTGATGTAAGATTCTACGTAAGTGCTAGATATATAATCTACTCAAACTGAGAATAAAAGTGATTTGTTGACCATCAAGGTCAAATGCAACCTTACTGAAAAGATAAATCCTAAACCAAGCAATCATAATCATAATCATATAAACAGGTAAAGGCAAACATGCTAGTATGTTTCCACATGAATAAACAAAATCCAATTGCTGATCACTTCAATATAGAAATCCGAAGTCAAAGATATATAAAAGTATACGTTTGGACATCCATACCATCCATGAACCCAACACAAACGAAACATGTTGAATATAGAACTATAGAAGCATTGCTACAACTCTAAGAAAAAAACTGACCATATAATGTTGAATCATATACACTACCAATCGTTTACATGGCATTTACCAGTATAGTAAACACTTATGGCGTTCCTTTATTAGAGATTTTCCCAAGTGACTAGCAAAAAAAATACAATATACAGGACGCATTTTCTTTGTGGAACACAGATGTCCAATACACTTGTGACTAAAAAATAAATAACTAAAAAATATGTATACCTTTTCCCTGTCCTGCTTTAATTTCCAGCATCTTAAGTACGTGACCACATATGGACCAGAGAGAAATGCACAATCTTGATTCTTCACCACTTGTAGTTACAACTATAGTTATTGTGTTGGACCTTGTAATTGCATAAGTCTTGTATTATGTAAATAACTATAGACGAAGGACCAAAGTTGGTCATTAGATAGTTTATAACCGCCAAGCGGTTAAAAGTAGTTAATAGCTGTTAAAGTTAGTTAAATAACCGAATAGCGGTTATGGGTAGTTAAAAGCGGTTATGGCGGTTATGGTAGTTTAAAGGTAGTTATACCCTTTCATGAAGGGACACGATGGTTCGCTTGTGAGCCTATATATACGTTGAATATGTATCATTAGGTGTCTCTCAAATACAATGTAACCACTGTTATATTGATTAATAAATGAATCATCTTCTTGTTAATCTTGTGCATATATCGATCCTGGAAATATCAATTGAAAGGACCTGTGAAAAATACAACATGGCATCAGAGCCGAAGGTTTACAAGATTACAAATTGTGATTCAAGAATTTTGATCAAGAAGATCAAGATACCGAGAAGGGAAGACACCAAGGATGTTGGGGAAGATAATGCATGATCAGAACCAACGGAAGTTGCAAAATAGCAACGACTTCAATCCAACGAAGATTGAAGGAAACTTTTGTGGGAGCGGCAAGTTTTGATAAGTTTTGATAACCGACACAAAAGGACACCAAACGTATTGGTGGGAGAAAACTTGGAGGAATAATTTTTAGGAAACCTTTGTTGGTGACTTACATCACACGACAACAAAGAAGAAGGAAACCCTTGTTGCTATTTAACACAATAAGAAGAAAGGAAAAACAATATTGTTTGGATACTACCATCGTAGTGGTAAAGAAGAAGACAAACAAATCAGTTTTGTTTGAATAAATACCGAAAGGTATTTTGGATACTGTGTTCGAATAGGACTTGAAATCAAAAAATAACAAACAACAATCTTTGTTGTTTTACCAAGAAGAAAGCCGAGACCAAGAGATCTAGGGCACGTTTGTTCCAAGTCGGACGCAAAAGAAAGAGAAAGACAACGTGACAAGAAGTAAACAACGAAAAAGAACAAGAAGTTGGTGAGACAGGAGGAAGAAAAGAAAGAGACACGGAGAAGAGCACGAAGACTCGAAGAACAAGACTTAAACAATATAATTAGGGGGGAAATTGTTGGACCTTGTAATTGCATAAGTCTTGTATTATGTAAATAACGATAGACGAACGACCAAAGTTGGTCATTAGATAGTTTATAACCGCCAAGCGGTTAAAAGTAGTTAATAGCGGTTAAAGTTAGTTAAATAACCGAATAGCGGTTATGGGTAGTTAAAAGCGGTTATGGCGGTTATGGTAGTTAAAAGGTAGTTATACCCTTTCATGAAGGGACACGATGGTTCGCTTGTGAGCCTATATATACGTTGCATATGTATCATTGTTAGGTGTCTCTCAAATACAATGTAACCACTGTTATATTGATTAATAAATGAATCATCTTCTTGTTAATCTTGTGCATATATCGATCCTGAAAATATCAATTGAAAGGACCTGTGAAAATACAACATACTGTATGCTGCTGACATGTCTCCTAAAATTTTTGTTCACATGTATAGTGCACTATCATGTACATAAGATACAACCCTAGCTTGACTCATGAAGGCACACTTCTACTCATGGCTTAGCGTAGGCTAAGACTATCCTACCATTCTGCTCATGCCCATAAATATGGCTTCAAGCTCATCAGTTTCTTTCATAAATCTAATCGAAAGTAAAACAAAACCTCAAAATTTCACAGCCATCACTAACAAAATGTCTAGTGTTACAAAGAACATCAGAGGCTGGTCATTCATGATATATGCAGAAGAACACTATGATGGGAGTGACGGCTACGACTATCCACCATCAGCATATAGGTTAGAAGGTGACGGTGATGATGATGATGGAGATTATGACTACGCTCCAGCAGCATCAGAAGGTGATGATGACGATGGAGACTATGATTATGCTCCGGCAGCGTAAAACAGCTACTTAACCAATAACATGAAGTCTTCTAACATCGACGGGATCACTAGTTAGAATAAGAGGGAGATGAAACCCATATCATGGGGAACTTTTAGTTAACTTTGAGAATGTAATTGATTAGTTAGATTGCTATACGGTCTTACTGTATAAGAAGTGCTTATGAGATGTAGGTGTCTAATCAAAGCTTTAACAGCCCAATAGTGTAGTAAATTTTCTCGAACAATAAATGGTTCTAAAAGGAGCTTCTAACATCCCATGCTTGCATACATCTACATCAATGTTCAAAGTATCCATCTAGCACAACACAGAAGTCCGATTTGTTTTTGAAAGAGACAAAAGTCTAAATATATAAACACATGGAACAAGCATATTACTAAGAATTGTCTTAAGGATAAACCAAAACTAAAACAAACAACACTTAATATTATTAGTCATCGTCTTTTTTTAAGACAAAGAAAACAAGGATATTTGATTAAGATGCAAATTGTTCGGGACAAAATAGTCTGATCCTAATGATATAGCTTAAGAATATTGCCTTTTTAATGAGGCGAAATATACTTATTGTGATTGTAAAGTGATCATATATACCATCTTATTTTTGCAATGGCCCGACAATGGATCAATATTCGGTCTAGCAAAAGCTAATGATTTGCCATTCCTTTACCCTTGATTTTCAAATAGCATCTCACCTTTTAGCCACAGACATGCATTTGAAACACACTTCTCGAGTAGTGTGTCCAGGTCAACTAGTTGTACGTACAATAGTGTGTACAGTGTACCTAGCACTGATGTGGCACCTGAAAGTCCTATGTGGCTAGATGACATGTCAACCATGCACCTAGCTATACTTAGGGCGTGTTTGTTTCATTAAGATGTTTTGGGTCTGAATCTGACTACCACATCTTACTAGTAAGAGGTGGCTAGAAAGTCTAAATCTGAACGAAATAATGTTGTTTGTTTTTTATAAGTGTCCGAATGATTTTAAGTGCTCGTTTTTGCAATTTGTTTATTAAACCAACGCAATGCAATAACAAGTAACTTATGTAAATATTAAACAAGACTTTTTATCATAAATATAACATAGTTAATAAACAATCAAATATATTATATAAAGTTTACAAAACGAGTAAGAGGCAGTAAGACAAGTCTCCCACCTCTTACTGAGTAAGATGTTATATGTCTAACTGGGTCTTACTCAAAAGAAAAAAACAAACAAACAAAACGTCTGCCCACCTCTTACTAGCAAGAGTAAGAGGGCTAGTAAGACCTTTTTTTAAAAAACAAACACACCCTTAGCTGATAACTCCACACTTCTACTCATGGATTGACTTATGCTAGAAGTGAGTGCAACACCAAGATTTTTTACTTTTGTGGTCAAACAGCTTTGAGGTTCCAGCTTATTTTAACAAAGAGAAGGGTTTTGTATTAGATGATACAGAAGTGCTACAAATAGTTGGATTTATGATTTAGTCAAACTGGAATTAAGAGTGACTTGTTGACCATAAAGGTGAGAGAGTAGAGACACAGCCTCACTAGAAAGTTAAATCATAAAGCAAGCAACAAATAATCATATATACTGCTGAACACTTTTTCTCTTACAGAAAGATAGTTATGAACATCCATACTATACACTATTAGACACTATACCTGTGAGAGGAACCTTTTGAAAAAGCTTGGGTTTTAAAATTCATGAACCGAACACATACAAAAAATGTTGAATATAGAAGCATTCCTATGACTCTAAAGATTTTACACTACCAACACGTTTACATGGCATTAAGATTGCTTTTTGTAAGACAACAAAAATAAGATTTGAATTCATGATGTTAAATTGTTAGAGTTAATTAAAGGTCAAATGTCGTAAGTTAAAGCGTTCCATTATTGAAGAATTAGTGACTTGTCAAAAAAACAGAGATGTCTAATAAACTTGTGACAAAAAAAATATATAAATAGAGCATATATACCTTTTCCGTGTGCTGCTTCACTTTTCAGCATCTTATTTGTGTGACCCACATATAGTGCGCTATCATGTACATAAGACACACCCTAGCTTGACTCGTGAAGACACACTTCTACTCGAGGCTTAACGTATGCTAAAACTATACCACGCTTCTCATGCCCATAAATATGGCTTCAATCTCATCAGTTTTTTTCATAATCAATCGTAAAACATAAACTTAATTTTACAGCCATCACTAAGAAAATGTCTTGTGTTTCAAAGAACATCAGAGGGGGGTCATTCATGATCTATGCAGAAGAACACTATGATGGAAGTAACGGCTACGAGTATCCACCATCACTGTATATGTTAGACGGTGATGGTGATGATGATGACGGAGATTATGATGACTATGCTCCAGCAGCAGCATCACAAGGAGATGGTGATGATGATGATGGAGATTATGATTATGCTCCAGCAGCATGAATTAGTTAACGGATAGCTTGAAGTCTTAGTTTTCGTCTGCATGGTTATATTCATACATGTTCCGACTCGCTGGTCATTTGAAATTAAAAGTGTGGAGATTTGAAGGTTGGGATCCAAATAGTTTACCCATACTTAAAAGTTTGGAAACTTGAACAATTTTCCACACCTTTTAGTTAGTATTTTACATTGAGTTTTTGTCAATTTAGTGTGACAAAACCAAGGTTATAAATAGCGCGAGGTGTGACGTGGCGGCATGATCAAGCCTCACATCTTTGCGACCAAGTCGAAGCTTTTGCGTTTATAAAGCGTGTGTACGAAAGTATAGGCAAGACAAGATGAACAACAGAACTTTTATTCAGATCTAAGCTGCAATAGTCAGCTTAGATTAAGTTTACAATAGTATCCAAATGTTACAAGACTAGATTAATGTCAATGAGACAATAATCATGTAAATGTAAAGACAAGACAAGATCAGTGAAATGATCAGAGAGAAGAGAAGAGAGTGGTACAAAAGACTGCACACTCAAGTGTATCTAACCCTAGATTAAGGGACTTATTAAATAGGAGATTAAGTTACACAAAGACCCCTCTAACGGCTATAAATGACTCATCAGCATAAATGAGAATAGCTTCAGCAGAATCGAGCGTCTTGGAACTTTAAACCTTTTATTCTTTGTCCATGATTAACCCCTGTAGAATCTCTGCAATGAACATAACTTGAAAGCCATTAGCAATTGATAGAATGATATGTTTGCCACAGATTGATACCTCAAAATTTAACATTCCCCCTTAATCTGATGAGCAAACATATCAAACAAATATCAATTTTGCACACAAAAATTTATGCTGATAGACAGGGAGGTTTTTAGTGAGTATGTCTGCAGTTTGGTTTGAAGAGCCAATATTTTTAGCACTTATAACACCTCTAGCAATTTTTTCCCTGATGAAGTGAACATCAATTTCAAAGTGTTTTGATCTTTCATGGAAAACAGGGTTGACAGCAAGTTGTAAAGCAGATTTGTTATCACAAAAAAGATTAACAGGGAGATTAATATCAACTTTTAGATCCTTTAAGATTTTTTGAATCCAAATGATTTCACAGGCAGCAGTAGACATAGATCTATACTCTGCTTCTGTGGAGGATTTTGAAAGAGTGTTTTGTTTTTTACTTTTCCATGAGATCAGACAATCATTAAAGAAAACACAGTACCATGTGACAGATTTTTTGGTTTTCTTGCATTTGGCCCAATCAGCATCACTATATCCTTCAAGATGATTTTCAGAGTTGCTGAAATTGTACCTTAGACCTTTTCCTGGAGCTCCTTTTAGATATCTCAGAACATTGAGGGCACATTCCAGATGAGATTTCAAGGGAGAATGCATATATTGTGCCAGACAATGAACTTAGTATGAGATGTCAGGTCTTGTATGGGTGAGATAGATAAGTTTCCCAAGTAACTTCTGATAACCAGTGATGTTGACAAGTAAGGGATCATCAGCAGTGGGAATGTATGGAAGGACAGAGTTGGGTTCCATAGGAGTGGACACAGGTTTGCACCCAAGAAGGCCAAATTCTTTGAGAAGTTCAAGACAGTATTTTCTTTGGGAGAGACAAATGTCATTCCCAGTTTTTAAAACCTCAATGCCAAGAAAATATTTTAGATTTCCCAAGTCTTTAATATGAAATTTTGATTTTAGAAACTCTTTGAATAGGTTTATCTCATCAATGCAGTTTCCAGTAAGGACAATATCATCCACATAAACAAGCAGAGCAATAAAAATGTTATTCTCTGTTTTGGTGAACAAAGAGTGATCATTAACAGATTGAACAAAGTTATTTTCTTTTAAAACACTGACAAGTTTTTCATTCCATTTCCTGGGAGCTTGTTTTAGGCCATATAGAGACTTGACAAGTTTACAAACTTTATTCTTATTGTTCTCATTACAGAACCCCTTGGGGATGGTCATATAGATATCCTCATCAAGATCTCCATACAGGAAAGCATTGTTAACATCAAGTTGAAAAAGAGGCCATTTATTTTTTACAGCTAAGGCAATAAGACATCTAACAATAGACATTTTCACAACATGAGAAAAAGTTTCATCATAGTCTATTCCTTCCCTTTGGTTATAGCCTTTAACAACTAATCTAGCCTTGTATCTATCAACTTCACCATTGGCTTTATATTTGATTTTAAAGATCCATTTGTAGCCAATAGGAGTTCTATTAGGAGGAAGATCAGTTATGTCCCAAGCATGGTTTTTCATTTAAGGCCTCAATTTTAGAGTTCATAGCATCAACCCAATTACTATCAAGGATAGCTTCTTCATAACAGGTAGGTTCAATACTTTTATTAAGACTAGAAGCAAAGCAGTAATTATCTTTGTTTAAATTAGAATAATTAACAACCTTTTCAACACCATATTTGACTTTCCCTTCTACAATAAAGTCATTAAGATTACTAGGCAACTTAGAAACTCTGGTTGACCTTCTAACAATAGTGGCTGGCAAGCCCCTTTCTTGTTCAGCAGAATCAGGTGATGTATCAGCAGAATCAGAAGATGCATCAGCAGGATGTGATTCATGTGATATGGTGCCCTCAGGGTGTGTATTATCATCTATAGATGTTGCAAGTGGTTCATCAATCCTAGTAGGATGACTTACCACAGTGCCATCATCATAGGATGTCACTCTCCCTTCATCATTGGGACTTATTTGTGAGTCAAAGAAATTTTTGTGATTTAAATCTTTAGGCACATAAGTTTCAACAAAAGGTTTTGACAAAGAATTTTTCATTTTGAAGGAAAAGATAGTTTCATAAAATTTGACATCTCTGGAATAAAAAATATTTTTTGTTTCTAAGCTCAAGAGCTTGTAACCTTTTTTCTCATTTGAATAGCCAATAAAGACACTTTTTTCAGACCTACTACCAAATTTATCAGAGATGTTGAGAATGGTGGCATAGCATAAGCAGCCAAAGACTCTAAGGAGAGAGAGTGAAGGGTCATGCCCATACACAAGGAAGAAGGGAGACTTGCCAGACAACACAGAAGAGGGTAACCTGTTTATGACATAAGCAGCAGTTAGAACACATTCAGGCCAAAGATATAGAGGTAATTCCCCCTGAAACATAAGGGATCTAGCCACATTAAGGAGATGCCTATGTTTCCTTTCTGCAATACCATTTTGTTGAGGTGTGTAAACACAAGAAGTTTGATGTAAAATTCTCTTTTCATGAAAGAAGTGTTGAAGTTTGTTATTGACAAATTCTGTCCCATTGTCACTTCTGAATATCTTAACATTGTGTTCAAATTGATTTGATAGCATATGAGTAAAGTTAACAATGGAAACATAAACATCATCCTTTCCCTTAAGCATATAAACCCAGACTGCCCTAGAATAGTCATCAACAATGGTCAAAAAATATTTGTAACCATCTCTGCTAGTGACTTTATATGGTTCCCAAACATCTAGATGAACTAGTTGACCAATTTTAGTTGATTTATGTTCACTTAAAGGAAATGGTTCCCTGTTTTGTTTAGCTTTATTGCAAGTATCACAAAGATGGTCAGATTCAGAGGTTCCATCAAGATTAAGTGTGGACTTAAGTATATGTAGGACTTGGTCAGAGTGATGACCAAGTCTTTGATGCCAGAGATTTCTAGAAACATGACAAACAGAAATGCAGTTATTAGAAGCTATCTTACATGTGGAATCAATATCAAACATATATAACCCATTGCATTATTTACCAATCCCCACAATCATTTTTTGATGTAAATCCTGTATATAGCAATTAGATTCATTAAAGCCAACAAACATTTTATTGTCTTTAGCAATTTTATGAACAGACAGCAGACTGACATTGTACTCGGGAACAACCAGAACATCAAAAAGAGTTAGGTCATTATTGACCTTTAAATCACCAATTTTAGTAATTAAGGCCTGAGTGCCATTGGGATGACCAACGGTTAGACCAAGATTTGAAATATCAACAACATTAATTAAAATTTTTGCAGAAACAGTCATGTGCTGATTTGCACCAGAGTCAACAATCCAACCAAGACTTATGTTTCCAGATAAGGTTTTAGTGTTGTTGTTAAAGAATTTATCAAAGTTTATGTTAAACTTGACACTGCCATTAAAGAAGGTTCCTGAAAATTTTTTACCTGCTACGTTGGCATTAGCAGAAGACACATTGTTGTTGTTAGGAATTAGAAAATTCCATAGTGAAGAGTCGGTCACCCCAAATGTTATCTAGCTTAAGTTAGCTCGTAGACTTGTTATTAGTTACGATATTTAGTAGTTTATTTATTAGTTTGTAGTGTAGTTTAGCTTAGTGCAACACCGTGGAGGAAGGACGGGTCTTTACCCACTGTATCCCTGATCCACAGGCCGATAGGAGGTCGTGTATTATGTAAGTATAAATACCCCTTCCATCCATGGAAGGGGTGGTGCTTTTCTCATAATCTAATATTCTACAATTTGTGAAGTAACTCTCTACCAAGAAAACACCCAACTCTCTAACTTTCTCTCTCTAATGGCTAACATGTATTTTGATCTCCCAAGACCACCCGAATCATCAACACAATAAAAATACGATCCTACAATTGGTACCAGAGCCAAGGTTGTTGTGTTTTGATGATTTATTATGGATCGAATACTTGTTTTTTTACTGATTTCGTACCATTTTTTTATCAGAAAATTATTTTTTCCCTACTTCTTTGTCATATCAGTTTTTAACTTGTTTTGTGTACCCTTTTTGGTTAAACAAATTTGTCAAAGTGGTCTAATATCTGGTTTTTTGTCTTTTGTCCAAACTGTCTTTTTGAGAAACTAGTCTTTTTGTTCAAAGTTATGGTCAGTTTTTTAACAGTCGAGCTTTGTCATTAATGGGTCAAAACTGATGCAGATGATGTTTTTTTTTCTGGGTTTATTATGCATATGGTCGGAATATTGGTCGGAAAACTCATCGGAAAACATATATATCTTGCTAGCGACTTATGTCAAGTAAAACCTTAGCGACTTGTATTCACATGTCGTAGCGACTTGTTCTAGGACTTGGTGACGGTTTGACTTTTGAGTCAAACTGAAATGCTAGCGACTTGTCGTAGCGACTTGGGTCATCTAGCAACTTGGGTCATCAAGCGACTTGCTTTGAAAATATTGGCTAGCGACTTGGACACAACAGAAAAGATGAAGAAGATGATATGACCACGACCTCTACAACAATACACAAACTGATAACAAGACTTACCATGACCACAATACCAGACTCGATATCTCAACCCATTCGGATCACATACCAAGAAGACTCGTAAAGACCTCAGTTAAGAAACATCATTAGTCCATGAAAAACGTTAAAGAAATCGAATGAAAAAAAAGGCAACATCAACTGATTCGTTTCACAATCTTGTTCATAAGATCCAAACCATAACCAATCTTCACCACAAACAAATCTAACCTACCTCATTCAATCCCATCTCATATCAAACTAAACCTAGACTCAAGTTTAATGATCTCAGATTTGATTGTCTTTCAATCTTTTCAAGATTTTGTTGACGAATCATCTTCATCACAGATCCACTATGTTGAAGACTCGCTTCAATTAATCTCCGAAACAACAAGAGATAAAACATAACAAGGATGTTATTTTTATCTCCATAGTTCGTTCATGACCAATCTGAAAATGGAAAACAAAACGAAAACACATGCAATAAAACCTACCCGAGACCCATTTGAAAGGATCTTGAAGCCGTTCTCTTTTCATGACTTGATGCTAGAGACTCGTTCAAAAAGAAATGAAATATTATGTAGGTGGATTTATGTTTATGTTTGTGTTTCGATTTACCAAAGATGAAGGAGATGGAGTTTGGGATTCGAATGTACTGATGTATTGAGATTTGTGATTTGTTTTGGGAGAAACGTTAGATGGGAGGCGTATTTTGGAGTGAGTGAGTTTAGGGATTATTAGGTTAAAGTGTGACCATTAAGTGACTTATACTACCAAATGTAGGGTTGTGTTAAATACTTACTTGGGCTGAACGTTTTTTTTGCTTCTTGATCATGGGCCGATCATAGTCTGGACTATAATTGCTGTCTTATCAATGCATTTGATGCATCAAGGCATGTGAAGTATATTGCATATATTTAGTGAAAGTCAAATGCTACTTCGGAATTAATATAACGTGCATATTTTTTTAGAACTCTTAGACTGGAGCTCAATTGGTTTATGAGTAAAGTCATTTATAACATGCATATTTTCCGAGTGATATATAGCATATGTAGGACAAGAATGATATAGGATCAGGCCTTGATCAGATAGGCCAATCGGATATTGCTACTTCTCTTTGGGCCGAGCTATGAATTAAATGGGCCAAGCTGTTCGCTTTTATTAATACATGGGCCGAATTTTCTGTCTTGGGCGTCAAAAGTGTTACTTGGCTAAGTATTGTGTTAAAATGTGGACATTATATACAAAAGGTGGGCATGTAAGGGACTACATTATGAGACTTGAGTTTTAATATGTAATGAATTTCATGTGAATGGCATTATGTTAGTCTCATTGGTGGGACTGAAACTATGCCGAAGATAAATGTATGCAGTATGCTTTTTGATGGGATGAATGTGCTTGGACCGGGCTTGGTGATACTGGGATATTATGGTGATTTGGATCGGGTGTTAATCATATTGACTAAGGGCTTCATTTGATTTGATTAATATGAGATTTGGTGTGAAATGAAATTTGTCGATGAGTTTTGATGTGAGTTGATGAAATGATGAGATTTGTTGTGTTATACGGTTTGATACTTTGGTTATACGTTATCACGAAGTACATTTTGTCACGGCTTGAATTAATTGAACAAATTCGACTACGGGGTTGTTTGGACGGTATTTCTTATTTGAATTTGAAGTGAGGTTTTTCCGGGCGCGTTTACTTATTTCGTCTTCTTTCTTTCTACTCTTCCGTGAAGATGACTTGTTTGGGCATTTACAGAGGGTGATAAAGACCTGGCTATTTAGTTACGTTTGTGATTCTTTCTCGTTTAACCCACAACATTGCTATCACTTCGGTGTCTCACTCAGTTGAGAATGTCAAGAGGTTTTGTACATTGGGTACACCGTTTCTTCTCCACAAGGATTAGTACAAGTTTAAGTAACAAATCTAGGGAATTTCACTTCATGATCAAGTTTGGCATATCGGGTTTACTTCACCATATGGTCACTGCAATAGCCGACAGTATGCGTGAATGATGTGTTTACCAAAGTGTTGATTGGATGGTTGATGATGTTGTTGATGTTGGATAATGAACCGTTGATAAACCGCTGCATGTTCCCCTAAAACAGATATTCACCGAAACCAATGCTGTCATAACGCATTCATGCTGACATTGTTTACGATCCTGTCTTGATTTTGAAAAATCCCGCAAAAGTACCTATTTCTCTGTTTAAATCATAGACTTGTAAAATCCCGTGACAATGCAAACATCCTGGTTTTAGTAAAGTGCATTTCCGGATCTATCTTACGGTTTATTCTTGGTTTTGTAAAATCCCGCGAAAGAAACTATTTCTCGGTTTAAACCCTAGAGTTGTAAAATCCCGTATTGATGGAACCATCTTGGAGAAGAGAACGTGTAATTCTGGATCTTACTTGATGCTGGTGCTACGGTTTCTGCTTCAAAGAAGGGATAAAAGGGTGTATTTCATGAATTGGATGTGTGTTTGGATATTTGTCATGGCAGTATGGTTATTACTTGGTTTTACGGGGCTCTGTGCTTGTAACCATGGTCGGGATGAAACCATTATCATAGTTCACTTAAAAAGTCAAAGGAGGCTAGATTTGAGCAGTTCAGAAGATGTGACAACGGCGTTAATTCAGTATTATTTATTTGAGGTTGAAGTGAATTATCACGGGCGAGTGTACTTAGTATCTGAAGGTATCGGGGATGGATGGATGAAGATTCTTCATGATCCTTGTTCGAGCTTATTATCAAAAACGAAGACTTGGAAATCTAGTTATTGTTGAGTGACTTTTACCTTTTCTTTTACCACTTGGGGGAATTGGGCTCTTATCATCTCAAAATAACTATCACTTTAAGGAGTTACGTTGTAGTGCTCAGTGTCACATTCAATTGTGGATTTTCAAGAGGTGATGTACGTCTTATACTTGATGGTTGGTTGGTTGAAGAGTATAGAGTACTTAGAGATTCAATGGAGGATGAAGTCTCGGCACCGCTCTTTGTTACATATGTGCAAGTATAAGTCACGAGTTCGGGATAGTTTACTTCAGGGTCAAATTCATCATACTGGGTTTTCTCCATCAGCTGTCACTACAAAAAGTCTATTGAATGATAATGGTGATGATTACATGTTTTGCTAAGAGAGTTGAAAAGAGAGAGATTATGACGTCTGTTCACATCAGTTCAGGCCTCGTACTCTAAAGAAAAGAAATGTGTACGTTTCAGTGCGCATTATCTTTGAAAGAAGAGAAATCTTCTTATGACGTTTGAATACTTCAGTTCAAGCCTCATACTCTAAAGAAAAGAAAAGTGTACGTGTCAGTGCGCTTTATCTTCTGAAGAAGAGAAATCTTCTTATTATGACCATTCTCATCAACATGCTTCATACTTTTTCCATGCGCTTCAGTCATCAAGTGAACCGGGCTACCACTGATTATTTTCTCATTCCACTTGCTCAATTTAATGAAGATGGCGACATCACGTGCTGATTTTGCGGGAGAGAAGTGTGAATAGAACATTCAGATGATTTTTCACTTATTTAGTCAAGAATGGCATCTCCGTATGCAATTCTTGAGGGGGAGAAGAAGTGTGAATTTTTTGCATTGTTGAGTGATATTTGAGAATAAAAATGGTCATACGGCTCTAAACTCATGTAAGAACCGAGCTTCTTCTTATCGGGTCATCTTCACATGGAGTTTTCTCTTCTAAGAGCCGTTGGTTGACATCTTCACTTGGATTGATGAGTTTATCGACAAAGTGCTTCCGGTTAATGCTTCACGTATACATCAACATGATGATTCCGAACAATCTCTCTGTTCTTGTTTGATGTGATTGGTAGTTTGGTGTTACCATCTTGTGTGTTCGTTGCGGCCTGATTGCTGATTTCCTTGATGAACATCTTTCTGTTCTTGTTTGATTGGGAGAGATTTTAGTTAAGGGGACTTGCAAGATGTAAGTTAATTGGGATGCTTTTTGGTGATGTTCTTATTTTTTGGTGAGTTGAAGATGTTAACTATCTATTCCCCAACTGCACAATCTTGAAGAAGGTCGAGTCTACAGTCTGTTCTACATTTTCTGCTACATGTTAGAAGACTAAAGACGAGTTACATTTAACGATCTAAAGACTTCTTCTTAAATCTGGGCATTTATCAAACAGATTGTCGGTTTAGGGGAGAGCACTAATTGGGGGAATGTGATATGTCGAATTTAATCCCCAATTAGACTTGCTCACATTATTCAGCATGTTGATTCTCACAAAGACTTCAAGCGATCTTCTCAACAAATTTCAAGTATTTGGGCATTCAAAGAGTTGTTGATTATGAAGTATCAAAACCAGAAAGAGGGAAGGAGACAAGCATCTAAACGCGAGTAAACTTGATGTACTTAATACTTCTAAGAAATTGAAGATATCCTGGGAAGACAAATGTTATTACCGCAGAGAAACTCAAGGTTTGACTCATGGCGAGTAAACTTGATGAACTTAATTCTTCTAAGTGATTGAAGATATCCCGGGAAAACAAATGTCATGACCGCAGAGAAACTCAAGGTTTTACTCATCAAGGCGTTTAGTGTTAGTATTTCAACTACGTGGGGGAAGTGATGTTAGAGAAAGTTTCTGAAGATAAAAGAGGTACACTAGTGTGTGGTGATTTTGATGGTATCGCCTTGATCAGGGGAGAGAGAGTGTGTACATTGGGGGCGCTCAGCTGTTTCACTTGAGGGCTTAATCAGTGATTCAGATATATAATCACTTATTCCGGAGTTGACATCCGTAGAGATTGTCATCCGCAGAGATAATCAGTGACTTGGCCTGCTTCTTCAATGTTATCAGTTATCCCTTCCTTGGGTATTGGTATACTTCGGATACTTGAGCTTCATACACGATCATCAGGGAAGAAAAATGTGAACATGGGGAGGTGTTTTCATTCCCCTCATGATGTGTATTCGGGAGAGCTCTTGGGTACTGGTGTACTTCGGGCTCTTGAGCTTCATACACGATCATCAGGGAAGAAAAATGTGAACATGGGAAGGTGTTTTCATTCCCCTCATGATGTGTATTCGGGAGAGTTCGTGAGCATTATATAAAGAGGCTGACTACATCAATTCATCTACTTGGGGGAATTGTTCTCTTGACACCTTTTGAAATGGATCGCTTCAGACTTCAGTGGAAAAGGATTTTTGAGAAGATTATTTATACGTGGGATGATACGTTGCTGTTCTTGTTGATGATATAACCTCGAACGAAGAATCACGGTGATTATTCTTGAAAGGAGCAGCGGGATTTATGATAATGGTGTGCTTCTCTGTGCACCTGGCTAAGGCAAGCTTGAAATAGAGCTTCGAATCTGCTCAGCTAAAGGATTTTCGGTTTGGGGGAAAGCTGCCAAAGTCTCACTTTCAGATGGTTCAATTTCTTTCTTCGATTCAAGAGCCCTGGAAGCTTTGGTGGTGAATGTTTAAGAGTTGATGACTTCTATCTTCTACGACGTGCTGCTCGATATCCTTATCTCGGTACTCGTATCATCATCTTCTTTAACTATATCATCTTCTCTATCTTTGTATATATTTATCTGTAAAAACAAAATACAAAAATATAAAACCAACAAAAACAAAATACAAAAATATAAAACCAACAAAAGAAAATAGAAAAATATAAAACCTTCAAAAACCCATAAAAATCAGAAAATTACAAAAATACCAAAAATATGTTTTCCTAGACATGTCTTCTGGTATCGATAACATCTACGGTCTTAGAAATGTCATTCAATAATGGCACGGGACCATAGATGAAGTTCGAGCAGGAGGTGTAAATATTTCTTTCCATAACATGTCTCTAAATATGGCTTACAGTCATTTCAGACTGTAACCCGCGCTTCAAAAATGGCTTGCAGTTACTTCTGACTGTAACCCATGCTTAAACTATGGCTTGCTATTATTTCAGATGGCAACCCGCTCTTTAAAGGAAGGAAAGTGTTGCGCTAAACAATTTTTCAAATATTTCGTGCACTTATCCTAAAAACAAATGAGGAAAGTATGTCGAAGGACTGCTGTTCCTACTCAAATATTTTTCCGTCTATAAATTCTTCAGAAAAATATTTGTTGTTTTCTAAAATGGTGGTAAATGAGTTGCTTGTAAATCTATCAGATTCAGAGTTTTTATGAAAATTGAAAACTCAATCAATGACTTCAGCGCTTTTAATCTTTTCAGAAAATAAGTCATTGATTGAGGGGGAGAATGTTTTCAAATTTATATCATCTAACGGACTTTCTTAATTATCCTACGTGCTTATCTATAAAAATGATGTTAACCTATGTTGAAGGACTAGGTGCCTAGGATATGATTGCTAGGATTAGATGATTAGAGTTTGATGAACACATTATTCCCATATATTTGAATGATCTGATTGATATGTTGAATTGACTTTTATTAGTCGATTGCTGTTTGGGTGATGTCGACCACCATATATTTGTATGTGTGTTCACTAACGTATGCAGGTATATTGGTATAAAAGAATGTTCCCGATCCGGATCCCACTAATTATTATGATTGGATGCCGAAAGGAAAGGGTAACTATTTCTTGGGTTGACAAATGAAGAAACGGAGCTTAATTGGACTTCTATGGAGAGTTGGCATAAATGCAACGAAAGAGGTCTCACTGCATCAGCAGATGGTTTTCTTCTAAGTGATTGAAGAAACGGAGCTTAATTTGACCTCAGTTGGCATTCAAAATGCAACGTAAGAAGAAGTCTCACTGCATTAGCAGACGGTTTTTCTTCCAAGCCCTACAGCAGCAACATCAACAAAAGCTTCTCAACCACCTAATTTATCTTGGTGCAGGATCCCATTTTTTTAAACAATTTTGAATAACTTGATTAAATTGTTTTGAAAATAGAAAAATATTGTTTTTGAAAATATATTTGACTAAATTTTAAAAATCACCGGACTTCATTTTATCAAAACTTGAGTCACTCAATTATCGACTACGGTCATGGATTGAGGGGGAGAGTGATTTAAAATAAAATATTTTCAAACAATATTTCTTCACAAAAGTTCCGCTTTGTACAATATAAGTGGTGATCTAAAGATTTAATGTTATGTCATGGTATGATTTTTTCTTTAGAATCAAGGTCTTTCAAAATGAAATTTTTTTCTGTTCTTGTTTGATTGTGAAATTGTTTTATTTTACTTAAAGATCTCTTAAAAACTATCATACCTGACACTAACAATCTTTAATGTCTAAATCTGGTCCTTATCTATCATCTTTCAAAATTAAATCTTGCCACGTCTTTCCCTAAAACTTTCTAAATGATTTAAATCAATCGGGATTCAAAACCCTAATTGGTTTGAAATTTTTGATCAAGGGAGAGATCGTTATTTAAATCTCAAATCTGTTTTTATGGAATTGGTTTTAGTCCTTCAAAGGCACTCCTGCCTCCATGTGCCAAACGATTTCAAATACACAATGCACATGTTGAGGAGGAGGATTTATCCAAAAACCAGATGAGTATTTAAACAAGGCCACATTTTCTCCCATGTTTTCTAAACCTGATTAAATCACTTGAGATCCAAAATCACTTGAGATCCAAAATCTCAAAGGGTTTGATATTTTTGATCGGGGGAGAATTTGTGATTTAATAATGAAATTTGATAAAAGGTGATCGTTTTGATTTAATTGTGCACGCTGCTCGCTCATATGTGCTAAACGCTTTCGAATCTTGAAGCACATATTAAGGGGGAGCAAATAAACTATCGAGGTACGAAAGCTTTTTAAAGTGATTTATAAAGTACCTTGATTGAGTTTTTTAAATGGTTTCTTAATGGTTTGTGTGATCGTGGATGTGCTTCAAAAGAACTCTTGCCTCTATGTGATAAAATGTTTTAAAATATCCTATGCACATATTGAGGGGGAGAATTTTACCAAGAAAATCAAATGGCTTTTTCGTATGAAAATTGTGATCAAAGAAAATATTTCAAAGTCCTCTTGCCTCCTTGTGCTAAACAATTTCTAAATCATATGCACATGTTGAGGGGGAGGTTTTCTAAATGATCAAAACTATTAAGGTACAAAATGCTTTGATCTCGTATCACAAGTACCTTGATTGGTTTTCCAAATGATTTTTCAATAGGTTTCATGAAGGAAAGAACAATACCAAAAGACCGACCAATTTAATTTTTGCATGGAGTTATAAGGATGGTTAGCTTAGGTATTCGTTCCCACGATCCGCCAGAACCGGAGGGATCTACCCAGGGACAATCCACTAGATAGTGTAGAGTCCTTAGGTATATTGAAAAAAAGGAGAAAAATGAGAAAATGGGAAGAGTGCAGACTGAGATTGAGCTAGAACTGGAATAAACCCAACAAGGTTCTAGTTATGAAGTCTCGGTAAGCACTGAAGGGGTTGAAGAATGAAAAAGAAATGAATGTGAAAGGGTGAAAAGAAATAGCCCTCCAACAATTCAACCTTAGGGCAGAAACCGGGTTCAATTCATATGCTACTGATGGTAACATCGGTATTGAAGACAAGACGTCATGGACCCAGTGACGCACTGCACTTCAACTTCCCAAACCACTCAAGTTCCTCTTAAAAGGGCTTGTTTCATTCTCACGGGGAACCTACATAATCTATCGACTTTCTCTTAGAGATTGTTGATATTGAAGAAGGAGACCCTCTCCCTAGTCTCCGACACAGGAACCAAATGTGCACTATTGAGTCTAGAGCCAAGAGATCATCCACAATATCTCATTAGGACACTAAATTCTTGAAGACTTGCTGTTTCACACAATGTGGAAAGTAAGTATATATTAAGAGTCCTACGCATTATCCTTATGGTATTGCCAGAACATCTGAGTGGTATGTAAAAGTATTCACGATGAAGATGGAAATCCTTCTAGAGCCAACATCATACAAGCTCTTGGTGGGTGACATGTGAGATCTTCTCGTAAGATCAAACTTGTGACAACTGGATAGAAACAATGGGGCGATTCAGTCTTGAATCAACCTTGGTCCAGGAATGGAATTGACGAATACTTTTGGAAAAACCGTTCGATGTGCAAACCTTCTTTTCTCTAGCACGTCGAATGTGTACTTATGTTTTCAAATTCAAAAAGTATCTCTGATTGAAAAATACTTTTAGAAAAACCATTCGATGTGCGAATCTCTTCTTTTCGCTAGCACGTCGAATGTGTACTCATTCTCTAATACAAAAAGTATTTTGATTGAAAATTGATCTTTCTCATAAAACCTTCGTCGTATTGCAAAACTCTTTCTTCAAGCAATACACGATTGTTTTTCAAATCATTTTTCATTAATCAGTGAATCTCAATTCGCTGGTTCACTCACTCCGTGTTGTCTTCTTTGAGACGTTCCGGTTTGAGAACAGCTAGAACAGCTGCGAAACCCTGTCAAGGAGATTCTTAGGAATCCTACCTGATCACAGGCAGTACTTGTACTGATCAACGGGGAACCGTGGGCCGTGTACCTCAATTCGACGAAAGTGGTCAAAGACACTTTCGTGTGTTTTATTGCTAACTGTTGTTTGCAGGTACACTTGGACGGTTGCAGCTGATCAGAATTGAGGAGTCAATCCAAAGCCGCATGCTCATAGCATCCACACTTAATTGAAGAAATCATGACTGGTGCATATCTACATAACCTGGCTCTGATATTTCATACTATGCTTCTGCTTCGCTGCTGCAAATATCATGAACCAGTAAGGCTTCCGCTACTCTGATGGAAAGATGTCATGATTCAAAAGTGTGAGCATGTCGGTCCAAAAGTCACAACTTCACATGATGGCAACACAATAAAGGGTGATCCAGAGATTTACTGTGGCTGATGATCTCAATGAAAGCTCGAAGATCATAAACGATGTGGATCAGTTCAAAGACCTCCACTTAAAGTACAGATCAATGCGGACGTTGAAGAATCGCTACTTAAGCACAAAGATTGCGGAATTGAAGAATTGAAGTCTACGAGCTCAAGAACAAAGTCAAGAATAGAATGCTAGGATTCGAAATGTAAAACATGGGGTGACCTCCCTTAGGGGGAGATTGTTAGGAATTAGAAAATTCCATAGTGAAGAGTCGGTCACCCCAAATGTTATCTAGCTTAAGTTAGCTCGTAGACTTGTTATTAGTTACGATATTTAGTAGTTTATTTATTAGTTTGTAGTGTAGTTTAGCTTAGTGCAACACCGTGGAGGAAGGACGGGTCTTTACCCACTGTATCCCTGATCCACAGGCCGATAGGAGGTCGTGTATTATGTAAGTATAAATACCCCTTCCATCCATGGAAGGGGTGGTGCTTTTCTCATAATCTAATATTCTACAATTTGTGAAGTAACTCTCTACCAAGAAAACACCCAACTCTCTAACTTTCTCTCTCTAATGGCTAACATGTATTTTGATCTCCCAAGACCACCCGAATCATCAACACAATAAAAATACGATCCTACAGTTGTCATTAAGCAGACTCATAAGTCTGGAGAGCTGTTCATTAGACAAAGAGACAGGAGAGTTGCTAGTTCCATTATTAGTGGAAAGATTAGTGTCAGCAGAAACATTGTTATTGCTGAAGGGTTTGGAATTAAAATTCCTTTTAACATATCCAGCTGGATAACCAACTAGATCATAACATCTATTAACAGTGTGACCAGGTTTTTTGCAGTTAGTACATTTGAGATTCATGTTTGGTCCTCTGTTGTTTGAGCTGTTACCAGCATTAAAAGCAGAATTTTTAAAATTGTTAAATCCTTTTTTGTTATCAAAAAATTTTCCACCATCAGAAGTTTTTGCAGCAAAAGCTGTAGCATTGGGTTTAGCAGAGCTATTCCCAGATGAAACATTTCTGGGAGATTCTTCTCCAGAGACAACAGAGAAAGCAGTTTTGACATTGGGCAAAGGATCCCTGGTTAAAATATTGCTTCTGATGGAAACATAGGAGTCATCAAGACCCATAAGAAATTGCATTAACTTGATTAGCTGATTGTGTTTTTCAAAATGTTTTGCAGCCTCACAGTTGCAAGGAGGCAAGCTAATCATACAATCAAATTGTTTCCATAAAGAGTTAAGTTTGTTATAGTAATCAGCAAGAGAGGACCCACTTTGACTAAGAGAGTTTATATTTTTATGCAAGTTAAAAATAGTTGAACCATTAACCTTATCATAAGTATCTTTAAGATCATTCCACATTTCATAAGCAGTTTTAGCATAGATAGCACCAGCAAATAGTTCTGGGCTGAGAGAGTTAAGAATCCAAGTAACCACAACAGAGTTACAAGTATCCCATTGATTAGCAAGACTAGGGTTCGAATCATTTCTTATGCTAACTTATTATGGTTCCTTAAAGCAAAGGTCATGGCCATATTCCATATTTTATAATTTTCAGTTCCAGTGAGTTTAATAGAAATAATGGGAGTACCATTGGTATTGTTAGGATGCAAATACAAAGTATCACCAAAGGATAAGCTTTTCTCAGTGGAAGAGCCACCAATATTATCATCACCAATAGCCATAATTCAAGCAATAAGACAGACAGATATAATTAGATAGACAAAGAGTCACAGACAGAGATAATAATAAGACCAAATAGACAAAGAAATAAGACCTTGAATTTAAGAAACAACAAGCACCAAGCCTGTGGACTAGGGTAAACCAGAGCAGGTATTCGTACCACTCAAAGGTGGCAGATCAAGATGTTAGTCTACCCGTTTGCACCCACAAAGACTTAAGTACTGTATGTTTGAAGAAAGGATAAGACTTAGACTTACAGAGAAATATGCAGCGGAAGAACAAGTCACAATTACCCTAGATTCACTTAGTCTAGGGCTAATTGTAAGTAGAAGATAACCAGTGATTACGCCAGTAGCAATAACCCCAAACCACCAATTTGTTGCCGAAGAGAATCAATGAGCCTGTAGCTCTGATACCATGTACGAAAGTATAGGCAACACAAGATGAACAGCAGAACTTTTATTCAGATCTAAGCTGCAATAGTCAGCTTAGATTATGTTTACAATAGTATCCAAATGTTACAAGACTAGATTAATGTCAATGAGACAATAATCATGTAAATGTAAAGACAAGACAAGATCAGTGAAATGATCAGAGAGAAGAGAAGAGAGTGATACAAAAGACTGCACACTCAAGTGTATCTAACCCTAGATTAATGGACTTATTAAATAGGAGATTAAGTTACACAAAGACCCCTCTAACGGCTATAAATGACTCATCAGCAGAAATGAGAATAGCTTCAGCAGAATCGAGCGTCTTGGAACTTTAAACCTTTTATTCTTTGTCCATGATTAACCCCTGTAGAATCTCTGCAATGAACATAACTTGAAAGCCATTAGCAATTGATAGAATGATATGTTTGCCACAGATTGATACCCCAAAATTTAACAGCGTGACATAAGGCGGCACAAAATATGAAAAAAAAAAATATATATTTATATCATATTTCATATATATCGAGTTTACAAAAAGAGGTGGCATAAGGCGGCGTGGCGGCATGATCAAGCCTCACGACTTTGCGAGCCTTTTAGAACCATGGATAAAATTCAATCTATTTGTAACTATATTTTCTTCACACTTGCTTTTATTTTTACACACTTTATGTGCGGTTATATGTACGTCTAAAAAATGCTATATTTCATGATATTGGTTGTAGTGCTTATTTAAGGCCAAACACTCTTTTTAAGTTCATAACCTGAAAAATAAGCTTACGAGCTTTTTCAATTTCAAATAAGCCCATAAGTCCGATAAATAAGCTAATACAAATACCCCCTTACTTTTGAACAAAAGCATGTAGGAAAAAAAAGTTCTCAAACACCCTAATATAGGTCAATTACATAAAATACTCCTTTATTTTATAAGAACTAAATTGATATATGAATTATACAAATGTGGAGTCATGAATTTCAAAAAATATTTGTAGCATAAATGTATAAAGTGTTAAATAGTTCGAGAGGCTAAAACGAACCTGAAACAAAGGAAGTACAATCACTGAGACCAAAAAAAGGTTTGATGAGATGGGTGAATCGATTGTAAGTTTATGACCTAATTTACCACGTTGTAGATATTGGTAAATTGTTACTTTTATCCCTTGCGTATTTAATCAGTTTACAATTTAGGGTATAACTTATGTATTCCCCTTCTATATAGTGTGCATGGTGGGTAAAAAAAACATTTGCATGTATGTCTTTCACAAAGATGTAAAATTGCAAATATATTCAAAACATGCATAAAAACCTATCATATGCATTAAAAATTTATACCAATAATATTTATGCAATCAATCAGAATAAGATGACACATGTTCATACTCGGATTGTTCGGATGATACCGAGTATATTTGGATATAGGTTTGAATAAGCATCAGAAAAATTGAAATCTTAATTATTAAGAGCACTCACTATGTAGTCAATTGCAAACTAAAACTTAAAAACAAAAAGATATTAATAGAGTTAGTTACATTATGATGCAAGTAAATCAATAACGCAAACAATAGTAGACTAAATTCACTAAATACATATTACAACAACAACAAAACGCAATCCCCCCGGAGCGAGGTACGGGGGAGATGAGATACAGACAATCACACCCCTACCGGAAGGTAAAGGGACCGCTTCCAGAAAGACCTTCGGCAAGTGTGTTTGTTCAAGCAAGTATATTCAGTAAGATACAACTAGTATAAAATATACTAGTTCTAACAGCAAATCTTGAGAAACTTAATTTCTTTAGACCAAATATGCTTTCTATGTAAAGCGATCAAGATTCTATGTGGGAAACTTTATGTAAATGAGAACGAACTTATGCACTCCTAAAACTGATAATTCGAATATATTTTGCGAAAAGACACTCATCTTCATTACAACATTCGTGTGGTTAATGTCAACATAAGGTATATAACATGAAAATGTGTGTGTGTGTGTGTGTGTGTGTGTGAATATATTCCCTTTCTCCTTGTCACATAAGTCAGAACACACACCTTGCAACTCCTGCAATTGGCTAAACTAGTTGTAAAGAGCATGCACCCAGCTGAGAAGTCACCTAACGTCCTGTGTGGATTGATGACCAGTCAGCTATAGTATGGCATTCACATCCTTTGCTAATACTCACTCTCACTTGTGGATGGACATATACCGTAAAGAGTGTAAACCAAGACCTCTCTTACCTTTTCCATCCTCATTTTCTAACCCTTTTCTTTCCCATTTCCTACAAATATTACTTTTTTGTTTCTTAATAATACACTCAAAACGGAAAAAATATAATACGCTTCTCAAGACTACTTAATGCTAAATCAAAATGCAATGTAAACCAATCCAAACACCCCCATAGTCAATTCACCTCCATCCAAACACTCAGTGACGAGAATAATACAAATAACAGATCAAAGCCACCATTTTTATCATAAGTCCTTAAAACTATGTGAAATTTACCTTGTGTAAAAGTTAGTTGATCCCCATAACAATAGAAAGATAAAAGACCATATTGTTGAAGCTGACACCAAGTGATGAGCGTAAGAGACCCGGTCGTTTGAAATAATTTAGTTAGTGGCATGTATGTCGAGGTTAAGTAATAAGGCCGTTGAGAGGATACCTGTTAGGAATTAGAAAATTCCGTAGTGAAGAGTCGGTCACCCCAAATGTTATCTAGCTTATGTTAGCTCGTAGACTTGTCGTTAGTCACATTATTTAGTAGTTTATTTATTAGTTTGTAGCGTAGTATAGCTTAGTGCAACACCGTGGAGGAAGGACGGGTCTTTACCCACTGTATGCCTGATCCACAGTCCGATAGGAGGACGGTATGTTTGTAACTATAAATACCCCTTCCATCCATGGAAGGGGTGGTGCTTCTCATTTTAATCTAATCTTTCATTTGTGTAAACCTCTAGCAAGAACACCCTCTCTCTCTACTAACTCTCTAACTATGGCAAACATGTATTTTGATCTTCCAAGACCACCCGAATCATCAACACAATAAAATAAAGATCCTACAATTGGTACCAGAGCCAAGGTTATTGTGTTGTGTTGATTTTTTGTGGTTTTGATACATGTTTGTGAACTGTTTGGTGTACTTTTAGTGGTCGGAAAGTTTGTTTTCTTTTCTGCTATTGTTTGGAAAACATTTTTTTCATGTTACTCAGTTTCGTATACTCTTTATTGGTCATGGTTATCAAGTGGTCTACTTTTTGTTAACATCTGTTTTGTTACATCTGCTTTGTGGGTCTTGTAACTCACCAGTTTTTTATGACTAATTTGGTACCAAATCTGTGATAAAACTTGTGGTCATTAAAATGGGTCAACTGGCCATATTCGTGGTCAAACCTGTCAAAAAGAAGCAGTTTTTATGCATTTTTCTGGGTTAGTATGAATTTGGTCGGAAAAACATGGTCGGAATTCTCGCCGAAAAAAGTCAAATGGTCAAATATTCTTAGTAGCGAGTTATCCTAACATGGTCCTAATATCTGGTGGCGGTTTGACTATTGAGTCAAACTGGAAAACAAAGTTAGCAACTTGTTTTGGAAAACAAAGTTAGCAACTTGTTTTGAAAATGCAAAAAGAGTAGCGAGTTGTTTTATAACAAGTAGCGACTTGTGTTCAAACCTAGCGACTTACTTATTCTTAGCGACTTGACTATTTAGTCAACAGTCGTAGCGACTTGAATGAGAAAGAGTTGAAGAAAGGTTATGCGTAAAAGTTTATGACTCGACCTCATGACCACTAATACCATTCATCAACTCGACCTCAAGTTTACAATCATCGGTCCAAGACTAAACCGACATCAACAAATCATCTACAACATCATCGAATCTCAATCTACATCTCAATCTTCAACTAACTCAGTAATATATTGAAAAATCCTCTTTGGTTTCTATTCGAACACTAAGACAAGATTTTAACATGACGGTTAAATCCTGTTTCTTGAGGTTCGGTTAAATCTTTGCACTACTCATGGACTTTGACATTTAATCTTGACTCGCTAATTAATAAATGACTCGATGGACAAAAAAAAAACTCAGTTTATGCATCGAAGTAGTAGATCTCAGTTTTACTTAATATTCGTGGAACTCAAATGTTTCATCAAGATCGAAGATCTAAAACACGAATTTAAGAAATCATCATAGATCTGTAAACTTTTTTTGAAGACCAAGCTCCAATCAATATTCGAATCAACAAGAAAAGAAATTATAACAACTATGTTATTTTTCTTTTTCTCAAATTCGTTATATGACATCTAGAAAGAAACAAGTTTCACAAACACAAATTAAATTACCTACCTGGAAAAGGTCTCGATTATTACACCATCCCAGTGGCGTTAATAATTTGCTTCTAACCATCCCTGTGGCGAGCATGTTATGCTTAACAAAGTTGATTTTGTTTGAAGACTAAATAGGGCGTATAAAAAATTTGGGTTATTAATAATATGTGAGACGTTGAAGGGATTTGATAAACTGATTGTAGATGTGTATACACTGCTTATCTTGTTTCCAGATTTATGTGGTGAATGGTACGTTTTTTTTAGAGAGAAGTGAAGGAGGCATTTTTTTAAGGATGAGATATGATTAGGGTTTGGTTGGGTGAGATAAATTAGGGATAGGATGGGTGTTTTATACTTCCATGAATTGGTCATTTTTGGTTTACGTCCGGTGTGTGTTGCAAATTTACAATGGACCATTCTGTTGTTAGCATTCTTATCATGGGCCAAACCTTATCTTTTCTAATATTGGGCCAATCTAATTTATTCGCATAATCCCAATCTGTGAAGTATTGCCCAAATGATTTACACCGAACCTTAGATTGGTATATGTGTGATGTCAAGGTAACGCATGGGATTATAGAAGTTGTAATTGTTGTATTATGTTTTTTACTTGATCTCATTGGCCGAGAATGAAAGGGATTGGCAAAGTATGAATGGAAAGTATGGGTTCTTGTTAGATGTTGATATATCACAAAAGTCTCATGTTTAATTTGTACGTTTGATGACTACAAGTGCGCTGATACTGAAGTAATTTATTGATATGATTTGGGGTGATAATGAGAATTGATGTGTTAATGTGATTTGATGGGTTATGAGGTCTGACACTTTGGCTTATACATTTTCACGGAGATTATTATATCACGGCTTGAATTGATGTTGAACAAAGTTGACTTCAGGGTTGTTTGTATGATATTTCTTATTTGGAGTTGAAGTGAGATTTTCCGGGCGCGCTTACTTATTTTGTCTTCTTTCTTTCTACCCTTCCGCGAAGATGACTTGTTTGGGCATGTATAGAGTGTGATAAAGACTTGGCTATTTAGTTACGTTTGTGATTCTTTCTTGCTTAACCCACAACGTAGCTATCACTTCGGTGTCTCACGCAGTTGAGAATACGTCAAGAGGTTTTGTACATTGGGTACACCGTTTCTTCTTCACAAGGATTAGTACAATTTTAAGTAACAAATCTGGGGAATTCTACTTCATGATCAAGTTTGACATATCGGATTTACTTCACCAAGTGGTCACTACCATAGACGACAGAATGAGTGAATGATGTGTTTACCGAAGTGTTTATTGGATGGTTGATGATGTTGATGATGTTGGATAATGAACCGTTGATGAACCACTGCAGATTCCCCTAAAACAGATATTCACTGAAACCAAAGTCGTCATAACATATTCAAGCTGACATTGTTTACGGTTTTGTCTTGATTTTGTAAAATCCCGCGAAAGAACCTATTTCTCGGTTTAAATCATAGACTTGTAAAATCCCGTGACTATGGAAACATCCTGGTAATAATAAAGTGCATTTCCGGAGCTATCTTACGGTTCATTCCTGGTTTTGTAAAATCCTGCGAAAGAATCTATTTCTCGGTTTAAACCATGGAATTGTAAAATCCCATAATGATGGAACCATCTTGGAGAAGAGAAAGTGTAATTCTGGATCTTCTTGATGCTGGTGCTACGGTTTCTGCTTCGAAGAATGGATAAAAGGGTGTACTTCATGAATTGGGTATGTGTTTGGGTTGTCTTCATGGCAGTTTGGTTATTACATGGTTGTACGGGGTTACGTGCTTTTAACTATGGTCGGGATGAAACCATTATCAAAGTTAATTTAAATATCAAAGAAGGCTAGATTTGAGCAGTTCAGAAGATGTGACAACGGCGTTAATTCAGTATTATTTATTTAAGGTTGAAGTGAAATATCACGGGCGAGTGTACTTAGTATCTGAAGGTATCGGGGATGGTTGGATGAAGATTCTTCATGATCCTTGTTCAAGCTTATTATCAAAAACGAAGACTTGGAAATCTAGTTATTCTTGGGAGTTTTTTTTCTTTTACCACGAAGGGAAATTGGGCTCTTTTTGCCACAAAAATAACTATCACTTTAAGGAGTTACGTTGTAGTGCTCAGTGTCACATTTAATTGTGGATTTTCAAGAGGTAATGTACGTCTTATACTTGATGGTTGGTTGGTTGAAGAGTATAGATTACATAGAGAGTACTTAGAGATGCTAATGGAAATCGGCACCGCTCTTTGTTTCATATGTGCAAGTTTAAGTCACGAGTTCGGGTTAGTTTACTTCTGGGTCAAATTCATCATATTGGGTTATCTCCATCTGCTGTCACTACAAAGAGCCTACTGAATGATAATGGTTGATTACATGTTTTGCCAAAAGAGGTTGTAAAGAAAGAGATTATGACGTATGAACACAACAGTTCATGCCTCGTACTCTAAAGAAAAGAAAAGTGTACGTTTCAGTGTGCTTTATCTTCCGAAGAAGAGAAATCTTCTAATGACGTTTGAATACTTCAGTTCAAGCCTCGTACTTCAAAGAAAAGAAAGGTGTACGTGTCAGTGTGCTTTATCTTCTGAAGAAGAGAAATCTTCTTATTATGACCATTCTCATCAACATGCTTCATACTTTTTCCATGCGCTTCAGTCATCAAGTGAACCGGGCTACCACTGATTGTTTTTCTCATTCCACTTTCTCGATTATAATGAAGATGGCGACATCATGTGCTTATTTTGCGGGAGAGAAGTGTGAATAGAACATTCGGATGATTTTCACTTATTTAATCAAGAATGGCAACTCCGTATGCAATTCTTGAGGGGGAGAAGAAGTGTGAAATTACTGCATGGTTGATTATTATTTGAGAATTTAAATGGTCATACGGCTCTAAACTCATGTAAGAACCGAGCTTCTTCTTATCGGGTAATCTTCACATGGAGTTTCTTCTTAAGAGCCGTTAGTTGACATCTTCACAAGCTGATATGAGTTAATTTTGCAAAGTGCTTCCGGTTAATGCTTCACGTGCACATCAACATGATGATTCCGAACAACCTTCTGTTCTTGTTTGATGTGATTGTTTGCTTGGTGTTACCATTTCGTGTGTTCGTTGCAGCCTGATTGTTGATTTCCTTGATGAACATCTTTCTGTTCTTGTTTGATTGGGAGGGATTCTAGTTAAGGGGATTTTCAAGATGTAAGTTGATTGGGATGCTTTTTGGTGATGTTCTTGTTTTGGTGAGTTGAAGATGTTAACTATCTATTCCCCAACTGGACAATCTTGAAGAAGGTCAAGTCTACAGTCTATTCTACATTTTCTGCTACATGTTAGAAGACTAAAAGACGAGTTGCAGTTGATTATCAAAAGACTTCTTCTTAATCTGGTCATTCATCATACAGATTGTCAGTTTAGGGGAGAGCACTAATTGGGGGAGAGTGATATGTCGAATTTAATCCCCAATTAGACTTGCTCATACTCTTTAGCAGTGACTCCTCGAGACGTGGTTATTGACTATTTCGCGTATTGGACATTTGACACAAGTTGATTACTTCGGAGTTAATCATTTATCACTTATTTGAGATTGAAGTTGACCTTCACAAAGGCGTGTCCTTATTTGATAACTTGCTCGGGCTTAAGAATTTGAGTTGAAGACTTGGTTTATCTAGTTACCAGCAGTCGAGGTGGATGGTTGAAGACCTGGTTAACTATCACTATTATGAGTTACTTTGTTTTACTCAGTGTCACACGCATATGACGGTGTGGATAATCGCAAGAGGTGTTAATGTCTCATACTCTGCTTGAGTAGTGAGTACTTAGAGATTTGCTTGAAGCATAAATTCTCGACACCGTTCTTCCATCATTAGGTGCAAGATTAAGATACAAATGTGGGGAAGTTGACTTCAGTATTCAAGTATGGTATATCGGGTTTTCTTCGTTAGTGGTCACTTCAAATTGTCTGCATAAGGGTTAATAAAAATAGTCAGAGTGAGTCTTCAGCAAGTTGATTCTCACAAAGACTTCAAGCGATCTTCTCAACAAATTTCAAGTATTTGGGCATTCAAAGAGTTGCTGATTCTGAAGTGTCAAAACTAGCAAGGGGAAAGGAGACACACATATAAACACAAAGCGAGTAAACTTGATGAACTTAATTCTTCTAAGTGATTAAAGATATCCCGGGAAGACAAATGTTATTACCGTAGAGAAACTCAAGGTTTGACTCATGGCGAGTAAACTTGATGAACTTAATTCTTCTAAGAGATTGAAGATATCCCGGGAAAACAAATGTCATGACCGCAGAGAAACTCAAGGTTTTACTCATCAAGGTTTTTTGTGTTATTATTCCAACGACGTGGGGGAAGTGGTGTAATAGAAAGTTTCTGAAGATAAAAGAGGTACACAAGTGTGTGATTCATTGGGGAGAGAGATTGTGTACATTGGGGATGCTCAGCTGTTTCACTTGAGTACCTAATCAGTGATTCAGAGATATAATCACTTATCCCGGAGTTGACATCCGCAGAGATTGTCATCCGCAGAGATAATCAGTGACTTGGCCTGCTTCTTCAATGTTATCAGTTATTAATTCCTAGTGTATTGGTATACTTCGGATACTTGAGCTTCATACACGATCATCAGGGAAGAAAAATGTGAACATGGGGAGATGTTATGTGTATTCGGGAGAGTTCTTGGATTTTGGTGTACTTCGGGTTCTTGAGCTTCATACACGTTCATCAGGGAAGAAAAATGTGAACATGGGAAGGTGTTCTTCATTCCCCTTATGAAGTGTATTCGGGAGAGTTCTTGAGCGTTATACTAAGAGACGGACTGCATCTTTTCAACTACACGGGGGAAGTGTTCTCTTGACACCTTTTTGGAATGGATTGCTTCAGACTTCAGTGGTTATGAAATTTGAGAAGATTATTTTATGTGTGTGATGATACGTTGCTGTTCTTCTATTGGATGATATAACCTCGAACGGAGAATATCGATCATCGGTCTTAAATGGAGCAGCGGAATTTATGGTAATGGTGTGCTTTTCTGTGCACTTGGCTAAGGCAAGCTTGAAATAGAGCTTCGAATCTGCTCAGCAAAAGGATTTTCGGTTTGGGGGGAAGCTGCCAAAGTCTCACTTTCAGATGGTTCTATGTCTTTCAATTCAAGAGCCCTTGAAAGCTTTGGTGGTGGATGTTTAAGAGATGACGAATTCTATCTTCTACGACGTGCTGCTCGATATCCTTATCTCGGTACTCGTATCATCATCCTCTTTAACTATATCATCTATTATATCTTTGTATATACTTATTAAAAAACCAAATACAAAATATAAAACCAGCAAAACAAAATACAAAAATATAAAACCAACAAAAGAAAATAGAAAAATATAAAACCTTCAAAAACCCATAAAAATCAGAAAAATGTCAAAATTCCAAAAATATGTTTTCTCATGACATGTCTTCTGGTATCGATAACATCTACGGTCTTAGAAATGTCATTCAATAATGGTACGGGACCATAGATGAAGTTCGAACAGGAGGTGTAAATATTTCTTTCTAAACATGTCACAAATCAAATGGCTTACAGTTACTTCAGACTGTAACCCGCGCTTAAATTAATGGCTTACAGTTATTTCAGACTGTAACCCGCGCTTCAAGATATGGCTTGCAGTTACTTCAGACTGTAACCCGTGCTTAAACTATGGTTTGCTATTATTTCTAATAGCAACCCGTTTTTCATAGAAGGAAAGTGCTTCGCTTAAACAATTTTTCAAATATTTCGTGCACTTATCCTAAAACAATTTGAGGAAAGTATGTCGAAGGACTGCTGTTCCTACACAAATGTTTTTCCGTCTAGAATTCTTCAGAAAAATATTTGTTGTTTTAAAAAAATTGGTGGAAAATGAGTTGCTTGAAAATCAATCAGTTTTAGAGTTTTAGTAAAAATTGAAAACTCAATCAATGACTTTAGCGCGTTTAAACCTTTTCAGTAAAATGAGTCGTTGATTGAGGGGGAAGAAAATTTTTCAAATTTATATCATCTAACGGACTTTCTTAATTATCCTACGTGTTTATCTGTAAAAATCTAATTACCTATGTTGAAGGACTAGGTTTCTAGGATATGATTGTTAGGTTTAGATGATTAAAGTTTGATGAACACATTATTCCCATACCTTTTATGATCTGATTGATATGTTGAATTGACTTTTATTAGTCGATTGCTGTTATGGGTGTTGTCGACCACCATATATTTGTATGTGTGTTCACTAACATATGCAGGTATATTGGTATATAAGAATGTTCCCGATCCGGATCCCACTATTGAAGATGATTGGATGCCGAAAGGAAAGGGTAACTATATCTTGGGTTGACAAATGAAGAAACGGAGCTTAACTGGACTTCAATGGAAAGTTGGCATGAAATGCAACGTAAGAGGTCTTACTGCATCAGCAGATGGTTTTCTTCAGCAAGTGAAGAAACGAAGCTTAATTGGACCTCAGTTGGCATTCAAAATGCAACGTAAGAAGAAGTCTCACTGCATTTGCAGACGGTTTTTCTTCCAAACCCTACAACAACAACAACAAAAGCGGCTCAACCACCTAACGAATCTTTGTGCAGGATACCATTTTTAAACAATTTTTGAGTAAATTGAATTAAATTGTTTTGAAAATGAAAAAATATTGTTTTTGAAAATATATTTGACTAAATTTTGAAAATCACCGGACTTCATTTTATCAAAACTTGAGTCACTCAATTATCGACTACGGTCATGGATTGAGGGGGAGAGTGATTTAAAATAAAATATTTTCAAACGATATTTCTTCACAAAAGTTCCGCTTTGTACAATATAAGTGGTGATCTAAAGATTTAATGTTATGTCATGGTATGATTTTTTCTTTAGAATCAAGGTCTTTCAAAATGAAATTTTTTCTGTTCTTGTTTGATTGTGAAATTGTTTTATTTTACTTAAAGATCTCTTAAAAACTATCATACCTGACACTAACAATCTTTAATGTCTAAATCTGGTCCTTATCTATCATTTTTCAAAATTAAATCTTGCCACGTCTTTCCCTAAAACTTTCTAAATGATTTAAATCAACCGGGATCCAAAACACTAATTGGTTTGAAATTTTTGATCAAGGGAGAGATCGTGATTTAAATCTCAAATCTGTTTTAATGGAATCGGTTTTAGTCCTTTATAGGCACTCCTGCCTCCATGTGCCAAACGATTTCAGTATACACAATGCACATGTTGAAGGGGAGCATTTATCCAAAAAACTAGATGAGTTTTTAAATCAGACACATTTTCTCCCATGTTTTATAAACCTTATTAAATCACTTGGGATCCAAAATCTCAAAGGGTTTGATATTTTTGATCGGGGGAGAATTTGTGATTTAATAATGAAATTTGATAAAAGGTGATCGTTTTGACTTAATTGTGCACGCTGCTCGCTCATATGTGCTAAACGCTTTCGAATCCTGAAGCACATATTGAGGGGGAGCAAATAAACTATCGAGGTACGAAAGCTTTTTAAAGAGATTTATTAAGTACCTTGATTGAGTTTTCTAATGGTTTCTTAATGGCTTTTGTGATTGTGGATGTGCTTCAAAAGAACTCTTGCCTCTATGTGAAAAAATGATTTCGAATATCCAACGCACATATTGAGGGGGAGAATTTTACCATGAAAATCAAATGGCTTTTTCGTATGAAAATTGTGATCAAAGAAAATATTTCAAAGTCCTCTTGCCTCCTTGTGCTGAACAATTTCTAAATCATACGCACATGTTGAGGGGGAGGTTTTCTAAATGATCAAAACTATTAAGGTACAAAATGCTTTGATCTCGTATCACAAGAACCTTGATTGTTTTTCCAAATGATTTTTCAATTGGTTTTAAGGAAGAATGAACTGTACCAAAAGACCGACCAATTTACTTCATGCATGGTGTTATAAGGATGGTTAGGTTAGGTATTAGTTCCCACGATCCGCCAGAACCGGAGGGATCTACCCAGGGACAATCCACTAGATAGTGTAGAGTCTTTAGGTATGATGAAAAAAAGGAGAAAAGTGAGATATGGGAAGAGTGCGGACTGAGACAGAGCTAGTACTGGAATAAACCCAACAAGGTTCTAGTGATGAAGTCTCGGTAAGCACTGAAGGGGTTGAAGAATGAAAAAGAATTGAATATGAAAAGGGTGAAAAGAAATAGCCCTCCAATACTTCAACCTTAGGGCAGTAACCGGGTTCAATACATATGCTACTGGTTGTTACCAAGGTAACACTGGTATTGAAGACAAGACGTCATGGACCCAGTGACGCACTGCACTACAACTTCCCAAGCTACTCAAGTTCCTCTTAAAAGGGCTTGTTTCATTCTCACGGGGAACCGACATAATCTATCGACTTTCTCTTAGAGATTGTTGATATTGAAGAAGGAGACCCTCTCCCTAGTCTCCGGCACAGGAACCAAATATGCACAATTGAGTCTAGAGCCAAGAGATCATCCACAATATCTCGTTAGGACACTAAATTCTTGAAGACTTGCTTTTTCACACAATGTGGAAAGTAAGTATATATTAAGAGTCCTACGCATTATCCTTGTGGTATTGCCAGAACATCTGAGTGGTATGTAAAAGTATTCACGATGAAGATGTAAATCCTTCTAGAGCCAACATCTAACAAGCTCTTGGTGGGTGACATGTGAGATCTTCTCGTAAGATCAAACTTGTGACAACTGGATAGAAACGATGGGGAGATTCAATCTTAAATCAACCTTGGTCCAGGAATGGAATTGACGAATACTTTTGGAAAAACCGTTCGATGTGCAAATCTTCTTTTCTCTAGCACGTCGAATGTGTATTCATTTCAAATTCAAAAAGTATCTCTGATTGAAAAATACTTTTAGAAAAACCGTTCGATGTGCGAATATCTTCTTTTCACTAGCATGTTGAATGTGTACTCATTCTCTAATACAAAAAGTATTTTGTTTGAAAATTGATCTTTCTCATAAAACCTTCGTCGTATTGCAAAACTCTTTCTTCAAGCAATACGCGATTGTTTTTCAAATCATTTTTCATCAATCAGTGAATCTCAATTTGCTGGTTCACTCACTCCGTGTTGTCTTCTTTGAGACGTTCCGGTTTGAGAACAGCTAGAACAGCTGCGAAACCCTGTCAAGGAGATTCTTAGGAATCCTACCTGATCACAGGCAGTACTTGTACTGATCAACGGGGAACCGTGGGCCGTGTACCTCAATTCAACGAAAGTGATCAAAGACACTTTCGTGCGCTTTATTGCTAACTGTCGTATGCAGGTACACCCCGACGATTGCAGCTGATCAGAATTGAGGAGTCAATCCGAAGCCGCATGTTCACAGCAACCTCACTTAATTGAAGAAATCATGACTGGTACATATCTACATAACCTGGTTCTGATATTTTTATACTATGCTTCTGCTACGCTGCTGCAAATATCATGAACTAGTAAGGCTTCCGCTACTCTGATAGAAAGATGTCATGATTCAAAAGTGTGAGCATGTCGGTCCGAAAGTCACAACTTCACATGCTGGCAACACAACTAAGGGTGATCCAGAGATTTACTGTGGTTGATGATCTCAATGAAAGCTCGAAGATCATTAATGATGTGGATCAGTTCAAAGACCTCCACTGAAAGTACAATGTAATCGGACTTTGAAGAATCACTGCTAAAGCACAAAGATTGCTGAATTAAAGAATTGAAGTCTACGAGCTCAAGAACAAAGTCAAGAATAGAATGCTAGGATTTGAAATGTAAAACATGGGGTGACCTCCCTTAGGGGGAGATTGTTAGGAATTAGAAAATTCCGTAGTGAAGAGTCGGTCACCCCAAATGTTATCTAGCTTATGTTAGCTCGTAGACTTGTCGTTAGTCACATTATTTAGTAGTTTATTTATTAGTTTGTAGCGTAGTATAGCTTAGTGCAACACCGTGGAGGAAGGACGGGTCTTTACCCACTGTATGCCTGATCCACAGTCCGATAGGAGGACGGTATGTTTGTAACTATAAATACCCCTTCCATCCATGGAAGGGGTGGTGCTTCTCATTTTAATCTAATCTTTCATTTGTGTAAACCTCTAGCAAGAACACCCTCTCTCTCTACTAACTCTCTAACTATGGCAAACATGTATTTTGATCTTCCAAGACCACCTGAATCATCAACACAATAAAATAAAGATCCTACAATACCAATGCATGGTGTGAAGAGGATGGGAAGACCCAAGCCTCAAATTAAAGTGTAATTAGTGGTCTATGTGTCTTGTGGACCGGAGAGAAACCTGTGGAATATTAGGAAATGCACCTAAGTTAAGCGTTACAGCTTGCTGTTTCTGTGAATTAGCAACTGACCTCTGTGTGAATGTAAAACTTTATACTTGCTGTTGAGACGTTCTGTTTCTGTTGGTTATTAGCATTTGTGACCCGACAATCTTTATTCATTGCTTATTATGTTTAGTATTTAAACGCCAAGGACCAGACATGTTAAAACAGAAGATAATAACTACTTGGCAGTTATTTCTGTAGGAAATCATGAAGGGTTATGTCGGTTCATGCATACCGGTTCATAATCTATTTATACATATGTAAATGCAACGATTACAATGTTAGAACAATAATATAATTTACTTATTCAATTACTTTGCAACTTATATAATCGATCAGAAGAAGTTGGGACAACAATTGGCATCAAGAGCAAGGATTTATACACACCGAAACATATTACTGTTTCTGCATCAAACCCTAACGAGAAGCCAAAAAAAAAAAAGAAAGCCAGAAAGAGAAGAACACCGCTGTTCTTACTTTGGCAGGGAACGTTTTTTTTAATCTTCCAAAGAAAAACGTACGAGTTTGGATAAGGAGAAACGTAGAAGAGATAGTGCACAATCTACTTCACGTTAAAGTTGCAAGCGTTTCAAACACCAGACGATATTGGTGTCGGATTTTTGTTGTTGATAAACAACGAAAGACCAGGAAGAAGATTTGGAGACTTTGTGTATACCGGTTAGAAAACAAAACACAAAGCAAAACGTTGTTGTAGAGGAAGACGTATACGCAGGACGAAGGAAGTACTCAAGGAAAAGTGTGGAGTTTGTGTTGATACAACACAAGAACGACAACAACGAGAAGAGACAAACAGAAGTGACTGTTTTGTTTCGCAGGAACGAATCTGAAAACAAAGGACTGTTGATTCGAGAGGATTACCAAGACGTGGTAACAAGTTTGTGCGTAGGAGACTTAGGAATTTCAAGACGAAATCAAGTACAGCGAACACAAAAAAAGGAGAACGTGTAGTGTGGTACAAAGGAGTTTTGTTAGTATCGAATCCATATAATTCGGAAACAAAACAGAAACATAACGAGACAAGGCAAGGAGGCATTAAAAGTTTTTTACTCGTTTGGCAAAAAAATCCGAGACACAAACTCTAAAGATTGAAGTCGAAGTGGTTCTTTGAAAACAAGTAACGAGGCATAAGACAAAAAGAAATTAAAGTGGGAACAAATAACGTTGGTGAACGATCTTTACTAACAAAGCAAACGAATACATCTCGTATTCATCAAAAGTAACGAGGTCACAATTTTCATTTTACTTTGGATTTCAATTCATATTTAGAAATAGTATATATCTCATTAGTTTATACTATTAGGAAATCCTTAAAACTAATTATTGATCCCGTAGTACTAAGATTCCCGGAGACTATAATTCTCACGTTAGAAAAGAGTACCATACTAAGAGAAGTAACCCCATTAGACTAGAAAGTGAAAATAATAAACACTTTTAAAATGACAACCGATGATATAGTAACCACATCAACTACGATAAAACCTGTAACACCTGTTGCACAATACCAATGCCCTAAGTTAAAAAAACACAAACTACACAGTTTGGGCTATACAAATTAAAGTCATACTAGAGGCACATGGTTTATGGGAAGCAATAGAACCAAAATTAGACACACCAGTTGATGACAAAAAGGATAAGGCAACAATCGCCTTCCTATATCAAGCGTTGACGGAAGATATGATCTTACAAGTAGCGGGTTGTAAGACGGCAAAGGATTTATGGGATTCGCTAAAGAAAAGACACGTTGGACAAGATAAAGTGCAGCAAGCACGTTTACAATCATTGATGATTGGGTTTAACTCACTTCAGATGAAGGAAGATGAGACGGTGGATGCATTTGCAGACAAGTTAAATGGCTATGTCACGAAGGCAAAAGAATTAGGGAAAGAATTAGATGAATCACTTGTAGTTAGAAAACTATTAGACTCCACACCCGATAGATTCATTCAGATAGTAGCATCCATAGAACAAACAAGTGATCTAGACGACATTACCCTAGATGAGATCACAGGAAAACTCAAAGCGTTTGAGGAAAGAATAAAACTCCAGAAGGGAGGTCAAGTTGAAAGCCAGGAGAATCTAATGTTTACACACGGTGAACACTCAAATAAAGGAAAACGTTTTAACAAACGTGGAGGTAGATCAAATTACTCACGAGGAAACTGGCGGAATAATAACAACAGAAACAACTCACAAAAGGGAAATTCAAATTATAAAGGAAACCCAGACAATTCAAGTAGGAAAGACTTGAGTAACATAAGATGCTTCAAGTGCAATAAACTTGGACATTATATGAGTAAATGTAGAGCAACATCAACAAACCAGGAATAATCAAACCTTATCTTAGAAGACGATGAACCATCACTATTAATGACTATGCACGAAACCGAACACAAGGAAGTGTTGTTGAATGAAGAACGAATTCAACCAAAGAAATATGCTACAGCAGATGCGAGCATATGGTATTTAGATAATGGTGCAAGTAACCACATGACTGGTATAAAGAGTCATTTTAGAGATATTGATGAAAGCATAACAGGACGAGTACGTTTTGGTGATGGATCGTATGTACAGATAATGGGTAGAGGGTCTATACTGTTAGGTTGTAAGAACCAGGAACAGAAAGTAGTATCTGAAGTATACTACATACCAAACCTCAAGAGCAACATACTTAGTCTAGGACAACTTACTGAAATAGGTTGTAAGGTCATTATGGACGGAAATAAGCTGACTTTGTATGATATAAACAAGAAATTGTTGATGAAGGTAGAACGATCTAAGAATCGACTCTACAAGATCCAGTTACAGATAGAAGCACCTATATGTCTCTTAGCAAACATAGATAACCAAGCATGGTTATGGCATGCTAGATTAGGTCATCTAAACTTTGATGATATAAACAAGATGACTAGAAAAGGTCTAGTAGAAGGAATTCCTAGGATAAACCATGCAGGACAGATTTGTGACGCATGTTTATTAGGAAAACACAGTAGAACACCATTTCCAAACCAAGCCAAATTCAGATCGAAGAACCCGTTGGACTTAGTTTATGGAGACCTCTGCGGTCCTATTAGTCCAGCAATACACTCAGGCAAGAAACTTATTTTCTTGTTAGTAGACGATTGTACATGATTTATGTGGGCATACTTTCTCACATCGAAAGATGAGACATTTAGTACATTCAAGGAATTTAGGCAGAAAATAGAAATGGAAATAAAGTTGAAAAGTAGAATGCTAAGAACGGATAGAGGTGGTGAATTCACATCAAATGAATTCACAAGGTACTGTAAGGAAAACGGAATAGGAAGACAGTTGACAGCACCATACTCCCCACAGCAGAATGGAGTAGTGGAGAGAAGGAATAGAACAGTGTTATCAACTACAAGGAGTATGAAGAAAGCGATGAAGTTACCATTAATTTTTTGGGCGGAAGCAGTTAAGCATGCCCTTTACATACTCAATAGGGTACCTACGAGGGCCCTAACAGATAAAACTCCATATGAGGCACTCTACGATAGAAAACCAAACTTAGAGAACCTAAAAATATTTGGATGCACAGCTTACGCAAAGATAACGATACCTCACTTAAAGAAGCTGGATGATAGAAGCATACCATTGGTTTACTTAGGAGTAGAGGAAGGATCAAAAGCATGTAGGCTATATGACCCTATAGCCAAGAAGAAACATGTTAGTAGGGACGTAAAATTTATGGAAACAAAACCATGGGATTGGAACGAAAACGAAGGAGATACGAACACTCAAGACACCTTTTGGGCTAGTTTTGTAGTAGACGGAGTTGACAATGAAAACCTTACACCAGTCAACACAGAAAACAATGACAATACGTATCACGAACAAGATCAGATTCCTGATCCTGTTTCACCAATCACACCTGAAGCATACCATTACGACCCACACTCAGAAGAGGAAGCAGAAGCTACTAATAGTTCTATAGAGAACTCAAGAGATAAATTTGATAATACACCAGTACGTGAATATAGAAATATGTTAGACATATATAGACATGCACGTAGAGTTGAACCACAAAGTTTGTTATTTACGGAAGAAGAACCCCGTAACTACAAGGAAGCATCAGCAGACGAGAAATGGATTGAGGCCATGGAGATTGAATTGGATTCAATCAACAAGAATAAAACATGGACTCTTACAACATTGCCAGAAAATCAGAAGGCAATAGGAATCAAATGGGTTTACAAAACCAAGAGAGATGCAAAAGGGAACATCATCAAATACAAAGCACGGTTAGTGGCAAAAGGTTATGTACAAGAACAAGGGATAGACTTCGATGAAGTATTTGCACCGGTTGCTCGGATAGAGACAGTTCGGTTGATATTAGCATTAGCGGCATATCATGGATGGCAAGTACATCATCTAGATGTAAAATCAGCATTCCTACATGGAGATTTAAAAGAAGAAGTCTACGTTACACAACCTGAAGGATTTATACAACAAGGAAACTCTGGAAAAGTCTATAAGCTTACTAAAGCTTTATATGGCTTAAGGCAAGCACCGAGAGCTTGGAATGTGAAGCTTGATCAAACATTAAAGTCCTTAGACTTTAAGAAATGCAATCTCGAACAAGCAGTCTACACAAAGAGGAACAAGAACTCTACACTTATTGTTGGAGTTTATGTAGATGACTTAATAATCACGGGCACTCCTAGAAAGGAATTGGAAGCTTTTAAACCCCAGATGGAAGAAAAGTTTGAAATGAGCGACTTAGGATTGTTAGCTTATTACCTTGGGATAGAAGTTACACAGACAGGAGGAGATATTACAATCAAGCAAACAGGATATATTAACAAGATCATAAAGGAAACAAGTAAGACGGATAGTAATGATACGAAGATACCAATGGATCCGGGTACTAAGTTGGTCAAGGCGAAAGATGGAAACTCAGTTGATGCAACTTACTACAGAAGTTTAATTGGAAGTCTCAGGTACTTACTTCATACAAGACCAGATCTTAGTTATTCAGTCGGACTACTCAGCAGATTTATGCAAGACCCAAAGGATCATCACCTAAAGGCAGTAAAGTAAGTAATCCGATATATCAAAGGAACACAGGAGCATGGGATAATTTACAAGAAAGAAGGCGGCTGCAAGATTACAGGATACAGCGACAGTAGTTATGGAATCAACACTGATCAAGGAAAAGGAACTACTGGCATAGTATTTTACTTTGGAGAGTCACCCATTACTTGGTGTACTCAGAAGCAACCAACAGTGGCGCTATCATCATGTGAATCAGAATTCATGGCGGCTACTGCAGCAGCATGTCAAGCCTTATGGTTAAAGAGATTACTTAGTGAATTAACTGGAAATGAAGAAAAGAAGATAATGCTGAGGGTAGATAACATTTCATATGTTTATATACTCTTTTGATTGAGTTGTAAATTTATTAGTTTACTATAAGTCCATCAATCACATAAAATCAGCCTTTAGTTAGTAAATTAAGTTCTTCCCAACAGATATTAATTGAGAAATGGGCAAATAAGATGCCAGGGGGTAAAGGTTAAATGTAACTAACTGCATTCGATACAAGAAACTTTAAATTCTATAGTTATCTTTTATCAGAGAAACTACTATTGCAATTTACCTTATAATATTAGACAAAGACTTGATAAGTTAGCATACAATGAAATTATACGTATGAAAACAATAACAATGATAGCCACATCATATATACATATGCAACAAGATTACATATGCTGACATGCAAAGGGAGGACCATAATTAAGCATGGGGAGCACGATAAGTAAGCACAGTAAGTCGGTGAACATGTTGACCAGATGTCAAGTGCATGCTGAAAAGAAAAGCAAAAACATACAAAATCCCAAATAAAGATGCTAATGACAGGATACTAACATAGCCTTGTGTTGGACTTGAGAAAGAAAGAACAGATTAGGTATGGTTCCATAGAGATTGCATCTTTGATCAATCCCAGTATATCCGGCAGTAGTTGTTCCCAAAGTGCAAGCGCTGATGACTAGTCATTATTCTCTTACTGAGCCCAATATATTTTAAACGAGTAAAAGGAACTGACCTAACATCTTCCAAAGAAATATTGTGACACGAGTGTAAAGAGAGGTATGAAAGTTCCGGAAGATCAGCCAAAGAACGTAAGACTTCACTAGTTATAGTCTCATAACCCGTCAAATCAAGCGTTTTCAGTTGTAAACAATTGCTAGCAATTTCAAATATTGAGGTATCTGATATGTTGATCAACCAAGACAATATCAATATCTCTATGTTTTGGATTTTAGCTATGGCGAAAATCCCAGAGTCAGTTATGCTATCCCCACACATTGACAAATCCAAACAAATTAGATTAACCATTTGTTTCAAGTATATCATACCGGCATCACTAATCCTAACACATTCTGCCAAATAAAGATACTGCAGACAATTCTTCAAATCCCCATTTGCCAGGTACTCCAAACCTAAATCAGTAATCAAATAACAACCTTGCAAACGCAAAGATTTTAAACAAGTTGCTTCTCCGAGAGCTTTCAGTGATTCATCTGTGATTTTCACTTTAGTTAATTGAGAGTGAATGAAAACCAAAGAATTATTATATTCAACATAATGAGAAAAGAGTACATGGTGTAGTATTTATACAAGAGAAGTAAGAACTAACTAACTGTTAAAGCTAAAATACAACTACATTCTATTACAACTAGTTAAACTATTATGAAGTAGTCTACAAGTCTTGTGTGGTGTAGTTTTCTGGATTGATATGCTTGCTGCAGTGTGAGTGTGTAAACTGTTGGTTTGGGTTGCTGCATTTCCATGAGATGAACCTGTGGAACTGGTTGACTCATTATCCCCCCCACAAATTGGCATTGTGAATGGATCACAAATGCTCAATTTGGAAAGACATCTGTAATGAAGAGGTCTGTGGAGAGCCTTTGTTAGGATATCAGCTGTCTGATCCTTAGAAGGAACAAATGTAGGAAGTATCAGTCCTGCTTTAACCTTATCTCTGACAAAATGGCAGTCAATTTCAATGTGTTTTGTTCTGGCATGTTGAATGGGGTTAGAAGCTAGAGCAATAGAAGATGCATTGTCACAGAAAAGCTTTATTGGAGTAGAAACATGAATAAGGAGATCCTTGAGGAGATATTTTATCCATGATAATTCACAAGTAGTGTCTGCTAGGGCTCTGTATTCAGCTTCTGTGGATGAT